>CM059425.1:254122541-254722541 GCA_030390025.1 Squalus acanthias
TACACACAGAGAGAGCGGGGCGCTACACACAGAGAGAGAGCGGGGCGCTACACACACAGAGAGCGGGGCGCTATACACAGAGAGAGAGCGGGGCGCTACACACACAGAGAGCGGGGCGCTACACACCGAGAGAGCGGGGCGCTACACACACAGAGAGCGGGGCGCTACACACAGAGAGAGCGGGGCGCTACACACCGAGAGAGCGGGGCGCTACACACCGAGAGAGCGGGGCCCTACACACAGAGAGAGCGGGGCGCTACACACAGAGAGAGCGGGGCCCTACACACACAGAGAGAGCGGGGCGCTACACACAGAGAGAGCGGGGCGCTACACACAGAGAGAGCGGAGCGCTACACACAGAGAGAGCGGGGTGCTACACACAGAGAGAGCGGGGCGCCACACACACAGAGAGAGCGGGGCGCTACACACAGAGAGAGCGGGGCCCTACACACACAGAGAGAGCGGGGCGCTACACACAGAGAGAGCGGGGCGCCACACACACAGAGAGAGAGCGGGGCGCTACACACAGAGAGAGCGGGGCGCTACACACAGAGAGCGGGGCCCTACACACACACAGAGAGAGAGCGGGGCGCTACACACAGAGAGAGCGGGGCGCTACACACAGAGAGAGAGAGCGGGGCGCTACACACAGAGAGAGAGCGGGGCGCTACACACAGAGAGAGCGGGGCGCTACACACAGAGAGAGCGGGGCGCTACACACCGAGAGAGCGGGGCGCTACACACAGAGAGAGCGGGGCGCTACACACAGAGAGAGCGGGGCGCTACACACCGAGAGAGCGGGGCGCTACACACCGAGAGAGCGGGGCCCTACACACAGAGAGAGCGGGGCCCTACACACAGAGAGAGCGGGGCGCTACACACCGAGAGAGCGGGGCCCTACACACAGAGAGAGCGGGGCGCTACACACAGAGAGAGCGGGGCGCTACACACAGAGAGAGCGGGGTGCTACACACAGAGAGAGCGGGGCGCTACACAGAGAGAGCGGGGTGCTACACACAGACAGAGCGGGGCGCTACACACAGACAGAGCGGGGCACTACACACAGACAGAGCGGGGCACTACACACAGACAGAGCGGGGCGCTACACAGAGAGAGCGGGGTGCTACACACAGACAGAGCGGGGCGCTACACACAGACAGAGCGGGGTGCTACACACAGACAGAGCGGGGCGCTACACACAGACAGAGCGGGGCACTACACACAGACAGAGCGGGGCGCTACACACAGAGAGAGCGGGGCGCTACACACAGAGAGAGCGGGGCGCTACACACAGACAGAGCGGGGTGCTACACACACAGAGAGCGGGGCCCTACACACAGAGAGAGTGGGGCCCTACACACAGAGAGAGTGGGGCCCTACACACAGAGAGAGCGGGGCCCTACACACAGAGAGAGAGTGGGCGCTACACACAGAGAGAGCGGGGCGCTACACACAGAGAGAGCGGGGCGCTACACGCAGAGAGAGCGGGGCGCTACACACAGAGAGAGCGGGGCCCTACACACAGAGAGAGCGGGGCGCTACACACAGACAGAGCGGGGCGTTACACACAGAGAGAGCGGGGCGCTACACAGAGAGAGAGCGGGGCGCTACACACAGAGAGCGGGGCACTACACACAGAGAGAGCGGGGCGCTACACACAGAGAGAGCGGGGCGTTACACACAGAGAGCGGGGCACTACACACACAGAGAGCGGGGCGCTGCACACAGAGAGAGCGGGGCGTTACACACAGAGAGAACGGGGCGCTACACACACAGAGAGCGGGGCGCTACACACAGAGAGAGCGGGGCGCTACACACAGAGAGAGCGGGGCGCTACACACAGAGAGAGCGGGGCGCTACACACAGAGAGAGTGGGACGCTACACACAGAGAGCGGGGCGATACACACAGAGAGCGGGGCGCTACACACACAGAGAGTGGGACGCTACACACAGAGAGAGCGGGGCGCTACACACAGAGAGAGCGGGGCGCTACACACAGCGAGAGCGGGGCGCTACACACAGAGAGAGCGGGGTGCTACACACAGAGAGAGTGGGGCGCAACACACAGCGAGAGTGGGGCGCTACACACAGCGAGAGTGGGGCGCTACACACAGAGAGAGCGGGGCCCTACACACACAGAGAGAGCGGGGCCCTACACAGAGAGAGAGAGCGGGGCGCGACACACAGAGAGAGCGGGGCCCTACACACACACAGAGAGCGGGGCCCTACACACAGAGAGAGAGCGGGGCGCTACACACAGAGAGCGGGGCCCTACACACACAGAGAGAGCGGGGCGCTACACACAGAGAGAGCGGGGCGCTACACACAGAGAGAGCGGAGCGCTACACACAGAGAGAGCGGGGCCCTACACACAGAGAGAGCGGGGCGCTACACACAGAGAGAGCGGGGCGCTACACACAGAGAGAGCGGGGCGCCACACACACAGAGAGAGAGCGGGGCGCTACACACAGAGAGAGCGGGGCGCTACACACAGAGAGAGAGCGGGGCGCTACACACAGAGAGAGCGGGGCGCTACACACAGAGAGAGCGGGGCGCTACACACAGAGAGAGAGCGGGGCGCTACACACACAGAGAGCGGGGCGCTATACACAGAGAGAAAGCGGGGCGCTACACACACAGAGAGCGGGGCGCTACACACCGAGAGAGCGGGGCGCTACACACACAGAGAGCGGGGCGCTACACACAGAGAGAGCGGGGCGCTACACACCGAGAGAGCGGGGCGCTACACACCGAGAGAGCGGGGCCCTACACACAGAGAGAGCGGGGCGCTACACACAGAGAGAGCGGGGCCCTACACACACAGAGAGAGCGGGGCGCTACACACAGAGAGAGCGGGGCGCTACACACAGAGAGAGCGGAGCGCTACACACAGAGAGAGCGGGGCCCTACACACACAGAGAGAGCGGGGCGCTACACACAGAGAGAGCGGGGCGCCACACACACAGAGAGAGCGGGGCGCTACACACAGAGAGAGCGGGGCGCTACACACAGAGAGCGGGGCCCTACACACACACAGAGAGAGAGCGGGGCGCTACACACAGAGAGAGCGGGGCGCTACACACAGAGAGAGAGCGGGGCGCTACACACAGAGAGAGAGCGGGGCGCTACACACAGAGAGAGAGCGGGGCGCTACACACACAGAGAGCGGGGCGCTACACACCGAGAGAGCGGGGCGCTACACACAGAGAGAGCGGGGCGCTACACACCGAGAGAGCGGGGCCCTACACACAGAGAGAGCGGGGCGCTACACACAGAGAGAGCGGGGCGCTACACACCGAGAGAGCGGGGCCCTACACACAGAGAGAGCGGGGCCCTACACACAGAGAGAGCGGGGCGCTACACACCGAGAGAGCGGGGCCCTACACACAGAGAGAGCGGGGCGCTACACACAGAGAGAGCGGGGCGCTACACACAGAGAGAGCGGGGTGCTACACACAGAGAGAGCGGGGCGCTACACAGAGAGAGCGGGGTGCTACACACAGACAGAGCGGGGCGCTACACACAGACAGAGCGGGGCACTACACACAGACAGAGCGGGGCACTACACACAGACAGAGCGGGGCGCTACACACAGACAGAGCGGGGCGCTACACACAGACAGAGCGGGGCGCTAAACACAGACAGAGCGGGGTGCTACACACAGACAGAGCGGGGCGCTACACACAGACAGAGCGGGGCACTACACACAGACAGAGCGGGGCGCTACACAGAGAGAGCGGGGCGCTACACACAGAGAGAGCGGGACGATACACACAGACAGAGCGGGGTGCTACACACACAGAGAGTGGGGCCCTACACACAGAGAGAGCGGGGCCCTACACACAGAGAGAGAGTGGGCGCTACACACAGAGAGAGCGGGGCGCTACACACAGAGAGAGCGGGGCCCTACATACAGAGAGAGCGGGGCCCTACACACAGAGAGAGAGTGGGCGCAACACACAGAGAGAGCGGGGCGCAACACACAGAGAGAGCGGGGCGCTACACACACAGAGAGCGGGGCGCTACACACAGAGAGAGCGGGGCGCAACACACAGAGAGAGCGGGCGCTACACACAGAGAGCGGGGCTACACACAGAGAGAGCGGGGCGCTACACACAGAGAGCGGGGCTACACACAGAGAGAGCGGGGCGCTACACACAGAGAGCGGGGCTACACACAGAGAGAGCGGGGCGCTACACACAGAGAGCGGGGTGCTACACACAGAGAGAGCGGGGCGCTACACACAGAGAGAGCGGGGCCCTACACACAAAGAGAGAGCGGGGCGCTATACACAGAGAGAAAGCGGGGCGCTACACACACAGAGAGCGGGGCGCTACACACCGAGAGAGCGGGGCGCTACACACACAGAGAGCGGGGCGCTACACACAGAGAGAGCGGGGCGCTACACACCGAGAGAGCGGGGCGCTACACACCGAGAGAGCGGGGCCCTACACACAGAGAGAGCGGGGCGCTACACACAGAGAGAGCGGGGCCCTACACACAGAGAGAGCGGGGCGCTACACACAGAGAGAGCGGGGCGCTACACACAGAGAGAGCGGAGCGCTACACACAGAGAGAGCGGGGCCCTACACACACAGAGAGAGCGGGGCGCTACACACAGAGAGAGCGGGGCCCTACACACACAGAGAGAGAGCGGGGCGCTACACACAGAGAGAGCGGGGCGCTACACACAGAGAGCGGGGCGCTACACACAGAGAGAGCGGGGCGCTACACACAGACAGAGCGGGGTGCTACACACAGAGAGAGCGGGGCGCTACACACAGACAGAGCGGGGCGCTACACACAGAGAGAGCGGGGCGCTACACACAGAGAGAGTGGGGCGCTACACACAGAGAGCGGGGTCCTACACACAGAGAGAGCGGGGCCCTACACACAGAGAGAGTGGGGCCCTACACACAGAGAGAGTGGGGCCCTACACACAGAGAGAGCGGGGCCCTACACACAGAGAGAGAGTGGGCGCTACACACAGAGAGAGCGGGGCGCTACACACAGAGAGAGCGGGGCGCTACACGCAGAGAGAGCGGGGCGCTACACACAGAGAGAGCGGGGCCCTACACACAGAGAGAGCGGGGCGCTACACACAGACAGAGCGGGGCGTTACACACAGAGAGAGCGGGGCGCTACACAGAGAGAGCGGGGCGCTACACACAGAGAGCGGGGCACTACACACAGAGAGAGCGGGGCGCTACACACAGAGAGAGCGGGGCGTTACACACAGAGAGCGGGGCACTACACACACAGAGAGCGGGGCGCTGCACACAGAGAGAGCGGGGCGTTACACACAGAGAGAACGGGGCGCTACACACACAGAGAGCGGGGCGCTACACACAGAGAGAGCGGGGCGCTACACACAGAGAGAGCGGGGCGCTACACACAGAGAGAGCGGGGCGCTACACACAGAGAGAGCGGGGCGCTACACACAGAGAGAGCGGGGCGCTACACACACAGAGAGCGGGGCGCTACACACAGAGAGAGCGGGGCGCTACACACAGAGAGAACGGGGCGCTACACACACAGAGAGCGGGGCGCTACACACAGAGAGAGTGGGACGCTACACACAGAGAGCGGGGCGATACACACAGAGAGCGGGGCGCTACACACACAGAGAGTGGGACGCTACACACAGAGAGAGCGGGGCGCTACACACAGAGAGAGCGGGGCGCTACACACAGCGAGAGCGGGGCGCTACACACAGAGAGAGCGGGGTGCTACACACAGAGAGAGTGGGGCGCAACACACAGCGAGAGTGGGGCGCTACACACAGCGAGAGTGGGGCGCTACACACAGAGAGAGCGGGGCCCTACACACACAGAGAGAGCGGGGCCCTACACAGAGAGAGAGAGCGGGGCGCGACACACAGAGAGAGCGGGGCCCTACACACACACAGAGAGCGGGGCCCTACACACAGAGAGAGAGCGGGGCGCTACACACAGAGAGCGGGGCCCTACACACACAGAGAGAGCGGGGCGCTACACACAGAGAGAGCGGGGCGCTACACACAGAGAGAGCGGAGCGCTACACACAGAGAGAGCGGGGCCCTACACACAGAGAGAGCGGGGCGCTACACACCGAGAGAGCGGGGCGCTACACACAGAGAGAGCGGGGCGCCACACACACAGAGAGAGAGCGGGGCGCTACACACAGAGAGAGAGCGGGGCGCTACACACAGAGAGAGCGGGGCGCTACACACAGAGAGAGCGGGGCGCTACACACAGAGAGAGAGCGGGGCGCTACACACACAGAGAGCGGGGCGCTATACACAGAGAGAAAGCGGGGCGCTACACACACAGAGAGCGGGGCGCTACACACCGAGAGAGCGGGGCGCTACACACACAGAGAGCGGGGCGCTACACACAGAGAGAGCGGGGCGCTACACACCGAGAGAGCGGGGCGCTACACACCGAGAGAGCGGGGCCCTACACACAGAGAGAGCGGGGCGCTACACACAGAGAGAGCGGGGCCCTACACACACAGAGAGAGCGGGGCGCTACACACAGAGAGAGCGGGGCGCTACACACAGAGAGAGCGGAGCGCTACACACAGAGAGAGCGGGGCCCTACACACACAGAGAGAGCGGGGCGCTACACACAGAGAGAGCGGGGCGCCACACACACAGAGAGAGAGCGGGGCGCTACACACAGAGAGAGCGGGGCGCTACACACAGAGAGCGGGGCCCTACACACACACAGAGAGAGAGCGGGGCGCTACACACAGAGAGAGCGGGGCGCTACACACAGAGAGAGAGCGGGGCGCTACACACAGAGAGAGAGAGCGGGGCGCTACACACAGAGAGAGAGCGGGGCGCTACACACACAGAGAGCGGGGCGCTACACACCGAGAGAGCGGGGCGCTACACACAGAGAGAGCGGGGCGCTACACACCGAGAGAGCGGGGCCCTACACACAGAGAGAGCGGGGCGCTACACACAGAGAGAGCGGGGCGCTACACACCGAGAGAGCGGGGCGCTACACACCGAGAGAGCGGGGCCCTACACACAGAGAGAGCGGGGCCCTACACACAGAGAGAGCGGGGCGCTACACACCGAGAGAGCGGGGCCCTACACACAGAGAGAGCGGGGCGCTACACACAGAGAGAGCGGGGCGCTACACACAGAGAGAGCGGGGTGCTACACACAGAGAGAGCGGGGCGCTACACAGAGAGAGCGGGGTGCTACACACAGACAGAGCGGGGCGCTACACACAGACAGAGCGGGGCACTACACACAGACAGAGCGGGGCACTACACACAGACAGAGCGGGGTGCTACACACAGACAGAGCGGGGCGCTACACACAGACAGAGCGGGGCGCTACACACAGACAGAGCGGGGTGCTACACACAGACAGAGCGGGGCGCTACACACAGACAGAGCGGGGCACTACACACAGACAGAGCGGGGCGCTACACACAGAGAGAGCGGGGCGCTACACACAGAGAGAGCGGGACGATACACACAGACAGAGCGGGGTGCTACACACACAGAGAGCGGGGCCCTACACACAGAGAGAGTGGGGCCCTACACACAGAGAGAGCGGGGCCCTACACACAGAGAGAGAGTGGGCGCTACACACAGAGAGAGCGGGGCGCTACACACAGAGAGAGCGGGGCCCTACATACAGAGAGAGCGGGGCCCTACACACAGAGAGAGAGTGGGCGCAACACACAGAGAGAGCGGGGCGCAACACACAGAGAGAGCGGGGCGCTACACACACAGAGAGCGGGGCGCTACACACAGAGAGAGCGGGGCGCAACACACAGAGAGAGCGGGCGCTACACACAGAGAGCGGGGCTACACACAGAGAGAGCGGGGCGCTACACACAGAGAGAGCGGGGCGCTACACACAGAGAGCGGGGCTACACACAGAGAGAGCGGGGCGCTACACACAGAGAGAGCGGGGCGCAACTCACAGAGAGAGCGGGGCGCTACACACAGAGAGAGCGGGGCCCTACACACACAGAGAGCGGGGCGCTACACACAGAGAGCGGGGTGCTACACACAGAGAGAGCGGGGCGCTACACACAGAGAGAGCGGGGCGCAACTCACAGAGAGAGCGGGGCGCTACACACAGAGAGAGCGGGGCCCTACACACAGAGAGAGAGTGGGCGCAACACACAGAGAGAGCGGGGCGCAACACACAGAGAGAGCGGGCGCTACACACAGAGAGCGGGGCGCTACACACAGAGAGAGGGGCGCTACACACAGAGAGAGCGGGGTGCTACACACAGAGAGAGCGGGGCGCTACACACAGAGAGAGCGGGGCGCTACACACAGAGAGAGCGGGGCGCAACTCACAGAGAGAGCGGGGCGCTACACACAGAGAGCGGGGCGCTAGACACAGAGAGCGGGGCGCTACACACAGAGAGAGCGGGGCCCTACACACAGAGAGAGCGGGGCCCTACACACAGAGAGAGCGGGGCCCTACACACACAGAGAGAGCGGGGCGCTACACACACAGAGAGAGCGGGGCGCTACACACAGAGAGAGCGGGGCGCTACACACAGAGAGAGCGGGGCGCTACACACAGAGAGCGGGGCCCTACACACTGGAGAGAGCGGGGCCCTACACACAGAGAGCGGGGCGCTACACACAGAGAGAGCGGGGCCCTACACACAGAGAGCGGGGCGCTACACACAGAGAGCGGGGCGCTACACACAGAGAGCGGGGTGTTACACACAGAGAGAGCGGGGCGCTACACACACAGAGAGCGGGGCCCTACACACAGAGAGCGGGGTGTTACACACAGAGAGAGCGGGGCGCTACACACACAGAGAGCGGGGCGCTACACACAGAGAGCGGGGCGCTACACACAGAGAGCGGGGTGTTACACACAGAGAGAGCGGGGCGCTACACACAGAGAGAGCGGGGCCCTACACACAGAGAGAGCGGGGCCCTACACACCCAGAGAGAGCGTGGCCCTACACACAGAGAGCGGGGCCCTACACACAGAGAGAGCGGGGCGCTACACACAGAGAGAGTGGGGCGCTACACAGAGAGAGCGGGTCCCTACACACACAGGGAGAGCGGGGCCCTACACACAGAGAGCGGGGCCCTACACACAGAGAGAGAGCGGGGCCCTACACACACAGAGAGCGGGGCCCTACACACAGAGAGAGAGCGGGGCCCTACACACAGAGAGCGGGGCGCTACACACAGAGAGAGCGGGGCGCTACACACAGAGAGAGAGCGGGGCGCTACACACAGAGAGAGCGGTGCGCTACACACAGAGAGAGCGGGGCGCTACACACCGAGAGAGAGCGGGGCCCTACACACAGAGAGCGGGGCGCTACACACAGAGAGAGCGGGGCCCTACACACAGAAAGAGCGGGGCCCTACACACAGAGAGAGCGGGGCGCTACACACACAGAGAGCGGGGCGCTACACACAGAGAGAGCGGGGCCCTACACACAGAGAGAGCGGGGCCCTACACACAGAGAGCGGGGCCCTACACACAGAGAGAGCGGGGCGCTACACACAGAGAGAGCGGGGCGCTACACACCGAGAGAGCGGGGCGCTACACACAGAGAGAGCGGGGCGCTACACACAGAGAGAGCGGGGCGCTACACACAGAGAGAGTGGGGCGCTACACACAGAGAGAGCGGGGCGCTACACACACAGAGAGCGGGGCGCTACACACAGAGAGAGCGGGGCCCTACACACACAGAGAGCGGGGCGCTACACACAGAGAGAGCGGGGCGCTACACACAGAGAGAGCGGGGCGCAACACACAGAGAGAGCGGGGCGCTACACACAGAGAGAGCGGGGCGCTACACACACAGAGAGCGGGGCGCTACACACAGAGAGAGCGGGGCCCTACACACAGAGAGAGCGGGGCCCTACACACAGAGAGAGCGGGGTGCTACACACAGAGAGAGCGGGGCCCTACACACACAGAGAGAGCGGGGCCCTACACACAGAGAGAGTGGGGCGCTACACAGAGAGAGAGCGGGGCCCTACACACAGAGAGAGCGGGGCCCTACACACAGAGAGAGCGGGGCCCTACACACACAGAGAGAGCGGGGCCCTACACACAGAGAGAGCGGGGCGCTACACACAGAGAGAGCGGGGCGCTACACACAGAGAGCGGGGCGCCACACACAGAGAGAGCGGGGCGCTACACACACAGAGAGAGCGGGGCGCTACACACAGAGAGAGCGGGGCGCTACACACAGAGAGAGCGGGGCGCTACACACAGAGAGCGGGGCCCTACACACTGGAGAGAGCGGGGCCCTACACACAGAGAGCGGGGCGCTACACACAGAGAGAGCGGGGCCCTACACACAGAGAGCGGGGCGCTACACACAGAGAGAGCGGGGCGCTACACACAGAGAGAGCGGGGCGCTACACACAGAGAGCGGGGCGCTACACACAGAGAGCGGGGTGTTACACACAGAGAGAGCGGGGCGCTACACACACAGAGAGCGGGGCCCTACACACAGAGAGCGGGGTGTTACACACAGAGAGAGCGGGGCGCTACACACACAGAGAGCGGGGCGCTACACACAGAGAGCGGGGCGCTACACACAGAGAGCGGGGTGTTACACACAGAGAGAGCGGGGCGCTACACACAGAGAGAGCGGGGCCCTACACACAGAGAGAGCGGGGCCCTACACACCCAGAGAGAGCGTGGCGCTACACACAGAGAGAGCGGGGCGCTACACACAGAGAGAGCGGGGCCCTACACACAGAGAGAGTGGGGCGCTACACAGAGAGAGCGGGGCCCTACACACAGAGAGAGCGGGGCGCTACACACAGAGAGAGTGGGGCGCTACACAGAGAGAGCGGGTCCCTACACACACAGAGAGAGCGGGGCCCTACACACAGAGAGCGGGGCCCTACACACAGAGAGAGAGCGGGGCCCTACACACACAGAGAGCGGGGCCCTACACACAGAGAGAGAGCGGGGCCCTACACACAGAGAGCGGGGCGCTACACACAGAGAGAGCGGGGCGCTACACACAGAGAGAGAGCGGGGCGCTACACACAGAGAGAGCGGTGCGCTACACACAGAGAGAGCGGGGCGCTACACACCGAGAGAGAGCGGGGCCCTACACACAGAGAGCGGGGCGCTACACACAGAGAGAGCGGGGCCCTACACACAGAAAGAGCGGGGCCCTACACACAGAGAGAGCGGGGCGCTACACACACAGAGAGCGGGGCGCTACACACAGAGAGAGCGGGGCCCTACACACAGAGAGAGCGGGGCCCTACACACAGAGAGCGGGGCCCTACACACAGAGAGAGCGGGGCGCTACACACAGAGAGAGCGGGGCGCTACACACCGAGAGAGCGGGGCGCTACACACAGAGAGAGCGGGGCGCTACACACAGAGAGAGCGGGGCGCTACACACAGAGAGAGTGGGGCGCTACACACAGAGAGAGCGGGGCGCTACACACACAGAGAGCGGGGCGCTACACACAGAGAGAGCGGGGCCCTACACACACAGAGAGCGGGGCGCTACACACAGAGAGAGCGGGGCGCTACACACAGAGAGAGCGGGGCGCAACACACAGAGAGAGCGGGGCGCTACACACAGAGAGAGCGGGGCGCTACACACAGAGAGCGGGGCGCTACACACAGAGAGAGCGGGGCCCTACACACAGAGAGAGCGGGGCCCTACACACAGAGAGAGCGGGGTGCTACACACAGAGAGAGCGGGGCCCTACACACACAGAGAGAGCGGGGCCCTACACACAGAGAGAGTGGGGCGCTACACAGAGAGAGCGGGGCGCTACACACACAGAGAGCGGGGCGCTACACACAGAGAGAGCGGGGCCCTACACACAGAGAGAGCGGGGCCCTACACACAGAGAGCGGAGCGTTACACACAGAGAGAGCGGGGCGCTACACACAGAGAGAGCGGGGCGCAACACACAGAGAGAGCGGGGCCCTACACACAGAGAGAGCGGGGCGCAACACACAGAGAGAGCGGGGCCCTACACACAGAGAGAGCGGGGCGCAACACACAGAGAGAGCGGGGCGCTACACACAGAGAGAGCGGGGCGCAACACACAGTTAGAGCGGGGCCCTACACACAGAGAGAGCGGGGCGCTACACACAGACAGAGCGGGGCGCTACACACAGACAGAGCGGGGCGCTACACACAGACAGAGCGGGGCGCTACACACAGACAGAGCGGGGCGCTACACACAGACAGAGCGGGGCGCTACACACAGAGAGAGCGGGGCGCTACACACAGAGAGAGCGGAGCGCTACACACAGAGAGAGCGGGGCCCTACACACAGAGAGCGGGGCCCTACACACAGAGAGAGCGGGGCCCTACACACAGAGAGAGCGGGGCCCTACACACAGAGAGAGCGGGGCGCTACACACAGAGAGAGCGGGGCGCTACACACACAGAGAGCGGGGCGCTACACACAGAGAGAGTGGGGCGCTACACACAGAGAGAGCGGGGCGCTACACACAGAGAGAGCGGGGCCCTACACACACACAGAGAGCGGGGCGCTACACACAGAGAGTGGGGCGCTACACACAGAGAGAGCGGGGCCCTACACACCGAGAGAGCGGGGCGCTACACACAGAGAGAGAGCGGGGCGCTACACACAGAGAGAGCGGGGCCCTACACACAGAGAGAGCGGGGCGCTACACACAGAGAGAGCGGGGCGCTACACACACAGAGAGCGGGGCGCTACACACAGAGAGAGTGGGGCGCTACACACAGAGAGAGCGGGGCGCTACACACAGAGAGAGCGGGGCACTACACACAGAGAGAGCGGGGCACTACACACAGAGAGAGTGGGGCGCTACACACAGAGAGAGCGGGGCGCTACACACAGAGAGAGCGGGGCCCTACACACAGAGAGAGAGCGGGGCGCTACACACAGAGAGAGTGGGGCCCTACACACAGAGAGCGGGGCGCTACACACACAGAGAGCGGGGCCCTACACACAGAGAGAGCGGGGCACCACACACAGAGAGAGCGGGGCCCTACACACACAGAGAGAGCGGGGCACCACACACAGAGAGAGCGGGGCGCTACACACAGAGAGAGCGGGGCCCTACACACACAGAGAGAGCGGGGCACCACACACAGAGAGAGCGGGGCCCTACACACAGAGAGAGCGGGGCGCTACACACAGAGAGAGAGCGGGGCGCTACACACAGAGAGCGGGGTGTTACACACAGAGAGAGCGGGGCGCTACACACAGAGAGAGCGGGGCCCCACAAACAGAGAGCGGGGCGCTACACACAGAGAGAGCGGGGTGCTACACACAGAGAGAGCGGGGCGCTACACACAGAGAGAGCGGGGCGCTACACACAGAGAGAGCGGGGCGCTACACACAGAGAGAGCGGGGCCCTACACACAGAGAGAGCGGGGCGCTACACACAGAGAGCGGGGCCCTACACACAGAGAGAGCGGGGCGCTACACACAGAGAGAGCGGGGCGCTACACACAGAGAGAGTGGGGCGCAACACACAGAGAGAGCGGGGCGCTACACACAGAGAGCGGGGCGCTACACACAGAGAGAGAGAGCGGGGCGCTACACACAGAGAGAGAGCGGGGCGCTACACACAGAGAGAGCGGGGCCCTACACACAGAGAGAGCGGGGCGCAACACACAGAGAGAGCGGGGCGCTACACACAAAGAGAGCGGGGCGCAACACACAGAGAGAGCGGGGCGCTACACACAGAGAGAGCGGGGCCCTACACACAGAGAGAGCGGGGCCCTACACACAGAGAGAGCGGGGCCCTACACACAGAGAGAGCGGGGCGCAACACACACAGAGAGAGAGCGGGGCGCTACACACAGAGAGAGCGGGGCGCTACACACACAGAGAGAGAGCGGGGCGCTACACACAGAGAGAGCGGGCGCCACACACAGAGTGAGCGGGGCGCTACACACAGAGAGCGGGGCGCTACACACAGAGAGAGCGGGGCGCTACACACAGAGAGAGCGGGGCGAAACACACAGAGAGAGTGGGGCGCTACACACAGAGAGAGAGCGGGGCGCAACACACAGAGAGAGTGGGGCGCTACACACAGAGAGCGGGGCCCTACACACAGAGAGAGAGCGGGGCGCAACACACACAGAGAGCGGGGCCCTACACACAGAGAGAGCGGGGCGCTACACACAGAGAGAGCGGGGCCCTACACACAGAGAGAGAGCGGGGCGCAACACACAGAGAGAGCGGGGCGCTACACACAGAGAGAGCGGGGCCCTACACACAGAGAGAGCGGGGCGCTACACACAGAGAGAGCGGGGCCCTACACACAGAGAGAGAGCGGGGCGCTACACACAGAGAGCGGGGCGCTACACACACAGAGAGAGAGCGGGGCGCTACACACAGAGAGAGTGGGGCGCTACACACAGAGAGCGGGGCCCTACACACAGCGAGAGCGGGGCCCTACACACAGAGAGAGCGGGGCGCTACACACAGAGAGAGCGGGGCCCTACACACAGCGAGAGCGGGGCCCTACACACAGAGAGAGCGGGGCCCTACACACAGAGAGAGCGGGGCGCTACACACAGAGAGAGCGGGGCCCTACACACAGCGAGAGCGGGGCGCTACACACAGAGAGAGCGGGGCGCTACACACAGAGAGAGCGGGGCGCTACACACAGACAGTGGGGCGCTACACACAGAGAGAGCGGGGCCCTACACACAGAGAGCGGGGCGCTACACACAGAGAGAGCGGGGCCCTACACACAGAGAGCGGGGCGCTACACACACAGAGAGCGGGGCGCTACACACAGAGAGCGGAGCGCTACACACAGAGAGCGGAGCGCTACACACAGAGAGCGGGGCGCTACACACAGAGAGAGCGGGGCCCTACACACAGAGAGCGGGGCGCTACACACAGAGAGAGCGGGGCGCTACACACAGAGAGCGGAGCGCTACACACAGAGAGCGGGGCGCTACACACAGAGAGCGGGGCGCTACACACAGAGAGCGGGGCGCTACACACACAGAGAGCGGGGCGCTACACACAGAGAGCGGGGTGTTACACACAGAGAGCGGGGTGTTACACACAGAGAGCGGGGCGCTACACAGAGAGAGAGCGGGGCGCTACACACACAGAGCGGGGCGTTACACACAGAGAGAGCGGGGCGTTACACACAGAGAGCGGGGCGCTACACACAGAGAGCGGGGTGCTACACACACAGAGAGAGCGGGGCGCTACACACAGAGAGAGCGGGGTGCTACACACACAGAGAGCGGGGCGCTACACACAGAGAGAGCGGGGTGCTACACACACAGAGAGCGGGGCGCTACACACAGAGAGAGCGGGGCGCTACACACAGAGAGCGGGGCGCTACACACACAGAGAGCGGGGCGCTACACACAGAGAGAGCGGGGCGCTACACACAGAGAGAGCGGGGCGCTGCACACAGAGAGCGGGGTGCTACACCCCGAGAGAGCGGGGCCCTACACACAGAGAGAGCGGGGCACTACACACAGAGAGAGCGGGGCACTACACAGAGAGAGAGCGGGGCGCTACACACAGAGAGAGCGGGGCGCTACACACACAGAGAGAGCGGGGCGCTACACACACAGAGAGTGGGGCGCTACACACAAAGAGCGGGGTGCTACACCCCGAGAGAGCGGGGCGCTACACACAGAGAGAGCGGGGCACTACACACAGAGAGAGCGGGGCACTACACACAGAGAGAGCGGGGTGCTACACACAGAGAGAGCGGGGCGCTACACACACAGAGAGAGCGGGGCCCTACGCACACAGAGAGAGCGGGGCCCTACACACAGAGAGAGCGGGGCACTACACACAGAGAGAGCGGGGCACTACACACAGAGAGAGCGGGGCGCTACACACAGAGAGAGCGGGGCGCTACACACACAGAGAGAGCGGGGCCCTACACACACAGAGAGAGCGGGGCCCTACACACACAGAGAGTGGGGCGCTACACACAAAGAGCGGGGCGCTACACACCGAGAGAGCGGGGCGCTACACACAGAGAGCGGGGTGTTACACACAGAGAGCGGGGTGTTACACACAGAGAGAGCGGGGCGCTACACACAGAGAGCGGGGTGTTACACACAGAGAGCGGGGTGTTACACACAGAGAGCGGGGTGTTACAAACAGAGAGCGGGGTGTTACACACAGAGAGCGGGGTGTTACACACAGAGAGAGCGGGGCGCTACACACAGAGAGAGCGGGGCGCTACACACAGAGAGAGCGGGGCCCTACACACAGAGAGAGCGGGGCGCTACACACAGAGAGAGCGGGGCGCTACACACAGAGAGAGCGGGGCGCTACACACAGAGAGAGCGGGACGCTACACACAGAGAGAGCGGGGCGCTACACACAGAGAGAGCGGGGCGCTACACACAGAGAGCGGGGCGCTACACACAGAGAGAGCGGGGCGTTACACAGAGAGCGGGGCGCTACCCGCAGAGAGAGCGGGGCCCTACACACAGAGAGTGGGCTGCTACACACAGAGAGCGGGGCGCTACACATACAGAGAGCGGGGTGCTACACACAGAGAGAGCGGGGCGCTACACACAGAGAGAGCGGGGCGCTACACACAGAGAGAGCGGGGCGCTACACACAGAGAGCGGGGCGCTACACACAGAGAGAGCGGGGCGCTACACACAGAGAGAGCAGGGCGCTACACACAGAGAGCGGGGCGCTACACACAGAGAGAGCGGGGCCCTACACACAGAGAGAGCGGGGCCCTACATACAGAGAGCGGGGCCCTACACACAGAGAGAGCGGGGCGCTACACACAGAGAGAGCGGGGCCCTACACACAGAGAGAGAGCGGGGCGCTACACACAGAGAGCGGGGCCCTACACACAGAGAGCGGGGTGCTACACACAGAGAGCGGGGCGCTACACACAGAGAGAGCGGGGCCCTACACACAGAGAGAGAGCGGGGCGCTACACACAGAGAGCGGGGTGCTACACACAGAGAGAGAGCGGGGCGCTACACACAGAGAGAGCGGGGTGTTACACACAGAGAGAGCGGGGCGCTACACACAGAGAGAGAGCGGGGCGCTACACACAGAGAGAGCGGGGCGCTACACACAGAGAGAGCGGGGCGCTACACACAGAGAGCGGGCCGCTACACACAGAGAGCCGGGCGCTACACGCAGAGAGCGGGGCGCTACACACACAGAGAGCGGGGTGTTACACACAGAGAGAGCGGGGCGCTACACACAGAGAGCCGGGCGCTACACGCAGAGAGCGGGGCGCTACACACAGAGAGCGGGGCGCTACACACACAGAGAGCGGGGTGTTACACACAGAGAGAGCGGGGCGCTACACACAGAGAGCCGGGCGCTACACGCAGAGAGCGGGGCGCTACATACACACAGAGCGGGGTGTTACACACAGAGAGAGCGGGGCGCTACATACACAGAGAGCGGGGCGCTACACACTCAGAGAGCGGGGCGCTACACACAGAGAGCGGGGCGCTACACACACAGAGAGCGGGGCGCTACACACAGACAGAGCGGGGCGCTACACACAGAGAGCGGGGCGCTACACACAGACAGAGCGGGGCGCTACACACAGAGAGCGGGGCGCTACACACAGAGAGCGGGGCGCTACACACACAGAGAGCGGGGCGCTACACACAGACAGAGCGGGGCGCTACACACAGAGAGCGGGGCGCTACACACAGAGAGCGGGGTGTTACACACAGACAGAGCGGGGCGCTACACACAGAGAGCGGGGCGCTACACACAGACAGAGCGGGGCGCTACACACAGAGAGCGGGGCGCTACACACAGACAGAGCGGGGCGCTACACACAGAGAGCGGGGCGCTACACACAGACAGAGCGGGGCGCTACACACAGAGAGCGGGGCGCTACACACAGAGAGCGGGGCGCTACACACAGAGAGCGGGGCGCTACACGCAGAGAGCGGGGCGCTACACACAGAGAGCGGGGCGCTACACACAGAGAGAGCGGGGCGCTACCCGCAGAGCATAACCAATTTCAGGTGCACTCCAATCAGAACTCATCTTTCACACTGGTTTTTTCCAACTCTTAAAGGGGAGGTTCAATCATTCTGCACAACCTCATTCTCAACATTGCTGGCTCTGAAGGTGACCTCCAAGCAACTCAACAGCTACACCTCTTATCCTCATGGCTGATCCCAGTCCCAGGTAGAGAGCTCGCCATTTCAGCGACCAGGCATTGGAGGCATTGGTCGCGGCAGTCGAAAGAAGGATAGCAGAGCTGTTCCTGGCCACTGGCAGGAGGCGATTGCCCCAGGTCTTCAGGGCAATGTGGAGGGAAGTGACCTAGGACGTCTCGGCCAGCAGTGTGGTCCTCAGGACCCTCACACAGTACCGTAAAAAATTCAACAACCTCACTCGGCATCTTAACCTCAGTCTGTACACACTGCACAAACCAGCACACCCCCACCACTCACCTACCAAGCATCTCCACCTACTACAACTCACATCCACATCTCACGCCTTGCCTACAATCATAGCTATTCAACTATGGCAGGCACATCTCCCAAACACATAGCTGCACACTCACTCACACACTTTCCTTTCTCTTGCAGGCCAAGCTGGCCCACAATAGGAGGGAGCAGGAACGAACAGGCAGGAGTGAAGCGGAAATCCAACAGCTTACAGACCTGGAGGAGCGAGTGCTGAGAGTCATTGGGCGCCAGGTGGTGGGTGCCGTGGCCGGCGGCAGCGTCGACCCCCTTGGGGGCAACAACGGTATGTTCATCCCCTCTCCTTCTCTCATCCCACTTCCCCCTCACACCACAAGCCTTTCCCACTTTCCAGCTCATTATACTGTCTGCATTCCTTGCTCCCTTCCTGCCCCCCTGCCCTCACCTTAATGTGAGTCTTGTGCCTTTATGCTTTCAGGTAATCAGCAACCAGCTGACCAGCCTGTTCCTCAGCCTCCCACTGAGAGTGAGGAAGGAGAAGAGGAGGAGGAGCAAAGCACCGCGTCACTGCATCTCTCACCCGCAGGCAGCAGCTCAGATACTGGCACTACGTGATCTTTAGAGGCAAGTTTAGTAGAGGGGTCTGCACTGAGTGATGCACCGGGGACGAGTGGGCTGCAGCAAGGCTGGGGGGAAAGGGTAGCTCGGGAGCCAGCTCCCCGGAGGGCGAGTTCGCGCGCGAGTTCTGCTGCACAGGACTCAGATGAGGACCTCGATGGGGAGGCGTTTAGAAGAAGGGTGATGGGCATGCACACGGAGATGATAGGTGCAATGGCAAGGGTGCCCGAGAGCTTCTCGGCAATGATAAGGAGCGTTGAGGAGTCCGCCTCCAACATTGCACAGAGCTCTGCGCACACCATGGAGCCCATCCTTGGCAGTCTGCGAAGGATGGTGGACTCCCAGAGAGACCGTGGGGACCCAGACCTCATGCCACGTGTGATGGGCGATGTGGCAGCTTCCATTGCAGCACAGGCGGAAGCGACGCAACGTCTTAGTGCTGTAATGCATTCAATGGTTGCAGTCATCGAGTCTCAGACTGCTCTCATGCAGTCTCAGCTTGATGCCACGCAAGCTCTGACTGCTGCCATGATCGCTGGGTCCACCACAGTCCACCGGGGATCTCACGGTGTCGCAGCAGCCCAGCAATCTGTGCTCCAGCAGATTGGTAGGGATGCTGAGGTGCTGCCCCGGGGGAGTGGCAGTGGGTCAGTGGAACAGGAAACTGCTGTCCTCTCCCACCACCAGCACTCCGCCATTACCCCTGTCGCTGCCTGTCATCCAGCCATCCCAGACTGCTGCCGCCCATGCAGAGGTGGTGCAGTTTCCAGCCGGGCCTTCCAGGCCCAGAGTTGGTCGAGGGCGTCCTGCAAGGCCGTCTGAAGTCTCCCGCACGGACACTCAGCAGCCTTCCACCCGCCCTGCTGCAGCCACTGGGGAGACACTCCGAAGGAGCAGTAGAGTAGGGAAATGCACTGTAAAGAGGGGAGGTAAGGGTTTGCACAAGGGTGATTGGTTAATATTGTTGTTGTATATATGTGTTTACTGAATGTTGATAAATTTATTAATGGAATTTTGCTGATTTTGTGCTGTCTTTCATTTCAGCTTTGTGCTGTGAAATGGCATGTGAAATGGATGGAATGATGGGGATGTGCGGTAGAATTTATTGGAACCGCAGTCTGATGAGGCGGTCACGGACCGCCCTTCCAGAAGGCCGATTGAGTGGCTGCCTCCCCCCTCGCTACAGTTCCTCCTCCTGTTGCTCCTCCTCCTCCTCCTCATTCTCCTCCTCGTCCACCTCCTCTCCCTCTTCCACCTGCTGAGGTGGTCCCGCTATGCCTGCTGGCAATGGCTGGGCCCTCAGGATGGCCAGATTGTAGAGCATGCAGCACACCACGACAAAATGGGACACCTGCTTCGCTGAGTACTGGAGGGCTCCTCCCGAGTGGTCAAGGCAGCGGAACCGTTGCTTGAGCACCCCGATACTCTGCTCGATGATGTTCCTGGTGGCGGCATGGCTCTCATTATATGAGTGCTGGGCAGGAGTGCTGGGGTTGCGGAGGGGAGTCATGAGCCAGGTGGAGAGCGGATAGCCCTTGTCACCGACCAGCCAGTCGTGAGCTTGATGTGTTGGCTGTAAGAGTGCTGGCACACCAGTCTGGCATCGTGGCTGCTGCCAGGATAGCTGGCATTGACGGTGAGGATTCGCTGTCTATGGTCACACACCAACTGCACATTAAATGAGTGGTAGCCTTTGTGGTTACGGAAGACCTCAGGATTGTTACCGGGTGCCCGCAAAGCCACATGGGTGCAGTCAATGGTGCCCTGCACCATGGGGAATCCCGCTATCCTGGCAAAGTCACATGCACGCTCGCGCTGCTTCTCTCTGGTAATGGGGAAGGAAATGTAGTCCCTTCTCCTTCTTCTTCTCCTTCTGTAGAGAGCCTCTGTGACATCCCGGATACAGCAATGGACGGCGAACTGCGGGATGTTCGCTATTTGTCCTGCTGCAGACTGGAAGGATCCGCTGGCGTAGAAATTGAGGGCGACGGTGACCTTGACTGCCACTGAGGGAGACGTGATCTGAGGCCCGAGGTCTGGCGGCAGGAGGTGACAGAGCTCTGTGACCACCTCCTTGGTGAAGCGGAGCCTTTCAAGACACTGCTCCTCAGTTAAATTTATGTAGGAGAAGCGCTCCCGGAATACCCTGGGAGGGCAAGGCCTCCTGTTGGCCCTCCTCCCTCTGGCCACATTTTCCAATCTTTGTCTCTGCCTCCGATGCCTCCGACGTTGATGCTGGAGGGCGAGGTCGAGTGCCAGTGCAGCCCCCATCAATGTATCCAAGTGTAGGAGATCGAAATCTCAGCACAATAAAACTGACAAATCTTTAGCAGCCAGGACACTCCTGAAAGTAGTAAACGTTTACCTCACTGAAAACAGCTGTTTCGCAATGTCAAACTAAGAGGGCAGCATTGATTGGCGACGAAAATGAAACCAGATGTTGATCCCTTTAAACACCGCCCCTACAGCGGCCGTCCGACGGCATCACACCTCCTCTTCCTGCCGTTGTTCACGCCAGACGCCAAGGCAGGGGGCGGTAAACGGGGCGTTCCAAACGCAGTGACATCACGATGTGGCAGCCGCTAAAGGCCTAGGAGCTAAATGTTATCAGCAGCGCTAAGTCCTGGGTGAAAGTGGCGTGCAGCGTTGGATTCTCCCGGGGCGGTAAAAGTGAAGTTTCCAGTCAGTGCCGATAATTAGCGCCAGGCGCTAATATTTGCGTCCAGACGATATTTGCGCCCCAAATGGGGCGCGACCTAATTTCTACCCCATAAGATTCTGAAAGGGCTCGACAGGGTAGATGCAGAGAGGATGTTTCCCCTCGTGGGGGGAATCTAGAGCTAGGGGGCATAATTTCAGAATAAGGGGGCGCCCATTTAAATCGGAAATGAGGAGGAATTTCTTCCCTCAGAGGGTCGTGAATCTTTGGAATTCTCTTCCCCAGAGAGCTGTGGAGGCTGGGTCATTGAATATATTTGATGTCCTTTAGGGAAGGAAATCTGCTGGTCTGCCCTCTGAAATGAAACCACTCAGTTGTACCAAACCGTTACAAAGAAGACAGACTGCAGCGGTTCAAGAAGACGGCTCATCATCACCTTCTCCAGGGCCATTAGGGATGAGCAATAAATGCTCATTAATAAATATATTTAAGGTGGAGATAGACAGATTTTTGAATGATAAGGGCGTCAAGGGTTATGGGGAGCGGGCAGGGAAGTGGAGTTGAGGCCAAGATCAGATCAGCCATGATCTTATTGAATGGCGGAGCAGGCTCGAGGGGCCAAATGACCTACTCCTGCTCCTACGTCTTATGTTCTATGTGAGACAGTCATGCAGGTTATCATTACCTCAAAGATTTGAAATATGACAGGTTTTTATTATTCATTCATGGGATCTGGGCATCGCCAGCATTTATTGCTCATCCCTAATGGCCCTGGAGAAGGTGGTGGTGAGCCATCTTCTTGAACCGCTGCAGTCTGTCTTCTTTGTAGCGGTTTGGTACAACTGAGTGGTTTCATTTCAGAGGGCAGACCAGCAGATTTCCTTCCCTAAAGGACATCAATGAACCAGATGGGTTTTTATGACAATCTTTCTATTCCAGGTTTATTGAACTAGAATTTAAATCCCCCAGCTGCTGCTGTGGGATTTGAACTCACGTCCCCGGATCATTAGTCCAGGCCTCTAGATTACTAGTTTAGTAACATAACCACTATGCTACCATACCCAAAAGTGCCCATATAGATGTGATTGTATTTAGTTTGCATCAAGGCTCTGACACACAGACACAAATATACAGGCATAAATATAGATACAGATATAGATAGATATAGACACAGATGTAGGTACAAATACTATCCGTAATAATATAGAATTACAGCACAGCAACTGGTCTGTGCTCCACACGAGCCTCCTCTATTTCAACTCACGCTATCAGCATATCCTTCTAAAATATCCTTCTAAAAATATAAACATACAGAAATAGACACAGATATAAATATAGCTACAGCCACAGATACAGATATAGATATAGGTACAGATATTTTGGTGTGCTTTACATGTCACCAAACAGTGGTGATGAGATAGAGGGGGTTAGTTCGAAGAGATATGTAAGAATAACAGGGACAATATTGAGTAGCCTTAACTATCCTAAGATAGAATGAAATAAAAGTAATGCATGCGGTGACAATGGGGAACACTTTTTTTCAATGCATCCACGACTGCCTCCTAGATCAGTATGTTTTCAGTCCAACAAGGAACGAAACATTGCTTGATTTTGTTCTGAGAAGCGAAGTTGGAAAAATAACTGATGTGAGAGTAGAACAATTGGGTAAAAGCGACCACAACATGATTAGGTTTGGTGTGAGAATAAAAAAGGTCATTGAAAAGTCAAAGGTAAGAGTGCTGGAGTGGGAAAGGGTGAAGTTCAGCGCGATAAATTTCAGAGAGATTTGGGTGTCCTCGTGCAAGAAACGCAGAAAGCTAGCATGCAGGTACAGCAAGTAATAAGGAGGCAAATGGCATGTTGGCCTTTATTGCAAGGGGATTGGAGTATAAGAGTAAGGAAGTCTTGCTACAATTGTACAGGGCCTTGGTGAGACCACACCTGGAGTACTGTGCACAGTTTTGGTCTCCTTATCTAAGGAAGGATATATTTGCCTTGGAGGCGGTGCAACGAAGGTTCACTAGATTGATTCCTGGGATGAGAGGGCTGTCCTATGATGAGAGATTGTGTAGAATGGGCCTATACTCTCTGCAGTTTAGAAGAATGAGAGGTGATCTCTATGAAACATATAAGATTTTGAAGGGGATTGACAGGGTAGATGCTGAGAGGTTGTTTCCCCTGGCTGGAGTGTCTAGAACTAGGGGGCATAGTCTCAGGTTAAGGGGTAGGCCATTTAAGACTGAGATGAGGAAGAATTTCTTCACTCAGAGGATTGTGAATCTTTGGAATTCTCTGCCCCAGAGGGCTGTGAATGTTGAGTCTTTGAGTATATTCAAGGCTGAGATAGATAGATTTTTGGACTCTTGGGGAATGAAGGGATGTGGGGTTCGGGCGGGAAAGTGGAGTTGAGGTCGATGATCAGCCATGATCTTATTGAATGGCAGAGCAGGCTCGAGGGGCCGTATGGCCTACTCCTGCTCTTACTTCTTATGTTCTTATAAGAAGGGACCTGGCCCAAATTAACTGGGCAGAAAAGTTAGCAAACAGGTAGACAAATCAGCAGTGGGAAATCTTCAAATGTTAGAAGGATAGAGTACAAAATAGATATATTCCTACACTCCGCTAGCCAAGCTGTCCCAGTACAGCTAAGACACTGGTATCTACTCGACAATGTAGAAGGTTGACCAGGTCTGTCCTATCCATAAAAAAACAGGTGAAATCTAACCCCAACACTTAGCATCCTATGAGCCTCTTCCCAATAAACAAGGAAGTGATTGAAGGAATCGTCAATAGCATCATAAAGCAACACCCGCTAACCA
Organism: Squalus acanthias; assembly: GCA_030390025.1. NCBI lineage: Eukaryota > Metazoa > Chordata > Chondrichthyes > Squaliformes > Squalidae > Squalus > Squalus acanthias. The sequence goes on from CM059425.1 coordinate 254,146,992, forward strand.
AGGTAATTGACAAAAGAACCAGAGACAACGTGAGGACATTTTTTTTAAGTAGCGATCTCGAATGCGCTGCCTGAAAGGGTGGTGGAAGCAGACTCAATAGTAACTTTCAAAAGGGAATTAGATAAGTACTTGAAGGGGAAAATTTGCAGGGCTGTGGGGAAAGAGCGAGGGAAAGTGGGACTAATTGAATAGCTCTTTCAAAGAGCCAGGAAAGGCACGGTGGGCCGAATGGCCTCCTTCTGCGCTGTATCATTCTATGATGCTGTGAAAACCACTTGGCTTCAGACCTCATCACAGCCTTTGTCCGGACATGGATGCAAGAGGAGGTGAGGGTAGCTGCTCTTGATGTCAAGGCAGCATTCGGCCGAGCATGGCACTAGCATGTTCTACAAAGTATTTGGCCATGTGTGTCTACACTCATTGGAAAAAACAAGTTTAGGAGGAGTGATTTCTTTACACAGAGCTCGATCAACAGCTGATTGCCAGGTAGGGTGATTTGTTGCAATGTTCTGGGCGCATTTCAGAAACAGTCTCCAATGGGAAGAAAGTAGGGTTGGTATTCTGGAAGGGTGAGATCAAAAGGGCTGAAGGGCCTTCTTATAGGGTACAGAGTAGATTTACAAGGATGTTGCCAGGGTACAGAGTAGATTTACAAGGATGTTGCCAGGGTACAGAGGCGATTTACGAGGATGTTGCCAGGGTACAGAGGCGATTTACGAGGATGTTGCCAGGGTACAGAGGCGATTTACGAGGATGTTGCCAGGGTACAGAGTAGATTTACGAGGATGTTGCCAGGGTACAGAGGAGATTTACAAGGATGTTGCCAGGGTACAGAGTAGATTTACGAGGATGTTGCCAGGGTACAGAGTAGATTTACGAGGATGTTGCCAGGGTACAGAGGCGATTTACGAGGATGTTGCCAGGGTACAGAGTAGATTTACAAGGATGTTGCCAGGGTACAGAGGAGATTTACGAGGATGTTGCCAGGGTACAGAGGAGACTTACGAGGATGTTGCCAGGGTACAGAGGCGATTTACGAGGATGTTGCCAGGGTACAGAGTAGATTTACAAGGATGTTGCCAGGGTACAGAGTAGATTTACGAGGATGTTGCCAGGGTACAGAGGAGATTTACAAGGATGTTGCCAGGGTAGAGAGGAGATTTACGAGGATGTTGCCAGGACTGGAGAATTTTAGCTATGAGGAAAGATTGGATCGGCTGGGGTTGTTTTCTTCAGAACAGAGGAGGCTGAGGGGAGATTTAATTGAGGTGTATAAAATTATGAGGGGCCTAGATAGAGTGGATAGGAAGGACCTATTTCCCTTAGCAGAGGGATCAATAACCAGGAGGCATAGATTTAAAGTAATTGGTGGAAGGATTACAGGGGAGTTGAGAACTTTTTTCACCCAGAGGGTGGTGGGGGTCTGGAACTCACTGCCTGAAAGGGTGGTAGAGGCAGAAGCCCTGATCACATTTAAAAAGTACTTGGGTATGCACTTGAAGAGCCGTAACCTACAGGGCTATGGACCAAGAGCTGGAAAGTGGGATTAGGCTGGATAGCTCTTTTTCGACCGGCACAGACACGATGGGCTGAATGGCCTCCTTCTGTGCCATAAATTTCTATAATTCTATGATTTAAAAAGTGCAAACTGTTTCATGATAGCATGATCCTTGCAATGAACAATCCCATTGTTAAATCAGATTAGCTCATTAAAAAGACCTAGAGGTAGGTCTGAGTGTCTTTATAGCATTAATAGGTTTTACCGAGACTCCATTTTACACATCCACTAATGCAGGAAAATAATTCCAGACTTGCGTGTAGTTTGTTCCATTTTTCATCCATTAATTCTAGCAAGTACCACAAGCCAACCAATTTCATTCTTCAAAACACATCAAAGATCAACCTGGTCCTGTATTGGGGAAGCTGGATAAAGCACATAATGGAGAAAGGAATAGAAGGTTATGCTGATAGGGTGGAAAGAGGCTCGTGTGGAGCATAAACACCAGCATGGACCAGCTGGCCTGTTAATTCTATGATGCAACAATGCCAAACTTTGTAGCTGGCCTTTAGAAATAATTCTTAGCCAAACTAGTTCCCAGCTCCAGAACTGAACAATTGAAGTTTTTTTTAATTCATTCACAGGGGATGCAGGCATCACCAGCAAGGCCAACATTTATTGCCCATCCCTAATTGCCCTGGAGAAGGTGGCAGTGAGCCACCATTTCCGAGGGCAGATAAGAGTCAACCACATTGCTGTGGGTCTGGAGTCACATATAGGCCAGACCAGGTAAGGCCAGCAGATTTCCTTCCCTAAAGGACATTAGTGAGACCAGATGGTTTTTACAACAATCCAGCAGTTTCCATGGTCACCATTACTGATACTAGCTTTTCACTCCAGATTTATTTAATTAACTGAGTTTAAATTCCCCAGCTGCTGTGGTGGGATTTGAGCTCATCATCTATACCTAGATCATTAATCCAGGCCTTTGGATTACTAGCCTAGTAACATAACCACTATGCTACCATATCTGTGAACATAGTTGGGCCATCTTTCAATTAAGTCTTCCATAGTCCGACATAGGATTACATAGGATATACGGCACAGAAACAGGCCATTCGGCTCCACTCGAGCCTCCTCCCATCTTTCCTCATCTAAATCTATCAGCATAACCCTCTATTCCCTTCTCCCTCATATGCTTGTCTAGCCTCCCCTTAACTGCATCTATACTATTCGCTTCAACCACTCCCTGTGGTAGCGAGTTCCACATTCTCGCCACCCTCCGGGTAAAGAATTTTCTTCTGAATTCCCTATTTGATTTTTTGGTGACTATCTTATGTCGATGGCCTCTAGTTTTGCTCTTCCCCACAAGTGGAAACGTTCTCTCTGTGTCTACTCCATCAAAACATTTCACAATTTTAAAGACCTCTATTAGGTTCCCATCAGAATGTTTTCTCAGTCGGACTTTAGCCTGAGATAGGCAAGAATTATACTCACTTGAGCATTTAAGTGAGTAAGCAAGTGGCTGTGCTTTAATTTGGAGCCTTATTTTATCATTCAAAACCGAGTGTGGCTGGCTATTATGTTAGCTCTTACTAAACATTACTTTAGTTCAGTTTTATTTTTTCATATTCATGCTGTCCTAATAAAACCCTCCGCCCTACCTTTGTTAATGTTATACAACGTGGCCTTTTCCCCTTCTTGGTCCCATTTGTGTTATATTAATTCGGTTATACTGACAATGATTTATAGTGCATTAGTTTAACATGCCTCATGTAAACAGTTCTGGATGTGCAGCGCGCAGAGATTAAATGCAAATGTTATTTGCGCGCAGAAAGATAACGAAGTTTGAACTGGGTTTGTGAATTATTATGAGACAGACGTCACGGAATACTGAACGCGTGGATCACAACCTGGGAGCTGTTGTTTCTCTCCCTCTCGCGCCCTGTCTGAAAAGCTGGCAAAAAAAGGCGCACAGAGGCGAATGCACGAGAGATGCTGGAAAGTTCACTTTCAATGAAAGCTTGGATGGATATCGCAACAAGCAGAAGAATGCAGAGCAAAACGTTAACGTTCGTGAAGAGATCCTGGCCAATCACCTCCAGGGCAGGAACCAACTCAGAGGCAAAATGATTTCCCGTCCATTCGCAGTCCAATGTTCAAAAAATCTGGGCTTTAACCTCAATGAATCGGAGCGGGGGGGTGGTGGGGGGTGGGGGCGGGGTGGTTAAGAAAGATTAGGTGCCTAGAGCAGATTCCTCAGGTGACGCAGGGATGGATAAGTATTCTTGGAGTGTTTCTCGATTGCTTTGGGAGGGGCGGCTGGGGATCAGGGAGCATTTACCATAGAATGATAGATTGGTTACAGCACAGAAGGAGGCCATTCGGCCCGTCGAGCCCGTGCCGGCTCTCTTTTTTTTCATTTATGGGATGTGGGCATCGCTGGCAAGGCCGACATTTATTGCCCATCCCTAATTGCCCTTGAGAAGGTGGTGGTAAGCAACCTTCTTCAACCGCTGCAGTCCGTGTGGTGAAGGTGCTCCCGCAGTGCTGTTAGGGAGGGAGTTCCAGGATTTTGACCCAGCGACGAGAGCACTTCAGCTAGTCCCACTCCCCCGCCCTTTCCCCATAACCCTGAAAATTGTTTTCCTTCAGGAACTTATCCAATTTCCTTTTGAAAGCCGTGATTGAATCTGCCTCCAGCACCCTCTCAGGCAGTGCATTCCAGATCATAACCACTCGCTGCGTAAAAATGTTTTTCCTCATGTCGCCTTTGGCTCTTTTGCCAATCACCTTAAATCTGTTTCCTCTGCTTCTCGACCTTTCCACCAATGGGAACAGTTCCTCTCTATCTACTCGGTCCAGACCCCTCATGATTTTGAACACCTCTATCAAATCTCCTCTCAACCTTCTCTGCTCTAAGGAGAACAACTCCAGCTTCTCCAGTCTATCCACGTAACTGAAGTCCCTCATCCCTGGAACCATTCTCGTAAATCTTTTCTGCACCCTCTCTAAGGCCTTCACATCCTTCCTAAAGTGCGGTGCCCAGACTTGGACACAATACTCCAGTTGAGGCCGAACCAGTGTTTTATAAAGGTTCATCATAACTTCCTTGCTTTTGTACTCTATACCTCTATTTAAGAAGCCCAGGATCCCGTAAGCTTTTTTTAACCACTATCTCAACCTGCCCTGCCACCTTCAATGATTTGTGCACATATACCCCCAGGTCTCTCTGTTCATGCACCCCCTTTAGCTTATATTGCCTCTCCTCGTTCTTCTTACCAAAATGTATCACTTCGCACTTTTCTGCGTTAAATTTCATCTGCCACGTGTCTGCCCATTCCACCAGCCTGTCTATGTCTTCTTGAAGTCTATCACTATCCTCCTCACTGTTCACTATACAGAATTTTCTCAGGAAATTAAATGGATAGAACACTTAATAAGCCAAATGGCTTAATATTCCACGCTTCATGATCATTTCTAACATCAGGCTCCATCAAATGGCAGCAACTCTCCTTGGCTCGGGCATACCAGAAATCCTAAGGATTGCGCGATGTTCAGGGGCATAGTTGTAGACTATTTGATAAAGGTTGACTGCTACGACTAATCAAGAACTTCATTATCGCTGTATCATGCAACGACCAAGATGGTAGAAGGCGGAACACAGCGGGTCGAGAGGGAGGGGTAGATCTTATGATGTAACACTCCCGGCTCAGACCTTCGCGCGACAGGAGCGCAGATTGAGAATTAGGGCACCGAGGATGGACGATTTTTCTGCCCATCAACATTAGCACTAATTTGTAGAATTTACTCCTGAATGTCTCCCTTCTACCGGAATTAGAGTTTCTGGAGCTGATAAATGAAGAAGCTCAGTATCACTTTGCTGAAAAAGCTTGCATCTATATAGCGCCTTTCAGAACCTCAGGACATCTCAAAGCGCTTTACAGCCAATGAAATACTTTTTCAAATGTTGTAATGGAGGGAAACACAGCGTCAAACTTGCACACAGCAAGGTCCCAAGTACGGCAATGTGATAATGACCAGATAATCTGTTTTTCATAGAATCACAGAAATTTACAGCACGAAAGGAGGCCATTTCGGCCCAACGTGTCCGTGCCGGCCAACAAAGAGCTATCCAGCCTAATCCCACTTCCCAGCTCTTGGTCCGTAGCCCTACAGGTTAGAGCATCCCAAGAGCACATCCAAGTACTTTTTAAATGTGGTTAGGGTTCCTGCCTCTACCACCCTTTCAGGCAGTGAGTTCCAGACCCCCACAACACTCTGGGTGAAGAAATTTCCCCTCAAATCCCCTCTAAACCTTCCCCCAATTACTTTAAATCTGTGCCCCCTGGTTCTCGACCCCTCTGCTAAGGGAAATAGTTCCTTTCCATCCACTTTATCTCTGCCTCTCATAATTTTATACACCTCAATAAGGTCTCCCCTCAGCCTCCTCTGTTCCAAGGAAAACAGACCCAACCTATCCAGTCTTTCCTCATAACTAAGATTCTCTACTCCCGGCAACATCCTTGTAAATCACCTCTGCACCCTCTCTAGTGCAATCACATCTTTCCTGTAATGTGGTGACCAGAACTGCATGCAGTACTCTAGCTGAGGCCTAACTAGTGTTTTATACAGTTGAAGCATAACCCCCCTGCTCTTATATTCTGTGCCATGGCTAATAAAAGTGAGAAGTCGCACAACACCAGGTTATAGTCCAACAGTTTTATTTGAAATCACAAGCTTTCGGAGCGGCTGCTCCTTCGTCAGGTGAAGTAAAGGAATACAAAATCGACAAAGCATATATAGATAGAGAACAATGCATGTGTAACTTACAATGGCAGACGACTACATTTAATCCTCCTGACTGCCTTTTGTCACACCTCGGCAGATAAACAATCAGGTCAGCCAGGAAGGCACCACATCAAAGACATAGCAAGATACAACTGAGACAATGAGGTGGGGTTACAGGGGGTCTAATGTGTCAAAAGCTGCAGTCGGTATGGAAAACGATAAACTTTAAAATTTTTACTTTTTTACTGGGAATCACATCTGTGAACAAGCCAACGATGACTCGAGTCTGGATGACTCTACGTCATGTATCGTGACATAAACCCAAGATCCCGGTTGAGGCCGTCCTCATGAGTGCGGAACTTGGCTATCAGTTTCTGCTCGATGATTTTGCGTTGTCGTGTGTCTCTAAGGCCGCCTTGGAGAACGCTTACCCGCAGCCTCGGATCTGGTTTATGTCACGATACATGACGTAGAGTCATCCAGACTCGAGTCGTCGTTGGCTTGTTCACAGATGTGATTCCCAGTAAAAAAGTAAAAATTTTAAAGTTTATCGTTTTCCATACCGACTGCAGCTTTTGACACATTAGACCCCCTGTAACCCCACCTCATTGTCTCAGTTGTATCTTGCTATGTCTTTGATGTGGTGCCTTCCTGGCTGACCTGATTGTTTATCTGCCGAGGTGTGACAAAAGGCAGTCAGGAGGATTAAATGTAGTCGTCTGCCATTGTAAGTTACACATGCATTGTTCTCTATCTATATTTGCTTTGTCGATTTTGTATTCCTTTACTTCACCTGACGAAGGAGCAGCCGTTCCGAAAGCTTGTGATTTCAAATAAAACTGTTGGACTATAACCTGGTGTTCTGCGACTTCTCACTTTTGTCCACCCCAGTCCAACACCGGCATCTCCGCATCATGGCTAATAAAGGCAAGGATTCTGTATGCCTTCTTAACCACCTTATCTACCTGGTCTGCTACCTTCAGGGATCTGTGGACATGCACTCCAAGGTCCCTTTGTTCCTCCAAACTACTCAGTGTCCTACCATTTAATGTGTATTCCCTTTCCTTGTTAGCCCTCCCCAAATGCATTACCTCACACTTCTCCGGATTGAATTCCATTTGCCACTGTTCTGCCCACCTGACCAATTTATTGATATCTTCCTGCAGTCTACAGCTTCCTTCTTCAGCATCAACCACATAGCCGATTATAGTATCGTCTGCAAACTTTTTAATCATACCCCCTATATTCAAGTCTAGATCATTGATATATACCACAAAAAGCAAGGGACCTAGTACTGAGCCCTGCGGAACCCCACTGGAAACAGCCTTGCAGTCACAAAAACACCCATCAAACATTACCCTCTGTTTACTGTCTCTGAGCCAGTTTTGAATCCAACTTGTCCACAGATCCCTGAAGGTAGCAGGCCAGGTAGATAAGATGGTTAAGAAGGCATACGGAATGCTTGCCTTTATTAGCCGTGGCATAGAATACAAAAGCAGGGGGGTTATGCTTCAACTGTATAAAACACTAGTTAGGCCTCAGCTAGAGTACTGCGTGCAGTTCTGGTCACCACATTACAGGAAAGATGTGATTGCACTAGAGAGGGTACAGAGGAGATTTACAAGGCTGTTGCCGGGAGTAGAGAATCTTAGTTATGAGGAAAGACTGGATAGGCTGGGTTTGTTTTCCTTGGACCAGAGGAGGCTGAGGGGAGAACTTATTAAGGTATATAAAATTATGAGGGGCCTGGATAAAGTGGATGGAAAGGACCTATTTCCCTTAGCAGAGGGGTCGAGAACCAGGGGGCACAGATTTAAAGTAATTGGGGGAAGGTTTAGAGGGAATTTGAGGGGAAATTACTTCACCCAGAGGGTTGTGGGGGTCCGGAACTCACTGCCTGAAAGGGTGGTAGAGGCAGGAACCCTAACCACATTTAAAAAGTACTTGGATGTGCACTTGGGATGCTGTAACCTGCAGGGCTACGGACCAAGAGCTGGGAAGTGGGATTAGGCTGGATAGCTCTTTGTTGGCCGGCGTGGACATGATGGGCAAAAATGGCCTCCTTCCGTGCTGTAACTTTCTATGATTCTATGATTCTATGATTGACACTTTGCCCTGGATCCCATGGGCTTTTAACTTCGTGACCAGTCTGCCATGTGGAACCTTATCAAAAGCCTTGCTAAAGTCCATATACACTACATCAAACACACTACCCTCATCTACCCTCCTTGTTACTTCCACAAAAAATTCAATCAAGTTTGTCAGGCACGACCTTCCCTTAACAAATCTGTGCTGACTATCCTTGATTAATCCGTGTCTTTCTAAATGAAGATTTATCCTGTCCTTCAGAATTCTTTCCAATAATTTTCCTACCACCAAGGTTAGGCTGACTGGCCTGTAATTACTCGGTCTATCCTTTTCTCCCTTTTTAAACAAGGGTACCACATTAGTAGTCCTCCAGTCCTCCGGCACCACACCTGAAGCCAGAGAGGATTGGAAAATGATGGTCAGGGCCTCTGCTATTTCCTCTTTTGCTTCGCTTAACAGTCTGGGATACATTTCATCCGGGCCTGGGGATTTATCCACTTTTAAAGCTGCTAAACCCCTTAATACTTCCTCTCTCACTATGTTTATTTCATCTAATATTTCACACTTTTTAGTGATGTTGGTTGAGGGATAAATATTGCCCAAGATACCTCCCCTGCTCTTCTTTGAAATAGTGGCCATGGGATCGTTTATGTTCACCTGAGAGGTCAGGCGGGGCCTTGGTTTAACGTCTCATCCAAAAGACAGCACCTCCGACAGTGCAGCACTCCCTCGGTACTGCACTGGAATGTCAGGCCTGGATTATGTGCCAGCTGGAGTGGGATTTGAACTTCTGACCTATTTGACATTAGAGGTTGATAGTACTACCTACTGAGTCAAGGCTGACACCTAATGAAGGAACAGCAAGTTCAGGGTAGATCACTGGTCGCCATATTTATATAAAATTCCTGTGCGCACCAGTTTTACAGCAAAGCGTGTGCGTAAACTAACCAAGAATATACCAAATCCAGAACACTCACTGTCGGTCAGCTGTCATATTAGGATGAATATATGGAACATAGGGATAAATCTTACCATTTAGCCCTCCCAGTGGAGAGCTTTGCACAAGGAAAAGTCATTGAATGGGAAATGTGCCGTGATTCAGGCACGGTGACTTCCACACATGAATTCCATCAATGCAGTCCTGTCACACAGAGCTCTGATGCGGGGGACCTAATTGTAAAATCTAACCCCATGGTGCACACTCTGTATGTTATAAGACTTGCATTCAAGGGGTTAAGTTACGAGGAGAGATTACACAAATTAGGTTTGTATTCCCTAGAATTTAGAAGGTTAAGGGGTGATCCAATCGAAGTTTTCAAGATATTAAGGGGAACAGATAGGGTAGATAGAGAGAAACTATTCCCGCTGGTTGGGGATTCTAGGACTAGGGGGCATAGTCTAAAAATTGGAGCCAGACCTTTCAGGAGTGAAATTAGGAAACAGTTCTACACACAAAGGGTGGTAGAAGTTTGGAACTCTCTTCCGCAAATGGCAACTGATGCTAGATCAATTCTTAATTTTAAATCTGAGATTGATAGCTTTTTGTTAACCAAAGGTATTAAGAGATATGGGCCAAAGGCGGGTACATGGAGTTAGGTCACAGATCAGCCATGATCTCATTGAATGTCGGAACAGGCTCGAGGGGCTGAATGGCCCACTCCTGTTCCTATCGCACCTTTCACGACCTCAGGACGTCCCAAGGCACTTTACAGCCAATTGCGTACTTTTTGAAGTGTAGTCACAGTTGCGATGTAGGAAACACATTAGCCAATTAGCGCACAGCAAGATTCCACAAACAGCAATGAGACAAATGACCAGATCATCTGTTTTAGTGATGTTGGCTGAAGGGTAAATATTGGCCAGGACATCGGGGGTGGGGGGGGGGGGGGGGACTCCCCTGATCTTCTTCAAAATAGTGCCGTGGGATCTTCTCTACGTCTACTATATTGAAACCTTTCATCATTTTAAAGACCTCTATCAGGTCACCGCTCAGCCTTCTCTTTTCAAGAGAAAAGAGCCCCAGCCTGTTCTGCCTTTCCTGATCGTTGCAAACCTGTCAGTTTTGGTAACATCCTTGTAAATCCTTTGTGCCCCTTCTCCAGTGCCTCTATTCCTTTTTATAATATGGAAATGTACACAGTTACTCCAAGTGTGGTCTAACCCAGATTCTCCACAAGTTTAACATAACTTCTCTTATTGAGGCTAAAGAAACATACATCTGTAATTTATTTTTTGCAATACCTCCTTCTTTCTCTGAGCAAGTATGGGTTCTAATCATTCTGTGCTACCTGCGCGCCTTTAAAGGCCACCGATCAGCTCTAAAATCTTTTTCATTTGATAAACCCCGGCGTCCTTGCTTTCCCATCTTAACAAGTTAATTACACCGCTATCAGATTCGCCTTCCAGGAACACCCACAGCTGACATTGTTTCGTGTTAAATTATTCAGAATTGAAAGGAGGCATTGATTAGACGGTGCTTCAGCACCATCGGGGCAAAGGTTAGCATGAATATCCTAAGCACTGCGTTGGAATCAGAATTTATCTCGACGCTGGAGAAAAGTGGCAATGAAGCCACCTTGTTAACATGCAGGTACAGCAGCAATTAGGAAAGCAAATGGTGTGTTGGCCTTTATTACAAGAGGATTTGAGTATAAGAGTAAAGACGTCTTAAAATGAAAGAAAGACTTGCATTTCTGTGGCGCCTTTCACGACCACCGGATATCCCAAAGCGCTTTACAGCCAATGAAGTACTTTTGTTGTAAAGTGGGATACGCAGCAGCCAATTTTGCGCACAGCAAGGTCCCACAAACAGCAATGTGATAATGACCGGATAATCTGTTTTATGTAGATTGAGGGATGCATATTGTCCAGGACACCGGGGAGAACTCCCCTGCATGTAGGAAACATCAAGCAATTGCGTGTCTGCAAGATTACCACGTTTGTGTTTCCAGCACTCAAACGTTCAAACTCCCCTGCTCTTCTTCGAAACAGTGGCCGTGGTAAATTGAATGACTTGTAAAGAGCTGAAGTGAAAAACAGGAGGTGGTTAAATGGCAGAAGTGAAATAGGCACAAGACAATCGGAGGCACAATGAGAGAAACCAAAAGAATAAAAGACAGAGTTCTGAAATGTTCTGAAAAGAACATTATAACATTCAGAGTCACAACCTTGTGATTGATTAAAACAATGGATTGTGTTGTACATGTGGATTCCGATTAAAGAGGTTTTGGCGCTAAGCAGCTCTCAAAATGGAAGTGAAAGTAAATTTACAGAATCTGCAACAAGGAACATTACAAAAGAAACAATCAGGCTTAAATCAAACAACTTGCCCTCCATAAGTCGTATTCACCTTTCATCATTTTCCCCCCATGAGACACACAGCAAGGTCCCACAAACAGCAATGTGATAATGACCAGATAATCTGTTTTTGTTGTGTTGGTTGAGGGATAACTCCCCTGCTCTTCTTCAAAATAGTGCCATGCAATCTTTTACATCCACCTGAAAGTGCCTCGGTTTAATGTCTCATCTGAAAGACAGCACCTCCGACAGATGCAGCACTCTCTCAGCATTGAAGTGTCAGCCTAGCTGCATGTGATCAAGTCTCTGGAGTGGGACTTGAACCACACAACCTTCTGACTCAGAGGGTGAGTGTGCTACCAACTGAGCCATAGCCGACACTTACATTACTGCACTGATATAGGGCCCTGGTGAGACCAAACCTGGACTATTGTATACAGTTTTGGTCTCCTTACCTAAGGAAGGATATACTTGCCATAGAGGGAGAGCAACAAAGGTTCACCAGACTGATTCCTGGAATGGGGGGATGGTCCTATGAGGAGAGATTGAGTAGACTAGGCCTATATTCTCTAGAGTTTCGAAGAATGAGAGGTGATCTCATTGAAACAGACAAAATTCTTACAGGGCTTGACAGGGTAGGTGCAGGGAGGATGTTTCCCCCTGGCTGGGGAGTCTAGAACCAGGGGTCACAGTCTCAGAATAAAGGGTCGGCTATTTAGGACGGAGATGAGGTGAAATTTCTTCACTCGGAGGGTGGTGAATCTTTGGAATTCTCTACCCCAGAGGGCTGTGGAGGCTCAGTCATTGAGTATATTCAAGACAGAGATCGATAGATTGTTGGATATTAAGGAAATCAAAGGATATGGGGATAGGGTGGGAAAGTGGAGATGAGGTAGAAGATCAGCCATGATCTTATTGAATGGCGGAGCAGGATCGAGGGGCCGAATCAAATAAAGAACAAACTTTTATTTATATAACACCTCTCACGACCTCAAGACGTCCCAAAGCACTTTCCAGCCAATGAAGTTCAGTACTTTTTTTTAACGTGTAGTTATTGAGGTAATGTAGGAAACGCGGCAGCCTATTTGCGCACAGCAAGCTCCCACAAACAGCAACGTGACAATGAGCGGATCATCTTCTTTTCTAGTGATGTTGATTGAGGCTTAAATATTGGCCGGGACACCGCGGTGAGCTCCTCTGCTCTTCTTCGAAATAGTGCCATGGGCTCTTATACAGCCATCTGTCGGGGCCTCGGTTTAACATCTCATCCGAAAAGACGGCACCTCCGACAGTGCAGCGTTCCCTCAGTATTGCACTGGAGTGTCAGCCGAGAGTTTTTGTGCTCAAGTCCCTGGAGTGGGGACATTTCTTTTTTATTTCAAAAATATACTTTATTCATAAAATTTGTCAAAACACATTACAATACAATCCACAAATCACATTACATATAGCACAATACAGATGAATGCTGTACTTGGCACTCTATGTACAGAAACAGATTACAAGTACGTTTTCATTTCTGTGTCATACGGCCCGAGGGGGGTTTTTACACTGTTTCCAGCCACTCGGTGTACATTGGCGGGAGGGCCTTAAACTGTGGCCCTTCCCCATCGTGCCTTTGTGGCGGCGGCACCAACCTTTAGTGCGTCCCTCAGCACGTAATCCTGGACCTTGGAATGTGCCAGTCTGCAACACTCGGTCGTGGACAGCTCCTTACTCTGGAAGACCAGCAACATTCGGGCAGACCAATGGCCGTCTTTCACCGAGTTGATGGCCTTCCAGCAGCAGTTGATGTTTGTCTCGGTGTGCGTCCCTGGGGAACAGTCCGTAGAGCACAGAATCCTGCGTTACGGAGCTGCTCGGAATGAACCTCGACAAAGACCACTGCATCTCTTTCCTGACCTTCTTTGCAAAGGCACATTCCAGAAGGAGATGGATGACGGTCTCATCCCCCCCCACCCGCGCCCCCCACCGCAGCCGCAGCCGCCTCGAGGACAGCGTGCGGTGACACTGAGACTCCGGGTGTGCATGAAGAATCTGACGGGGAGGGCCCTTCTCACCACATAGAAACATAGAAGATAGGAGCAGGAGTAGGCCATTCGGCCCCTTGAGCCTGCTCCGCCATTCGATGAGATCATGGCTGATCATCCAAACTCAGTACCCTGTACCTGCCTTCTCCCCATATCGCTTGATACCTTTAGCTTTAAGAAATATATCTAACTCATTCTTGAATATATTTAATGACTTGGCCTCAACTACCTTCTGTGGTAGAGAATTCCACAGGTTCACCACTCTCTGGGTGAAGAAATTCTTCCTCATTTCTGTCCTAAATGGCTTACCCCTTATCCTTAGATTATGACCCCTGGTTCTGGACTCTCCGACCATCGGGAACATTCTTCCTGCATCTAATTTGTCCAGACCTGTCAGAATTTTATATGTTTCGATGAGATCCCCTCTCATTCTTCTATACCCCAACGAGTATAAGCTCAATCGACCCAATCTCTCCTCATATGTCATTCCTGCCATCCCAGGTATCAGCCTTGTGAATCTTCGCTGAACTCCCTCCATGGCAAGAACATCCTTCCTCAGATAAGGCGACCAAAACTGCACACAATACTCAAGGTGTGGTCTCACCAAGGCCCTGTACAACTGCAGTAGGACATCCCTGTTCCTATATTCAAACCCTTTCGCTATGAAGGCCAACATACCATTTGCCTTATTCACCGCCTGCTGCACCTGCATGCTTACCTTCAGCGACTGGTGCACAAGGACACCCAGGTCTCGTTGCACTTCCCCTTCTCTCAATCTATTGCCATTCAGATAATAGTCTGCCTTTCTGTTTTTGACACCAAAGTGGATAACCTCGCATTTATCCACGTTATATTGCATCTGCCACGCTTCTGCCCACTCACCCAACCTGTCCAAATCATCCTGGAGTTTCTCGGTATCCTCCTCGCAGCACACACTTCCACCCAGCTTTGTGTCATCTGCAAACTTGGAGATATTACATTTAGTTCCCTTATCTAGATCATTAATGTATATTGTGAATAGCTGGGGTCCAAGGACCGATCCCTGCGGTACCCCGCTAGTCACTGCTTGCCACTCGGAAAAAGACCCATTAATTCCTACTCTTTGCTTTCTGTCCGCCAACCAGTTCTCTATCCAAGTCAATACCTTGCCCCCAATCCCATGTGCCTTAACTTTACACGCTAATCTCTTATGCGGGACCTTATCGAAAGCCTTTTGAAAGTCCAAATATACCACATCTACTGGTTCTCCCTTATCTATTTTCCCAGTTACATCCTCAAAAAATTCCAGTAGATTAGTCAAGCTATGTCTTGGTGCTTGTTTGAAAGTTCTGGCGATGAGGCATTCTGCCAAATAACTTTGACAGTCTGCTCGGGGAACCATCTGACAGGATCCACCATCTCCTTTTTCCGTAGGGCCTCGAGGACGTTACGTGCTGACCACTGCTTTATGGCCTTGTGGTCAAAGGTGTTTCCTTGTACAAACTTTTCTCCGAAGGACAGGTGGTCCGGCACGGTCCAACTAAATGGAGCGTTCCGCGGCAGCGTGGCCAGACCCATCCTTCACAACACCGGGGACAGATAGAACCTCAGTACTTGGTGTTTGCGTACCGAGGGTCTATACACATCTTGATGCAGCCGCACAGAAAGGTGGCCATCAGGACGTGAGGTACGTTTTTTCTCCTCATTTCCTACATTACAACAGTGACTGCTCTTCAAAAAGTACTTCATTGGCTGCAAAGCGCTTTGGGACGTCCGGTGTCATGAAAGGCGCTATAGAAATGCAAGTCTTTCTTCTTTCTTTCTCTATCTGGAGACGAGTGGGGAAATACTTCAATGAATAAGAATCAAGCCATATTGCTGTGTGCCTTAGAACCAGAAAATTCACTGTCTTATCAGCCAAAAGGAATCGCACGCTAAACTGCACCGGAACAAACAAGTTCATATTCATTCATTCTAGCTATAGATCAGCTGGTGTCAACTAGGTTAAAACTGGGCCATGCTCCACTGTTTGATAAACTGAAAATGCATTTGACCTTCTGAGGTTTTGTATCACAAAAATCAGCAATTAGCATCTTCAAATTCTCCTGGTGACTGTCGAATGGTTAGGTCAATGCTCTTCTTTCTAAGAACATAAGAAATAGGAGCAGGAGTCGGCCATTCGGCCCCTCGAGGCTGCTCCGCCATTCAATAAGATCATGGCTGATCTGATCTTGGCCTCAACTCCACTTTCCCGCCCGCTCCCCATCACCCTTGACTCCCCTGTAGCTCAAATATCTGTCTCTCTCCGCCTTGAATATATTCAATGACTCAGCCTCCACAGCTCTCTGGGGTAGAGAATGCCAAAGATTCACGACCCTCTGAGAGAAGAAATTCCTCCTCATCTCTGTTTTAAATGGGCGACCCCTTATTCTGAAACTATGCCCCCTAGTTCTAGATTCCCCCGCGAGGGGAAACATCCTCGCTGCATCTACCCTGTCGAGCCCCCTCAGAATCTTATATGTTTCAATAAGATCCCCTCTCATTCTTCTAAACTCCAATGAGTATAGGCCCAACCTGCTCAACCTTTCTTCATAAGACAACCCTTTCATCCCAGGAATCAACCTCGTGAACCTTCTCTGAACTGCCTCCAATGCAAGTAAGGAGACCAAAACTGCACGCAGTACTCCAGGTGTGGTCTCACCGGCGCCCTCTACAGCTCCCTTTCTACAATATCTGGCTGAATCCCGACTCTCCCTGTCTTATTTCCTGTTTTATTTGTCTCGATTCTTTTGGTCTAACCCGGGCGGTGTCGCTTCTCTCTCTTTTTCCTGGCCTTGACCCATTCTCACTCTGGAGTAACTTGCTGAAGTGTGTCGCTCCGGTAAGGAGTAGGGATACTGAAAAAAAACCCGAAAGGAACTGGTCGGTTCAGGAGTAATAGGGCGAAGGGACAGTGGGTGAAGTTGCGCCAAAAGCGGGAAATATTTACGGCCAAGTTGCGATTGGCTAATGTTCCCCATTTGTGCCCTGGTATCTGAAGCTCCTTCTATGTTGCAGTGAGACCCGTGACCCCAACACGTGCATCTCGTGAATCCATCTGCAATCTGAAAGTAGGCTTGTCGTCGGTGGACAGTTCCTCCCACCCGAGTGAATCCTGTTACGTTTACATCTGGGCTGCATGAATCTTAGTGCAACATAAAAGCAGTTTAAGAAGAGCAGGTTACTACACAGGACTAAGACTACGCTCCTTTTTATCTCTGCATATAGCATCTAGGCACCCCCCCCTATTTCCTAGGCTTCTGCGGCAAACTCCTAAAAATTGTTTGACGCAGCGAGTTGTCATGATCTGGAATACGCTGCCTGAAAGGGCGGTGGAAGCAGATTCAATCGTAACTTTAATAAGGGTATCGGATAAATACTTGAAAAGGAGAAATTTGCAGGGCTACGGGGAAAGAGCAGGGGGCGCAATGGGACTAATTGGAGAGCTCTTTCAAAGAACCGGCAATAAACTCCAAATAAAACTTTTGGTTTGACATCTGACCGATTCGGAGAACTTGCTGAGCTGCCTCCGAAACATTTTACGAATATACGACCAATGACGGACAGGAAAAGACCGGCTGCTCCATCCAGCCTGTTCCACACGACCATCATGTCTTGTGCATCACAATATATGCACTCCCCAGTTCCCACTCCAAGCCAGAGAGAGACAAAAAAAAAATGTTTTTGCCTCTCAAACTCAGGCCAATTAGGTCGACAAAACAAAACCTGGGAAATTCCTCTCTGACCCCTTTCGGCGATCAAAACTAGTCCAGGAGATCACTCTGGCCCTGATTAATGTTATGCACGACCTACCTTCTGTAAGAGGTGATCTCCACCCCAGCCAGAAACAGGTCCAGCCCTCGCTTGAAGGAATTCAGCGGATCGGCATTCGCCACACAGCCTGTTCCAGAGGTCCACTATTCTCTGGGAAAAGAACCACGTACTATCATCTAACCCAGTTCTGCCCTTATATTTTTGACTTTTTTTAAAAATTCAGACATGTGGGCAGTAAAACAGACGAAAGGTCTTCGACCTGAAACGTTAACTCTGTTTCTCTCCACGGATGCTGCCTGGCCTGCTGAGTTTTTCCAGCGTTTTCTGTTGTTATTTCGGATTTCCAGCATCCGCAGTATTTTGCTATCGTATTAACAAAATGCTCATTGGGTTATAGCCTTAAAGCATAATTGACAGAGGGGTTAAGGATACAACTGTTATAGCTTTTAGCTGTGAGTCCCTCTTTCTAAAATTGAACCTTTAGAAGACTATATGAATCCTATTGTTGGTTCAGTCTTCCCGCAAGTTTGACAGTTCTGTCTACTCGCAGACCCAGAAAGTGACATCTAACGCATTTGTGAATATTACTTCTGAGTAGATCTGAAGCTTTTATGTTCTCAAGGAGCACAGATATTTTAAAGCCTTGTCAAACTTCGTCAGTCTTATGTTCCTGGCGTAAACAATTCAACTTCAAATCCTCAGTGGATCAACATGGTGTTATGGGTTGGTGATGTTAGTGTTGAAGTTTGAATCTTCGTTTTGAAAGTGACCTTGATTTTCACATCCAGACTAGGTCAGGTTGCAGCTCTAATGTTTCATTCTCATCTGTATTCCATCAGTCACATGGTCCATATGTCTGAGATGCACTGATATACCTTCACTGCATCTGACCATACCGTAAACATTCACTCCCTCCACCACCGGTGAACCGTGGCTGCAGTGTGTACCATCTACAAGATGCACTGCCGCAACTCGCCAAGGCTTCTTCGGCAGCACCTCCCAAACCCGCGACCTCTACCACCTAGAAGGACAAGGGCAGCAGGCGCTTGGGAACACCACTACCTGCAAGTTCCCCTCCAAATCACACAAACCTTCTGACTTGAAAATATATCGCCGTTCCTTCATTGTCGCTGGGTGAAAATCCTGGAACTCCCTCCCTCACAGCACTGTGGGAGTACCTTCGTCACACGGACTGCAGCGGTTCAAGAAGGTGGCTCACCACCACCTTCTCGAGGGCAACTAGGGATGGCCAACAAATGCTGGCCTTGCCAGCAACGCCCACATCCCAGGAACGAATAAAAAACATTTTTTTTAAAAACATATGTAAGACAGAACCTCAAAGCAGGTCAGATATAATGAATTAAGTTGAAGTATTTTTTTAATTTGTTCTCCGGATGTGGCAAGGTCTGGATTTATTTCCCATCAATAGTTGCCCTGAGAAGGCGGTGGTGGGCCTTCTTCTTGAACCACTGGCAGTTTGATACAACTGAGCGGCTTGCTCGGCCACTTCAGAGGGCAGTTGAGAATCAACCACATTGATGCGGAACTCGAGTCGCATCTCGGTCAGACCGGGTAAGGGCAGCAGGCTTCCTTCCCTAAAGGAAATTAGTGCAGGAACTGTTATGTAGACACATAGACACATAGAACTTTTCCCCTTAGCAGAGGGGTCAATAACCAGGGGGCATAGTTTCAAGGTAAGGGGCAGGAGGTTTAGAGGGGATTGGAGGAAAAACTTCTTCACCCAGAGGGTGGTTGGAATCTGGAACTCACTGCCTGAAAGGGTGGTAGAGGCAGGAACCCTCACAACATTCAAGAAGCATTTAGATGGGCACTTGAAACGCCATAGCATACAAGGCTACGGACCAAGTGCTGGAAAATGGGATTAGAATAGACAGGGCTTGGTGGCTGGCGCGGACTCGGTGGGCCGAAGGGCCTCTTTCTGTGCTGTATAATTCTATGACTCTATGACTCTATGACACATGTGGTTGCCATTTTGTACACACCAAGGCCCCATAAACAACAAATGAAACAATTGACCAATTAGTTGTAATTGGTGGTACTGACTGAGGGAGAAATGTAGGGTGGGGTACCAAGAGAACTCCATACTGTTCTTGAAATAGTATAGTAGGACCTTTAACTTTCATTCGAACATGCCTGCAGTTTAACACCTCGTCATAAGAACATAAGAATTAGGAGCAGGAGTAAGCCATAGAGCCTCTCGAACCTGCTCCTGCCATTCAATAACATCATGGCTGACCTTCTACATCACTTTTCTTGCCCGATCCCCGTATTCCTTGCTTCCCTCAGAGTCCAAAAATCTATCGATCTCAGCCTTGAATATACTCATTGACTGATCATCCACAGCCCTCTAGGGTAGAGAATTCCAAAGATTCACAACCCTCTGAGTGAAGAAATTTCTCTTCATCTCAGTCCTAAATGGCCGACCCCTTATCCTGAGATTATGACCCCATTGAAAATAACAAGTGAGCATTCCATCCCCTCTAAACCAGTCAACATTTTTATGTCACACGACTGTGCTCTGCTTAACATCATCTACTATGCATACCCATCCATTTGTCTGTTCCATCTAAATCTGCCCCATTACAAATGAACCCTCTGGCCCAAGGGAAAAGCAAAAATAAAAAGATTAATATACGAATGTACGTTTTCTACCTTGGTGCATTGCCTTTGCGACTGTATACTACGTATTCTAGATCTCCTTCTATGTCCTAGCGCAGTGGGAGAAGGAGATGAGGTGTTTTTTTTAAATATTCATTCTTGGGATGTGGGCGTCGCTGGCAAGGCCGGCATTTATTCCATCCCAAATTGCCCTTGAGAAGGTGGTGGTGGGCTGTGTTCTTGAACCGCTGCAGTCCGTGTGGTGAAGGTACTCCTAAGGTGCTGTTAGAGAGGGAGTCCCAGGGTTTTGACCCAGCTGGCTATCACTGAATGGCTACTCTTTGTCTCCTTGACCTGGGTCATAAAATGGCCTTACAACTGTTGACACCATGTCTGATACTGCAGTCACTTTCTGTGCCTTTCTACTTTTTGGCTCAGCCTTGGATTATTCGAGTGGGCCAACTGAAATATTTTCCTAACCTCCCTCCTCACCCTCGTTGTGACAATTTTAAATTGATGACCCTCAGTCATTGAGCCCTCACCCCCGAGCCAATGTCATGCTTCATTTTTGTCATAGTTAGGAAGAAGGCTTCTTGGGCTGTAGGTGACTCCAGCCCAAATGGTCCAGTCTGTGACGAAGTATCTCATCGCTAAGTATCAGAAAATGTTCTTCTGGTGGAGCTGCAACTTGGCTTGAAGGACACCAAAGGATTTGATGCCTCCATCATCAATGAACTCCGAGGTCCTTTCAATGCTCTATTGTGCCAGGATTTGCAACCTCTTCCCTGACAATCCCAAGAGATGCCTGGGTCATACCGCACGGTTGACACTGCAGCTATACTTCCCCCATTCCCTGGATGTGAACGTGATAGTTCATAGCTATCCATGCCCGTAGCATGGCACCAATCCGACAGTCTGACCAGCGGGTTGGGTGGGTGCTGCTGAAACGCGCTTTCTGCACCGGCCCTGGGCATTCAAATGACCCACTCCTTGCTATTTTGGGCAGACTGGTGGGAGGGGAGATCTGCTCCAGTGCATTTGTGCCAGAGGAGTGTGACCCGAGGGGTTCCAGGGCTACCGTATATATGAAGCGGTGGCATTTCATCCCTCCCCCCTACAAGTTAATTGAGAATCAGACAGCACAGAAGGAGTCCATTCGGCCTATCATGCCTGTGCCAGCTCTTTGAAAGTACCACGCTAATGGATAGTGGTCCATTACTTCAGGATGGTACTTTTCAAGGGTAGTCACTGTAGTAATGTGGGAAACTCAGCAGTCAATAGTCACACAGCAAGGTCCCACAAACAGCAATGAGATGATGACTAGATAATCTGCTTTAGTGATGTTGGATCAGGGATAATTATTGGCCCAGGACAACTCCAGTGCACTTCTTCAAAGGAGTGCCATGGGATCTTATACTTCTACCTGAGAGGGCGGGTGGGGCTTCCGTTTAACATCTCACCCAAAAGGCAGCACCTCTGACAGAGCAGCACTCCACTGGCAGTGCCAGCCGGGATTACGCACTCAAGTCGCAGGAGCGGGTCTTGAAGCCACAGCCTTCTGAATCAGAGACAAGAGTGCTAGCTATCCGAGCCACCTGGAAGAGCTACAGTAAGCGGTGATGATAAAAACACTATTTTGGCTCCTGTTAGATTTTGATTTACGAGCCTGTGCAATATGTTAATTTATTTACCAGGAGAGGAAACAGTAAATGAGAAAGCACATCTGCAGCTTCAGCTGTAAAACAAACATTACAGCATGGTTTAGTGCATGAGCGAGCAGGCGGGCGCCACAAAATTATCTGCATGAATGTGACACAGAAGGCAGGCGGTGTTAAGGTAGAGTTCATTCTGTCATTGACAATCATGTATACAAGCAATTACTTTTATCACAACACACAGCTAAGGTTGGAGTCATTTTGAATTCTCAAAACTGAATGAAATTACTCTCTCCCTGTACTCTGGCCCTACAGCCATGTATATCCGTGATTTTATTCTGGCGGTTGAAGAGAATCATTATAACACAACTTTACAACCATCCTTGGTGGCCCTTGAACTTGCTTCGAGGGCATTGTCTACTTAACTCCTCCTGTATGGTACATCTCTCAGAAAAATAATCAGATTGCTCAGAGACTGGAACATGTGCAACGTTGGGAATGAGCAGCCTTGTGGAAATTCCCAGCGGGAATAAATTCTGTTCACCTACCGACATAGACAGGTAGATAAGAAGTGAAAAAAAAAGAAAGCCTTGCCTATACACAGCACTTTACACCACCTCAGGAAGTCCCAAAGCGCTTCACAGCCAATTAAATACTTGTGAAGTGTCATCACTTTTGCAATGTAGGAAACGCGGCAGCTAACTTGTGCACAGCATCAACCTCGGCACCGGCTACAGACACGGCAACAGCACACCCAGCCCAGTCGAGCCTGCAGAGTCCTCCTCACCAACATCTGGGGACTTGTGCCGAAATTGGGAGAGCTGTCCCACAGACTAGTCAAGCAACAGCCTGACATAGTCATACTCACAGAATCATACCTTTCAGCCAAAGTCCCAGACTCCTCCATCACCATCCCTGGGTATGTCCTGTCCCACCGGCAGGACAGACCCACCAGAGGTGGCGGCACAGTGGTATACAGTCGGGAAGGAGTGGCAAAGGCTGTCAGATCCGACAACATCCCGGCTGTCGTGCTGAAGACTTGTGCTCCAGAACTAGCCGCGCCTCTAGCCAAGCTGTTCCAGTACAGCTACAACACTGGCATCTACCCAACAATGTGGAAAACTGCCCAGGTATGTCCTGTCCACAATAAGCAGAACAAACCCAATCCATCATTTACCGCCGCATCAATCTACTCTCTATCATCAGTTAAACGATGGAAGGTGTTGTCGACAGTGCTATCAAGCGGCACTTACTCACCAATAACCTGCTCACCGATGCTCAGTTTGGGTTCCGCCAAGATCACTCGGATCCAGACCTCATGGTCCAAACATGGACAAAAGAGCTGAATTCCAGAGGTGAGGTGAGAGTGACTGCCCTTGACATCAAGGCAGTATTTGACCGAGTGTGGCATCAAGGAGACCTAGTAAAACTGAAGTCAATGGGAATCAGGAGGAAAACTTTCCACTGGCTGGTGTCATACCTAGCACAAAGAAAGATGGTTGTGGTTGTTGGAGGTCAATCATCACAGCCCCAGGACATCGCTGCAGGAGTTCCACAGGGTAGTGTCCTAGGCCCAACCATCTTCAGCTGCTTCATCAGTGACCTTCCCTCCACCATACATTCAGAAGTGGGGATGTTTGCTGATGACTGCAAAGTGTTCAGTGCCATTCACAACTCCTCTGATAATGAAGCAGTCCATGCCCGTATGCAGCAAGACCTGGATGATATTCAGGCTTGGGCTGATAAGTGGCAGTAACATTCACGCCACACAAGTGCCAAGCAATGACTATCTCTAATAAGCGAGAATCTAACCACCTTCCCTTGACTTTCAATGGCATTAACATCACCAAATCCCCCACCTTCAACATCCTGGGGTCACCATTGACCAGAAACTTAATTGGACCAGCCACATAAATACTGTGGCAAAAAGAGCAGGTCAGAGGCTGGGTATTCTGCAGCGAGTGTCTGACTCCCCAAAGCCTTTCTACCGTCTACAAGGCACAAGTCAGGAGTGTGATGGAATACTCTCCACTTGCCTGGATGAGTGCAGCTGCAACAACACTCAAGAAGCTCGACACCATCCAGGACAAAGCAGCCCGCTTAATTGGCACCCCATCCACCACCTTAAACATTCACTCCCTCCACCACTGGCGTACCATGGCTGCAGCGTGTACCATCTACAAGATGCACTGCAGCAACTCACCAAGGCTCTTTTGGCAGCACCTCCCAAACCCGCGACCTCTACCACCTAGAAGGACAAGGACAGCAGTAGCATGGGAACACCATCATCTGAAACTTCTCCTCCAAGTCACACACCATCCTGACGTGGAAATATATCGCCATTCCTTCATCGTCGCTGGCTGAAAATCCTGGAACTCCCTCCCTAACCGTACTGTGGGAGTACCTTCACCACACGGACCGCAGCGGTTCAAGAAGATGGCTCACTACCACCTTCGCAAGGGCAATTAGGGATGGGCAATAAATGCTGGCCTTGCCAGCGACGCCCACATCCCAGGAACGAATTTTTAAAAAAAAGCAAGATGTTACAAACAGCATTGAGATAAATGACCATCTAATCTGTTTTACTGACGTTGGTTGAGGGATAAATATTGGCCAGGACACCGGGGGAGAACTCCCCTACTCTTCTTCAAATACTGCAACGGGATCTTTGACATCCACCTAAGAGAGCAGACAGGGCCTTGTATTAGCATCTCATCGAAAAGACGGTACCTCCAACAGTGCAGCACTCCGCTGGAGCATCAGCCTAGATTTTGTGCTCAAATCTCTGGAGCGGGACTTGAACCCACCACCTTCTGACTCAGGAAGCAAGAATGCTACCCACTGATCCACGGCCGGAGCCTACTTTAGCCATTTTGGTGTTGTCAAGCCACGTGCCCCTTTAGATAAAGCACGAGCTGCAGGCCATTTCCTTCAGGTCTGAGTCGTGTGATCTTCAAATGCTTGCATTGCTTTGCTGCAAGTTAAGGTAAGCTGAGTGATTGAAGATGACACTTCATCCTCATTTACCTCTACGGTCACAGAGGTTCCAATGCCTTCTTGAGCGATTTCATCATTTTCTGGTATCTGAAAGGCAGGATTTGAAGTCATTCACCTTCCCCCAACTTATAGAAACATAGAAAAATAGGAGCAGGAGTAGGCCATTCGGCCCTTCGAGCCTGCTCCGCCATTCAATGTGATCATGGCCGATCCTCTATCTCAATACCATATTCCCGCTCTCTCCCCATACCCCTTGATGCCTTTTGTGTCTAGAAATCTATCTATCTCCTTCTTAAATATATTCAGTGACTTGGCCTCCACAGCCTTCTGTGGTAGAGAATTCCACAGGTTCACCACCCTCTGAGTGAAGAAATTTCTCCTCATCTCAGTCCTAAATGTCCTACCCCGTATCCTGAGACTGTGACCCCTCATCCTAGACCCCCCAGCCAGGGGAAACATCCTCCCTGCATCCAGTCTGTCTCGCCCTGTCAGAATTTTATAAGTTTCAATGAGATCCCCTCTCATTCTTCTAAACTCTAGTGAATACAGGCCTAGTCGACCTAATCTCTCTTCATAGCACTTATGCACTTGCAATCTTTGAAACTACATGGAGACGGTCAGTAGCAGAGCCGTCCTTGCTTTTGGCTGTGAACTGGGCACTCGGGTTGCCTGCTGGCTGTCAGATGTCAAAGTTCAACCCAGAAGCTCTTTACTGAGCTGCTTTTCCACCATCCAACTCTTCTCGCAACAGGGTAAACAGAGTCCTTTACTCTCAAGGTTTTTTTGCAAATTTGATGACAGTGATATTATCATTTTGATTGTTCACTTTTTCAACCACAGCCTCCTGTTGGAACACTTCCAGGTATACGGAAAGATAGAAAGAACTTGCATTGCATTTACATAGCGTCTTCCATGACCTCAAGACGTCCCAAAGTGCTTTACATCCAATCAAGTACTTTTGAAGTGTAGTCACTGTAGGAAACGCGGCAGCCAATTTGCGCACAGCAAGATATCACAAACAACAAACGTGATAATGACCAGATAATCTGCTTTTTAATGCTGTTGATTGAGGGATAAATATTGGCCAGGACATCGGGGAGAACTCCCCTGCTCTTCTTCGAAATAGTGCCATGGGATCGTTTACGTCCATCTTGAGAGGACATCTCAATCCATTGGTAGCGTGTCTGCGTTTGGGGAAAGTGGAGAGGCAGAGAGGATAATACTGGGTGGAGGGAAAGTGAACTCAAACTTCACACGTTCGATTATAAAAACGTCGATGTACGGGTGGGCTGGCACATGGTCCAGAACAAGAAGTGCTTCATCAGGAAGCTGCATCTGTCACAGGTATCATTTAAGAAGCATTGTTGGAACAGCTGCCATTCCTCCGACTTTTCCTTTGCGCGCAGTAATGAGCGGCCAGTAATACAACATTGACATTTTTCAAACACTGTGGAGTCTCAGCGCCGCCAACAAAAAGTCAATTTCAATTTGTGCTCCCCTAAGACACCAGCAAAAATCTGACAATGCCATTCTGTTCCTGCTGCCTTCAAAACATTCAGCACTGTGCTCATTGCTAGCAGCTGGCATGTCTGGGGGCAAGCACTTCCAAAGCAATCTGGTCTCATCGCAATCTTAAACTCGATGTCTCCTTCAATCTTTCCTGTCAGTGATTTCTCCAACGCCTTGATGAATATAGGAACAGGAGTCGGCTATTCAGCCCCTTGAGCCTGTTCCGTCATTCAATTAGATCAGGGCTGATCTGTATCTCAACTCCATCTGCCCGCCTTGGTTCCGTATCCCTTAATACCCTCACCGAACAAAAACCTATCAAGGACAGGTTGCAAAAAACTTGGCTTGGACTCCCTTGAGTATAAAAGATTCAGAGGTGATATATCTGAGGTGGTTAAAATGTTAAAAGGATTTGATAGGGTAGATACGGAGAAACTACTTCTTTTTATTTATTTCTGGGATGTGGGCATCGCTGGCAAGGCCAGCATTTATTGCCCATCCCTAATTGCCCTTGAGAAGGTGATGGTGAACCGACTTCTTGAACCGCTGCAGTCCGTGTGGTGAAGGTACTCCCACAGTGCTGTTGGGTAGGGAGTTCCAGGATTTTGACCCAGCAACGATGAAGGAACGGTGATATATTTCCAAGTCAGGATGGTGTGTGACTTGGAGGAGAACTTGGAGGTGGTGGTGTTCCCATGCTTCTGCTGCCCTTGTCCTTCCAGGTGATAGAAGCCGCAGGATTGGGAGGTGCTGCTGATGAAGCCTTGGCGAGTTGCTGCAGTGCATCTTGTAGATGGTACACACTGCAGCCACAGTACGCCGGTGGTGGAGGGAGTGAATAATTAAGGTGGTGGATGGGGTGCCAATCAAACGGGCTGCTTTGTCCTGGATGGTGTCAAGCTTCTTGAGTGTTGTTGGAGCTGCACTCATCCAGGCAAGTGGAGAGTATTCCATCACACCCATGACTTGTGCCTGGTCGATGGTGGAAAGGCTTTGGGGAGTCAGGAGGTGAGACACTCGCTGCATAATACCCAGCCTCTGACCTGCTATTGTAGCCACTGTATTTATGTGGCTGGTCCAGTTAAGTTTCTGGTCATTGTTGACCCCCAGGATGTTGATGGTGGGGAATTTGGTGATGGTAATGCCATTGAATGTCAAGGGGCGGTGGTTAGACTCTCGCTTGTTGGAGATAGTCATTGCCTGGCACTTTTGTGGCACGAATGTTACCTGCCACTTATCAGCCCAAGCCTGAATGTCATCCAGGCCATGCTGCATGCGGGCATGGACTGCTTCATTATCTGAGGAGTTGTGAATGGAACTGAACATTGTGCAATCATTAGCGAACATCCCCATTTCTGACCTTATGTTGGAATTCCCTCCCTAAACCTCTCCGCCTCTCCGCCTCTCTCTCCTCCTTTAAGACGCTCCTTAAAACCTGCCTCTTTAGTTGTCATCAGCAAACATCCCCACTTCTGACCTTATGATGGAGGGAAGGTGATTGATGAAGCAGCTGAA
Organism: Squalus acanthias; assembly: GCA_030390025.1. Taxonomy (NCBI): domain Eukaryota; kingdom Metazoa; phylum Chordata; class Chondrichthyes; order Squaliformes; family Squalidae; genus Squalus; species Squalus acanthias. The sequence continues at coordinate 254,174,783 of CM059425.1, forward strand.
GATGGTTGGGCCTAGGACACTGCCCTGAGGAACTCCTGCAGCGATGTCCTGGGGCTGTGATGATTGACCTTCAATCACCACAACCATCTTCCTTTGTGCTAGGTATGACTCCAGTGGAGAGTTTTCCCCCTGATTCCCATTGACTTCAGTTTTACTAGGGCTCCTTGATGCCACACTTAGTCAAATGCTGCCTTGATGGCAAGGGCAGTCGCTCTCACCTCACCTCTGGAATTCAACTCCTTTGTCCATGTTTGGGCCAAGGTCTGGAGCCGAGTGGTCCTGGCAGAACCCGAACTGCGCATCGGTGAGCAGGTTATTGGTGAGACAAAAGCAAAATACTGCGGATGCTGGAAATCTGAAATAAAAACAGAAAATGCTGGAAATACTCAGCAGGTCAGGCAGCATCTGTGGAGAGAGAAACAGAGTTAACGTTTCAGGTCGATGACCCTTTGTCAGAACTCTGGTTATTGGTGAGTATGTGTCGCTTGATAGCACTGTCAACGTCAACTTCCATCGCTTTGCTGATGATGGAGAGTAGACTGATGGGGCAGTAATTGGCTGGATTGGATTTGTCCTGCTTTTTGTGGACAGGACACACCTGGGCAGTTTTCCACATTGTGGGGTAGATGCCAGTGTTGTAGCTGTATGGGAACAGCTTGGCTAGAAGCACGGCTAGGTCTGGAGCACAAGTCTTCAGCACAATAGCCGGGATGTTGTCGGGGCCCGTAGCCTTTGCTGTGTCCAGTGCGCTCAGCCATTACTTGAAATCACGTGGAGTGAATCGAATTGGCCAAAGACTGGCTTCTGTGATGGTGAGGACCTCAGGAGGAGGATCATCCACTCGGCACTTCTGGCTGAAGATGGTTGCAAACGCTTCAGCCTTGTCTTTTGCACTTGCGCGCTGGGCTCCACCATCATTGAGGATGGGGATATTCATGGAGCCTCCTCCTCCCATTAGTTGTTTAATTGTCTACCACCATTCACGACTGGATGTGGCAGGACTGCAGAGCTTTGATCTGATCCGCTGATTGTGGGATCGCTTAGCCCTGTCTATAGCATGCTGCTCCCACGGTTTAGCATGTGTGTAGTCCTGTGTTGCAGCTTCCCCGGGTTGGCAGCTCATTTTTAGGTACGCCTGGTGCTGCTCCTGGCATGAACTTCTGCACTCCTCATTGTGATGGAATACAATTCTGCTGCTGCTGATGGCCAACAGCACCTCATGGATGCCCAGTTTTGAGCTGCTAGATCTGTTCTGAACCTATCCCATTTAGCACAGTGGTAATGCCACACAACACGATGGAGGGTGTCCTCAGTGTGAAGATATAATTTTGTCTCCACAAGGACTGTGTGGACAGATGCATCTGCAGCAGGTAGATTGGTAAGGACGAGGTCAAGTAATTTTTTCCCTCGTGTTGGTTCTCTCACCACCTGCCGCAGGCCCAGTCTGGCAGTTATGTCCTTCAGGACTTGACCAGCTCAGTCAGTACTGGTGCTACCGAGCCACTCTTGGTGATGGACATTGAAGTCCCCCACCCAGAGTACATTCTATGCCCTTGATACTCTCAGTGCTTTTTCCAAGTGGTGTTCAACATGGAGGAGTACTGATTCATCAGCTGAGGGAGGGTGGTAGGTGGTAATCAGCAGGACGTTTCCTTGCCCATGCATGATCTGAAGCCATGAGACTTCATGGGGTCCAGAGTCAACGTTGCGGACTCCCAGGGCCACTCCCTCCCTCCCGACTGTATACCACTGTGCCGCCACCTCTGGTGGGTCTGTCCTGCCGGTGGGACAGGACATACCCAGGGATGGTGATGGAGGAATCTGGGATATTGGCTGAAAGGTATGATTCGGTGAGTATGACTATGTCAACTGTTACTTGGCTAGTCTGTGGGACAGCTCTCCCAATTTTGACACTAGTCCCCTCTGGTGAGGAATCAAGAACATACGAACATAAGAAATAGGAGCAGGAGTAGGTCATTCGGCCCTTCGAGCCTGCTCCGCCATTCAGTAAGATCATGGTTGATCTTCTACCTCATCTCCACTTTCCTGCACTATCCCCATATCCCTTGATTTCTTTAGTATCCAAAAATCTATCGATCTCTGTCTTGAATATACTCAACGACTGAGTATCCACAATCCTCTGGGGTAGAGAATTCCAAAGATTCACCACCCTCTGAGTGAAAAAATTTCTCCTCATCTCAGTCCTAAATGGCCGACCCCTTATCCTGAGACTGTGACCCCTGGTTCGAGACTCCACAGCCAGGGGAAACATCCGCCCAGCATTTAACCTGTCAAGCCCCTTAAGAATGTTATATGTTTCAATGAGATCACCTCTCATTCGTCTAAACTCTAGGGAATATAGCCCAAGTCTACTAAATCTCTCCTCATAGGACAATCCCCTCATCCGAGGAATCAGTCAAATGAAACTTTGTTGCACTCCTTCTAAGGCAAGTATATCCCTTCCTCCACACTCGCATCTGAGTCAGACGGTTGTGGGTTCAAGTTCCACCCCAGAGACTTGAGCGCATAAATCTAGACTGACACTCCAGTGCAGTGCTGAGGGAGTGCTGCACTGTCGGAGGTGCCGTCTTTCGAATGAGACGTTAAACCGAGGCCCCGTCTGCTCTCTCAGGTGGACGTAAAAGATCCCATGGCCACTATTTCGAAGAAGAGCAGGGGAGTTATCGTCGCTGTCCTGGCCAATATTTATCCCTCAGTCAACATCACTGAAAAAACAGATTATCTGGTCATTATCACATTGCTGTTTGTGAAAGCTTGCTGTGCGCAAATTGGCTGCCGTGTTTCCCACATTACAACAGTGAATACACTTCAAAAAAGTACTTCATTGGCTGTAAAGCGCTTTGAGACGTCCGGTGGTCGTGAAAGGCGCTATATAAATGCAAGTCTTTCTTTCTTTTTCTTTAAGGAGATCAAAAGGGGCATAATCTTAAAATTAGAGCTCGGCTGTTCAGGAGCGAAATCGGGAAGCACTTTTTCACACAAAGGGTGGTAGAAATTTGGAACTCGGGCCTCTCGGTTGGGGCGCACTGCCTGTGCGGTGCTAAGTCTGGGCTTGAATACGTTTACCCCATAGATCCCTTAAATAACAGGCAGGAAGGACCCTTTAAGAGCTTCAGCCAGCCACGATGTCCTCACCTCCCATAGACAGCGAGTTCCCATCCAATCCAAGTTGGGAGCTGATAATAAATATTTAATTCAGCCACCTGAGGAAATCACACAAGGTTGACCAGGCACGATAACTGGAAGTGCAATATTTTTTAATCTATCCTTGTCGGTACATTATCCGTTCAACGCAATGTTATTGTATTCATTTTGTGTTCTCGCCAAGGGATTCAGAATTTTATGATTAAAAGGTTGCTCTGTCTGTAAAATATGATGAGTGCCTGCATTTCATTTGTTCAAAAACAGTATCTTTTTTATTCTATTTGTAAAATGACCACAGGCAAGTACGCACCTTATTCAATCTTACCTTTTATATGTAAAATGACAAGAGGTCGCCTGGTATCCACAGCCTTTCGGGGAAGAGAGTCCCAGATTTCCACGACCCTTTGTGTGGAAAAACCGCTTCCTGATTTCTCTCCTGAATGGCCTAGCTCTAACTTAAAAATGATGTCCCCTTGTTCTGGATTCCCCCAACCAGAGATAACAGTTTGCCTGTACCTACCCGATCAAACACCTTTATCACTTTAAAGGCCAGAGTTAGATTACCCTTCAACCTTCTAAACTCAAGAGACTACAAACCAACTTTATGCGACCTGTTCTCTTACGTTAACTCTTTAAGCTCTGGTACCATTCTGGTGAATCTGAACTGTACCCCCTCCAAGGCCAATATATCCTAGCTGAGGTGTGGTGGCTAGATCTGAACGCAGTGCTCCAGATGGGGTCTGACCAAGGCTCTGTACAACTGAAGCGTAACTTCCTCACTTTTGTATTCCAGCCCCCTTGAGATAATGTCATAGAATCATAGAATGGCTACAGCACAGGAGGCCGTTTGGCCCGTCGAGCCCAAGCCGGCTCTCTGCAAGAGCACTTCAGCTAGTCCCACTCCCCCGCCCTTTCCCCGTAGCCCTGCAATTGTATTTCCTTCAGGTACTTATCTAATTCCCTTTTGAAAGCCACGATTGAATCTGCCTCCACCACCCTCTCAGGCAGCACATTCCAGATCCTAACCACTCGCTGCATAAAAAGGTTTTTCCTCATGTCGCCTTTGGATCTTCTGCCAGTCACCTTAAATCTGTATTTCCATGAGTTTAGAAGTTTGAGGGCTGATCTGATTAAAGGTTCTCTATTCTGACGTATTATGGTCCCGAAACCAACAAACCCGTGTTTCGGGTTAGCAAAGCAAAGATGGTAATATTATGATTAATCACATCCACATTGTGAAAAACGTTAGATACATGCATTTTTTTTCTTTACCGTTCTCTTTTGTTTTCACAAAACTAAACTCCCGCTGTCTTTTCTCTTGTTTTTTTTAACAGATTTATTAAGCTGCTCTCTGAAAGATTGATATTAAAAATGAGGGCCGGAATTATGCTCACAATCACCAGCAATGCTACAGGCCCCAAGAACCCAGTCAGAATGTCAGCCAGTGGCTCAGTGGGTAGCACCCTCGCCTCTGAGTCAGAAGGTTGTGGATTCATTCCACTCCAGAGATTTGAGCACAAAAATCTAGGCTGACACTCCAGTGCAGTACTGAGGGGAGTGCAGCACTGTGGGAGGTGCCATCTTTTGGATGAGACGTTAAACCGAGGCCCCGTCTGCTCTCTCTCAGGTGGACATAAAAGATGCCATGGCCACTATTTCGAGGAAGAGCAGGGGAGTTATCCCCGGTGTCCTGGCCAATATTTATCCCTCAATCAACATATCAAAGCAGATTATCTGATCATTATCGCATTGCTGTTTGTGGGAGCTTGCTGTGCGCACATTGGCTGCTGCGTTTCCCACATTACAACAGCGACTACACTTCAAAAAGTACTTCATCGGCTGTAAAGCGCTTTGAGAAGTCCAGTGGTTGTGAAAGGCGCTCTACAAATGCAAGTCTTTTTTTCTTTCTTGTCTACTGCAAAGCTGCCACCTGGTCATCACAGATTCATATCTTCTGCAGTGAAGTGAATTTGGCCCTGAAGAATTGCCCCACAATGACTGAAACGCCAATTAAAGCAATAATTAAGGATTGCACATGACTGAAACGAACCAATGTTGCAACCTTCTGTAATCGGTTTGTGCAGTTAAAGATGCACTATAAGGCTGGGCGAAGCAGGGATTAGCACCCACCATTCTGTTGGACAAATAGTTAGCTGGTGTGATTTGCAGGCCTGTTGGGATTCGTTGCAACTGGCGAATCGGGAAATCAAATTGGAATGTTAGCATTTCTAAATCTTCGATTATTTTAAAACGTGAGGTTGAAGGGGCAGGAACAGATACAAGGAAAGTGGAAATGGAACTTCCTGTATTGCTATTTTTACAATGCAAATGTTACATAACAAGCCAGGGCCGATTTCCATCTGTCTTCTGCCCTGTTTTCCAGCTTGAAGCATTGCTGCGGGCAGATATAAATAGTAAAAGCAAACTTTTTTAAAAATTCGTTTTTATGGGATGTGGGCGTCGCTGGCATTTATTGTCCATCCTTAGTTGCCCTTGAGAAGGTGGTGGTGAGCCGCACTTCTTGAACCGCTGCAGTCCGTGTGGTGAAGGTGCTCCCACAGTGCTGTTAGGGAGGGAATTCCAGGATTTTGACCCAGCGACGATGAAGGAACGGCGATATATTTTCAAGTCAGGATGGTGTGTGACTTGGAGGGGAACTTGGAGGTGCTGGCGTTCCCATGCGTCTGCTGCCCTTGTCCTTCTAGCTGGTAGAGGTCGCGGGTTTGGGAGGTGCTGCTGAAGGAGCCTTGGCGAGTTGCTGCAGTGCATCTTGTAGATGGTAGACACTGCAGTCACGGTGCGCCGGTGGTGGAGGGAGTGAATGTTTAAGGTGGTGGATGGGGTGCCGATCAAGTGGGCTGCTTTGTCCTGGATGGTGTCGAGCTTCTTGAGTGTTGTTGGAGCTGCACTCATCCAGGCAAGTGGAGAGTATTCCATCACACTCCTTACTTGTGCCTTGTAGATGGTGGAAAGGCTTTGGGGAGTCAGGAGGTGAGACACTCGCCACAGAATACCTAAAACTGCCAAACTACATTCACTCACTTACTGCAATCTTTGGTCACAAGTTAGGTAGCTGACTCTCCTGCCCAATACCGTGCTGGAACCAAATTCATATATATTTTTAAAAATTCATTCTCAGGGTGTTGGTGTCATTGCCAAAGCCGGCATCTGTTGCCCACCCCCTAGTTGCGCTGAGAAAGTGGTGTTATGTCTTCTATTTTACACAACTGAGTGGCACACTAGGCCCCTTCAGATTCAACCATGTTGGTACGGGGGACTGGAGTAAGGATGGCAGGCTTACTGAGGGAGCGCTGCGCTGTCGGAGGTGCCGTTTTTTCGGATGAGATGTCAAACTGAGGCCCCGTCTGCCCATTCAGGTGGACGTAAAAGATCCCATGGCACTATTTAGAAGAAGAGCAGGGGAGTTATCCCCCATATCCTGGCCAATATTTATCCCTCAATCAACATCACTTAAAAAAAAACCAGATTATCTGGTCATTATCACATTGCTGTTTGTGGGAGCTTTCTGTGCGCAACTTGGCTGCCGTGTTTCCTACATTACAACAGTGACTCCACTTAAAAAAGGACTTCACTGGCTGTAAAGCGCTTTGGGACGTCCGATGGTCATGAAAGGTGCTGTATAAATGCAAGTCTTTCCTTTCTGTCCCCCTAAGGACATTAATAAACCAGTTGGATTTTTATGACAATCCAACAGCTTCATGGTGACTTTTACAGATACCAGATCTTTAATTTGCAGGTGGGATTTGAACTCAGATTCTTCTGGATTAACTAGTCCAAGCCCTAGAAATTGTAGATGCATTGCTGATCATCTTCCAACATTCGATGGAATCTGGAACTGTACCCATGGATTGGAGGGTAGCTAATGTTACCCCACTATTCAAAAAGGGTGGTAGAGAGAAAGCGGGGAATTACTGACCGGTAAGCCTGACATCGGTAGTGGGGAAAATGCTAGAGTCCATTATAAAGGATGTAATAGCTGAGCACTTGAAAAACAGTGACAGGATCGGACAAAGTCAACATGGATTTACAAAAGGTAAATCGTGCTTGACTAATCTACTGGAATTTTTTGAGGATGTAACTGGGAAAATAGATAAGGGAGAACCAGTAGATGTGGTGTATTTCGACTTTCAAAAGGCTTTCGATAAGGTCCCGCATAAGAGATTAGCGTGTAAAGTTAAGGCACATGGGATTGGGGGCAAGGTATTGACTTGGATAGAGAACTGGTTGGCGGACAGAAAGCAGAGAGTAGGAATTAATGGGTCTTTTTCTGAGTGGCAGGCAGTGATTAGTGGGGTACCGCAGGGATCGGTCCTTGGACCCCAGCTATTCACAATCTACATTAATGATCTATATAAGAGAACTAAATGTAATACCTCCAAGTTTGCAGATGACACAAAGCTGGGTGGGCGTGTGTGCTGCGAGGAGGATACCGAGAAACTCCAGGATGATTTGGACAGGTTGGGTGAATGGGCAGAAGCGTGGCAGATGCAATATAACGTGGATAAATGCGAGGTTATCCACTTTGGTGTCAAAAACAGAAAGGCAGACTATTATCTGAATGGCAATAGATTGGGAGAAGGGGAAGTGCAACGAGACCTGGGTGTCCTTGTGCACCAGTCGCTGAAGGTAAGCATGCAGGTGCAGCAGGCAGTGAAGAAGGCAAATGGTATGTTGGCCTTCATAGCGAAAGGGTTTGAGTATAGGAACAGAGATGTCCTGCTGCAGTTGTACAGGGCCTTGGTGAGACCACACCTTGAGTACTGTGTGCAGTTTTGGTCGCCTTATCTGAGGAAGGATGTTCTTGCCATGGAAGGAGTTCAGCGAAGATTCACAAGGCTGATACCTGGGATGGCAGGAATGACATATGAGGAGAGATTGGGTCGATTGGGCTTATACTCGCTGGAGTATAGAAGAATGAGAGGGCATCTCATCGAAACATATAAAATTCTGACAGGTCTGGACAAACTAGATGCAGGAAGAATGTTCCCGATGGTCGGAGAGTCCAGAACCAGGGGTCATAGTCTAAGGATAAGGGCTAAGCCATTTAGGACAGAAATGAGGAGGAATTTCTTCACCCAGAGAGTGGTGAACCTGTGGAATTCTCTACCACAGAAGGTAGTTGAGGCCAAGTCATTAAATATATTCAAGAATGAGTTAGATATATTTCTTAAAGCTAAAGGTATCAAGGGATATGGGGAGAAGGCAGGTACAGGGTACTGAGTTTGGATGATCAGCCGTGATCTCATCGAATGGCGGAGCAGGCTCGAGGGGCCAAATGGCCTACTCCTGCTCCAATCTTCTATGTTTCTATGTTTCTATGTTTCTTGAGTTGTTAGTCCAGTAACATAACCACTACACCACCCTATTTTCTACATACTATACACATCACAAACCATGGGCAGCACAGGGAGGGAGGCAGCCAGTTCCAGCTCTACTTATAAAGGGGCACTCAGCTACTTTCATTTAAATCACTGTAAATGTTTGGCAGACATCTTGCTGTTAGTTCACTGCTGTTACTGGGTGTAGAAACACCGTGTTTTTGCTTGTAGTGGCTGGGAAACCTTCAGTAAGCTTAAGGTGGTACTGGCTGTTTCTGAAATGGGAATCCTGTTGGCTATTCCATTCTGGCTAGAGGAAGAATAACAATGACGACAGGTGGAAGGGCCACAGAGCAACATAAGAATTGCTCGACAAAAAAAGACCACAGTCCATCTAGTTCGCCTCCTACCATCCTGGTAGTCGCACGATACAACGATAATGGAGCTGTTGACTAATCATAGCAATCAATCTCTTATCAATTAGTCTACAACCGCCCCAGACATGACATGAGTGGTGGAGAGCTTTGGGAACCATAGGTCCAAAGTCACCCGTTCCTCCCAGGCATTGCTACACTCACCACATGGATCTGCAGGGAGACCACAGAGAAGGAGGAGCCTTTCCAGACATCCTTAGCCCCCCAACAGGGCGTATGGGCCCAGTGTGCAGGCGACAGGCCTTATCCTCAAGCAGCCAGCCTCTCACTTGATGTGCAGGGTCAAAGAGTGAGGGGGTCGCGGGTTGGCGTAATATAAAGCCCCATGGCAACTGCCAGGAGGCTTCACACTGGCCTATCTTGCAATTCTCAGAGGGTCATCTGTGAATCAGCATTCCGGCGGCTAGAATTTCCATGGGAGTTCTTCCGATCTCCCAGCATAACTCCAGCAAAAGGTCAGCGGGAACGCCAGAGAAACAGCGGGGGAGCCCGGATGTTCTGCCCCCGTGTTTCAAAGGCAGTGTAGCCTGCGCCTGCCTTTATTTCACTACTTTAAAAGAAAGCATTTATAAAACGCCTTGCAAAACCATTTGATGCACTTTACAACCAATGAAATACTTTTGAAATGTAGTCATTATTTTATTGTGGGCAAACGTGGCAGTCAATATGCACAAAGCAAGATCCCACAAACAGCAATGAGATAATGACCAGATCATCTATTTTAGATGTTGGTTGAGGGATACATATTGGCCCCAGGACACCAGGGAGAACTCGCCATAGAGTCATAGAGTTATACAGCACAGAAAGAGGCCCTTCGGCCCATCGTGTCTGCACCGGCCATCAAGCCCTATCTATTCTAATACGATAGCAAAATACTGCGGATGCTGGAAATCCGAAATAACAACAGAAAACGCTGGAAAAACTCAGCAGGCCAGGCAGCATCCGTGGAGAGAGAAAGAGAGTTAACGTTTCAGGTCGATGACCTTTCATCAGAACTGGGAAGAGCCGGAAATCAAATAGATTTAAGGCCAGGGTAAAGCTGGGAAAAGGGGGAGGGGATCTATTCTAATCCCATTTTCCAGCACTTGGTCCGTAGCCTTGTATGCTATGGCGGTTCACGTGTTCATCTAAATGTTTCTTGAATGTTGTGAGGGTTCCTGCCTCTACCACCCTTTCAGGCAGTGAGTTCCAGATTCCAACCACCCTCTGGGTGAAAAAGTTTTTCCTCAAATCCCCTCTAAACCTCCTGCCCCTTATCTTGAAAATATGCCCCCTGGTTATTGACCCCTCTACTAAGGGGAAAAGTTCCTTTCTATCTACCCATCTATGCACCTCATAATTTTGTACACCTCAATCAGGTCCCCCCTCAGCCTTCTCTGTTCTAAGGAAAACAACCCCAGCCTGTCCAATCTCTCTTCATAGCTGAAGCGCTCCAGCCCAGGTAACATCCTGGTGAATCTCCTCTGCACCCTCTCCAATGCAATCACATCCTTCCTATAGTGTGGCGACCAGAACTGAACACAATATTCCAGCTGTGGCCTAACTAGCGTTTTGTACAGCTCCATCATAACCTCCCTGCTCTTATATTCTATGCCTCGGCTAATGAAGGCAAGTATCCCATATGCCTTTTTAACCACCTTATCTACCTGTCCTGCTGCCTTCAGGGATCAATGTACATGCACACCAAGGTCCCTCTGATCCTCTGTCCTTCCTAGGGTCCTACCATTCATTGTGTATTCCCTTGCCTTGTTAGTCCTCCCAAAATGCATCACCTCACACTTTTCAGGGTTAAATTCCATTTGCCACTGTTCTGCCCTGACCAACCCGTCTATATCGTCCTGTAGCCTGAGGCTTTCCTCCTCGCTATTTACCACTCCACCAACTTTCGTGTCTTCTGCAAACTTACTGATCATACCTCCTACATTCATATCTAAATCATTAATGTACATTTCCTGCTCTTCTTCGGAATAGTAGCCATGGGATCTTTTACATCCGCCTGAGAGGGCAGACGGGGCCTCGGTTTAACGTCTCATCCGAAAGACGGCAGCTCCGACGGTGCCGCGCTCCCTCAGCACTGCACAAATAACACTCAAAGTGTCAAAGCTTAATGGGAAAATTCCGAATGGAACATCATTAGCCCAAGCACCGTCCCTAATTAGTGCACTGTATTCATCAGGATCAAACGTTCCAACATCATGACGGTTGTTATTGACTGCAGATTCCCTGGCTATTGAGAGCAATTTCAAATGTTTCTGTTTCGATGTGGCAACACTGCCACCTAATGAAATAAAGCTTTTAGTTGGCATTGCATTAGTGCCGCGTCCATCTTTTAGATTTTTCTGCAGTAGATATTCTGGAGGCTGGCATGGGGGGCGGGGGGAGGGTGGGGGTACTAAATTCCCCAGCTCCCCAAACCGGGCTTAATTCCGACGGTGCGCCAGGAATGGAGAGGCCGAGGCCCGAAGTGAATTCGTCCTCGGTCCTCGTCAGAATAAATCAGGTGAGCTGCCGGCGTCAATTAGCTCGCCTATCGGGGCCTTTACTAATTTCGCCCACGCTGAAGTCCAGAGGGAAGCCCGAGGGGGCTGGGGGGGGGGGGCGGTGGAGGGGGGTGGGGGCGGTGGGGGGGGGCGGTGGGGCGGCGGGTGGGGGGGCGGTGGGGGGGCCAGGGGGGGGTGGGGGGGTGGGGGGGGGCGGTGGGGCGGCGGTGGGGGGGGGATGGGGGGGTGGGGGGCCGGGGGGGGAGGTGGGGGGGGCGGTGGGGCGGCGGTGGGGGGGGATGGGGGGGTGGGGGGCCGGGGGGGGGAGGTGGGGGGGAGGTGGGGGGGCGGTGGGGGGGCCGAGGGGTGGGGGGCCGGGGGGGGGAGGTGGGGGGGCGGTGGAGGGGGGTGGGGGGGCGGTGGGGGGGGCGGTGGGGCGGCGGTGGGGGGGGGATGGGGGGGGGGGGTGGGGGGGGGTGGGGGGGGGGCGGTGGGGCGGCGGTGGGGGGGGGGATGGGGGGATGGGGGGCCGGGGGGGGGAGGTGGGGGGGCGGTGGGGGGGCCGAGGGGTGGGGGGCCGGGGGGGAGGTGGGGGGGCGGTGGAGAGGAGGTGATCCGCAGGAGTAAGTAATGGCGGGCGGGCGGGCAGAGGCTCGCAGTTGTTTTGCGGACCCTGGAGGCGTGCTCCTGCTCCTTCTGAATCCACAAAAGACCAAAGATCTTCAATTTTTGGGGGGGCTTTTGTAAGGGGCCTCCAGTGGACCCTTTGAAGACCTCTGGTTGGGCTGCTCAAGAGCCAGAAATGCCAGTCCGAGCTTGAGCATGGCAGGGCAACTGCATGTAGGAGTCTGGGTCCCTTTCATAATCTTAACAATCTCTATCAGTCTTCTCTTTTCTAGAGAAAAGAGCCCCAGCCCGTTCAGTGTTTCCTGGTGGGTATAACCTCTCAGTTCTGGTGTCATTCTAGTAAATCTTTCTTGCACCTTCTCCAGTGCCTCTATATTCTCTTTATAATATGGAGACCAGAACTGTACGCAGCACTCCAAGTATGGTCTAACCAAGTGTAAGAATAAAAATATATGTTTTGTATGTGTGATGGACTCGAGACTATTAATATAAGATAAAGATAAATTTGATGTGTATAGATCTCCCCTGGGTAAGGCAACGGCGCGAAACTTAACAAAGGAAACCTGCATAACAGGATAATCCCCCACAGAGACACCATCGAAACTCACCATCGAAACTCAAGAGACACTAAAAGGTGTCAACAAACAATTAACTTAAGCAAGAAATGGCCCCAGTCACTGCAGACAGACACATGTTCAAAGGAAAGCCAATCAAGAACGGCCAGAAACTAAGACCCAATCGTGGCGTCTTAAGAATTTAAACTAGAAGACAATGGACTTTAAAAAGATATAAAAACAAGGAACCAAAGGCTCTCTCTCTGGACGACCACGCAGAAGAACAAGAAGCCCTCACTCTACAGACCAGACCAAGAAGCAAGGAAAAAGGCCGCGTGCATTGCTTGACTCAGGGAAGTACCAGTCTGTGTAAATCTAACTCATAGTTAGATACGTTTGACCTCCGAACCCCTTCCTTCAAGGGAACGGAAGTTCCGGTTTCCAACGCATGCGCAGTGCATGCGCGAAACCGGCACTTTCGTTGGGTCTATGGGGGAGTACATAGCGCGTACTCACCCATGGAGACCCGAATTTCTGGCCCAATATTATTGGGGCAATTTTAGCCTAACTCAACTGGCAGGGAGCTAACGGGAGCGGGATTTTGCGCCCCGCCCAATTTTACTCTCCATTGGAGTCAGTGGAGCGGAATATCGGGTGGGGTATAAATCCACCCAATCCCGCCAGGCGCGTTAGGTTTAAAGCGCCCCCCAGTGTTCGCCTTTTCCATCGCTCAGTGACATCCAGTGGTGGAGTGGAGTCCAGTGGCACGGGTTCCATCAAGCAAGCTGCTCCGTCCCAGATGGCATCGTGGCTGCTTGAACTTTATTGTGGCTTCACCCAACCAGGCAAGTGGTGAGTATTCCACCACACTCCTAACCCGAACCTTGTAAATGGTGGCGAGGCTTTGAGGAGTCAGGAAGTGAGCCAGTCCGTTGCAGACTATTCGGCCTCTGACCTACTCTTGTAGAAAGAAAGAAAGTAAGAAAGAAAAGCTTGCATTTATACAGCGCCTTTCATGACCACCGGACGTCTCAAAGCGCTTTACAGCCAATGAAGTACTTTTTGAAGTGTAGTCACTGTTGTAATGTGGGAAATGCGGCAGCCAATGTGCGCACAGCAAGCTCCCACAAACAGCAATGTGATAATGACCAGATAATCTGTTTTTGTTATGTTAATTGAGGGATAAATATTGGCCAGGACAACAGGGAGAACTCCCCTGCTCTTCTTCGAAATAGTGCCATGGGATCTTTTACGTCCACCTGAGAGAGCAGACGGGGCCTCGGTTTAACGTCTCATCTGAAAGACGGCACCTCCGGCAGTGCAGCGCTCCCTCAGCACTGCACTGGAGCGTCAGCCTAGATTTATGTGCTCAAGTCAAGTATGATCATAGGAACATTAGAAACAGGAGTCGGCCATTCAGCCCCTCGAGCCTGTTCCGCCATTCAATTAAATCATGGCTGATCTGTACCTCAACTCAATTTACCTGCCTTTGCTCCATACCCCTTAATACCCTTACCTAAGAAAAGAATCTATCGATCTCAGTCTTGAATGCTCCAATTGTCCCAGCATCCACAACCTTGTGGGTGAGGGAGTTCCAGACTTCCACTACCTAATGTGTGATAAAGTGCTTCCTGGTTTCACTCCTGAATGGTCTGGCTCTAACTTTAAGATTATGCCCCTTGTTCTGGATTCCCCCACCAGAGGAAATAGTTTCTCTGTAGCTACCCTATCAAATCCTTTTAACATTTTAAACACCTCGGATCAGATCACCCCTCAATCTCATATACTCAAGGAGATACAAGCCACGTTTATGCAACCTGTCCTCATAATTCAATGTGGCCATGCTGTCGATATGAAAAAGAAAAATGTAAGAGGATTCCTTCATGGGATGTGGGCGTCGCTGGCAAGGCCAGCATTTATTGCCCATCCCTAATTGACCTTGAGAAGGTGGTGGTGAGCCGCCTTCTTGAACCGCTGCAGTCCGTGTGGTGAAGGAACTCCCACAGTGCTGTTAGGGAGGGAGTTCCAGGATTTTGACCCAGCGACGATGAAGGATCGGCGATATATTCCCATGTCAGGATAGTGTGTGACTTGGAGGGCAACCTGGAGGTGGTGGTGCTCCCATGCTCCTGCTGCCCTTGTCCTTCTAGGTGGTAGAGGTCGCGAGTTTGGGAGGATATGGGGAAAGGGTAGGGGAACGGGGAATAAGTGGATAGACCTGTCAGGGAACTGGCACAGATGTGATGGGCTGACTGGCCTCCTTCTGTACTGCAATGACTCTAAGTTGGAATTAAAGTTACTTCCCTAGGATTCTGCAGGTGAAGGATATGGAACTCTACTCCTGAAGGATTTCTCGTGCAGCAACAGGGAAATCTAAAGACCCACAGTACAGGAAACTCTCATTTAAACGGCACCTAAATATCCGGAATTCTCTATTAACCGGCAAAATTCATGCTCCAAAAACAACACCTCAATAACCGGAAATGTTGCTGAGTCCGAGTCCGAGTCTCCCGCGGTGGCCGAGTTAGTCAGTGGGGGTAGTTCTCCAAACTGCTACTGCTCGGCTTCTTGGCGCTGTCGGAAGTCCGAACACCTCAATAACAGGAGTCTGACTCTCCCGCGCTGCCGGTAGTCGCTTCCGATCCGCCAATTACTGTATACTGCACATTCCTTGATTTTTTTATTTTTATTTGTAAAAAATTGCCTCGGTAGATATTACCCTCTCCGTCATCCGGAATTTTTAATCAACCGGCACCATCCCGGTCCCGTCGGTAGCGGATACCAAAGAGTTTCCTGTAACTCAAAGTGGAATAATTGGGGAGGAAAGGGTTGCCGATTTTTTTAAAAATCTATTCATTCACGGGATGTGGGCGTTGCTGGCAAGGCCAGCAATTATTGCCCATCCCTCATTGCCCTTGAGAAGGTGAAGACCTTCTTGAACCGCTGCAGTCCATCTGGTGAAGGATTGCACTTTCTGTGTAGTGCTTTGATACAATCGAGTGGCCTGCTGGGCCATTTCACAGGGCAGTCAAGACTCAACCACGAGGTCTGGAGTCCCACATATAGGCCAGACCGGGTAAGGACGGCAGATTTCCTTCCCTAAAGGACATTAGTGAACCAGATGGGTTTTTACGACAGTCCGGTAGTTTCATGGTCACCATGACTGATACTAAGGTTTTTTTAATTCCAGATTTAAAACACCATCAGGGATGCCAGCAGCTTTTGTTCTGGTCCTTTTGCAACTATCAAATGAGTTATATGTAATTACCACTAAATTTATTCACCCATGAAGCAAATAGCTCCTGAATGGCCTGCAGGAATATAACTTGACTCAGACGCTGATTAGCCCTCTGAGGTCAAGCATCAAAAAATATTTTGCATAACTATCCTGTTATTAGCAAAGATTTCCACTATTATCCAGAATCTAGACTTTAAACGCTTATTTAACTTTATGCCCCTACACTGAAAACTGCATTTCTCTTACAAATATAAGTTATATGGGGGGGGGGGGGGGGGGGGTGGTGGTGGGGGAGAAGAATCGCTTTGGTTGCTAGAGGAATCAAAAATACTTTCACCTGCGGCACTTTCCTTCAAATGAAGTTGAATTAGGAACAAACTAGAGAAGACTGCGGAGCCTCAAAACTTGCGAGGGTTGAATTTCACCCAGGGGTTGCCCTGATCGTCTGCAGTCACTTCGGCAGAAGCTCCACAGAAACCCCCAGAAAAAAATGGCATAAAGCACCATTTTGCGCACGCAGCGGTCAAACATGGAATGACACTGCACAGAAGGAGGCCGTCGTGCCCGTGCCGGACATTTGCAGGTCAGAGGAGAGAGCCAGGGGATTCTTTTGTGTTTAAAGCTGATGACGCCACTACTGGTGTATCAGCAACCTAAACGGTACAAACGGTTAGAATCATAGAATGATACAGCGCAGAAGGAAGGCCATTCAGACCATCGTGGCTGCACCAGCTCTTTGAAGGAGCTGTCCAATTAGTCCGACTCCCCTGGCCATCACTTATCCCTCAGTACTGCACTGGAGTGTCAACCTGGATTTTTGGATCTCTGGAGGGGGACTTTAACCCACAACTTCTGACTCAGAGGCAGGTGCTACCCACTGAGCCATGGCTGACACATAACGCCCATGTTCCTGTACTCTCTGCATCTATTTATAAAGCCAAGGATCCTGTCTGCCTTTTTAAAAGCCTTCTCAACTTGTCCTGCCACCTTCAAAGACTTGTATATGTACACACCTCGGGTCTCTCTAATCCTCTTTCAAAACTGTACCATTTAGTTTATAACTCTGGTGTCCCCCCAAAGGATCCATCCTTGGCCCCCTCCTATTTCTCATCTACATCCTGCCCCCTTGGCGACAACATCCGACAACGCAGCGTCAGTTTCCACATGTACGCTGACGACACCCAGCTCTATCTCACCACCACCTCTCTCGAACCCTCCACGGTCTCTAAATTGACAGACTGCTTGTCCAACATCCAGTTCTGGATGAGCAGAAATTTTCTCCAATTAAATATTGGGAAGACCGAAGCCATTGTTTTCGGTCCCCGCCACAAGCTCCGTTCCCTAGCCACTGACTCCATCCCTCTCCCAAACATCTGTCTGAGGCTGAACCACACTGCTCACAAACTTGGTGTCATACTTGACCCTGAAATTAGTTTCCGACCACATATCCGCAGCATAACTAAGACTGCCTATTTCCACCTCCGTAACATTGCCCATCTCCGCCCTTACCTCAGCTCATCCGCTGCTGAAACCCTCATCCATGCCTTTGTTACCTCTAGACTTGACTATTCCAATGCACGCCTGGCTGGCCTCCCACATTCTACCCTATGTAAACTTGAGGTCATCCAAAGCTCGGCTGCCCGTGTCCTAACTTGCACCAAGTCCCGTTCGCCCATTTCCCCTGTGCTCGCTGACCTACATTGGCTCCCCGTTAAGCAACGCCTCGATTTCAAAATTCTCATCCTTGTTTTCAAATCCCTCCATGGCCTCGCCCCTCCCTAACTCTGTAATCTCCTTCAGCCCCACAAACCCCCGAGATATCTGCGCTCCTCTAATTCTGCCCTCTTGCGCCTCCCTGATTATAATCGCTCAACCATTGGTGGCCGTGCCTTCTGTTGCCTCGGCCGTAAGCTCTGGAATTCCCTGCCTAAACCTTTCCACCTCTCTACCTCTCTTTCCTCCTTTAAGACACTCCTTAAAACCTACCTCTTTGACCAAGCTTTTGGTCATCTGCCCTCATTTCTCCTTATGTGGTTCGGTGTCAAATTTTTTGTCTTAATACTCCTGTGAAGCGCCTTGGGACGTTTTACTACGTTAAAGGTGCTACATAAATACAAGTTGTTTTTGTTGTTGTTATATTGCTTCTTCTCATTCTTCCTATCAAAATTAATGACTTCACACTTCTCTGCATTAAATTTCATCTGCCATGTGACTCCCCATTTCACCGGTCTATCTACATCCTCCTGAAGTCTGCTCCTATCCTCTTCACTGTTTACTACATTTCCGAGTTTCGTGTCATCTGCAACCTTTGAAATTATGCCCTGTATACCCAAATCCAGGTCATTAATGGCCCAGAAATTGATCTCGCTCTGTTCCCGCGGGGGTAAGCCTTCCCCGCGATGTCTCACCTCGCTTATGCTTTTTCTGATCCAGCTCGCACGAACTTGATGTTCCAGACATCAGCTGTGCTGGGCTTGCGTATCCCAGCGGCGTAGTGAATTCGTGCGAGCTGTGGGATCACGTGACTCAGTTAGAGCCAATGGCAGCACACCATCTTCCATTCATAAGTCTCACAGCATGGCTGTGAGACTTATGAATCTTACACCCCCCCAAAATAACAGCTAAACCTCAATTAAATTTAAAAAAAAACCCATCACATTAATAAAATAAGTATAGTTAATTAAATTAACCATTTTAAATAAAAAATTAAATTTTTGAAAAAATTTAAAATCTTTTAAAAAGTTATAAAAATAAACTTACCTGTCTTTAAAGTCTATAAAAAAGATATACCTGTAAAAAAAAATTCAAAAAAATACTTAATTCACTACTTACCTTCTTAAAAGCGGGTCTTACTCCTCCTTTTTACATTTCCAAAATCTTCCCTACTTACCTGCGCGTCCAAAGCATGAAGTGCACAGCGTGCGCGCAGCCTGTAGCGCGCACGCGATGCACTCAGGCCCCGCCCCCTTTTCGGAAGAGCAATTGCCGGTTTTCAGCGCATGCGCAGGGCATGCAGAAAACCGGCAATTGGAGTGGGAATACGCGAGAGTATGCAGTGCGTACTCTCGCGTCCCGGGATCAATTTTCGGCCCAATATATATCAAAAAGAGCAGTGGCCCCAACAGCGACCCCTGCAGGGGCACCGCTGTATACCACCCTCCAGTCTGAGAAACAACTGCTCACCACTACTCTTTGCCTTCCGTCCCTTAGCCAATGTTGTATCCACACTGTTACAGCCCCATTAATTCCATGGGTTTCAATTTTGCTAAGAAGTATATTATGTTTGAAAGTCCATGTACACAATATCAACCGTGCTACGCTCATCAACCCTCTCCATTACTTCATCTAAGAACTGAATCAAGTTAGTCAAACATGATTAACCTTTAACAAATCCGTGCTGACATTCATTTATTAACTTGCTGGTATCGCAATTCCTCATTCCGCTCGTTTAACAGAGGTTGCTCGCCCTGTTATTCTAAACAGATTAATTCCCCTGTTTAAGTAGCAGAAAGAGAAATTTGATACGAGCGTCTTAAGCATTCGCACGATAACGTCACCAACTGTGATTTGCACCCTCGTGTATTGTGACGCTTTAAGTGTGCTTCATCAAGATTTCCGCTGGTCGGTACATTCAGTGAAATCACAATCGTGTGCTAAAAGCATGTGCTTACAATTCCGCTATAAATAAAGTCTCCATAAACACAGGTCTAATGTTACTGTACATAGCGGCCAAAGCAAGTCTTCGCCCCGGAAAGCGAATTGTGATCTCTCTCTAATCATCAGTCTCTTAAGTAGGACTAGACTGAATAAACAGACACGTAAATGCAGAGATCTGGAGCAGCAAGTAATTCTCGCACTAACCGCAGTGAATTTGGTCCCCTTCCCTCCTCGCCCCCCAAATACTCGGTGTTAATTAAACAATGTCGGTTCAATGTTTTTATGTAGCCAAATAGTGAACAAAAATACTTGTTTAACTATTGATTTTCTACTAGTTCATTCAGTAAAATGAAAAATTGAACTTACAGCAACAGTTTTTGCACATTCTGCAATAATGTGCTTGTCCACTAGATGTCCAACTACCACAACAACTTGCACTTGTCTACTGCCTTCAACACAGCAAAATGTCCCAAGGATCTTTACAAATAGAGAGAATTAGGCACCAAGCAGGGGGAAGCGTTAAGGAAGACAACTCAAGACTATCATAATATGATAGAATTCTTCATTAGGATGGAGAGTGAAGTAGTTGACTCAGAGACTAGGGTCCTGAATTTAAATAAAGGAAACTACGATGGTATGAGGCACGAATTGGCTAGGATGGATTGGGGAACGTTACTTAAAGGGTTGACTGTGGATAGGCAATGGCAAACATTTAAAGATCACATGGATGAACTACAGAATTTGTTCATCCCTGTTTGGCATAAAAATAAAACAAAAAAGGTGACTCAACCGTGGCTAACAAGGGAAATTAGGGATAGCATAAGATCCAAGGAGAGGACATATAATTTGGCCAGAAAAAGCAGCAAACCTGAGGATTGGGAGCAATTTAGGATTCAGCAAAGGAGGACAAAGGGATTAATTAAGAGGGGGAAAATAGATTATGAGAGTAAGCTTGCAGGGAACATAAAAACTGACTGTAAAAGCTTCTATAGATATGTGAAGAGAAAAAGATTGGTGAAGTCAAGTGCAGGTCCCTTGCAGTCAGAATCAGGGGAATTTATAATGGGGAACAAAGAAATGGCAGACCAATTAAATACATACTTTGGTTCTGTCTTCACAAAGGAGGACACAAATAAACTCCCAGAGATGTCGGGGATAGGGTCTAATGAGAGGGAGGAATTGAATGAAATCAGTATTTGTAGGGAAATGGTGTTAGGGAAATTGACGGGATTGAAGGCCGATAAATCCCCAGGGCCTGATAATCTACATCCTAGGGTATTTAAGGAAGTGGCCCTAGAAATAGTAGATGCATTGCTGGTCATCTTCCAAAATTCTATAGACTCTGGAACAGTTCCCATGGATTGGAGGATAGCTAATGTAACCCCACTATTTAAAAAAGGTGGTAGAGAGAAAACGGGGAATTTTCGAATGGTAAGCCTGACATCGGTAGTGGGGAAAATGCTAGAGTCCATTATAAAAGATGTAATAGCAGAGCACTTGGAAAACAGTGACAGGATCGGACAAAGTCAACATGGATTTACAAAAGGTAAATCATGCTTGACTAATCTACTGGAATTTTTTGAGGATGTAACTGGTAGAACAGATAAGGGAGAACCAGTGGATGTGGTGTATTTGGACTTTCAGAAGGCTTTCGATAAGGTCCCGCATAAGAGATTAGCGTGCAAAGTTAAAGCACATGGGATTGGGGGTAAGGTACTGACTTGGATAGAGAACTGGTTGGCAGACAGGAAGCAAAGAGTTGGAATAAACGGGTCTTTTTCCGAGTGGCAGGCAGTGACTAGTGGGGTACCACAGGGATCGGTGCTAGGACCCCAGCTATTCACTATATATATAAATGATCTAGATGAGGGAACTAGATGTAATATCTCCAAGTTTGCAGACGACACAAAGCTGGGTGGGCGTGTGTGCTGTGAGGAGGATGCAGAGAAACTCCAGTATGATTTGGACAGGTTGGGTGATTGGGCAGATGCATGGCAAATGCAGTCTAATGTGGATAAATGCGATGTTATCCAGTTCGGTGGCAAAAACAGGAAGACAGATTATTATCTGAATGGCAATAGATTGGGAAAAGGGGAAGTGCAACGAGACCTGGGTGTCCTTGTGCATCAGTCACTGAAGGTAAGCATGCAAGTTCAGCAGGCGGTTAAGAAGGCAAATGGTATGTTGGCCTTCATAGCGAGAGGATTCGAGAACAGGAGCAAGGATGTCTTGCTACAGTTGTACAGGGCCTTGGTGAGACCATACCTTGAGTATTGTGTGCAGTTGTGGTTACCTTATCTGAGGAAGGATGTTCTTGCCATGGAGAGAGTGCAGCAAAGATTCACCAGACTGATACATGGGATGGCAGGAATGATGTATGAGGAGACAGTGGGTCGATTAGGCTTATATTCGCTAGAGTTTAGAAGAATGAGAGGGGATCTCATTGAAACTTATAAAATTCTAACAGGGCTAGACAGACTAGATGCAGGAAGGATGTTCCCGATGGTGGGGGAGTCCAGAACCAGGGGGTCACAGTCTAAGGATAAGGGGTAAGCCATTTAGGACTGAGATGAGGAGGAATTTCTTCACCCAGAGAGTGGTGAAACTGTGGAATTCTCTACCACACAAGGCAGTTGAGGCCAATTCATTAAATATATTCAAGAAGGAGTTAGATATATTTCTTAAGGCTAAAGGGATCAAGGGATATGGGGAGAAAGCAGGGACAGGGTACTGAATTTGGATGATCAGCCATGATCTCATTAATGGCGGAACAGACTCGAGGGGCCGAATGGCCCACTCCAGCTCCTATCTTCTATGTTTCTATGTTTCAAACAGGCAGATTTTAAGTAGTCTTTTCAAAGCGGGGGTAGAGATGGAACAAGTGGCAGGCCCTGCCTCAGGCCATCTGCTGCTGAAACCCTCATTCATGCCTTTGTTGCCTCTGGACTCGAGTATTCCAAAGCTCTCCAGGCCGGTCTCCCACCTTCCACCCTCCGTAAACTTGAGCTCATCCAATCCTAACTCGCACCTGAACTGCAGTCCGTGCGGTGAAGGTGCTCCCACGGTGCTGTTCGGGAGGGAGTGCCAGGATCTTGACCCAGCGACGATGAAGGAACGGCGATATATCTTTTTTTTTATTCATTCATGGGATGTGAGCGTCGCTGGCAAGGCTGGCATTTATTGTTCATCCCTAATTGCCCTCGAGAAGTTGGTGGTGAGCCGCCTTCTTGAACCGCTGCAGTCCGTGTGGTGAAGGTGCTCCCACAGTGCTGTTAGGGAGGGAGTTCCAGGATTTTGACCCAGCGACGATGAAGGAACAGCCCGATATATTTGCAAGTCAGGATGGTGTGTGATTTGGAAGGGAATCTGGAGTTGATGATGTTCCCAAGCGCCTGCTGCCCTTGTCCTTCCAGGTGGCGGAGGTGATGGTTTTGGGAGGTAAAGTAATCGGCAGCACTTTAACACCACTGGTAACCATCAATGGCAGTAAAACAAGTGGTGCTATTTTTTTATTTGTTCTTGGGATGCTGGTCACACTGGCAAGGACATTAGCCATTCCATTAGCCTTTTTAATTTTTAGTTTTGTACCTGCGCACTAGCTTTTAGTGATTGTTGTACACAGACCCCTAAATCTCTTGGCTCCGCCACAGTTCCTAGCTTCTCACCATTTAGAAAATACTCTGATCTATCTTTCTGAGGTCCGAAATGGATGGCGTCGCACTTTCTCCCACAGTGAGCTCAGTCTGCTATCGTTTCGCCCACTCACTTCATCTTATCAATGTCCCCTTTGCAACGCTCTGTTCCCATCCACACTGCTTACTCTGCCACATAACTTAGTGTTGTCAGCAAACCATTTGTCAGTTACATTGGTGTACAGTAGTCAGTTTCTTAGTAAATTAAAAGAAAAGCTTTTAAAACATGGCCTATTGCTGTCCGTGCGCCTGAAAAAAAGCTTAATCTAAAGAGCTTCCTCAAAGGCTCGCAAACGAGCGCAATTCGCGGAAACTCGCCATCGCGATTAATTTGATCTGGGGGTGTGGCCAGTTTTGTGGGCGGGTGCCGGCTTTTTAAACTAGCACGAAAGATGGCGGAAACTGGATTTGCGCTGAATGTTGTGACACGGTTTGCTGTACGTGTATGAGGTCCGAGTCATCGTCATGTCGTGCATCATGTGATTCCTTCGTTTTCTCTCTCTAGTGTGTTTGTGTGGTCCAGTGAAGATGCAGATAAACCGTCGATCGTCTTTCAAACAACACACGGCTCCGCCTGCTATTCAAAGAGGTATTGACAGATGGTGACAGTGATGCTTTAAAGCATCTTTCACCTATATTTTGGTGGACATATTGGTAGCCTACACAGTTTTAAAAGTTATGTGAAAACTAAAGTGTGTGCACGATGCCGTCAGGACATGCTCTACCATCACCTCTGGCTCTCGAAGTTCACCAAACGAGTGCTGCAGACAAGTGAAGAGGTTCAAGTGAGCCTCAGAAAACAACGCTCTTGCGATGAAGCTTGACCAGGAGTCAGGGCGGGTGCAGGTAGCGACACTCCTCACAGTGATCGTGGAAGAAGTGCGTGAAGTCTACTCCACTGGGGCGGACTGGGCCGTGGTTGGAGACAGGTGGCTGGCACTAGGGCTCTTTGATGCCAGACTCGGTCAAATGCTGCCTTGATGTCAAGGGCAGTCACTCTCACCTCAACTCCGGAATTCAGCTCTTTTGTCCATGTTTGGACCAAGGCTGTAATGAGGTCTGGAGGTGAGTGGTCCTGGCGGAACCCAAACTGAGCAGGTTATTGGTGAGTAAGTGTTGCTTGATAGCACTGTCGACGACACCTTCCATCACTTTGCTGATGATTAAGAGTAGGCTGATGGGGCAGTAATTGGCCAGATTGGATTTGTCCTGCTTTTTATGGACAGGACATACCTGGACAATTGTCCACTTTGTCAGATAGATGCCAGTGTTGTAGCTGTACTGGAACAGCTTGGCTAGAGGTGGGGCTAGTTCTGGAGCACAAGTCTTCAGCACTACAGCTGGGATCGCTTACCTCTGTCTATAGCATGCTGCTTCCGCTGTTTAGCATGCAGGTAGTCCTGTGCTGCAGCTTCCCCAGGTTGGCACCCCATTTTTAGGTACGCCTGGTGCTGCTCCTGGCATGCTCTTCTGCACTCCTCATTGAACCAGGTTTGGTCCCCTGGTTTGATGGTAATGGTAGAGTGAGGGATATGCCGGGCCATGAGGTTACAGATTGCGGTGAAATACAATTCTGCTGCTGCTGATGGCCCACAGCGCCTCATGGATGCCCTGTTTTGAGCTGCTAGATCTGTTCAGAATCTATCCCATTTAGCACGGTGGTAGTGCCACACAACACGATGGAGGGTGCCCTCAGTGTGAAGACGGGACTTCTTCTGCACAATGACTGTGCAGTGGTCACTCGTACCAATACTGTCATGGACAGATGAATCTGCATCAGGTAGATTGGTGAGGATGAGGTCAAGTAGGTTTTTCCCTCATGTTGGTTTTCTCACCTTCTGCCGCAGGCCCAGTCTGGCAGCTATGTCCTTCAGGACTCGGTCAGCTTGGTCAGTGGTGGTGCTACTGAGCCACTCTTGGTGATGGACATTGAGAGTATATTCCGTGCCCTTGCTACTCTCAGTGCTTCTTCCAAGTAGTGTTCAACGTGGAGGAGTACTGATTCATCAGCTGAGGGAGGGCGGTAGGTGGTAATTAGCAGGAGGTTTCCTTGCCCATGCTTGACCTGAAGCCATGAGACTTCATGGGGTCCAGAGTCAATGTTGAGGACTCCCAGGGTCACGCCCTCCTGGCTGTATACCACTGTACCACCACCTCTGGTGGGTCTGTCCTGCCGGTGGATAGTGGATACTCAGGTGTGGTGATGGAGGAGTTTGGGACATTGGCTGAAAGGTATGATTCTGTGAGTATAACTATGTCAGGCTGTTGCTTGACTAGTCTGTGGGACAGCTCTCCCAATTTTGGCACAAGTCCCAAGATGTTGGTGAGGAGGACTTTGCAGGGTTGATTGGGCTGGGTGTGCCATTGCCGTGTCCGAATCTTGTGCCTCGGTCGATGCCGGGCGGTCCATCCAGTCTTATTCTTATTGTTTTCCCTAGCGGTTTGAGACATCTGAGTGGCTTGCTCGGCCATTTCAGAGGGCCGTTAAGACTCAACCACATTGCTGTGGGTCTGGAGTCACATATAGGCCAGACCGGGTAAGGACGGCAGATTTTGCTTCCCTGAAGGACATTAGTGAACCAGATGGGTTTTTAGATAGGGTGACTGTATATCCCTGTTTTCCAGGGAGAGTCCACGGATGTGGGACTGTGTCCTGGGAAAACAATCACCCCGGAAGAGTCCCTGGTTCAAGAAACACATCCCCGAATATGCACAGGTTGAAATCAGGAGCCACGTGACCCCTGAGCTGCCCTGCGGACGGTCAGTAAAGTGGGCGGGGCGGGTTTCGATTGGTGGGAGGGATGTCAATCTCCTGTTTTCAACCCGAAGGGGTGGACTCACTGAGGGATTTTAATTTACGCAGAGATCGCGCTCTGTGACCGCAGCATGTATGCTCCGGCCCCCACACACCAACCCCACCGAATCCCTGGATAGTCCTGCGTAATTCGGTTGAAGAGAAATCAGCCCCGGAGACAAAATGTCCGAGTAACAGGGGGCCGCTGGTAACCAGACTAACGAGCAGGGGGGGGGGGCGGGGGGAGAGCCGGGCCGTGTGGATGTCCCGGGAGCCGGATCGGAGCGCGCTCCGCGACCTCGGATGGTGTGGGCGAGTGTCGGGCTGTGAGGAGGTGGAGGAGCCGGTGACGGCGGCCGGCAGCTGCTGTGAACAGCGGCCACATTGTTCAGGCGGAACGTTCTGCCGCTGCTTTTTGCAGGCTCAGTTTGCATCGAAATAACAAATAAATCTGGCCTCGTTACACTGCGCAAACTGCATTTTCCGCCCTGGTTACTTTGCTGCGCTCCCCGTCCCCGCGAGTCCCCGGATTCGGTTTAGAAGATATGGTCACCCTATTTTTACAACAATCCAGTCGTTTCATGGTCACCGTCACTGATAATAGCTTCTTATTCCAGATTCATTTATTATATTCACTGAATTTAGATTCGCGTCTCTGGATCATTAGTCTGGATGACTAGTCAACATCACTACAGCAGATGATCTGGTCATTATCACATTGCTGTTTGCGGGAGCTTGCTGAGCGCAAATTGGCTGCCGCGTTTCCTACATTACAACACTTCAAAGAGTACTTCATTGGCTGTGAAGTGCTTTGGGACATTCGGTGGTGGTGACAGGCGCTATAGAAATTCAAGTCTTCTTCTGTTGGTAGCACACTCGCCTCTGAGTCAGAAGGTTGTGGGTTTAAGTCTCACTCCAGAGACTTGAGCACATAAATCCAGGCTGACACTCCAGTGCAGTGCTGAGGGAGTGCTGCACTGTCGGAGGTGCCGTCTTCTGGATGAGACGTTAAACTGAGGCCCCGTCTGCTCTCTCAGGTGGACGTAAAAGATCCCATGACACTATTTTGAAGACGAGCAGGGGAGTTATCCCCGGTGTCCTGGCCAATATTTATCCCTCAACCAACATAACAAAAAAACAGATTATCTGGTCATTATCACATTGGTGTCTGTGGGAGCTTGCTGTGCGCAAATTGCCTGCCGCGTTTCCCACATTACAACAGTGACTCCACTTCAAAAAGTACTTCATTGACTGTAAAGCGCTTTGAGACGTCCGGTGGTCGTGAAAGGCGCTATAGAAATATAGATTTCTTTCTGGTCCAGTAAGATAACTCACCCTGCTCTGCCACCGTCCATGCACGAAAAGTCTTTGCTTCCACCACCACCACCAAGAGAAGCCCTAAAATCTGTGGCATGCAGAAGCAAAAAAATAAATAAATAAATTGGGCGCAACAACCCTTGCACCCAACCAACATCGCGCGACTGGGTTGCACTTCAGCCAGCGGCCCGCTTGGGGCGCAGTTGAGCCGTTGAGTGAGCGGAGACCCGGGCAGAGCAGCGAGCGGTCGGGGCAGCGGGGCTACGGCACAGCTGGATGGTCAGAGATAGAGAGGGAGGGAGTCGGAGCATTGCAGCGACAGAGTGAGTTCAATGCCTCTTGGCAACGGGGCAACTTGTCACGGTGTAAACCTCAGCCTGCCGGGGTCTGTCGCGCGTGTGGCCTGGCACGGTTTTGTGTGTGTGTGTGTGAGTGAGTGACAGCTGGATTGACCAGTCACCAGCAACTAGAACTGGGAGCAAAGTTACCAGCGCCAGCGGGCTGATTCTGGTCGAGTCTGGGGAGGATTCACCCTCCTGCCCAATCAGGCGCCTCTTTAATGGGGGTGGGATCCGATCGAGCTTTAATTTAAACTGCACTTCCATTGAACTGTGAGTTGACACAGGACTGTGAAGGGTAAGAGACCAGAGTTATACTGTGGGTTGCAGCTCGCCCTTTGGCCAGGAGAGAGCTATTCCGACAGCTATTATTAATAAACTACTTGCCTAGGTAAGATACATCTGCTTTCTGAGAGCATTTTGCTTTTTAAAAGACTCCATATGCAGGAGTTCGAAAGATCTGCTGTTGTGATTTATTTAATATTTAAGAATGAATTTCAATATAGATAAGTGTGAGGTGGAGCATTTTGGTACAAAGGAAA
Organism: Squalus acanthias; assembly: GCA_030390025.1. Lineage (NCBI taxonomy): Eukaryota > Metazoa > Chordata > Chondrichthyes > Squaliformes > Squalidae > Squalus > Squalus acanthias. The sequence continues at coordinate 254,202,960 of CM059425.1, forward strand.
AAGAAAGACTTGCATTTATATAGCGCCTTTCAGAGCCTCAGAGCGTCCCAAAGCGCTTTACAGCCAATGAAGTACTTTTGAAGTGCAGTCACTGTTGTAATGTGGGAAACGCAGCAGCCAATTTGCGCACAGCAAGGTCCCACAAACTGCAATGTGATAATGACCAGATAATCTGTTTTAGTGATGTTGGTTGAGGGATAAATATTGGCCAGGACACCGGGGATAACTCACCTGTTCTTCTTCCAAATAGTGGCCATGGGATCTTTTACGTCTACCTGAGAGGGCAGACGGGGCCTTGGTTTAACGTCTCATCCTAAAGACGGCACCTCTGACAGTGCAGCGCTCCCTCAGCACTGCACTGGGAGCGTCAGCCTAGATTTTTGTGCTCAAGTCTCTGGAGTGGGCACTTGAACCCACAACCTTCTGGCTCAGAGGTGAGAGTGCGACCCACTGAGCCACGGCTGAATAAGGAGGCCACATACTCCTTGGAGAGTAAGAGTTTAAGTGGAGTAAAGGAACAGTTGGATCTGGGGGTACAGTTACACAAATCACTAAAAGTAGCGACGCAGGCTAACGAGGCCATAAAGTAAACCAAGCACTTGGGTTCATTCCCAATAAATCCAATAGGCAATTCAGGAGATACGTCTTCACCCAGACAGTGGTTGGAATGTGGAACCCGTTACCACAAGGAGTAGTTGAGGCGAATGGCACAGATACATTTAAGGGGAAGCGAGATAAACACATGAGGGAGAAAGGAATAGAAGGTTATGTTGATGGGGTGAGATGAAGTGGGGTGGGAGGAGGCTCGTGTGGAGCATAAACACCGGCACGGACCCGTTGGGCCGAAAGGCCTGTTTCTGTGCTGTAAATTCTATGTAATTCTGTTTAAAAAATACTGCCTCGCGCCAAGACTGCAGGTATACTTCACCTGATGCGAAAGGCAAGCGATGATGAGCTGTCCTCCTAGAGGGATGTTGGGAAGCTTCAGCGCACCTGGGAGTCGGATCAGATCCCAATTGTTGAGTTACACTGTGACCATGTGTATCCACAACCACTTGGCATCAATGTGAAAAATGCAAGTGTAATTGAACTTTTACTAAGGCAACGAGCTGGGACTCAAGTTTCTCAGCTACTTCAAAAGAAAGAAAGAACTTGCATTTTTATAGCGCCTTTCACAACCTCAGGACGTCCCAATGCACTTTGCAGCCAATGAAGCACTTTTGAAGTGTAGTCACTATCGTGTAAACAGAGCATCCAATTTGAGCACAGCAAGGTCCCACAAACAGCAATGTGCCAATGAACAAATAATCTGTTTCAGTGATGTTGGTTTGAGGAATAAATATTGACCAGGACTCCAGGGAGAACTCCCCTGCTCTTCGAAATAGTCATGATGCGGAGATGCCGGTGTTGGACTGGGGTGGACAAAAGTGAGAAGTCGCACAACACCAGGTTATAGTCCAACAGTTTTATTTGAAATCACAAGCTTTCGGAGCTGCTGCTCCTTCGTCAGGTGAAGTGAAGGAATACAAATCGGCAAAGCATATATAGACAGACTATAACCTGGTGTTGTGCGACTTCTCACTTCGAAATAGTGCCATGGGATCTTTTCCGTCCATTCGAGAGGGCAGACGGGGCCTCGGTTTAACATATGCAAAAGACGGCACCTCCGACAGTGCAGCGGAGCTCCGTCAGCACTGCACTGGAGTGTCAGCCTCAATTTCTGTGCTCAAGTCCCTGGAGTGGGGACTTGAATCCACAATCTTCTGACTCGGAGGAGAGAGCGCTACCCACTGAGCCACAGCTGACACCTATAGTCTTGTGAGGATCACATGATCTCACCCGATCCTACCTTGTATAAGAGCTGTGGTTCCAGATTAGTGTATGGTCTTGAACCAGCACTCCCAGAGATTGTCATTTCAAATTCCCATTGCGGAAAGTTGTGAAATTGAATTCAATAAATCTGGTCATTTGTAGGCTGGCACCAGGAAATGGCCACGAAGGCTGCTGGATTGTTAACAACCCAACTGGTTTGCTATTATCTGTCAGGATACCCCATCAATTATACATGATTCCAGCCTTGCCAGCATTGCACATATCCTGAGAACAAGTTTTTCAAGTTGAGACCAGAACTGAGAGGTTGTCACCATCAGGAAAGACTGAACAGGCTGGAGCTCTTTTCTCGAGCAGAGAGAAGGCTGAGCGGTGACCTGATCTGAGGTGACAGGTCTTTACAATTATGGAGGGGATCCATAGAGTGGACGTGGAGAAGATGCTTCCACTCATGGGGGGGAATCCAAAACTAGGGACCGTAAATATAAGATAGTCACCAATAAACCCAGTAAGGAATTCAGGTGAAAGTTCTTGACCCAGAGAGCGGTTAGATTGTGGAACTCGCTACCACAGGGAGTAGTTGAGGCAAATAGTATAGATGGATTTTAGGTAAGATGAGGGAGAAAGTAATCGACGATTATGCTGATGGAGTTAGATGAAGTAGGCTCGTGTGGAGCACAAACACCGGCATAGAACAGTAGGGCCTGTTCCTGTGCTGTACATACTGTGGGTGGGGGGAGGCCTTCAGCCGAACTTTTTTTAATTCATTCACGAGACGTGGACGTTGCCGGCAAGGCCAGCAATTATTGCCCATCCCTAAATGCCCTCGAAGGTGGTGGTGAGCCGCCTTCTTGAATATAACCGAGTGGCTTGCTAGGCCATTTCAGAGAGCAGTTAAGAGTCAACCACATTGCTACGGGGGGGGGTTTGGAGTCATATGTAGGCCAGACCGGGTAAAGATGGCAGATTTCTTTACACATTAGGTAGCTTTTTATAAATTTAATTAATTGAATTTAAATTCCCCAGGTGCCATGAGATTTGAACTCATGTCTCCAGATTATTAGTCCAGGCCTCCGGATTATTAGTCCAGTAACAGAACCACTATGCTACCATGCCCACGTGAAGGGTTGCTCCTGCGCCGGTAGTTCTACGCTGAAGTGTTAACCTAGCATACGTGCTCAAGTCCGAGACTGGGGCTTGAGCTCACAGCCTTGTGATAGAGAAATAAGAGTGTTAGAAACTGAGCCAAACTCATATATTTTTATTAAAAACTTTGCGGGAACTTGGAGAAACTGCGCAAAAGGGAAAAAAAAAAATCAGACAACCAGATTAGTTTGAAAAACTTTGGTGTCTTTGTATTTGGTGCCTGCAGCGGTTCAAGAAGGCGGCTCACCACAACAAATCTGTCGCTGCTGGTCTTGTATTATTGAAAAATGATGCAGAGAGAGTTAATCACCTGGCTCATCCCAAGGGCAATTAGGGATGGGCAATAAATTCTGACCTTGTCAGCAACGTCCCACATCCCGTGAACAAATAAAAAAAAATGTGGCAAGTTGGTAAATGGAGACGACATCCACAGTATGGGAAAGGCAGTATTATAAAATGTTCATGAACTGTCTTGTTACTTTGTTCATCAATATTAAAAATGTGTAATTCTTTATTGCAGGCATCATGAATTACTTCAGATTTATCAATGCAATAAGCGCCGCTCGGAGAACATCACCGATTAGAGCGCTGAGTAAGTAGAAGAACAAATCTGTCACTGCTGGTCTTGTATTACTGAAAACCGATCCAGAGAGAGATTTTCACGCGCCCTGCCCGCATTGTAATCCCTGCACAATCAGTTAGGAGATCTAGTGAGGAGGCTGTAGCTTTGTACAAAACTCTGACACATTATTGGCTATATGGCACAGTGATCTGGAGGCATGTTGACAATCAAATAAAGGGCGCCAATCTAACCCGCCCGTCGGGAAACTGACCAGGTCGGGTAGAATGCTAGTAGTAATATTGGGCGGAGTGTAAAACCGGCGTTCCACCTAATCCCGTGTGTTTTCCGCCCGGTGCGCTAAGTTAAAATGACCCCCTAAAGTGTTTCTCGTTTCCAGTGATGAGGTATTGGAGAACTGTTGCGAGAGAGTATCACACACACATCCACAATTATCTGCTTTACATCCAAAACAACCTCTGCTTTTATCCAATTTCCACGTATATCTTTTCCAACTTAAAGTTCTGACGCATGTAGCCCTTAGCTGAGTCTGCTGATCTATAATCAGCAATGTAAGTCTAACTGAGCACTCAAAGTGGCACAACCTTGACATGAACCGTAAAAGAGGCTAAAGCAGAATACATCGGTACCAGGCCTGAAGCGACAATCAGTGACAGTCCCATTCGGTCCTTCATCAAGAAGTTAAGGAGGGAAGATTCTGGCATTGCCGACCTCAAAGTTGACAATAAGATCATAAGTCTAGATAGTGAGAAAGCAGAAACACTGAGCAACGAGTTCACAAGCAATTTCACTAGCGAAACCACATCAAGAATTCCAACACTGCCAGACTCCGATCTACCGAGTATACAGGACTTGGTCGTCAGTGAAGCTGGAGTGTTGAAGCAACTAAACATCCTCAACCCCAGCAAAGCACCCGGCCCCGATGGCATTCCGCCATGGGTCCTCAAGATGACAGCACCGGTAGTAGCACCCATTCTGACAAACATCTACCAGTCGTCAATTGACGAGGGTTACGTACCTTCCCAGTGGAGAGAGGCCAACATCTGCCCGATCTTCAAGAAGGGAGAGAAGGCTGAACTGGGTAATTACAGAGGAGTGTCACTCACCAGTGTACCCTGCAAGATTCTTCAGCACATTGTCCATTCACACATCATGACCCATCTGGAGGGGCGTGAGGTACTTGTAGACAACCAACATGGCTTTCGGACCAAACGCTCCACAACGACTCAACTGGTATTGACGATAAACTGCTTCACTGGCTGCATTGAGAAAGAGGAAACAGTCTACATTAGCCTTCCTCGACTTTGCAAAAGCCTTTGACAAAGTGCCGCACGAGAGATTTCTCACCAAACTACAAGCATTCGAGGGCCCATTCTCACATGGATAAGACACTTCCTTACATCAAGAACACAAACAATTTCCCCTCATCTCAGTCCTAAATGGTGGAGCCCTTATCCTGAGACCATGACCCCTAGTTCTAGACTCTCCAGCCAGGGGAAACAACCTCTCGGTATCTACCCTGTCAAGCCCTCTTAAGAATTTTATACGTTTCAATGAGATCACCTCTCATTTTAGAGATCACCTCTCATTTTAGAGATCACCTCTAGAGAGTATAGGCCCATTCTACTCGGTCTCTCCTCCATAGGACAACCTTCTCATCCCAGGAATCGGTCTTCGTTGCACCTCCTCTAAGGCAAGTATATCCTCCCTTGGGTAAGGAGACCAAAACTGTACGCAGTACTCCATGTGTGGTCTCGCCAAAGCCCTGTAACCAGGACAGGCACGGCTCCTTCTTTCGTATGGTAGTAACCAAGCAAATGAAATGTCAATATCTAAGTCAGATATCCAGGCCAAAGCTTCCGGTGTAACAGCGTGGATATCTTGTAGGCTGCCTGTGAATTTCCTCTGAGGGCAGTGCTCAATGATGTGCTCCAGGGTCTGATCAGGAGCTCCACAGTCGCATGATGGGGATGCTTTAATCTCCCATCTGTGGAGAAGGTGGCAGCATCTACCGTGACCGGTTCTGAGGTGGTTGATGGTCGTCCGCTGTTTGCGAGGAAGGTTTGATCCTTCAGGTTGTACTGTGGGGTCCTCCATAAGGAATCCAATCCACAGCTCCTGTCCAGAGGAGGGCCAGAACATTCAGGCCCCTTAAATTGTTTTAAAAAGATTAATTTGACCAGATGGCTTGTAGAGAAAAGCACAAGCAGACTTGATGGGCATAGTGTGCTTTTTCTGTGCTATAGCATTCCTTTTATGATTCATACACTTTCATTGAGCCAATACTTTGCCCACAAAATAAAATGAAGACACTTAGTTTTGCGTGGTCACTGGAAGGAAAGAAGTTCTTATAATAAAACCATGGATTACCTCGTGTTGAAATCAGCAATGATTCACTGGTGCCCAAGTAAACATTGATATCCCAAAATTAGCAGAAGCAGGCTTGTAAGTAAGTGAAACTTTCTGTCATCCATTTAAAAAAAAAAGTAGACATAGAATCATAGAATGGTTACAGCACAGAACAGAAGGAGGCCATTCGGCCTGTCGAGCCTGTGCCAGCTCACTGCAAGAGCACTTCAGCTAGTCCCACTCCCCTGTCCTTTCCCCGTAGCCCTGCAAATATTTTCCTTCAGGTACTTATCTAATTCCCTTTTGAAAGCCGTGATTGAATCTGCCTCCACCACCCTTTCAGGCAGTGCATTCCAGATCATAACCGCTCACTGCGTAAAAAAGTTTTTCCTCATGTTGCCTTTGGTTCTTCTGCCAATCACCTTAAATCTGTGTCTTCCGGTTCTCGACCCTTCTGCCAATGGCAACAGTTTCTCTCTATCTATCTATTCTGTCTATACCCCTCATGATTGTGAACACCTCTATCAAATCTCCTCTCAACCTTCTCTGCTCTAAGGAGAACAACCCCAGCTTCTCCAGTCTATCCACGTAACTGAAGTCCCTCATCCCTGGAACCATTCTTGTAAATCTTTTCTGTACCCTCTCTAAAGCCTTCACATCCTTCCCAAACATGCATTTATATAGCGCCTCTCTCGACCAATGGACCTCCCAAAGCAGTTTACAATAAATGAAGTGTAGTCACTGCGGTAATGTAGGAAACGAGGCAGCCAATTTGCGCACAGCAAGCTCCCACAAACAGCAATGAGATAATAACCAGATAATCTGTTTTAGTGACGTTGATTGAGGGATAACTATTAGCCCAGGACACCGGGGAGAACTCCCCTGCTCTTCTTCAAAATAGTGGCATGGGATCTTTTACGTCCACTTGAGAGGACAGACAGGGCCTTGGTTTAATGTCTCATACGAAAGTCAGCACCTCCGGCAGTGCAGCGCTCCCTCAGCGCTGTACTGGAGTGTCAGCTTAGATTTTTACGCTCAAGTCTCTGGAGTGGGACTTGAACCTTCTGACTCGGCGGTGAGGTTGCTACCCACTGAGCCATGGTTGGCACAATAAAAGAATAAATATCATGAGGGAGGGGGGGCAGGGGGGAAGAGTGCGAGTGCGAGTGTTCTAATATGGTTTGGTCCGAGCACAATCAACTTCGTACTCAAAACGAGTGACTGCATTCTCCAGAAAAGGCCATTACACACGGGACAGCATCAGACAGACCCGAGAACAGGATATTGAAGCCTAATGGTTACGGTAGTGGACTAGCAGCTCAGAGAGGTCATGAGTTCAAATCCCATCATGCCTAGTTGTGAAATTGAATTGAAATAAATCTGGCAATCGTTTTAGGCTGTCGCCAGAAAATGATCATGAAGGCTGCCATTTTGTTATTAAAACACCATCTGGTTCATTGATGTCGATCGGGGAAGGGAACCTGCCGTCCTTACCTGGCTTGGCCTACGTGTGACTCCAGTCCCTGTTTGACCCTTGATGCCATTGGGCAAAAGAATACCAGTTTGCCAGCATCACCCACATGCCAAGAATAATTTTTTTTTAAAAAACACATGTCGCTGGCATGGAATGAGAATCTGTGTTCCAACTCAGCAACATCAAAATGGATGAATATAGAATCATAGAATATGCAGGCTACTGGGCCCAGCATGCCTGCGCCAGCCCTCTGAAATTCCCCTGCTTTTTTCTCTCGTAAGTGCTATCATTGATGATTCTGGGTCTTTACAGTGAGGGTCTCAATTGTGAGGGCAAGTAACAAGGGATGTAGAGGGCATCCACGTCAAGTGAATATAGGGGGTATGATTAAGAAGTTTGCAGATGATACTAAAATCGGCTGTGTGGTTGATACTGAAGAAGGAAGCTGTAGACTGCAGGAAGATATCAATAAATTGGTCAGGTGGGCAGAACAGTGGCAAATGGAATTCAATCCGGAGAAGTGTGAGGTAATGCATTTGGGGAGGGCTAACAAGGAAAGGGAATACACATTAAATGGTAGGACACTGAGTAGTGTAGAGGAACAAAGAGATCTTGGAGTGCATGTCCACAGATCCCTGAAGGTAGCAGGCCAGGTAGATAAGGTGGTTAAGAAGGCATACGGAATGCTTGCCTTTATTAGCCGTGGCATAGAATTCAAGAGCAGGGGGGTTATGCTTCAACTGTATAAAACATTAGTTAGGCCTCAGCTAGAGTACTGCGTGCAGTTCTGGTCACCACATTACAGGAAAGATGTGATTGCACTAGAGAGGGTACAGAGGAGATTTACAAGGATGTTGCCGGGAGTAGAGAATCTTAGCTATGAGGAAAGACTGGATAGGCTAGGTCTGTTTTCCTTGGAACAGAAGAGGCTGAGGGGAGACCTTACTGAGGTGTACAAAATTATGAGGGGTATAGATAAAGTGGATAGAAAGGACCTATTTCCCTTAGCAGAGGGGTCAAAAACCAGGGGGCACAGAGTTAAAGTAATTGGTGGAAGGTTTAGAGGGGATTTGAGGGGAAATTTCTTCACCCAGAGGGTTGTGGGGGTCTGGAACTCACTGCCTGAAAGGGTGGTAGAGGCAGGAACCCTAACCACCTTTAAAAAGTACTTGGATGTGCACTTGGGATGCTGTAACCTGCAGGGCTACGGACCAAGAGCTGGGAAGTGGGATTAGGCTGGATAGCTCTTTGTTGGCCGGCGCGGACACGAATGGCCGAAATGGCCTCCTTCCGTGCTGTAACTTTCTATGATTCTATGAAGTGCTTCTTAATTAAACCAATGCTTGCAGAGCGTTGGCAATGACCCGAACTCTGGGGAAAGAGCGGAGTAGGAACACCCGCTCGAAGACCCCACCCAATCCCAAACCCTTCAGCTTTCGCTTGACGAATCCCCGCTCCCCAGTGTTGAACACCCGGTTGATGGAGAGCCTCAGTGGTGGCTCATTGCAGCATTATGGAATGTCAATAATGATCGACCAGTGACGGACACCACTGAGCGTGCACTTATTCAGGTAAGACCAGTTGAACCTGTGTGAACTGACTCCGTGACTTTTTAAACAAATCAGTAGATCCGTAGCCTTTTATTATTGAATTACAAGGAAATTGTTTTTTGAGAAGTGCACTGAGCAGGGTCCTTGTGTAAGAATATTAAACCACTTGGGCCAGAATTTTGCCAACGATCAGAGGGCAGGTTTGGAGGCGGGTCCACTGTCAAAATAGCAAAGATTGACCGCGGGTCGGAAACTGACCCGACACCAAGCAGTGGGGGAGATATTTGAGCTCATTAAATGGCTTGTTAGGAGCCAATTTAATGCTATTTTGAGGCTTCCTTCCAATTTTACGTTCTCCCCCATGGGTTACCCGCTGCTCGGGGAACACACCAGCTCACCCTGGCGTGAGTTGAGTCTGCTCTGATGTTTCTGATAAGCTGACAGCTGCAGAAGTGGTGTAAAGGATGCCATGTTGCAGATGGTCAGTTTCAGAGCGCAGAAACTGTTGGTTACTTCATTTGTAATACATATAGAGATTTCTTTAGCTTGCAAGTGTTTAGAGACAACTGTATGTCCAGTGCCACCTCACTGGAACAACCTCTCTCTCCCCATTGACAGATCGCTGTTGTCATCTCACCTGCAGCTGCCATCAGTGCCCTTGAAAAAAATCAGACCTTGGTCCTCCGAATCCTTCCACGATCAGCCCCAACACCAACATCACCAACAACATCACCAACCTTCTCTGCCATCATCTGATGCTGCACAGGACACAGGGCATCAGCCCCTGACAACATTGCTGCCCAGGAGGCCAGCGATGGCATCACCATGGCCAGATTTTCTTCACTTGACGCTGTTAACCCTGGCTGCCACATGATGCGCCAGGTTGACACCATCCCACAGCAGCACCGTGAAGCATCCCTTTAATGTCCAAGCCATTCCATGCACACTCATCACTATAGTGGGGGGGGGGGGGGGAGGGGGAGTTATGTCTCAACATTCACTGGAACTCAGTAAGACACTTCACAGATCTGTCCAATAAGCGGCAGTGTTGGAAAAATAGATTTCACTGTATGACAACACGTTACCAGAAACTTCACATGGACATTGACACAACCTCTGAAGTACCTACCCTTGTGTGTTGTTAGTTGGTATGCTTGCAGTAGGATGAGGGTGAGTGTGAGGGTTGGCTAGTGAGGTGGGGAAGTGATAAAGTAGATAGAGAGGGATGGGTGGAGGTGCAAGGTAAGTTGGTGTGAGTAAGGATGTGCAGGAGAAGGGTATGGAAGGCAGAGTGATGGGGATGTGTTGAGTGGCACAGCAGGGTGAGTTTGAGTGTGGCTTTGCAGTAACGTTTCGTGATTCACTGAGATTATTGAAAGGTTGGCGCCACTGCAGCCAGGGACCCCTGACGACATCCCTGCTTTTGCCCTCTTGTGCAATGTGCAACCAGGCTGCGTTGGTGTCCTGGGGAGGTCTCTTCCGCCCTTGGAAGGAAAGAGAACCTCCCTGCGTGCTGTGACTCCCTCTATTAGTTTCCCACATTACAACAGTAACTCCACTTCAAAAGTACTTCATTGGCTGTAAAGCGCTTTGGGACATCCGGTGGTCGTGAAAGGCGCTATATAAATGCAAGTCTTTCTTTATAAGCATATAGAGGGAGTCATTGGAGAGGCTGGGTACAAGCGTTCACCTTTGTGCGGTGCTTGTCAGTGTTTGCAGCACCTCAATGCTGTCAAACACTGAAAGAACAACTGTCAAACTCAATGTGGCCATGGTCCCTTTAAGGAAACCGGCTGATGATGCGTAATCAAATGACGTCATCAGACCCGCTTCCTGTTAATTGGCCGGGAAGCCCGCAGGGCGGGGCTTAACCAGGACAATCAAGGGGAAAAACCCTTTGACAGAGCGGCTACAGCCAGGATCGTGACTGGAACTTGGAAACCAGCTCTCCCGCCACCATCCCGACACCACTGAGAAAATCGCGGCCTTAGTTTCCCTGACCTCTTACAATTCAATACGGTGCATGCAGGCAGATTTTCTTCCCTCAGCTCCATGACCTGACGGTTCTTGAGAGCGACAGTGAAGGATGGCTCACTCAGGGTCTCTCTGTGATTGAATCTGAAAGACATACAGGGTAGAGTTATGTTTACCTCGAATTTGCAGCACAGAAACAGGCCATTTGGCCCATCTGCTCCATATGAGCCTCCTCCCACCCTACTTTATCTCACTCTATCAGCATAACCTTCTATTCCTTTCTACCTCATGTGTTTATCTAGTTTCCCCTAAAATCCATCTTTGCTATTCGCCTGAACTACTCCCTGTGGCAGCGAGTTCCACATTCTAACCAATCTCTGGGTAAAGAAGTTTCTCCTGAATTCTTTATTGGATTTATTAGTGACTATCTTGTATTTATGGCCCTTAGTTTTGGACTCCCGCACAAGTGGGAGCATCTTCTCTACGTCTACCCTACCGAACCCCTCCATAATTTTAAAGACCTCACCTCTCAGCCTTTCGAGAGAAAAGAGTCCCAACCTGTTCACTCTTTCCCGATAGTTAGTTCTGGTATCATCCTTGTAAATCTCAATGCCAGTGGTAACTGTCAGCTGGTTACTGCCATGGTTAAAATACCACGTTTGGAAAATCAAGCCTCCTATTTTGACTTCACTTTTGCCGCTGTCAATTAAATAAACTTCAAGGGTTTGCAGTGAGCTTCTCCTTTTTTATTTTGGAGAACATGCTGTTAGACATTGCTGGGTGGCCACATTTCATTATGATATCTCTGGGTGCAGTTACACTTTCAGTTATCCGTGTTTCAGATGAGATGCTAAACCGAGGCCCCATCTGCCCTCTCAGGTGGACATAAAAGATCCCACCGCACTATTTTGAAGAAGAACATAAGAAAAGAACATAAGAAATAGGAGCAGGAGTAGGCCATTCGGCCCTTCGAGCCTGTCCCGCCATTCAATGAGATCATGGCTGATCTTCTGCCTCAACTCCATTCACCGGCCCTATCGCCATATCCCTTGATGCCCTTACTAGTCAGAAATCTATCGACTTCTGTTTTGAATATACCCAATGACTGAGCCTCCACAGCCCTCTGGGATAGAGAATTCCAAAGATTCACCACCCTCTGTGTGAAGAAATTTCTTCTCATCTCAGTCCTGAATGGCCTACCCTTTATCTTGAGGCTGTGGCTCCTGGTTCTAGACTCTCCAGCCAAGGGAAACATTCTCCCAGCATCCACCTTATCAAGCCCTGTAATAATTTTGTATGCTTCAATGAGATGCCCTCTCATTCTTCTGAATTCAAGAGAATACAGGCCTAGTTTACTCAATCTATTCTCATACGACAGTCCCTCCATCCCAGGAATCAATCTTGTGAACCTTCGTTGCACTCCCCCTATGGCAAGTATATCCTTCCTTAGGTAAGGAGAGCAAAATTGTACACAGTACTCCAGGTGTGGTCTCACCAAGGCCCTATATAATTGGAGTAAGACTTTTTTACTCCTGTACTCAAATCCTCTTGTAATGAAGGCCAACATACCATTTGCCTTCCTAATGGCTTGCTGCACCTGCACATTCACTTTCAGTGACTCATGTACAAGGACACCCAGGTCCCTTTGAGCATCTGCATTCCCCAATCTTTCACCATTTAGGAAATACTCTGCCTTTTTTGTTTTTTCTACCAAAGTGGATAACTTCACATTTATCCACATTATATTCCATCTGCCATGTTCTCGCCCACTCACTGAGCCTGTCGAGATCCCCTTGAAGCCTCTTCACATCCTCTTCGCAACTGCCACCTAGATTTGTATCATCAGCAAATTTGGAAATGTTACATTTAGTCCCCTCATCCAAATCATTGATATAGATTGTGAATAGCTGGGGCCCAAGCACTGATCCTTGCAGTACCCCAATAGTCACAGCCTGCCATCCTGAAAAAGACCCGTTTATCCCTACTCTTTGTTTTCTGTCTGTTAACCAATTCTCAATCCATGCTAGTATATTACCCCCAATTCCATGTGCCCAAATTTTGTTCACCAACCTCTTGTGTGGGACCTTATCGAAGGCCTTCTGGAAAATCCAGATACACCACATCTACTGGTTCCCCTTTGTCTACTCCATTAGTTACATCCTCAAAGAACTCCAATAGGTTTGTCAAACAGGATTTCCCTTTCATAAATCCATGTTGACTCTGCCCAATCTTACTATTAGTTTCTAAGTGCCCAGTTATTGCATCCTTTATAATAGATTCCAGCATTTTCCCAACTACTGATGTGAGGCTAACAGGTCTGTAGTTCCCCGTTTTCTCTCTCCCTCCTTTTTTAAATAGCGAGGTTACATTTGCTACCCTCCAATCTGCAGGGACCGTTCCAGAATCTATAGAATTTTGGAAGATGACAACCAATGCGTCCACTATTCCAATGGCCACCTCTTTCAAAACCCTAGGATGTAGGTCATCCGGTCCTTGGGATTTATCGACTTTTATTCCCATTAATTTTGCTAGTACTGTTTTTTTACTAATAATAATTTCTTTAAGTTCCTCATTCTTGCCACACCCTTGGCTTTCTCGTATTTCTGGGAGGTTTTTTGTGTCTTCCTCTTTGAAGACAGAAACAAAGTATTTATTTAATTTCTCTGCCATTTCCTCATTCCCTCTTATAAATTCTCCCGTCTCTGACTGTAAAGGACCTACATTTACCTTCGCCAGTCTTTTCCTTTTCACATACCTATAGAAGCTTTTACAATCCGTTTTTATATTTTTCGCTAGTTTGTGCTCATATTCCATTTTCTCTTTCTTTATCAATTTCTTGGTCCCCCTTTGCTGATTTCTAAAAAGATCCCCATCCTCAGGCTGACCGCTTTTTCTGGCAACTTTATAAGCTTCCTCCTTTGACTTAATACTAGCTTTAATTTCTTTTGTTAGCCATGGTTGGATCACTTTTCCTTTTAGGTTTTTATGCCCGAGAGGAATATATGTTGCAAATTATGCATTATTTCCTTGAATGTTAGCCAGGGGAGCAGGGGAGTTCTCCCAGTGTCCTGGCCAATATTTATCCCTCAACCAACATCACTAAAAGCAACATATTTAGCCCTCTCCCCTTTTTTGAACAGAGATCTCTCTTTCTCTTTCTCTTGCTCTCTCTCTCTCTCTCTCTCCATTCTTTCTCTATTTCTCTCTTTTTTTGCTCTCTCTTATCTCCTGCTTTGACACCCGTCCCACACCAGCCCAATTCCCCCAAAATGCACACTTAAGACGTTGTTGTTCCAGCGAGGGTTGCTAATACAAATATAAGTTGTTGGTAATAATGACAATGGTGACCTAGAATATTTTTGCTTGTTTTCAGCTGAGCTGCTGCAGAAGGCCCCACCGACCATGATCTCTTTGGCTGGAGGAATGCCAAACCCCAGTATGTTCCCCTTTGAGTCTGCCAGCTTCACCATGAAGGATGGCCTGAACATCACCTTCGGTACCGATACGATGAATAGGGCGCTGCAGTACTCCGCTTCAGCAGGGTAAGTGGAGACTACACTTATCACCTACGGCAACTGAACTGCTCACCCTCGGATATGCCCAGAAGTGTAGAATTTGAATTCAGTTTACAAAAAAGCTAGAGTCAGGTAAAAGTGACCATGAAGCTGTCGGATTGTCTTAAAAACCCTACTGGTTCACTGATAGTCTGGGCCTATGTGTGACTCCAGTCCCACAACCAACGTGATTGACTCTTAACTGCCCTCTGAAGTGTTCTATGTTGAATCGTCACCTTCTCGGGGCAACTAGGGAAGGGGCAATAAATGCTGGCCTTGCCTGTGACGCCCACATTGCAAGATAATTTTTTTAAAGATTGGGGTTTTATAATAAGAATATTTTTCTTTCTGGTGGTGTTCATTGTGGAAATTCACAGGATTATTCATGGTGTCTCACCACAACAGATCACTTCCTCTGCTTAATCAGATCTTTGCACTCCTCCAAATCTGGCCGTTTGCGCAACCCTGATTTTCATCACTCCACCATTGGTGGCCGTGCCTTCAGCTGTCTAGCCCCTAAGCTCTGAAGCGTTATCAAACAAAATTTGACACCGAGCCACATAAGGAGATATTAGGACCGGTGAACAAAAACTTGGTCTAAGGGGTAGGTTTTAAGGAGCGTTTTAAAGGAGGAGAGAGAGAAAGATAGAGAGGTAAAGAGGTGGAGAGGTTTAGGGAGGGAATTCCAGAGCTTGGGGCCTAGGCAGCTGAAGGCACGGCCGCCAATGGTGGAGCGATTAAAATCGGGGATTTGCAAGAGTTCAGAATTGGAGGAGTGCAGAGATCTTGGAGGGTTGTGGGGCTGGAGGAGGTTACACAGTTAGGGAGGGTCGAGGCCATGTAGGGATTTGAACACAAGGATGAAAATCTTAAAATCTAGGCATTGCTGGACCGAGAGCCAATGTAGGTAAAGCGAGCACAGAGGTGACGGGTGCGAGTTAGTTTACGGGCAGCAGAGATTTGGATCAGCTCAAGTTTACAGAGGGTGGAAGAACTGAAAGGATTGCGCTGTATGTCATTTAGGGATTGAAAGTCTGATTTAATGAACAAATGGAGAAAGTCCACTTTTTCTCTTGTCATTAAAGAATCACGACTGAAATAGTTGGAACAAGCAGCTTTGAAACGTGCGAGAATGCGATTTCAATGGAAGGTCGTCAATTCCAGAGAAAAATAGACCGCGACCATATTTTTAAATGAGAGGACGAATTCTACCGTTTACTTTATTCATCTAGTCTTCTGAACCAGTTATCCCGAAATCATTCAGAAATCCGCAGAGACTTCCAAAGGGTTAAACAGTGTCACTCTTGTGTTTCCAGAATTCCAGAATTAATCTCTTGGATGAAGGATCTCCAAAAAAGTCTTCATAATCCTCCAACTGTTAACTACAGTCCTGAACAAGGACAGATGGATCTATGTGTCACCAACGGCAGTCAGGAGGGACTCAGTAAGGTGAGGCGAGGTGGATTCAATCAATAGTGTCAGCCGTGGCTCAGTGGGTTGCACTCTGGCCTCTGAGTCAGAAGGTTCTGGGTTCACAGTCCCACTCCAGAGACTTGAGCACAAAAATCTAGGCTGACACTCCAGTGCATTACTGAGGGAGTGCTGCACTGTCCGAGGTGCTGTCTTTCGGATGAGATGTTAAACTGAGGCCCCGTCTGCTCTCTCAGGTCGATGTAAAAGATCCCATGGCTACTATTTTGAAGAAGATCAGGGGAGTTATCCGCTGCATTGACTTCAATGGGGTGCAAAATTGGACGGGGTGTAAATCCAGCGTTGCGCGGGCAGGTTGGGAAAGATATTCTGGTACATTTTAGTTTTCTTAATCCGTAGCATTAGACTGCTGCTGTTGTCCTGCGAGGTTGTGGAGTGATCCCGTACTCGGGAAGGTTCATGTTCTCAAATCCTCCTGCCTGTGGGCTAAACAGTGACTTTTTTTTTCTCTTCCCCTTTTTCCAGGTGTTCGAGATGCTCCTCAGTCCTGGGGACTCCATTCTTCTAGAGACTCCCACATATCCTGGGACACTGGCCTCAGTAAGAAGCGTTTAAAGCTTGCTTGGAAAGAGACTGTTTCCGTTTACACTTGGGCGCTCCTCTAGTGTAGCAGATTGCCTGCCCCTTATAGAAACCATCCGATTTTCATTCCCTTGAAATCTGGCAGGTTTGATAACAGGCGTGTGCAACCTGTGCCTGAGTGGGCAGCACTCTCGCCTCCGACACAGAAGCTTGTGGGTTCAAGTCCCACTCTACTTGAGCACAACGTTTAGGCTGACACTCCCAGTGCAGTACTGAGGGAGTGCTGCACTGTCGGAGGTGCCATCTGTCAGATGAGACGTTAAACTGAGGCCTCGTCTGCTCTCTCAGGTGGACCCAAAAGATCCCATGGCCACTATTTCGAAGAAGAGCAGGGGAGTTCTCCCCAGTGTCCTGGCCAATATTTATCCCTCAAGCAACATTACTAAAAGGATAGTTTATCCAGTCATCGGCTCATTGCTGTTTGTGGGAGCTTGCTGTGCGCAAATTGTCTGCCATGTTTCCCACATTACAACAGCGACTACACTTCAAAAGTACTTCATTGGCTGTAAAGCGCTTTGAGACGTCCGGTGGTCGTGAAAGGTTCGCTAGAAATGCAAGTCTTTCTTCTTTTGTCTCTCTCTCTCTCTTTCTCTCTCTCTTTTACTCTTTCTTTGAACAAAGGTCTCAACACTCACTCCTGGGGGGGACACCACTGTCTGCATCCCTCCAGTCTGGGAAACATCTGTCAACCATTACTCTCTGCTTTCTGTCCTTTATACCGATGCTGCCACATAATGCTGTAATTTTATCAGCAAGCTTCCTAATGTGGAACCTTATCAAATGCCTTTTGAAAATCCATGTCCACAATCTAGCCCATTGTTGTGCCAATAACTAGACTCTAAAGGAACACTTGGGGGTAAAAATTGAGTCGCGCCCCATTTGGGGCGCTAACCTCGCCGGGGCGCGACTTTTAGCGCCCCGAAAAAATTAGCGGCCCCGCGCCGGAACTTCAGTGGTTGCGCCCCAAGAGGGAAGCGGGGCGCAACTGGAAGCAGCCCGCATCCCTCATGGGGCGCTGCGAGTGAATATCCTGGCGCTACGTGCCACAGCGCCACGCGCTGCGGCACGTCGCGCCGCTGTATTGCAGGCCTTCCTCCCCTTCTTAAAGGGGAGGGACCCTGCGCAGCGCAAACCGGGGCCCAGCTGGGCCCCCAGGGATCGGGAGTGCCGGCAAAAGAGCCCGGCACTCAAGAGAAGTGCCGGGCTCTTGGAGCGCAGCCGGCACTTCACGGTGGGGGGGCTTCACGGGGGCCGGGGGCAGGTGCTGGCAGGCGGCCAGCAACAAAAATGGCCGCCTGCCACCTCCGCTTTAAATATCGCCGCCCCGGCCGCACGTACGCCTCCCTGAACCCGTCGGACATAGCGTCTGGCGGTAAATCAGGGGGCGCGACTGAAGATCACGGCTGGGGCACGAGCGGGGTGCTGCGCACGGCGATGACGTCATCGCCGGCGGCGCAGCGCCACAGGGCGCTACCGGCTGCCGACGCCGCTAACCTCCCACTAAATTTTTCGGGAGGCGTGGGCGGCGCTGCGCCCGGGCGTTAGCTGCTTTACGCCCCATTAGCGCCCTCTTAAGGCGCTAACGGGAGGCGCAAGCAGCTGAATTTTTCCCCCTTGGAGTTCAAGTGTGTGAGACCCACTGATACAACAATAGACACAGAACCATTTAAAATGCTGTCAGTTTTTATGCATTCTCGGGGTTTGGGCATCGTTGGCAAGGCCGGCAGTTATTGTCCATCCCTAGTTGCCCTGAGGTGGTGGTGGGTCATCTCCTTGAACTGCTGCAGTCCGTGTGGTGCAGGTGCTCCCTCAATGCTCTCACGGTTTGATGCTCGGCCACTTCAGAGGGCAGTTAAGGGTCAACCACGTTGTCGTGGGACAGGAGTCACATATAGTTCGGACCGGGTAAGGACGGCAGGTTTCCTTCCCCAGTGAACCAGTTGGGCTTTTGCGACAATCCGACAACTTCATGATCATTTTTACTGATACAAGCTTTTTATTTCCGCTTATTAAAAACTGAATTCAAATTCTCAAACTGCCATGGTGGGATTTAAATTCCCACCAACCCAATGTTCTCTCCTCTGCTGAAAGCATTAACTCATGCCTGGGCGTGGTTCTACAGGAATCGGACACCCTCCAGTACTGCACCCAAGCGCCCAATGTCAGCAGGCTGTTTCACCATGGAAAGGGACAAAGAAACTAGGCCTGATCCTGCCCTCCCCCAACATCGAGACACCCGCACTTCCCAGCACAGTTACTGTATCACGATCAGGTATAAGAACCTTGACTGATTCATTTTTTATTCCCGCTCCTCACCCCCCACCTCGGGAGTCGGGGCAATTGTAGCACGACACTGACTGGCTGAGATCAGCTAACCGCACAGCCCAGGGATTGAATCTGAGAACCATTGTGGCTCAGGTCCATGTTAATCACTGCACTTACTAAATGAGAAGTCGCACAACACCAGGTTATAGTCCAACAGATTTATTTAATTTTACAAGCTTTCGGAGCGGTTCGCTCCTTCCTCAGGTAAGTTAGCAGTGAGAGAATCTCCCAGAATTCACAATTTAAACACAGACAAAATCTATTCAAATCTTTCCCTACATCAAAGACACACTAAGAGCGCAGAACACGATACAGAACGTGACTTGACATCATGGCATCATGAGGCATCAGGGGGAGCTCTTATATTACTGTGCATGTGATTTCAAAGAAAACAGCAGTGGCCACTAGTGACCATTATGCTCTATTGTTAGATAATAAACTTGCAGAATGGGCATATAATTAGCAAATGAAGTTCAACACAGATAAATGTGAGGTATTATATTTTGGTAGGAAGAATAGGGAGGTCACTTATTACTTGGAGGGTGCGAGTCTAGGTGGGGTGGAGGAACAAAGGGATCTCGGAGTACAAATACACAAATCACTAAAAGTTGTGACACAGGTTAGCAAGGCCATACAAAAAGCAAACCAAGCACTAGGGTTTATTTCTAGAGGGATAGAATTGAAAAGTATCGAACCTTGGTTAGACCACACTTGGAGTACTGCGTACAGTTCTGGTCGCCATATTATAAAAAGGATATAGAGGCACTGGAGAGCGTGCAGAGAAGATTTACAAGGATGATATAGAAATGCGACGGTATACATATCAGGAAAGTATGAACAGGCTGGGTCTCTTTTCTCTTGGAAAAAAGAAGGCTGAGGGGTGACCTAATAAAGGTCTTTAAAATTATGAAGGGTTTTGATAGAGTGGATACAGAGAGAATGTTTCCACTTGTGGGGAAGAGCAAAACTAGAGGCCATCAATATAAGATAGTCACCAAGAAATCCAATAGGGAATTCAGAAGAAACTTCTTTACCAAACGAGTGGTGAGAATGTGGATCTTGCTATCACAGGGAGTGGTTGAAGCGAATAGTATAGATTCATTTAAGGGGAGGCTGGACAAACACATGAGGGAGAAGGAAATAGAGGGTTATGCTGATAGATTTAGATCAGGAAAGTCGGGAGGAGGCTCGTGTGGAGCATAAACGCCGCCATGGACTGGTTGGGCCGAATGGCCTGTTTCAGTGCCGTATATCCTGTGTAATCCTATGCAATTTATTGTAAACGCCTTGAGGAAGGAATGACCAATCAGTTAATAGCCCTTGTTTTGGCACAGCTCCGACCACTAGGGTGCAAGATCCTCGGCATCGCGACTGATCAACATGGAATGATTCCACAATCCCTGTCAGACATCCTTTCAAAGTGGAAGCCGGAGGATGCGAAGAATCCAGTCTCTGATATTCCAAGAGTTCTGTACACGATTCCAAATGGCGGAAACCCAACTGGAGCCTCCATGACTGCGGACCGGAAGAGGGAGGTGTATGAGGTAAGGCACAACAAAGAATATTGATGGACGGTAAGGTTGCCAAACTCTGCTTGGACATAGTCCTGGAGGTTTCATCGCATGACCTCCAACCGCCCCGCACAGAGAAACGGCCTCTTATTCCATCTCCCAATATTTTTATAAATGAATGAGCAAAAGTGTTTAATGCAAATGGGGGGGATAAGAGAGCCTTTCTTTAACGCCCCGGTGATTTCTCTCCCGGATTGCTTGTATGAGATCAGGTAAGGCACAACCAGAATATTGATAGATGGTAAATCCAGGAGATTAATCTTAAACCTCCTGGAGACTCCAGGTTAATCCTGGAGAGAGTTGGCAACTCTAATAGATGTTGGCTCTACTTCACATGATGGTGCTATTTGAACGCAGGCTTGTGTTTCAAAGTCCGCCAGTGTATTGATGGATGGTCCTCATTTTCAAAACCCACCCACAGCCTGGCTCCAGCTCTCTTCCCCGTTGCCCACAACCAGCCCGAACCCTCGGCTTCTCTGACTCTCCCAAGTTCTTGCCGGCCTCCTGCCCTCGCTATTCCTCCACTGAAGACCAGTTGTAAGATACCCTGGTCGTGTATACGTAAGGTTAGGATTTGGTTTAATCTCATATATGATTGAGGTTTTTGCTTTCTTTTTACTTATAAATGTCTCGTGGATTTGTGCTGCAGTTAGAAATAATGAAATGGTTAAAGTTGTTCATTCCCAGGATGCTTTCGGGTTTAATGCGTCAGGGTACAGTTTGGCTAACTCTGCTGTTTAGTTCTGCTGAAAGTGCAGGATGTGTGATTCCTGTCTGTTTGACTAACCTTTGTCAATACATTGGGAAACGAGATGGGCCCAAGATAGCGATAGGAAGCGGGACAATGGGCCAAGATGATAAAACAAATTGGCATCTGGACGCTTTGGTCGGTCCGGCGGAGGGATCGAGGGAGGGGGGTCGGGAATCGGCAGTCGGCAATCGGGGGGTCGGGAATCGGGGGGGTCGGGGGGTTGGCAGTGGGGGATCGGGGATCACAGGGTGGGTGGGGGGAGGGGGGGTCGGCCGGAGCATCGGCTGCGGTGGCCGTGCGAGGGGTGCTGTAAAGTTCCAAGTGGTTGTATTTTTGTGGTTTTTTTATTTTCATTTAGCTGATGTTGCTCAGCAAGTTTTCCATTGATCAAAATCACTTGTATTTGTGGACAGCATTTTGTGACATCTTGTGTGTTCAGTAGCAGAAAGCCTTAAAGCAAAAAGTGAAGGGTTTTAATAGAGTAGATGGGGAGAAACTGGCAGGAGGGTCGGTAACCAGAGGACACAGATTTAAGGTGATTGGCAAAAGAACAGGGGTCGAGATGAGGAGAATTTTTTTATGCAGCAAGTTGTGATGATCTGGAATGCGCTGCCTCGAAGTGTTTGTCCACTAATATCAAGAGTCACTTCTAGAACAATGTCTCAGCAAAAATCAGTTTCAGATTGACATGTGAATGGAATATCCAATAAAGATGCTGTTGTCAGTTATAAGGACATTGGGATCAGTTCCCGAACGGTGAACCTTGCATCAAAGTGTTCCCCGACGAATCCTTCGCCCCTTCAACTCAACTCCTCATCAAAGAACTGTCAGGAATTTCACCGTCCCCTGTCTAGGGAAGCACTGAGTACCTGAATTTGGCTCGTCAACCGGTCCTGATTATACTACCAACCCCTATTAGGATACATATAAACTGTGGAGTGAAAGAGTTCATCTCTTCTTGCTAAGTAATCAAATAAGAAGTCAGACCATGAAACCATGAACTAACGTTTCTTTATTAACTCTTCACGTTAAACAGTAAGAGTATGCAGGCACTGAGGTAGATATTTGATGGAATTCATGTCTGAGGTTATTTGGATTGTTCACTTGGGTAACTTAGCATCAGATGGCTTTACTGATTGATTACAAGTTTACTCATTACAAGTTTATATTTTACTCAAATTACTTGAATTATCTGCCTATCTCCGGCTGATGGAGCTCTTAAACTTCTCTCCACCTCTCTCTCTCTCTCTCTCTTCCTTTCCTGGTCTCTTCCTTCTTGACTCTTCTGATCTTTTCCCTCCTTCTATTTTCCTTGCAACTTGATTGACTTTATGTCGAAAACATTATCTTTTCCATGTTGGATTAACAAAGCAAATTCAACAACTTGCATTGATCTACAACTTTTTAATGTCGAAGAACATTCTAATGCACTTCAGAGGCAGAATCGGACAAAAATGGATGGCAAGACAAAGAAGGTGATATGAGCAGGGGTGAGAGATGGGCTTTAAGGAGGTCTTAACGGAGGAGGCGGAGAGATTTTAGAAGGAAATTCCAGAACGTGGGGCCTAGATGGCTGAAGGTCTGGTCTCCAATGGTGGGACGGAGGGAGAGAAGTCTGCACAAAAGGCCTGAGTCAGGAACGGTGAGCTTGGGAGAGGCATTGTAGGACTGGAGGAGATTACAGAGATAGGGCGGGTGACGCCATGAAGTGTTTTAAACACCAGAATGAGAATTTTAAATTTGAGACGTTATGAGGCCGGGAGCCAATGTAGATCAGCAAGGACAATAGTGATTGGTGAGCAGGGATAGGATGTGGGCAGCAGACTTTTGGATGAGCTGAAGTTTATGGAGGCTGGGAGCAAAACTAGGAGAGCATTGCAATGGTCGAGTCTGGAGGTGAGAAAGGTACTGGGGAGAGTTTCAGTGGCAGATGGGCTGAGGCAGGGGCAGAGGTGGGCGATGTTACGGAGGTGAAAGTAGACGACCTTTTGGGGGTCGAATAGGACTCCAGGGTTGCGAAGCCTGGTTCAGCCTGAGACAATGGGCAGGAAGGGGATAACGGTGGTGAGGGTACGGAGTTTGTGGTGGGGACCAAAGCCAAAATTCCTTCGATTTTTCAATTCAGCCGGTCCATAAGTTTGTAGCAGGGATTCCCTTATTTGGTGATAGCTTAGGGTTAGGATTAATGTAATTGCACATGTGAAGCTCTTATCAATAAGTTCTTCGTTTCTGGAGAAACAGGTCAAATTTGCTCATTAGCCACAAGACTATTTGTTGGGCTATAAATACTATAGTAAGGCAATCTAGCTCAGAATCAGACCGTCAGGATTATTTTTGAGGATTCCTTTCACTTTGGCCACAGTCACAACAAGGTTACAGGATAAGATAAAAGAGTAATTACTCTGGGTGTTTCCTCTTGTGGTCATCGAACATTGATCCTTCACCCACCCTCGCTACCCCTCAGGGTTTTGAGTTCCATTGGCCAATGGGAACCAAGATGCTAACTGAGCGATCCGTTTGCTGACAGGGCCATCTTGACGTACCCATGGGTCTTAGCATTAACCCTTTCTGTTTTCCCAGAGTTCTGCAGGAATGCTGGAAACTCCATGTTGAAGACACCTTGATGCCTCTTTTGCCACAATCTCTAGTCTGAAAACTCACTCCTTTGCTGATGGCACTTCCACATCTGAAACTGTCAGTGCTGTAAACTGAAACTGTCGTAAAATAGATGAACGATTTACACCTAGAAATGAAGGCATTAGGAAAAACTTCCCACTGTATAAATTCGATGTGTACTTTTGTTTTTGCAGATTGCCAGAAAATACGATTTACTGATAATTGAAGATGATCCTTATTACTTTCTGCAGTTTGAAAAGGTAAAAGAAAGAAAGACTTGCGTTTCTATAGCGCCTTTCATGACCTCAGGACGTCCCAAGGGGCTTTACAGCCAATGAAGTATTTTTGAAGTGTAGTCACTGTTGTAATGTAAGAAATGCAGCAACCAATTTGCGCACAGCAAGCTCCCACAAACAGCAATGAGATGTTGATTGAGGGATAAATATTGGTCAGGACACCAGGGCAATTCCCCTGCTCTTTGAAATAACGATGCGGAGATGCCGGTGTTGGACTGGGGTGGACAAAATTGAGAGGTCGCACAACACCAGGTTATAGTCCAACAGTTTTATTTGAAATCACAAGCTTTCGGAGCTTACTACTCCTTCGTCGGGTAGTTAGTAAGCTCCGAAAGCTTGTGATTTCAAATAAAACTGTTGGACTATAACCTGGTGTTGTGCCTGTGAGGGCAGATGGGGCCTCGGTTTAACGTTTCAACTAAAAGGTGGCACCTCTGACAGTGCAGCACTCCCTTAGTACTGCACTTGAGTATCCGCCGAGATTTTGTGTTGAAGTCTCTGGAGTGCGACAACCTTCTGACTCAGAGGCGAGAGTGCTACCACTGAGCGTAAATACTGTTCCTGAAATGGTGGATCTTGCAGTTGGTCGCACAGAAGCCAAAAGGTTGAATTTTCTGCTTTTAAATGCTAGTCATTATCGGTACAAATGCTGCGTCTTTGTGTTGGAGAGAGCAAACACAAATACAGTGTCGAGGTTAAGTTACCAGTGAATCATACAACATGAGTTCAAATTCCACCATGGCAGTTCGAGTATTTAAATTTGGTTTTAAAAATCTGGAAAGAAAACTGCTGGTATCAGTACAAGTGGCCATGCATTGGGGAAGGAACTCTGCCGTCCTTACCCGGTCTGGCCCATACGTGACTCCAGTCCCACAACAACGTGGTTGACTCTTAGCTGCCCTTTGAAATGGCCGAGCAAGCCAATCAGTTCAGGGCAACTAGGGATGGGCAATAAATGCCGGCCTTGCTGGAGACACCCACATCCCGAGAATGAATCATAAAAATCAAAGCCGGAAAAGTCTCCCTTTTTGACTCTCGCCGCTCACCGTCATCATCTATATTTGAAGTCGCACAACACCAGGTTAGAGTCCAACAGCTTTATTTGAAATCACAAGCTTTCGGAGCGCTGCTCCTTCGTCAGGTGAAGTGAAGAAATACATATGGGCACAGCATATATAGTCAGAGAACACTGCCAGACGACTACAGTTAATCTTTCTAACTGCCCTTTATCACACCTCGGCAGAGAGACAATCACGGCAATCAAAGGTGTGGATGGTGTCCAACTGACTGACCTGGTTGGATTTGATTGCCGTGATTGTCTCTCTGCCGAGGTATGATAAAGGGCAGTTAGAAAGATTAACTGTAGTCGTCTGGCAGTGTTCTCTGACTATTTATGCTGTGCCCATTTGTATTTCTTCACTTCACCTGACGAAGGAGCAGCGCTCCGAAAGCTTGTGATTTCAAATAAAGCTGTTGGACTATAACCTGGTGTTGTATGACTTTTCTAACTTTTGTCCACCCCAGTCCAACACCGGCATCTCCGCATCATGATCTATATTTGAAACAACTGATGAGCTCATTGGAGATATTTAACCCAACAGCTTGAAGGAGCTAAATTAAGATGCATAGTCACTGAGTCAACACCTCACCAATTGTCATTTGAACTGCATGTTGATGCGTTCTCCCATATACTGTTAGGCTGAGCGGTTCCACATTTTGAAGAGATTCATGAATGCCGTAACAAGGCTGTTAATGTTGATCCTGCAGGAACTCGTTCTAATTTGTTTGGGAGACTAACGGAACTCGCTCTTTAAGCATTTAGACATGAAGGGGTTGCCGCGGTAACAAAAGCATAAGTGCGTCCATATGAAATTCTTTCTGCTATTTTATGAAAGGCAGAAACCCATTTTAAAAGGAGAAATAATCAAAAGCGAAAATATTGGGGATGCTGGAGATCTGGAATAAAGACAGAAAATGCTGGCAAACACTCGGCAGGTCCGGCAGCCTCTGTGGAGAGAGAATCAGAATTAACAACATTTCAGGCCGGTGACCTCTCCCCAAAACAAGGATCATCAACCTGAAACGTTAACGCTCTTTCTCTCACCGTTTAAAAGAAACTAGTGAAATAGCAGGCGGTGGTCTTTCCTGCAGTGTTAATGTGCTGTTAACTAATATTAAACGGTGAGATTTACATCCCAAAGTGGCAGCTTCTTTTAAAGAAAGAAAGACTTGTATTTATATAGCGCCTTTCATGACTCAGGATGTCCCAAAGTGCTTTACAGCCAATTGAAGTGCAGTCACTGTTGTAACGTGGGAAACGCGGCAGCCAATTTGCGCACAGCAAGCTCCCACAAACAGCAATGTGATGATGACCAGATAATCTGTTTGTTAGTGATGTTGATTGAGGAATAAACATTGGCCAGGACACTGGGGAGAACTCCCCTGCTCCTCTTCGAAATAGTGCCATGGGATCTTTTACGTCCACCTGAGAGAGCAGACGGGGCCTCGGTTTAACGTCTCATCCGAAAGACGGCACCTCCCATAGAGCAGCGCTCCCTCAGTGCTCCCCTGGAGTGTCAGCCTAGATTTTTGTGCTCCAGTCTCTAGAGTGGGACTTGAACCCACAATCTTAGACTCGGAGGTGAGAGTGCTACCCACTGAGCCACAGCGGACACGCCATGAACGATCTTCAAATTGTTCTTCTGTATAAACAACTGATTGTGGCTCTCTTGTGTTTTTCATTTGATTTGCAGCCTTGGGCTCCATCTTTCCTTTCTTTGGATGTTGATGGGCGAGTAATGAGGGCAGACTCCTTCTCCAAGATCATGTCTTCAGGGTAAGGATGCTGTCTTGCCTTTTGAGGTTTATTGAAGGGTAGGTAGCTGGGTAGCCTGCTCCGGCACTACCTTCTGCCCAGTGAAAAGAAGCTCCAGTCTACAGCCAGTTAGATTTTAATGTGGAGATCACGAGCGGGAACATGGGCTCTCTCCTGATTTGAGACGATTCCTCGTTACGTTCACATTGTTCCCAGGCCAGCCAGTGGGAACTCCTTAGCCGTAGCATTCCATGAGGCTGGAGCTGCGCTACACCAGAAAAAGAACTTGCATTTAGATAGCGCCTTTCACAGCCTCGGGAGACATGGCAGCCAATTTGCGCACAGCAAGGTCCCACAAACAGTAATCAGATAATGATCAAATAATATATATTTTTTTTTAAGTGACGTTGGTTGAGGGATCAATATTGGCCAGGAGACCGGGCAAAACTCACCAGCTCTTCTTCGAAATATTGGCCCAGAAATTGATCTCGCTCTGTTCCCGCGTGGGTAAGCCTTCCCCGCGATGTCTCACCTCGCTTATGCTTTTTCTGATCCAGCTCGCACGAAATTGATGTTCCAGACAGCTGCTGTGCTGGGCTTGCGTATCCCAGCGGCGTAGTGAATTCGTGCGAGCTGTGGGATCACGTGACTCAGTTAGAGCCAATGGCAGCACACCATCTTCCATTCATAAGTCTCACAGCATAGCTGTGAGACTTATGAATCTTACACCCCCCCAAAATAACAGCTAAACCTCAATTAAATTTTAAAAAAAACCCATCACATTAATAAAATAAGTATAGTTAATTAAATTAACCATTTTAAATAAAAAATTAAATTTTTGAAAAAATTTAAAATCTTTTAAAAAGTTATAAAAATAAACTTACCTGTCTTTAAAGTCTATAAAAAAGATATACCTGTAAAAAAAAAAAATTCAAAAAAATACTTAATTCACTACTTACCTTCTTAAAAGCGGGTCTTACTCCTTTTTACATTTCCAAAATCTTCCCTACTTACCTGCGCGTCCAAAGCATGAAGTGCACAGCGTGCGCGCAGCCTGTAGCGCGCACGCGATGCACTCAAGCCACGCCCCCTTTTCGGAAGAGCAATTGCCGGTTTTCAGCGCATGCGCAGGGCATGCAGAAAACCGGCAATTGGAGTGGGAATACGCGAGAGTACGCAGTGCGTACTCTCGCGTCCCGGGATCAATTTTCGGCCCAGTATCTTTTGCGTCCAGCTGAGAGGGCAAACGGGGCCTAGGTTTAACATCTCATCTGAAAGACGCCACCTCCGACAGTGCGGCACTCCCTCAGTGCTGCACTTGGTGTGTCAGCCTAGATTATGTGCTCAAACCCGCAACCTCTGACTCAGTGACTAGAGTGCTATGATTGAGCCACAGCTGACACCTACTGCAGACTGTCTCAGACTGCCAACTTGCAATGTGCAGTGCGGAGCTGCCTGATGGGAGCGAGGCAGCTAAAAGAAGCTCCGGTCTACAGCCAGTTAGATTTTAATGTGGAGAGCACGAGCGGCTCTCTCCTGACTTGAGACGATTCCTCGTTACGTTCAAAGGCCATCCAGTGGACAACCTCAGTACTCTACTGCCGGACCGGGAGCCAATGTAGGTCAGCGAGCACAGGGGCGATGGGTGAATGGGACTTTGCGCAAAGGGAAGAATAGGTCTGCATGACTTGCCAGAAGGGTACATTACCTCCAAAGATGTCTTGTAGGAGATTATTGTGCAAGAGCCTCTACTTCATTGTACTCTACCCATTGTACTTTATCCAATCTTTATTTTCAGGATCTTGATCACCTTAAAGTTGAATGTTCCTTTTCACTAAAATTGAGAATTGGTGTCTTTCACCTTAGAATCTGCTCAAACCAAGGCTAGAAAAGTCAATTGAGTCCTGTTCTACCTGTAATAATCTGTATAGAATTTGATGGGAAATCAAGCTGCATTGATTACTGTGATAATGGACCAACGCTCCAATCTCTTAGGGGCATGAGTTTGAATCTCACCTCTGCCAAGTGATGTTGTGACTCGAATATTAGCTTTCCATTTGTGCTTGGCTCAGTCGATGGCGAAGATTATGGGTTGGGGCCCCTCACTGGGACTTGGTTTGATAATCTGGGCTCACAAGCCAACAACAACAACTTGCATTTCTGCAGCACCTTTAATGTAGTGAAAGGTCCCAAGGCGTTTAACAGGAGCGATTATCAAATAAAATCTGACACCGAGCCACATGAGATATTAGGGCAGGTGACCAAAAGCTTAGTCAAAGAGGTAGGTTTCAAGGAGCGTCTTCAATCCAGTAGAGTACTGAGGGAGTGCTACATCTTCAGAGCTGCTGCTCCTTGTATCAGGTGTTAAACTGCCTGTTTTTCAGCATACCTCGGGATCCTGAATGGGCCTTCTTCACCCAACCCCATCTCACAGTTTAAAATGTGCATTTTATTGTTGTCTCTTAACTTGTCATTGTGCGGAGAATCTAAATCTCTGGGAAAGCCATTTCTTTCATCCCTCACAAAGGTGCCTGGATTGGACTGGGTGGCTCAGATTGGGAGTTTAACATACTGGAAGGATCAACACTACGTGCCCTGTCCTCATCCACTGTCTCACAGTTTTCGGCCATTTCAAAGAACAATGGTTTCTGTTGGAACAGCTGTTAGAATACGAGGTCAAACCCGTTTAAATAATCACCCTCAACACCAGTTGGTGAAGTTGGGAGTAAGGGCCTTAGTCAGGGTAGTTTTGGGGAGGAGCTGAACGTGGACTTTGATGTTCGCCATACTTGATGAAGAAATGGAGCCACGTTCATTGAGCTGCTTCAGCTGAAGAACGCAACCTTCCCCCTTCCTTAAAAACACAAATTTAAAAAATAGGCAGCAAGTATTTGAAGCCTCTGATCTTGTTCTGTGTTTTAATAGGCTGAGGATCGGATTCCTAACTGGGCCCAAGCCTCTCATCGACCGAATCGTTCTACATATCCAAGCGTCCACAATGCACACCAGCACCTTCACACAGGTGAGTAAATTTGCTTCTGGCTAACATCAAGCTGAAATCAAAGGGGTAAATCTTTAACTATCACCGTCAGCCGGAAGGGAACAGATCGAACACCCGTTATTTATTTTTACATTTCTAACAATTAATTCTCCGATAACGTGGGTTGAAATCGGGCTCGACAGTATTAGTCTCGAACACATTAACATGTTTGTGTGAAATTTCTTTTAGCAAAGACATTGACCCATTTTACTTTAAAGGGATTGATAATTTGATAAAATGGTGGAGGGAGGGATTTCATACGGCTGTGTTAATGAGTCCATTGCGAACCACATCTGAATAAGGACAAGAAAAGACCATCGAACCTGTCCCATCCCAGCATGGTGTGACTTTCACACACAACATTTTGCCCCCCTTCCCCCAGCACTCCCACCAGCAGTCAGGGGATCAAGGAACGTAAAACAAAATCGTAAAATATTTTACAGGCACATCAATAAAAAAAAGGAAGGTTGGGATGGGAATAGGGCCAATAAGGGATAGACAGGATAATACCACAGGTAACAATAGCGAGATGGCAGAAATATGAAATAATTATTTTGCTTCCCTATTTACCAGGGAGTTAGAACAGGTGCACATGACATTGGAGGATGAGATTAGTAATGATATAAGTGCATTTAAAATAAAAAGTGGGGATATATTAAATAAACTAATCGGACTCAAAGAGGATAAAACCCCTGCTCCAGATGGTTGCATCCACGCATTTTAATAGAATCTAGGGAAGAGATAGCAGAGGCATTACTACACATATTTAATAACTTGTTAGAAAAAGGTGTAGTGCCAGAGGACTGGCGGACAGCTAACGTAATACCTATATTTAAGAAGGGGGATAGAGCATGTCCAGGGAATTATAGACCAGTCAGCTTAACATCGGTGGTAGGAAAAATAACGGAATCCCTACTAAAGGAGAGAATAGAAGAGCATCTAGAAACCAAAAACATAGTGATGAATAGTCAGCATGGATTTCGAAAGGGAAAGTCTTGCTTGACCAACCTCATTGAATTTTTTGAAGAGGTCACAGAGAGAGTAAATAATGGTAATGCAGTAGATGTAATTTATCTAGATTTTCAAAAGGCCTTCAACAAGGTACCCCATAATAGACTGATGAACAAGGTCAGAGAATGCGGAGTCAGGGGACAAGTATCAGAATGGATTGCTAGCTGGCTTCAAGACAGAAAGCAGGAGTAAAGGGTAGCTATTCACAGTGGCAGAAGGTGGGTAGTGGTGTTCCACAAGGATCAGTGCTGGGACCACTTTTGTTCACAATTTCCATTAACGATTTAGACTTTGGAATGAAAAACACAATTTCTAAATTTGCAGATGACACCAAATTGTGGGGGATAGTCAATACTGAGGAGGACTGCAACAAATTACAGGAGGACATGAATAAACTTGCAGAATGGGCATATAATTGGTAAATGAAGTTCAACACAACTGAATGTGAGGTATTACATTTGGTAGGAAGAATAGGGAGGTCACTTTTTACTTGGAGGGTGCGAGTCTAGGTGGGGTAGAGGAACAAAGGGATCTCAGAGTACAAATACACAAATCACTAAAAGTTGCGACACAGGTTAGCAAGGCCATACAAAAAGCAAACCAAACACTAGGGTTTATTTCTAGAGGGATAGAATTGAAAAGTAGGGAAGTTATGCTAAACCTGTATCGAACCTTGGTTAGACCACACTTAGAGTACTGCGTACAGTTCTGGTCGCCATATTATAAAAAGGATGTAGAGGCACTGGAGAGGGTGCAGAGAAGATTTGCAAGGATGATACCAGAAATGTGAGTGTATACATATTAGGAAAGGATGAACAGGCTGGGTCTCTTTTCTCTTGAAAAAAGAAGGCTGAGGGGTGACCTAATAGAGGTCTTTAAAATTATGAACGGTTTTGATAAAGTGGATACAGAGAGAATGTTTCCACTTGTGGGGAAGAGCAGAATTGGAGGCCATCAATATAAGATAGTCACCAAGAAATCCAATAGGGAATTCAGAAGAAATGTCTTTACCCGAAGAGAGGTGAGAATGTGGAACTCGCTACCACAGGGAGTGGTTGAAGCGAAAAGTATAGATGCATTTAAGGGGAGGCTAGACAAGCATATGAGGGAGAAGGGAATAGAGGGTTATGCTGATAGATTTTAATGAGGAAAGACGGGAGGAGGCTCGAGTGAAGCATAAATGCCGGCATGGACTGGTTGGGCCGAATGGCCTGTTTCTGTGCCATGTATCCTATGGAATTCCATGTACTGCACTGGAGTGACAGCCTGGATTTTTGTGTTTAAATCTCTGGAGTGGGACTTGAACCCACAACCTTCTGACTCAGAGATGAAAGTGCTACCCACTGAGCCACAACTATCATTTCAGAGTAACTTAGTTGAAGGACACCTCGGGTATAATGAAGGAATTATATTTCATCTCTAGGTAGTATTTGTCTAACAATTAAGAGCTGAGCATTTGTTTTATTAATCGACTTTAACATCATCACAGCTCTGTGACTCGACCTCTTCTGTAACAAATGAATGGGGAAAGGAAACAGGATTGAAAACTTTCCAGAGTCTGTGCGTGAAGGCCAAACTCTTAATCGGCTTTCCAAAAAGAAGCAGGTGCCAAGGCTGAACGATTGATTTTCACAATCAGATCAGTGGATCGGTCGTGTAAACGGCGCTCGCCCGTTCTATCAGACCTACGCTGTATCGCTTCCATTTAAATCATGTTTGGCCCGACTACCATCCTTCATCAAAAATCTAAGCAGCATGTTCTTGGTCCTGTTCTTGGCCTTGCTCCTGCTCCATCCGGGTGTGACTGGTCTTCACCGGCCTATCGTCACTCATTCAGTCCAATGTCCATCGGTTCTATTTATATCGGGAAACATTAATGGGGGGGTTGCGGAGACGGGCAATTTTTAACCTAAACCCACCCGTCGGGTAACAGACTGGACCGTTTGAAGTCAACAGCAAGTAATATTGGGCGGGATGTAAAACCGGCGTTCCACCCGATCCCATGGGATCCCCACCCGGCCAACGTGTCAACTAAAGTTGCACAGAGAAGTCAAACCTTGTGTTCAACTCTTGGTATTGTTGCTTACATAAGTCTGACAACGTGCGTACAGTTAATATATGTTCCATTATAGCTCATGGTTGTGCAGCTACTTCAACAATGGGGACAGAATGGCTTCCTGGAGCATGTTGACAGGTAAAGATTACAACGTAACATCTGCCTTTTCTCTCTCTCTAAGTAATGGGATATGACCAGTGAATTAGTCGGGAGTTTATATTTCATTCTCCTTTCTTCTAGCTTTTAGAGGCTGAGATTGTTCTCCTTAGAGCAGAGAAGGTTAAGGGGAGATTTGATAGAGGCGTTCAAAATCATGAAGGGTTTTGATAGAGTAAATAAGGAGACACTGTTTCCCGTGGTGGAAGGGTCGGTAACCAGAGGACACAGATTCAAGATAATTGGCAAAAAGAACCAGAGGCGACATGAGGAATAAATAGTTTATGCAGCGAGTTGTTGTGATCTGGAATGCACTGATTGAAAGGGCAATGGAAGCAGATTCAATAGTAACTTTCAAAAGTGAATTGGAGAAATACTTAGATGGGGAGTCGTAGAAGAAGATAAGAGTTACTTTTGAAAGATCTTAAAAGAATAACTTAATTCTCTGTACAACAGATGCCAACATATTACTGGCATCAGTGACTGACCTGAATTGTTCTTTCTCCATTCTGTTTCCGGCAGAGTGGTGGCGTTTTACAGCAAGCAGCGGGACGCCATGCAGTCGTCTGCTGAAAGGTGGCTGAAAGGTAAAGCTTGCAAAGTTAAACTATCATCACTCAAACCACCCTGAACATCAGCATCACATTGCATTGCTACAGCTCCTTCAATGTAGAAAAAGTCCCAAGGCGCTTCAGAGGTGTAATCAAAAACAAAAAAAGTAGATTCAAAGAAGAGAATAAAATTCAGAGTTACATGTGCTGCTGAACAATTGGCATCACCTTAGCTGGGTCCACCTTCTTCCACTTCCAGATCATTTCCCCCTTGCACTTCCACCACCTTAAACATTCACTCCCTCCACCACCGGCGCACCGTGGCTGCAGTGTGTACCATCTACAAGATGCACTGCAGCAACTCGCCAAGGCTTCTTCAGCAGCACCTCCCAAACCCACGACCTCTTCCACCTAGACGGACAAGGTCAGCAGGCGCATGGGAAGACCACCACCTCCAAGTTCCCCTCCATGTCACACACACACCATCCCGACTTGGACATATATCACCGTTCCTTCATCATCGCTGGGTCAAAATCCTGGCATGCCCTGCCTAACAGTGCTGCGGTGTAGCTTCACCACACGGACTGCAACGGTTTAAGAGGAAGGCCCACCACCACCTTCTCAAGGGAATTTAAGGATGGGCAATAGACGCGACGTCCAGCTCACCCATCAGCCCTGTCCTCGCTGACCTACGTTGGCTCTCGGCCGCTCAATGACTCCAATTTAAAATTCTTACCCTTGTGCTTAGACACGGCATAGCCTTTCCATCTCTGTTACTTCCTCCAGCCCTACCATACCCACTCCCAAACTCTCTAGTCCTCTGGCGCTGGCCTCTTGTGCGTTCACCCTCCTCCCTTCGCCCCACCATTGGTGGCCGTGCCTTCAGCCGCCTCGGCCCCACGCTGTGGAATTCCCTCCCTAATCCACTCTGCCTCTCCACCTCCCGTTCCTCCTTTTAAGACCTACTTAAAACCAAGCTTTTGGTGACCCCTCCAAATGCCTCCTTCTTTGGCTCAGTGCCCCATTTTTTTTTCCTCGTGCCTCTGTGAAGACACTCATCTACATCAAAGTTGCTCTGTAAATACAAGTTGTACTTGTAGTGTGTCTCTCAAGTGTGACTTAACCCAAGCTGAGAGGAGCAGCTCCTACAATGCCAACCGTCATGGTGTCCTCCGAGAGAGATGTTCGGTGTTGCCGTAATTATGGAGTTTGCTGCCCGTGCCCTCTAGGGGACAGGTTAAGATTGTCCACACGAAGGACACTTGCAGGCCATGGATGTTCCATTTGGCCTCAAACAGAGGTCCCAGAGGCTGCTTTAGCCCACATGCACTACAGCCATGACTCAGTGGGTAGCACTCTTGCTTCTGAGTCAGAAGGTTGTGGGTTCAAAACCTGCTCCAGAGATTTGAGCGCAAAAATCTGACATTTCAGCGCAGTACTGAGGGAGGTGCTGCATTGTTGGAGGTGCCGCCTTTCAGATGAGATATTAAGCAGAGGCACCATCTTCTTCTCAGGTGGACGTAAAAGATCCCATGGCACTGTTTCGAAGAAGAGCAGTGGGAGTTCCCAGTTCTGGTCACCACACTTTAGCAAGGATGTGAAGGTCCTTGAGAGGGTGCAGAGGAGATTTACCAGAATGGTTCCGGGGATGGGGGATCTTAGCTACAAGGACAGGTTGGAGAAGCTGGATTTGTTTTCATTAGAGCAAAGGAGGTTGAGGGGTGATTTGATAGAGGTGTACAAGATTATGACGGGTTTGGATAAGCTAGACGGGGAAAGGCTGTTCCCACTAGTTGATGGTACAAGGACTAGGGGACACAGATTTATGGTTTAGGGCAAGAGATACAGGGGAGACGTGAGGAAAAACTTTTTTAAGCAACGAGTGGTGAGGACCTGGAACTCGCTGCCGACGGAAGTGGTGGAAGCGGAGACACTCAATGTTTTCAAGGGGAGACTGGATAGGCACTTGAGGGAAATAAACTTGCAGGGCTACGGGGATAGAGCGGGGGAATGGGACTGACTGGATTGCTCTACAGAGAGCCGGCACGGACTCGATGGGCCGAATGGTGTCCTTCTATGCCGTATGACTCTAGGGGGGAAAAATTCAGTTGGTTGCGCCTCCCATTAGCGCCTTAAGAGGGCGCTAATGGGGCGCAAAGCATCTAGCGCCCAGGCGCGGCGAAGTTTGCGCTGCTCGTGAAATTAACTAGACATTTTGCGGCGGCGCTAAACACTACCGCCACGAGCTCCTGCGCCGGCAGATCGTGACGTCAGTCGAGTGCGCAACACCCCGGTATCGCCCCGGAGCGGATATTGAGTGGCGCCCCCTGCCTTACCGCCTGACGCTAGCAACAACAGGTTGAGGGGAGCGTTCTGCAGTCATGAAGGGAAAGGGGGAGCGCTATTTAAAGGTGACCGCTTCCTGCCTTTTATTGTTGGTGCCATTTTTGAACTACGCATTCTGAGAGAGAGAGAGACTTCTGGAGAGATTCAATGTTGTGTGAAGGAATTTTGGGTACTGAGCAGCACTTTGCAGGTTCATTTTGATTTGCCATTCCTTGTAT
The DNA here is from genome assembly GCA_030390025.1 of Squalus acanthias. Classification (NCBI taxonomy): domain Eukaryota; kingdom Metazoa; phylum Chordata; class Chondrichthyes; order Squaliformes; family Squalidae; genus Squalus; species Squalus acanthias. Next base: position 254,239,242 of record CM059425.1, read on the forward strand.
CAATTTAGAAGAGACTGTGGGGGCTGCACTCTGAGCTCTTTGCCTCGTACTCTCCATTGTTCTTTCCAGCAGATTTGATGTGCAGGGCAACACGGTGGCATAGTGGTTAGCACTGGTGCCTCACAGCGCCAGAGACCCGGGTTCGAATCTGACCTCGGGTGACTGTCTGTGTGGAGTTTGCACATTCTCCCCGTGTCTGCGTGGGTTTCCTCCGGGTGCTCCGGTTTCCTCCCACAGTCCAAAAATGTGTGGGTTAGGTTGATTTGGCTATGATAAATTGACCCTTAGTGTTAGGGGGGATTAAATATGTGGGGTTATGGGGACAGGATGGGATATGTGTACTGTGGGGATTAAAGCAGGGACAGGGTACTGGATTTGGATGATCAGCCATGATCGTATTGAATGGCGGAGCAGGCTCGACGGGCCGAATGGCCTACTCCTGCTCCTAGATTCTATGTTTCTATGGGGGAAAAATTCAGCTGCTTGCGCCTCCCGTTAGCGCCTTAAGAGGGCGCTAATGGGGCGTAAAGCAGCTAACGCCCGGGCGCAGCGCCGCCCACGCCTCCCGAAAAATTCAGCGGGAGGTTAGCGGCGGCGGCAGCCGGTAGCGCCCTGTGGCGCTGCGCCGCCGGCGATGACGTCATCGCCGTGCGCAGCACCCCGCTCGCGCCCCGGCCGTGATCTTCAGTCGCGCCCCCTGATTTACCGCCAGACGCTATGTCCGACGGGTTCAGGTAGGCGTACGTGCGGCCGGGGCGGCAATATTTAAAGGGGAGGTGGCAGGCGGCCATTTTTGTTGCTGGCCGCCTGCCAGCACCTGCCCCCGTTGCTGTCCCCGGCCCCCGTGAAGCCCCCCCACCGTGAAGTGCCGGCTGCGCTCCAAGAGCCCGGCACTTCTCTTGAGTGCCGGGCTCTTTTGCCGGCACTCCCGATTCCTGGGGGCCCAGCTGGGCCCCGGTTCGCGCTGCGCAGGGTCCCTCCCCTTTAAGAAGGGGAGGAAGGCCTGCAATACCGCGGCGCGACGTGCCGCAGCGCGTGGCGCTGCGGCACGTAGCGCCAGGATATTCCCTCGCAGCGCCCCAAGAGGGATGCGGGGTGCTTCCAGTGGCGCCCCGCTTCCCTCTTGGGGCGCAACCACTGAAGTTCCGGCGCGGGGCCGCTAATTTTTTCGGGGCGCTAAAAGTCGCGCCCCGGCGAGGTTAGCACCCCAAATGGGGCGCGACTCAATTTTTACCCCTATGTCTCTCCAGGCAGAGATTCAAGGCTGCAATGAGCAGGATGTGGATGGAAAGCAAGATTAACCATCCCCTTTAAGAACTGGCCCGTGCCATTGTGTGTGTGTTCCATTGCTGACTGACATTACATGAGCTTCGCCAGCGCTCTGAGGTAGCGCTTCGCTCCTCGGCCTTTGCGCCTTAAGACAGGTGTGAAGCGCCTGATTTAGCGCTCCAATCACCTCCAGGGTCAATAAAAGTCAAGTTTGCAGTTGGTGGCGATAATTAGCGCCAGGCGCTAATCTTTGCGCCCGGCCGATAATTGCGCCCCAAATGGGGCGATACTGAATTTCTCCCCCTATGACTCTATGACAATGTCCTGGCCAATATTTATCCCTCACCCAACTTCACTAAAACAGATGATCTGGTCATTTATCTCATTACTGTTTGTGGGACCTTGCTGTGCGCAAATTGGCTGCCGTTTTCCCTACATTACAACAGTAACTACACTTCAAATGTACTTCATTGGCTGTAAAGTGCTTTGGGATGTCCTTAGGTCATGAAATGCAAGGTCTCTCTTTACATGGGCCCCAAAGACTAAACTCTTGGGGAGGAAAAATTGAGTAGCGCCGCCTTCGGGGTGCTAACTTCACCGGAGCGCTACTTTTAGCGCCCCGAAAAAATTAGCGCGCCGCGGCCGAAATTCAGCGGTAGCGCCCCAAGAGCGAAGCGGGGTGCTACTGGAAGCCTGGCGCAGCGCGACCCGCGGCCCAGCTGGGCCACCAGGGATCGGCGTGCTGACAAAAGAGCCCGGCACTCGAGAAGTGCCGGGCTTACGGAGTGCAGCCGGTACTCCGCGGGGGGGGGGGCTGCTCAGGAGGCCGGGGACGGTACCAGGAGGCACAAAGCAACCAAATTTTTAGGCAATGATTATTAGAAACTCAGCGTTTTTAAATGTCTAATCTGCCCTTTGGTGCTGTGGAAATTGACCTTGGCATTCATTTAGCTGCACAAAGGAAACTCGATGACCGATCCAATAAATCAACATCCCTAATGGTTACTGGGCACACCAACACCAACCTTTAACACTATCATTTGACAGGAGGAACCCCACAGCTCTCTGTCAGCTCCCTCATGGTTTGTTTTGTTGAAACTATCAAGCCTGAGATGTACGTGTAGACTTTCATCTGTAAATGCATTCTAGATTCGCCTGCTACCAACTCCCATTATCCTCCGCTGCTAAAGATTAGAAGGACACCAGTAGACTATTTAAAGAGGAGCGGGACACAGGACTAGAAATTACTCCGAGTTAAACAACAGTTGGATTAATTGTTGCTTATTTGTACAATCCGTGTGCTGTCATCAACCCAAGTTACAGAGCTCGCCTGAAGTTTGTCTGACCTTTTCGGAGTATTGCTCAACAGAAGAAAAAGTGCTGAAAATCTAAAATAGAAACAGGTCCATCATCATCTGAACAGGGAAAAGACAGGTTAGCGAGTCGGGCAATGGGTAAACACCCAACAAGACAGTATAATGAATCAGGCAATGGGTAAACACCGAACAAGACAGGTTAGCGAGTCGGGCAATGGGTAAACACCCAACAAGACAGGTTAGTGAATCGGGCAATGGGTAAACACCGAACAAGACAGGTTAGAGAATCGGGCAATGGGTAAACACCCAACAAGACAGGTTAGTGAATCGGGCAATGGGTAAACACCGAACAAGACAGGTTAGTGAATCGGGCAATGGGTAAACACCCAACAAGACAGGTTAGTGAATCGGGCAATGGGTAAACACCCAACAAGACAGGTTAGTGAATCGGGCAATGGGTAAACACCCAACAAGACAGGTTAGCGAGTCGGGCAATGGGTAAACACCCAACAAGACAGGTTAGTGAATCGGGCAATGGGTAAACACCCAACAAGACAGGTTAGTGAATCGGGCAATGGGTAAACACCCAACAAGACAGGTTAGTGAATCGGGCAATGGGTAAACATAGTATTACGTAGAAGTCACAGCACAGAAACAGGCCATTCGGCACAACGGGTCTGTGCCGGTGTTTATGCTCCACACGAGCCTCCTCCCACCCTGCTCCATCTAACCCCGTCAGCATATCCTTCTATTCCTTTCTCCCTCATGTGTTTATCTAGCTTCCCCTTAAAGCCATAAAGACTTATAAACCAAAAAAGACTGGTTAGCGTATTGGACAAAGGGGTAAACACCCGAAACATTATCCTAGCCTTTTTTAATGTAGATTTTTAGATGCTGACAGATCTGAAGCATATTTCCGGCATTTCACTTAAACCCCTGTGTTTGAGTGATGTGCAGCATGTCCACTGTTTACTGCCGGTGTCAATACAAATTGGTCTATTTTCCAAAATGTTTCCTGCCTTTTTGTAGTGCCTCCTGTATCAGTCAGAATAATTAGCAGATGTCGTCAAATGCTCAGCTTAGGCAAGAGAAGACTGGCCAGAAAACCCATCAACTGACTCTCCCTGAGTCGATGAGCAGCAAGAAGACGACCTTATCCTGAGTCATTCCCACATGCAAGTCCCTCGTGAGTTTTCGAACACAGGGCTCTCTCACTAGTATCACTCCAGTACGACATGGATTGCATCAAGAAAATCAAACTCATTCAACTGCTCTTGGCCTGGAAGCAAATGCTCGTCTCTGGCTGTTTTAAGACTATGACCCTGGTTTATGCAGAAGTAGCTAATTTGAAAGAAAGCTCCTGTGCAGGGTCTTAGAGGTCGGTAAGATATTGAATGGGATTGAAAGAGTGAACTTTTATTTATCGTGCATTTCGCGACCCCAGGATGTCCACAAAGTGCTTCACAGCCAATGAAGTGCTGTTCGAATGTAGGGAAACACGGCAGTCAATTTGCACACAGCAAGGTCCCACAGACAGCAATGACCAGATCATCTGTCTTGGTGATGTTGGTTATGAGCTCAATATGGGTCATAACACAAAGAAAACTCCCCTGCTCTTATTTTAATAGTGCCATGGGATCTTTTGAATACACTTGAGAAAGCAAATGGGACTTCGGTTTAACGTCTCATCCGAAAGACAGTGGTTAGAATGTGAAACTCACTACCAGTAGGAGTAGTTGAGGCGACTAGCATAGATATAGATGCTTTTAAGGGGAAGCTAGATAAACACATGAGGGAGAAAGGAATAGAAGGACATGTTGATGGGGTTAGTTGAAGAAGGGTGTGAGGAGTCTCGTGTGGAGCATAAACACCGGCACGGACCAGTTGGGCCGAAGGGCCTGTTTCTGTGCTGTGAATGCTCTGTAAATCCAACAGGCATCGCTCCCTCACTGGAGTGTCAGTCGAGATTATGTGCTCGGGTCTCTGGAGTGGGACTTGAACCCACAACCTTCTGACTCGAGAGTGCTACCAACTGAGCCACGGCTGACCCCTGTCGGGCAGGTCATTCAGGAGCACTGCTTCAAGATATGCCATGGGAAGAGCACAAAGTAATGACACGCAAATCTAGGACCGAAGTCAGTAAATTCTTTCTGTAAAGCGATCAACACATGGAATGAACTTCTGGGTCGGTTGTTAGAGTTAAAGGAAAGTTGGATGCAGTGATGGAGGGTTTATATTTTTCTAGAGGGATGAGTTTAGTTGCCTTCCTCAGCTGTATTAACCTGGCGAAGAGGTTCTGGAATGCTCCGACCAACAGGCCACAGAGGACTAAAGCAGAGGAGGAGCAACGAGGACTTGGAGGTGCAGGAATATAGGCGGTGGTGTTGCTCGCACTGTGGCGAGGTGCTTTACGTTTCAGCTCACCAAAGCCAGAAAATAATTCTTCCACATTTGTAGAGATTTGAGGAAATTAAAAACAGGAAGTGCTGGAAATAGACCGACGGTCATCCACCATCTGGAAGAGGAAGGAAGGTCAACTCACTCGGCCAGTCTCTTCATCAGAACCGAATCCTGAGGAAGGCCCACGTCCCGTCCCAACCATTAACCTTCCTTTCTCCTTCACCTCGAGTTAATTAGCGAGTGGAATATTGTTGGCCCAGGTTTAGGGGCCGCATGGGTAAAGTCTCCACCACCCATAGAGTAATGGAGCAATAATTCTTGAATATTGCATGGCTCCGATTGCCTTTGATACACTGTAGAACTCTTCCACGTCTGCTGATTTTAGTTTTTTATTCAGTGACCAGAAAGCAGAACCAGGAAAATGGACTCCTCGCCATCTTCCTTTCTAACATTCTAGACATGTGTTTTGTTTCTCCTTCCTGTCCGAGCTGAGCTAACAGTTATACGCAAGCCTTATAATACCTGCTTTGGTCAATATTTCACGAACCTTTCTCTTGCTACTTCTTACTTTCCTTCCAGATGTCGCTGATTGGCATGTCCCCACTGCTGGCATGTTCTTCTGGATGAAGCTAAAGGGAATCCAAGACACTTACCAACTAATCATGGAGAAGGCTCTGAAAAAAGAGGTAACAGCTTGACTGATGGAAGCAATTCTTCCGGCAATATCCGACTATCCGGAGGGGAACTTTTTCTTTTCCTTTTCTTTCTCCTCTTCACCTTCTTTCTCCTCTTCACCCTCTCCTCCTTTCATTTCCCTGCTTCACCCTTTCTCCTCTTCACCTTCTCTCTCTGCTTCACCTTCTCTCTCTGCTTCACCATCTCCTCCTCTTTGCCTTCTCTCTCCTCTTCGCCTTCTCTCTCCTCTTCACCGTCTCTCTCCTCTTCTCCTCCTCTCCCCACTTCACCTTCTCTCTCCTATTCACCTTCTCTCTCCTCTTCACCTTAGAGTCATAGAGTTATACAGAACAGAAAGAGGCCCTTCAGCCCATCGTGTCCGCGCCGGCCATCAAGTCCTGTCTATTCTAATCCCATTTTCCAGCACTTGGTCCGTAGCCTTGTATGCTATGGTGTTTCAAGTGCTCATCTAAATGCTTCTTGAATGTTGTGAGGGTTCCTGCCTCTACCACCCTTTCAGGCAGTGAGTTCCAGATTCCAACCACCCTCTGGGTGAAAAAGTGTTGCCTCAAATCCCCTCAAAACCTCCTGCCCCTTACCTTGAAACTATGCCCCCTGGTTATTGACCCCTCTACTAAGGGGAAAAGTTCCTTTCTATCTACCCTATCTATGCCCCTCATAATTTTGTACACCTCAATCAGGTCCCCCCTCAGCCTTCTCTGCTCTAAGGAAAACAACCCCAGCCTGTCCAGTCTCTCTTCATAGCTGAAGCGCTCCAGCCCAGGTAACATCCTGGTGAATCTCCTCTGCACTCTCTCCAATGCAATCACATCCTTCCTATAGTGTGGCGACCAGAACTGCACACAGTATTCCAGCTGTGGCCTAACTAGCATTTTGTACAGCTCCATCATAACCTCCCTGCTCTTATATTCTATGCCTCGGCTAATGAAGTCAAGTATCCCATATGCCTTTTTAACCACCTTATCTACCTGTCCTGCTGCCTTCAGGGATCAATGTACATGCACACCAAGGTCCCTCTGATCCTCTGTCCTTCCTAGGGTCCTACCATTCATTGTGTATTCCCTTGCCTTGTTAGTCCTCCCAAAATGCATCACCTCACACTTTTCAGGGTTAAATTCCATTTGCCACTGTTCTGCCCATCTAACCAACCCATCTACATCGTCCTGTAGCCTGAGGCTTCCCTCCTCGCTATTTACCACGCCACCAATTTTCGTGTCATCTGCGAACTTACTGATCATACCTCCTAAATTCATATCTAAATCATTAATGTACACTACAAACAGCAAAGGACCCAGCACCGATCCCTGCGGTACACCACTGGATACAGGCTTCCAGTCACAAAAACAACCTTCGACCATCACCCTCTGCCTCCTGCCACTAAGCCAATTTTGGATCCAATGTGCCAAATTGCCCTGGATCCCATGGGCTCTTACCTTCTTGACCAGTCTCCCATGTGGGACTTTGTCAAAAGCCTTACTGAAGTCCATGTAGACTATATCAACTGCACTACCCTCATCCACACACCTAGTCAACCCCTTGAAAAATTCAATCAAGTTGGTTAGACATGATCTCCCCCTGACAAAGCCATGCTGACTATCCTTGATTAATCCTTGCCTCTCCAAGTGGAGACTAATTCTGTTCCTCAGAATTGATTCCAATAATTTCCCTACCACTGATGTTAGGCTCACTGGCCTGTAATTCCCTGGTTTATCCCTACTACCCTTCTTGAACAATGGTACTATGTTAGCTGTCCTCCAGTCCTCTGGCACCTCCCCTGTGGCCAGAGAGGTTCTGAAAATTTGTGTCAGAGCCCCTGCAATCTCCTCCCTTGCTTCACACAGCAGCCTGGGATACATCTCATCAGGACCTGGGGATTTATCCACTTTTAAACCCGCTAAAACCGCTAGTACCTCCTCCCTCTCAATACTAATTTGTTCAAGTATATCACAATCCCCCTGCCTGATTTCTATGCCTACATTGTCCTTCTCCATAGTGAACACAGATGCAAAATATTCATTTAAAACCTCACCTACATCTTCGCTCTACACACAGATTGCCACTTTGGTCCCTAATGGGCCCTACTCTTTCCCTGGTTATCCTCTTGCCCTTAATATACTTATAAAACACCTTGGGATTTTCCTTTATTTTGCCCGCCAGTGTTATTTCATGCCCCCTCTTTGCTCTCCTAATTTCTTTTTTAAGTACCCCCCTGCACTTTCTATACTCCTCTAAGGCTTCCACTGTTTTTAGTCCTTTGTATCTGCCAAAAGCCTCCCTTTTTTTCCTAATCCATTCTTGTATATCCCTTGACATCCAGGGTTCCCTGGGTTTGTTGGTCCCACCCTTGACCTTTACGGGAACATGTTGCTGTTGTACTCTCTCTATTTCCTTTCTGAAAGACTCCCACTGCTCTGATGTGGATTTTCCTACAAGATCCTGCCTTATATTAAAATCGGCCCTCCCCCAATTTAGATCCTTTATTTCCAGTCCATCTTTGTCCTTTTCCATGACTACCTTAAATCTCACAGAATTATGGTCACTGTCACCAAAATGCTCTCCTACTGATACTTCTACCACTTGCCCGGCTACAGTCCCTAGAATTAGGTCCAGTACCGCCCCCTCTCTTGTAGGACTTTCTACATGCTAGCTCAAAAAGCTCTCCTGGATGCACTTTAAGAATTCCGCACCCTCTAAGCTTTTCACACTCTGACTATCCCAGTTAATATTGGGGAAGTTGAAATCCCCTACTATTATTACCCTATTATTTCTACACTTCTCTGAGATTTGCCTGCATATCTGTTCCTCTATCTCCCCCTGACTGTTTGGGGGCCTATAGTATACTCCCAGCAAAGTGCTTGCCCCCTTTTGATTTTAAGTTCTACCCATATGGCCTCATTAGAGGAAGCTGCTAAGATATCATCCCTCCTTACAGCAATAATTGACTCCTTGATTAATATTGCGACACCCCCTCCTCTTTTACACCCCCCTCTGTCTCGCCTGAAGATTCTATACCCCGGAATATTGAGCTTCCAGTCCTGCCCCTCCCTCAACCATGTCTCTGTGATAGCAACAATATCATACTCCCAAGTGTTCATCAACACCTTCAATTCATCTGCCTTACTCGCAAGACTCCTTGCATTAAAATAAATACCATCCAGCCTTGCCATACTCCCTTGTGCCACTTCTATCCCCTGTTCACCATCTCCTCCTCTTCGCCTTCTCCCTCCTCTTCGCCTTCTCCCTCCTCTTCGCCTTCTCCCTCCTCTTCGCCTTCTCCCTCCTCTTCGCCTTCTCTCTCCTCTTCGCCTTCTCTCTCCTCTTCGCCTTCTCTCTCCTCTTCGCCTTCTCTCTCCTCTTCGCCTTCTCTCTCCTCTTTGCCTTCTCTCTCCTCTTCGCCTTCTCTCTCCTCTTCGCCTTCTCTTTCCTCTTTGCCTTCTCTTTCCTCTTTGCCTTCTCTTTCCTCTTTGCCTTCTCTTTCCTCTTCGCCTTCTCTTTCCTCTTCGCCTTCTCTTTCCTCTTCACCTTCTCTTTCCTCTTCGCCTTCTCTTTCCTCTTCACCGTCTCCTCCTCTTCGCCTTCTCTCTCCTCTCCACCTTCTCTCTCCTCTTCGCCTTCTCTTTCATCTTCACCGTCTCTCTCCTCTTCACCGTCTCCTCCTCTTCACCACCTCTCTCCTCTTCACCACCTCTCTCCTCCTTTGCTTTCTCCTCTTCACCCCCGGAACCCCAATAGTCAAACACACTGAACTTATTAATTTACCTTTTTAAAAAGTCTTCTTAATGGTTTCTTCTAGATATCTAAATTTCAAAGCAATATTTACTGAATTTCATGCCACGGCTTAACCTAGAAGATTTCCGTTAAAATTCCCCGTCCTGCTCGTCCTACCTTCTGATTTAGTTGCTCTTTCACTAATAGACGGGAGTGCCCTTAAACGTTTGCTCTGCGAAGATGCTTTATGTTTATTTTATTTTCTCCTCCTCTGACCCCCTCCCCCACTTTTTATCTTTGCACAAGTTTTAAAATGTTCTTGCAGTGAAAACAATTATGTTCGGTCGTATTTGGAACGTTAACGATTGGCTCTTGCTAACAGTGCGTATGTCTGCCTCTCCTCAGGTGCTGTTCGTTCCCGGTCAAGCGTTCATGATTGACAGCTCGGCACCTTGCTCGTACGTCCGTGCTGCCTTTTCCCTTTCCACTCCCAAACAAATAGATCAGGTAAATGCCTTCAATATTCACCGATTCAATAAGTACTCACGAGGACGATACCAGAGCTCAGAGCTTACAACTATCAGGAAAGACTGAACAGGCTGGGGCTCTTTTCTCTAGAAAACAGAAGGCTGAGTTGTGACCTGATAGAGGACTTTAAAATTATGAAGGGGTTCGATAAGGTAGATGTAGAAGATGTTTCCACTTGTGTGGGAATCCCAAACTAAGGGCCATAAATATAAAATAGTCATTAATAAATCCAATAGGGAATTCAGGAGAAACTTCTTTACCCAGAGAGTGGTTAGAATGTGGAACTCACTACCATTAGGGCTAGTTGAGGCGAATATCACAGATACATTTAAGGGGACGCTAGATAAACACATGAGGGAGAAAGGCTATGCTGATAGTGTGGGATGAGGTAGGGTGGGAGGAGGCTCGTGTGGAGCATAAATAGGTTGGACCAGTTGGGCCGACTGGCCTGTTTCTGTGCTGTAAATTCTATGTAATTACACAGTGGAAGGGAGCACTCACCTGGAGACTAGCTCCTGAGCCAAGAGTATAAAACAGCGAAACATGGAGGCCAATCGTCCCTGAAACTATAACCAAAAAACAATTCCAGTAAGTAGAAGAAAACGGCTTAAAACTTTTCACCAAAGCCTCATTAGCTAATCAACAGCCACAACAACTTGTATTTATATAGCGCCTTTAACATAGTAAAATGTCCCAAGGTGCTTCACAGGAGCGTTCTCAAACAGGATTTGACAACGAGCCACATCAGGAGATATTAGGACAGGAGAAAGAGGTAGGTTTTAAGAAGCGCCTTAAAGGAGGAGGGAGAGGTAGGGAGGTGGAGAGGTTTAGGGAGGGAATTCCAGAGCTTAGGGCCCAGGCAGCTGAAGGCACAGCTGCCAATGGTGGAGCGATTAAAATCGGGGATGCACAAGAGGCCAGAATTGAAGAAGTGCGGACATCTTGGAGGGCTGGAGGAGGTGGAAAATGAGAGGCCGGACAGGAGAGCATTAGAATAGTCCAGTCTAGCGGTAACAAAGGCATGGATGAGGGTTTCAGCAACAGATGAGCTGATGCAGGGTCTGAGATAGAGGTTAAGTGACGGAATTCCAGAGCTTAGGGCCTAGGCAGCTGAAGGCACGGCTGCCAATGGTGGAGCCGTTAGGAGAACTGGGAGGGAAGAAAATGAACCTTGTCCCAATTGGTGCTTCCAATGTAGAGCAGCTGTGGTGCAGTGACCTTCTATTCCCCCCCTGCTCCCCATTGCTGAAACCCTCATCCATGCCTGTTACCTCTAGATTTGACTATTGCAATGCTCTGCTGGCCGCCCTCCCATCTTCCACCCTACATAAACCTGAGCTCATCCAAAACTCTGCTACCCTTATCCTAACTCGCACCAAGTCCTGTTCACCCATCACCCCTGTGCTCACTGACCTACATTGGCCCCTGGTCTGGCAACACCTGAATTTTAAAATTCTCATCCTTGTTTTCAGATCCCTCCATGGCCTCGCCCCCTCCCTATCTCTGTAGCCTCCTCCAGTCCTACAAGTGATCTCTGCACTCCTCCAATTCTGGCCTCTTGAGCATCCCAATTTTAATCGCTCTACCATTGGCAGCCGTGCCTTCAGCTGCCTAGACCCCTGAGCTCTGGAATTCTCTCCCTAAATCTCTCTCTCCTTTTTAAGACGCTCCTTAAAACCTCCCTCTTTGTCCAAGCTTTTGGTCACCTGTCCTATTATGTGGCTCGGTGTCCCATTTTGTTTGATAATCTCTCCTGTGACGCGGCTTGGGATGTTTTACTACGTTAAAGGCGCTGTATAAATGCAAGTTGTTGTTGTCATATGATATCGCTCCAAAGTGTCACATACGGCACGACAACAAAAAAAAGTTCCTGTCTGGCGGAATCTAAATTTACTGCAGTTTATCCAAGGTCCCCTTCTGCCTGTCCCAGTGGTTCAGGCAGACTTTAAAAGATCCCGTAGCAACTATCAGAAGAGGAGTAGGGAGTTATCCAATGTTCTTCCCTCGACCAAGGCCACCTGGAACACGTTACCTGTATCATTCATTTTGTTGCTGCTTGTGGGAACTTGCTGTGCTCAAAATGGATGACTTGTTTGCCCGCGCAAATGATTTTCCTCTTCCAAAATAACTCACTGTACGCGAAGTACCTGGAGACATTTCTGAGAGGTATAGTGAGGTGCTATATCAATGCCAGTTCCTTCTGTCTATCTTTCTGAAAAATAATGGAATGAGCGTTCCTCATTTACATTTTTCTGATTCTTTCCAGGGTTTACAAAGACTGGCCGCACTCATCAAAGAGGCTGCGTAGAACTGCTTAAAGAAAAGGATATGCACAAGACCAGTCACTTCGTAAAATAAATCAAAAATTACCGTACTCTGTATAATTTTTTTTCTTAAGGTATTTAATTAACTGAGTTTTGTATTCTTGTACAACTGTTTCAAGTTTATCCACAAGTAAGGGATTGGGCTGGGTGCAGTGTCCTGGCGAATTGAATAACTAGGGCGGTAGATAGGGCTTTAAACTAATGATGGGGGAGTGAGAGGATTCAGGAATGCGTAAATTCAAAAGCAGTAAGCAATAGAGACGAAGGTGACATCAGGGAAAAATAGAAAAAAAGTTAAAGCTAAAGGCACTATATCTGAATACGTGAAGCACTCGCAAGAAAATAGTTGAATTAATAGCACAGATGGAAATAAATGGGTTTGGTCTAATAGCCATTACAGAGATGTGGTTGCAGAGTGACCAAGGTTGGGACCTAAATATTCAATCATACTTGGGGGAGAAATTCAGTTGGTTAGTACCTCCCGTTAGCACCTGGCTGGGGCACTAAATAAGTAGCACTGGGGCGAGTCCAGCCCCACACGCCAAATCCAGTCACCCCTTAACGCCGCCACTAACAGTTAGCACCTGGGGCTTTAGCGCCAGGCAGATTGTGACGTCAGTGAGCATGCAACGCTCACTGAGCACCCGATCTGCCAAATTGATTATCGGCCCCTCCCTTAGCGCCTCGCCCCAGCAATGACGGGAAGAGGAGGCGTGAGGCAGGTGGTTAGCGGCTCCAGGGGCGATATTTAAAGGAATGAGTCGCAGCTGTCATGTTAGTGGTGTTTCACAGCTTTCTTGACAGTTTGCGATTGTGCAGGAGTTTCATTCAGTCATTTAAAGGTTCTTTAGTATCAGGAGTGTTGTGGCTACTAAAAATTTGTTACATTTATTCTGACAAGATTTCAAAGTGCTACACATCGTTACATTAAGGAGGGCTGTACAGGCAGTCGACCTCGCCCTCCAGGTTCTACTGTGGAGGCAGCGAGAAAGATTGTTAGATGTGGCCAGAGGGAGGAGGAGGGCCATCAGGGCTCTCAACAGGAGTCCTTGCCCTCCGAGGGTACTCCGAGAGCACTTCTCCTACTTCCAATTAAGCGAGGAGCATTGCATTAGAAGGCTCTGCTTCAGCAAGGATGTGGTCACCGAACTCTGCCACCTCCTGCAAGCAGACCTCGAGCCTCAGATCAGGTCACCGTCGCCCTCAATTTCTGCGCCAGCGGTTCCTTCCAGTCTGCAACAGGAGAAATAGAAAACATCTCATAGTTCGCCGTCCATCACTGCATCCATGAGGTCACAGAGGCTCTCTACAGTAGGAGAATGGACTACATTTCCTTTCCTGTCACCAGAGAGAAGCAGGACGAGGGTGCATGTGGCTTTGCCAGGATAGCGGGCTTCCCCATGGTGCAGGTCACCATTGACTGCACCCATGTGGTTTTGCAGGCACCACATAACAATCCTGAGGTCTTCCGTAACCGCAAAGGCTACCACTCACTTAATGTGCAGTTGGTGTGCGACCACAGACAGCAAATCCTCAATGTGAATGCCTGCTATCCTGGCAGCAGCCACGATGCCTTCATCCTGCGCCAGACCAGTGTGCCAGCACTCTTACAGCTGCCACATCAAGCTCGTGGCTGGCTGCTCGGAGACAAGGGCTATCCGCTCTCTACCTGGCTCATGACTCACCTCTGCAAACCCAACTGATGTGGGCCTTTCGAGCTGTACCATAATTAAAGGGATAAGCATGGGAATCGAATGAGCTACAAGGCCTTTGCAGTAGTAAGCTTTTTCTAAGTTGCTGAACTGGCAGTTGAGATAACCTAAGAATGACATGTTGATTTCGCAGTTGTGTTATAAGGATTGATGACTGCAAGCTGTGTCACTTGGAGACAATTGCAAATAGCCAGATGTTGAACCATAAGAGGCCTAGAGGATGTAAGTTCTGCTCTGGCAGGAAAGTAGAACAATGAGTCGGAAGTAAAAAGGCCTAGAGGGGCAGGAAAGCAGGACAATGAGTCAGAAGTACAATGTTGGTGAGACCCCCATCCGGCATAAACAAAGGTCATAGTTGCAACAACAGCTAGGGGTGATAACGGACATATACTTTTCCGGTAATAAAGGTGGTACCTTAATGTAACACGGCATAGGCAACCAATCAGTGAATGTGCAGACGGGGTGAAACACAATCAAATTGTTAAGATGGATCGTGCACTAGACTAATTATGTACCTATATTTTGTATAAGAGACTGCTTAAAACTTTGTATCATCGGAGAGAAGCCTGGCTAGACAGATAGCAGGTTGTCTCCCCACCGAAGCGAATAAAGATTGCTTGAATCTTCGAACGCAGACCTGGTGTCGAGTGTTTATTTCAAATAATCCACTTCACAACACTCATTTCCAGCACTCATATAATGACAGCCATGCTGCCACCAGGAACATCATTGAGCACCATGATGGTCTGCTCAATCAATGGTTCCGCTGCCTTGACCGCTCGGGAGGAGACCTCCAGTACTCGCCGGAGCGGGTGTCCCATTTTGTCGTAGTGTGTTGCATGCTCCACAACTTGGCCATCATGAGGGCCCAGCCCTTGCCACCAGGGATTGCAGGACCACCTCAGGAGGAGGAAGAGGGAGATGAGGAGGAAGAGGAAGACGAGGAGGAGGCAGCCACTCAATCGGCCTTCTGGAAGGGCAGTCTGTGACTGCCTCAGCAGACTGCGGGTCCATTAAATGAAACCCCAGATCCCCGTATCTCACCACATCCCCATCAATCCATTCCTGTTGCAGGCCATATCACAGCACAAAGCTGAATGAGAATTGAGAGGGAGGAGGTACTAGCGGTTTTAGTGGGCTTAAAAGTGGATAAATCCCCAGGCCCTGACGGTCTACATGGACTTCAATCCCACATGGGAGACTGGTCAAGAAGGTAAGAGCCCATGGGATCCAGGGCAATTTGGCACATTGGATCCAAAATTGGTTTAGTGGCAGGAGGCAGAGGGTGCTGGTCGAAGGTTGTTTTTGTGACTGGAAGCCTGTGTCCAGTGGTGTACCGCAGGGATCAGTGCTGGGTCCTTTGCTGTTTGTAGTGTACATTAACGATTTAGATATGAATGTAGGAGGTATGATCAGTAAGTTCGCAGATGACACGAAAATTGGTGGAGTGGTAAATAGCGAGGAGGGAAGCCTCAGGCTACAGGACGATATAGACAGGATGGTTAGATGGGCAGAACTGTGGCAAATGGAATTTAACCCTGAAAAGTGTGAGGTGATGCATTTTGGGAGGACTAACAAGGCAAGGGAATACACAATGAATGGTAGGACCCTAGGAAGGACAGAGGATCAGAGGGACCTTGGTGTGCATGTACATAGATCCCTGAAGGCAGCAGGACAGGTAGATAAAGTGGTTAAAAAGGCATATGGGATACTTGCCTTCATTAGCCGAGGCATAGAATATAAGAGCAGGGAGGTTATGATGGAGCTTTACAAAATGCTAGTTAGGCCACAGCTGGAATACTGTGTGCAGTTCTGGTCGCCACACTATAGGAGGGATGTGATTGCATTGGAGAGGGTGCAGAGGAGATTCACCAGGATGCTACCTGGGCTGGAGCGCTTCAGCTATGAAGAGAGATTGGACAGGCTGGGGTTGTTTTCCTTAGAGCAGAGAAGGCTGAGGGGGTCCTGATTGAGGTGTACAAAATTATGAGGGGCATAGATAGGGTAGATAGAAAGGAACTTTTCCCCTTAGTAGAGGGGTCAATAACCAGGGGGCATAGTTTCAAGGTAAGGGGCAGGAGATTTAGTGGGGATTTGAGGAAAATCTTTTTCACCCAGAGGGTGGTTGGAATCTGGAACTCACTGCCTGAAAGGGTGGCAGAGGCAAGAACCCTCACAACATTCAAGAAGCATTTAGATGAGCACTTGAAACGCCATAGCATACGAGGCTACGGACCAAGTGCTGGAAAATGGGATTAGAATAGACAGGGCTGGATGGCCGGCATGGACACGATGGGCCAAAGGGCCTCTTTCTCTGCTGTATAACTCTATGACTCTATGCGAGACACCAGAAAATCATCCAAAGCCAATTAATAAATTTATGAATAATCAGTTAACACATATTTGTAACAACAATATTAGCTGTTCACCCTTGTGCAATCCCTTAATGCCCCTCGTTACAGTGCCTTTGCCTACCCTGGTGCTCTTACGAAGTGTTGGCCCAGTGGCTGCAGCACCGCGGGTGGAAGGCTGCTGAGTGTCCGTGCGGGAGACTTCAGATGGCCTTGCAGGACGCCCTCAACCAGCTCTGGACCTGGAAGGTCCGGCTGTAGACTGCACCTCCTCAGCATGGGCGGCAGCAGTCTTGGCTGGCTGGATGACAGGCAGCGACAAGGGCAATGGCGGAGTGCTGGTGGTGGGAGCAGGAATGCTGTCATCCTGAGAGAATTGAGAGGTCGCACAACACCAGGTTATAGTCCAACAGTTTTATTTGAAATCACAAGCTTTCGGAACTATCGCTCCTTCCTCAGGTGAAGTAAATTGGATACAGAATCGTCAGAGCATATATAGATGGAAAAAAAAGCATGTGTACTTTACAATTGCAGACCAATAAATTAAATCATCCTGACTATCTGCCGAGGTGTGATAAAGTTAATTAAGTCAGCCAGGAAGGTACCACATCAAAAGACATAGCAAGATACAACTGAGACAATGAGGTGAAGTCGCAGGGGTTCTAACGTGTCAAAAGCTGCCGTCTGTATGTAAAACGAAAAGCTTTAAAAAAAAAAAATTTACTTTTTTACTGGGAAAATTTTTACTTTTTTACTGGGAATCACATCTGTGAACAAGCTAACGACGACTCGAGTCCGGATCACGTCATGTATCGTGACATAAACCCAAGATCCCGATTGAGACCGTCTTCATGAGTGCAGAACTTGGCTATCAGTTTCTGCTCGATGATTTTGCGTTGTCGTGTGTTTCTAAGGTTGCCTTGGAGAACGCTTACCCGCAGATCCGAGGCTGAATGTCCTTGACTGCTGAAGTGTTCCCCGACTGGGAGGTAACAATCCTGCCTGGCGATTGTTGCGCGGTGCTCGTTCATACGTTGTCTCAGTGTCTGCATGGTCTCGCCGATGTACCATGCCGCGGTGCATTCTTTCCTGCAACGTATGAGGTAGACAACGTTGGCCGAGTCACATGAGTATGTACCATGTACCTGGTGGGTAGTGTCCTCACGTGTGATGGTGGTATCTGTGTTGATGATCTGGCATGTCTTGCAGAGTTTGCCATGGCAGGGTTGTGTGGTGTCGTGGTCGCTGTTATCCTGAAAGCTGGGTAATTTGCTGCGAACGATGGTACTTCTGAGGTTAGGCGGCTGTTTGAAGGCAAGTAGTGGAGGCGTGGGGATGGCCTTAGCGAGGTGTTTGTCGTCATCGATGACATGTTGAAGGCTGCGAAGAACATGTCGTAGTTTCTCCGCTCCGGGGAAGTACTGGACGACGTAGGGTACCCTGTTGGTTGTGTCCCGTGTTTGCCTTCTGAGGAGGTCTATGCGATTTTTCGCTGTGGCCCGTCGGAACTGTCGATCGATGAGTCGAGCGTCATATCCCGTTCTTACGAGGGCGTTTTTCAGCGTCCGTAGGTGTCCATCGCGTTCCTCCTCGTCTGAGCAGATCCTGTGTATTCGCAGGGCTTGTCCATAGGGGATGGCTTCTTTAACATGGTTAGGGTGGAAGCTGGAGAAGTGGAGCATCGTGAGGTTGTCCGTGGGCTTGCGGTAGAGTGAAGTGCTGAGGTGTCCGTCTTTGATGGAGATTCGTGTGTCCAGGAATGAGACCGATTCTGAGGAGTAGTCCATGGTGAGTTTGATGGTGGGATGGAACTTGTTTATGTTATCGTGTAGTCTTTTCAGTGATCCTTCGCCATGGGTCCAAAGGAAGAAAATGTCGTCGATGTATCTGGTGTACAGCGTTGGCTGGAGGTCCTGTGCAGCGAAGAAGTCTTGCTCGAACTTGTGCATGAAGATGTTGGCGTATTGGGGTGCGAATTTGGTCCCCATGGCTGTTCCGTGTGTTTGGGTAAAAAAATGGTTGTCGAAGGTGAAGACATTGTGGTCAAGGATGAAGCGGATGAGAGAAGACAGCAGGTTCCTGCTCCACTGACCCACTGCCACTCCCCTGGGGCAACATCTCAGCATCCCTAGCAATCTGCTGCAGCACAGATTGCTGGCCTGCTGCGACGCCGTGAAAGCCCCGGTCGATGGTGGTGGACCCAGCCACGATGGCTGCAGTCAGAGCTTGAGTGGAATCAAAAACTGAGACTGCATGCGAGCAGTCTGAGATTCGATGGCACCAAGCATAGACTGCATTACAGCACTAAGATGTCTCATAGCTTCTGCCTGTGCTGCAATGGAAGCTGCGACATCGCCCATCATAAGAACATAAGAAATAGGAGCAGGAGTAGGCCATTCGGCCCATCGAGCCTGCTCCACCATTCAATATGATCATGGCTGATCATATAACTAGGGCTGTAGAGAGGGCTTTAAACTAACTAGTGGGGGGGAGGTTCCTAGAGAGCAAATAATAAAAATGACAACAGAGAAGGTCATTGACTTAGGTAGCAGTGGGGAAATTAAAAACCAGAGTGTGTCAGGAAGGGGCCGAAGGTATGGAGTAAAAGGTAAAGTAATAAAAAGGGCAAAAGCAGGAACTAAGTGTCACAAAACATATTTGAAAGTTCTCTATCTGAATGCACGTAGCATTCGTAACAAAATAGACAAGTTAATGGCACAAATAATTACATATGGGTATGATCTTGTGGCCATTACAGAAACATGGCTGCAGGGTGACAATGCCTGGGAATTAAACATACCAGGTTATTTAATGATCAGGAAGGACAGGCAGGAAGGAAGGGGAGGTGGGGTGCCTATGTTAATAAAGGAAGGAATCACTGTAATACAGAGAAATGATATTGGGTCAAAAGATCAGGATAATGAAACAGTTTGGGTGGACATAAGGAATAATATGGGGAAAAAAACACTAGTGGGCATAGTCTATAGGCCTTCAAACAGTTGCAACTCTGTTGGACGGAGTATCAATCAGGAAATAGTTGAGGCTTGTAATAAGGGAACATCTATAATTATGGGGGATTTTAACTATCATATTAATTGGACAAATCAAATTGGGCAGGGCTGCCTTGAGTATGAGTTCATTGAGTGTATTAGGGATGGGTTTCTTGAGCAGTATGTAACTGAACCGACCAGGGGGCAAGCAACCTTAGATCTGGTCCTGTGTAACGAGACAGGATTAATTAAAAATGTCCTAGTAAAGGATCCCCTTGGAATGAGTGACCATAACATGGTTGAATTCCATATTCAATTAGAGGGTGAGAAGGTTGGATCTCAAACAAGCGTGCTAAGCTTGAATAAAGGAGACTATGAAGGTATGTGAGTGGAATTGAGTAGAGTGGATTGGGAAAATAGATTAAAGGGTAAGACGACACATGATCAGTGGTGTACATTTAAGGAGTTATTTTACAACTTCCAAAAAATATATATTCCACTGAGAAGAAAAGGGTGTAAAAGAAAAGACAGTCATCCGTGGCTAAGTAAAGAAATTAAGGATAGTATTCGACTAAAAACAAGGACATATAAGGTAGCCAAATCTAGTGGGAGGATAGAGGATTGGGAAAACTTTAAAAGACAGCAAAAAATAACAAAAAGATTGATTAAGAAAGGGAAGATAGATTATGAAAGTAAATGAGTAAAAAATATAAAAACAGATAGTAAGAGTTTTTATAGTTATATAAAAAGAAAAAGGGTGGCTAAAGTAAATGTTGGTCCCTTAGAGGATGAGACCGGGAAATTAATGGTGGGAAATATGGAGATGGCAAATACACTGAATGAATATTTTGTATCAGTCTTTACAGTAGAGGACACTAAGAATATCCCAACACTGGACAAACAGGGGGCTATAGGGGGGGAGGAGCTAAACATGATCAAAATCACTAAGGAAGTGGTACTCAGTATAATAATGGGTCTCAAGGCAGGTAAATCACCTGGACCTGATGGCTTACATCCTAGGGTCTTGAGGGAAGTGGCGGTAGGGATTGTGGATGCATTGGTAATAATTTTCCAAAACTCCCTGGACTCAGCAAAGATCCCGGCAGACTGGAAAACTGCTAATGTAACACTCTTATTTAAGAAGGGCAGTAGACAGAAGGCTGGAAACTATAGACCGGTTAGCCTAACATCTGTGGTAGGTAACATTTTGGAGTCCATTATTAAGGAGACAGTAACAGGACATTTGGATAATCATAATTTAACAGGACAAAGTCAGCATGGTTTTATGAAGGGGAAGTCATGTTTGACAAATTTGCTGGAGTTCTTTGAGGAAGTAACATACAGGGTGGATAAAGGGGAACCAGTGGATGTGGTTTATTTAGACTTCCAAAAGGCATTTGACAAGGTGCCACACAAAAGATTATTACTTAAGATAAAAAATCACTGGATTGGGGGTAATATTCTGGCATGGATCGAGGATTGGCTATCTAACAGAAGGCAGAGAGTTGGGATAAATGGTTCATTCTCAGACTGGCAATCAGTAACTAGTGGTGTTCTGCAGGGGTCAATGCTGGGTCCCCAACTCTTTACAAACTATATTAACGATTTGGAGGAGGGGACCGAGTGTAACATATCAAAGTTTGCAGATGATACTAAGATGGGAGGGAAAGTAGTGAGTGAGGAGGACATAAAAAATCTGCAAGGGGACATAGACAGGCTAAGTAAGTGGGCAGAGATTTGGCAGATGGAATACAATACTGGAAAGTGTGAGGTTATGCACTTTGGCAGGAAAAATAGTAGAGCAAGTTATTATCTTAATGGCAAGAAACTGGAAAGTACTGAAGTACAAAGGGATCTGGGGGTCCTGGTGCACGAACTCAAAAGATTAGTATGCAGATGCAGCAAGTGATTAAGAAGGCCAATGGAATGTTGGCTTTCATTGCTAGGGGGATAGAATATAAAAATAGGGAGGTATTGCTTCAGTTGTACAAGGTATTGGTGAGACCGCACCTGGAATACTACATACAGTTTTGGTGTCCATATTAAGAAAAGACATACTTGCTCTCAAGTCAGTACAAAGAAGGTTCACTCGGTTAATCCCGGGGATGAGGGGATGGACATATGAGGAGAGGTTGGGTAGATTGGGACTCTACTCATTGGAGTTCAGAAGAATGAGAGGCGATCTTATTGAAACATATAAGATTGTGAAGGGGTTGGATCGGGTGGATGCGGGGAGGATGTTCCCGATGATGGGTGAAACTAGAACTAGGGGGCATAGTCTTAGAATAAGGGGCTGCTCTTTCAAAACTGAGATGAGAAGGAACTACTTCACTCAGAGGGTGGTAGGTCCATGGAATATGCTGCCCCAAAAAGCTGTAGAAGCTACATCATTACATAAATTTAAAACAGAAATAGACAGTTTCCTAGAAGTAAAGGGAATTAAGGGTTATGGGGAGCGGGCAGGAATTTGGACATGAGTCTAGGTTCGGATTGGTCATGGCCCTGTTAGTTGCGTAGCGGGCCCAGGGGCCGTGTAGCATGATCCTGTTCTTATTTCGTGTGTCCAATTCTGTTAGGTTCAGGAGATGGTTCTGTGATAGTAGATTGGCAGTTAGGATCAGATCAGCCATGATCTTATTGAATGGTGGAGCAGGCTCGAGGGGCCAATTGGCCTACTCCTGCTCCTATTTCTTATGTTCTTATGTAACTCAACTCCACTTTCCTGATACTATCCCCATATCCATTGATTCCCTTAATATCCAAAAATCTATCGATCTCTGTCTTGAATATTCTCAACGACTGAGCCTCCAACACCCTCTGGGGTAGAGAATTCCAAAGATTCACCACCATCTCAGTGAAGAAATTTGTCCTCATCTCAGTACTAAATGGCCGACCCCTTATTCTGAGACTGTGTCGCCTGGATCTAGACTCCCCAGCCAAGGGAAACATCCTCCCTGCTTCTACCCTGTAAGAATATTGTATGTTTCAATGAGATCACCTCTCAATCTTCTGAACTCTAGAGAATATAGGCCTAGTCTACTCAATCTGTCCTAATAGGACAATCCCCCCATCCCAGGAACCAGCCTGGTGTGCCGTTGTTGCACTCCCTATATGGCAAGTACATCCTTCCTTAGGTAAGGAGACCAAAACTGTACACAATACTCCAGGTGTGGTCTCACCAGAGCCCTATATAATTGCATTAAGACGTCTTTACTCTTATACTATAATCCTCTTGTAATAAAGGCCAATGTACCATTTGCTTTCCTAATTGCTTGCTGTACCTGCATATTAACTTTCAGTGATTTGTGTACAAGGACACCCAGGTCCCTCTGAACACCAACATTTCCCAATCTCTCACCATTAAAAAAATACTCTGCTTTTCTATTTTTCCTCCCAAAGTGGATAACTTCACATTTCTCCACATTATATTCCATGATGGGCCTGTGTGAGGGTAAAAATATGAATTAGAACTGTCATACTAAGAATGTTTTAACTGAACATTAGGCACATGATCATATTTCACTGGCTGCTGACATCAAGTCAACATGAGTGACTGTTGTATGCCATGTGGTTGTGTGATATTTAATTCTGTCACCAGATAGCTGGGAGCTCCCCATCTCTCCATCTCCCACCGCCATCAATGCGGATACTCCGCTGATCTCCAGCGCCTCCTCCTCTGCTGCAGTCAGCGTGTCTCTGACTGGAGGGCCACCTCCGGTTTACTGCCTCTGCCGGCTATTCTATGCTCTCTTCTCCTGCAAGGAGGGAAACAAGAGACCTTTGAGTGAGAGTCATGGAATGAGTGGAACGGATGGATGGGCAACATCTGTAGAGGGTGACTATGAGGGAGAGGCGCGACATTCCATTAAGATGAGGGTGAGCGTCAGTGGTGGATGGTCAGATGGGGATGTGAGGAAGTGCATAGACAGAGAGGGATGGGTGCAACTGCAAGGTAGGTTGGTGTGATGGCTGATGTGCTGGAGTAAGCTTGGGAAGGCAGAGTGAGGGGGTTGGGGGTTACCCACACATCAGGATGTAGTTGAATGTGGCACTTTACTCAAATTTCCTGACCTCATCAGATCATTAAACCTCTTCCTGCACTGTATCCAGGACCTGGCCACCACACTCCTGCTGCTCACTTCTGACGCTATCTCCAGCCATGCCTTCTTGATGTCTGAGGCTGGCCTCTTCCCCCCGTCAGCAGGGAATAGGACCTCCCTGCGGGCCCTGACTCCTTGCAGCAGGAGTTCCAGGGAGGCTCCACTAAATCTAGGGGGGCAGCTTTCGGACGCTGAGACTGCATTTTCTTTTTCTGCAACAAATCCAGTGTCTCTACCAGCAAACAAATCTCTCTGCAAGCAAACCACTCGCTCTCCCACCGATGTCGCTCCAACCTCCACCAAGCTTCAACTGTCATCTGTGCGTCGCTGCTTTCAATACCTGAGCTGAATTGGACCCATGCGTGATGTCATCGCGCCCGCTCCCGTTAATTGGTCAGGAAACCCAGAAGTCAGATGTAAATGTTGTGGCTTCGTTAAAAAGCCACTGCAAAAGGCACCGCTTAAACGTCCGGGTTCCCCACGCGGTCCAGGGCTCCCCCGCTGCCACCACGTTGGAAAGGTAAAAATTCCAGCTTATTAATAAAGCCAAGGATCCCGTCTGCCTTTGTAACAGCCTTCTCAACTTGTCCTGCCACCTTCAATGGCTTGTATACGTACACACCTCGGGTCTCTCTATTCCTCCACTATCTTTCAAATTGGACCATTTCGTTTATTTTGCTTCTTCTCAATCTTCCGACTAAACTGAATCACATCACGTTTCTGTGCATTAAATTTCATCTGCCACGTGACTGCCCATTTCACCGGTCTATCTACGTCCTCCTGAGGTCTGTTCCTATCCTCTTCACTGTTTACTACATTTCCGAGTTTCGTGTCATCGGCAAACTTTGAAATCATGCCCTGTTTACCCAAGTCCAGCTCATTAATATATCTCAAAAAGAGCATTGGCCTTGTTGTGGAGTATTTTAAACCAACACTCGACACAAGGTTTTCAGATTGATAATCAAGTCGTCTTTATTACACCGGTGGGGAGACAGCCTGCTCTGTCTTTAGCCAGACTTCTCCAAATTGTTACAGCAAACACTACGGGCTCGATTTTTGTCATTGGTGCGGGCTGGGGTCGTGTCATCCGCTTTTCGTGTTAGCCACCCGACTCCAATTGGATGTGGGAGAATTATGTGATTTTCCCCTAATTGGGCAATTGAGTTCCAGCATGTGGGAACCCATGACCCAATTAGTGTTTTCAGTCTGAAAGTCGCCTCTGATGATGTCATCATTGCTGCTGCATTTAAGGTCTGCAAAGACTGGGAAGCTTTTGGCTTTTGCTGTGAGAGGGACCTGGAGGCAAAATGAGCAGCAGGAGACCTAAGTCTGCTCCCAGATTTTTTGTTCTCCACCACCACCACTACTACTACTCCAGACTCCAAACTTCCACACCAATGGTTATGACTGCTAAAAGTTCCCCCAGAATGATGATTGATCAAATCACCTTCTTAATGGTGGACCTGCAGCTGATAGTCAGCAAGCCAAGTGTGCTACCGCCAGGTTTCACCGTCGTGTTTCAGAGGAGGCGTGCATCACGTCGGAAAAGTCTTAAAATCAGAAAGGCCTCTCAAAATGGGATGATAGAGGCAATTAAGTGGTTGTTAAGGGCCTTAAAGGCCTATCCCGCCTCTTGGAGGCGGGACGGAGACGGGATCAGAAACCACGAATTTGGGAAAATTGCTCGGAGGCGGGATGAAGGTGGGGTCTGGCCCGCCCACCATTTTTTGCAATTTTAACACCCCACACGCCTCCATTCCCGCCTCCTCGGGCCTGGCAAAATCGAGCCCTACATTTTTATACATTACAATACATATGTCCAGCTCATGCAAAATTCATTCCTGCCACCTGATTGGACCTTGGCCCGCATGCATCTTCACTGATTGGTTGCCTATGCTGCGTTACATTAAAGTACTGCCTTTATTATCGGAAAAGTATATGTCCGTTATACCACAATCTGTTGTTTCACCTATGACCTTTGTTAGATTCGAATTTGGAGAAACTCTAGACGGAGACGGAATTGAGGACAAGAACAAAATTTATTAAAACAACTAAGAGAGACTTGTGCACAAGGGGAGCCACCCAGCTTCCTCAAGCTTGAGGTGCACTCACAAAGGAAAAACAACGGTTCATTCAAGATATACAGTTCTATAAGGAACGCCCACTTACTACACGTACAAACAACGTCACCACAGTTACTCTTTATTGGTTTCGGTGTTTAGTCACTCAACTGTTGGGCCCATCCCCTGAACTCAGGTGCCCCTCTCCTGCCCATGCTGGACACAGATGTTGGGAGTAACCCTACCTCCACATTCCTGTTGTTATCTCTTCCTCGCTATAAGCATAGTTTATTGTTCGAGAGGACCGGTTTTACCCTTAACTGCCGACCAAGCACAAAGCCACAGTGATTCATGTGTCCAGCGAACTCGTACCATGTTTGATAATTGGTACCCTTATCTCCTGGGAGGACAGGCCGTGCTTGGACAGTGACTCCACTAAGGCGCTGTGAATACACATCCGAAGTTTAATTAGTGAAGAGACGCCTTGCAGCCTGCAAAAGTGCCTGTTCCTTGCATTTTACGATCCCCTTATCACTTTTACTGGTCTTTGATGTTCGATATTCGACCTCGCTTACATCCCTGCTATCTGGTCCCAGCTGCATGTTGTCAGTCTCCGTTTTAATTAAGCCCCATCTTTGAATCTACAGCTATTCCTTACAAGTGCCTTTTTTACGAGAGGGTTAAACCTAGCCAAGAATCCCAGAATTCTTTGGGAACTAGCTGAACCTTTCAGTGAGCTATTTCTAACAGTTACCTTCTTTGGGAGGGTTAAACCGAACCAAGTATCCCAGAATTCTTTGGGAACTAGCTGGATCCTTCACCTTTGTTTATGCCAGATGGGGTCTCATCAACATTGTACTTCTGACTCATTGTCCTGCTTTCCTGCCTCTCTAGGCCTCTTTACTTCCAACTCATTGTTTTACTTTCCTGCCAGAACAGAACTTACATCCTCTAGGCGTCTTATGGTTCCACATCCGGCTATTTGCAATTGTCTCCAAATTATACAGTTTGCAGAAACTCGAATAGAACCCTAAAAGGGGTGATTTTTGGATTTTTATACAAATTTGGGATGGTGGGACCTAAATGAAGTGATTTGAGGCCAAAACCTCAGTTTTGGACATTTTTAAGGATCAGGGAAGAAAACCCCTGAGGAAAATAACTTTGGATGTTACTATTGGGAAAAACCTCACAGTCACAGAGACAAGACAGGCTGCGGAAGGGTGTGGCAAGGCAGTGGACAGCTTTTGGGTATTGGGGCCCAGTCAAGCTGTCTGGGAAATGTTTGCACTGCAATCCAACCAGGGAGGAAGAGCCTCACCCAAAACCTCACATACACATCCAAAAATGAATAATCCAAGACCCCTTTTGAAATCCCCAGGCCCAAACAGGATGCTAGAAGCCTGAAAACAATAAAACATCTAGTACACCCATTACCCCATCAAAAACCAATCAGCCAAGTATCTACAGGGACAGATTAACAAGCCCGCCAAAAACCTAAGACAAAAGGGGCAAGATTTGGCGCATAGATAAAGGCCCTGCCTAAATGGATGACATCGGAAGCCATCAGGACAAGTAAACATAAATTTAAACCCATCAAACTTAACGAGCCCGCCAAAACCTAAGACAAAAGAATGAACAGGCCTCAACTGAAACCTAAATCACTCGTGAAAAATACAATGGGCCCGAACGGTATAATTGAGGGCCTATTCCCCCAGCAAACACAGCAAGTTACTCACCGCTACAGGAGCCACATGACACGAGCAGGAGGAGGAGAGAAGCAGCAAGGCCACGAGGCAGACCCGGGGCGAGATCGGAGGCAGGGACAGAGAAGGCAGGCAAGGGCTAGAGCTGAGACCACTGGGAGCGAGTAGGCATCGCTCAGTACACGGTCCAGCGCTAACAGCCACTAGCCAAGGTCACTGGAGGCTGGGAGCGAGTCGGCATCGCTCAACCCACGGTCCAGCCCCAGGAGGTACTGCCCCGACAGGCCTCCAACACAAAAATCGACCACCAGAGCCACCAAGGGCTCCACGAGGTAGATTGCCACTCAAAAGTACCGCGGGGACCAAGGCCCCGCGCAACGACCAACCACCAGGCAACCACGACCTAAACCAGCCAACCAGGGGCAACCCGAAGAAACACCAACCCTACAACTACTCCTGGCTTACCCCTGGGTAAGACTTGCATGCAAAGACTCTAAACCTACAGCTAGAAGCAAAGAAATCGGGTGCTTACCTGATAAATCCACAACCGCGCCTTACCGCATCTGCGGACTCCACCCGATTGAGGAGCCTTCGCAGATTCCACAGACAGGTACCACGTGGGGACGGCAGTCCCCAAAGGACACAAAGAGAGTACCCCAAAAACGCAATCAACTTACCTGGCTGGATTTCGAACTGTCAAAACCCCTCTTTGGTGAGCATTATCCCTGATCTCCTGAAATCAAAGCTTAGCTAGACAATGGGATTGGGAGGGATAAGGTTTTTTTTTGTATATTGTCTTTTCTCCCTCGCCTGTACCGTGTGTTCCCCAACCTGTTTAAATGTTAAGGGGTAGAAATTAGGTCGCGCCCCATTTGGGGCGCAAATATCATCTGGACGCAAATATTAGCGCCTGGCGCTAATTATCGGCACTGACTGGAAACTTCACTTTTACCGCCCCGGGAGGTGAGTGGAGCGCTAAAGCAGGCGCTGCACACCTGTCTTAAGGCGCAAAGGCCGAGGAGTGAGGCGCTAACTCAGAGCGCTGGCGAAGCTCATGTAATGTCAGTCAGCAATGGAACACACACACAATGGCACGGGCCAGTTCTTAAAGGGGATGGTTAATCTTGCTTTCCATCCACATCCTGTTCATTGCAGCCTTGAATCTCGGCCTGGAGAGACTTGCACATCAAATGTGCTAGAAAGAACAATGGAGAGTACCAGGCAAAGAGCTCAGAGTGCAGCTCCCACAGTCTCTGCTAAATCGATACAAGGAATGGCAAATCAAAATGAACCTGCAAAGTGCTGCTCAGTACCCAAAACTCCTTCACACAACGTTGAATCTCTCCAGAAGTCTCTCCCTCTCTCTCTCAGAATGCGTAGTTCAAAAATGCCACCAACAATAAAAGACAGGAAGAGGCCCCCTTTAAATAGCGCCCCCCCCCCAGCCCCACAGCGATTGATAGCGTTCCAGTCTTCTGGTCGTTGGATGCGCCAGGTGGTAAGGCAGGGGGCGCCACTCAATTTCCGCTCCGGGGCGCCACAAGGGCGTTGCACCATGGAATGACGTCACAATCTGCGCACGCAGGTGGTCGCAGCGGTAAGTTTTAGCGCCGCCGCACAATGTCAAGTTAATTCCCGAGCGGCGCAAACATCGCTGCGCCCGGGCGTTAGCGGCTTTGCGCCCCATTAGCGCCCTCTTAAGGCGCTAACGGGAGGCGCAACCAACTGAATTTTTACCCCCAAGTGTGTTTTAAGTTTGTTACCTTTTTCTTTTAATAAAAGTCAAAACTCTTTCATCAGAACCTGTTGTCTACTGCATCTTTGTTCACAACTCCTAAATAAGTCCAAGGTCTAGAACCAGGGGCGTGGGAGCGATTCGAACCGCTCACTGATTCAGAGGTGAGGCTGACCCTACCACACCACCCCCTACACAGTCGTTAATCATTCTAACACTACTGCTTAGGTTATCTCAACTGCCAGTTCAGCAATTTAGAAAAAGCTTCCTAGTGCAAAGACCTATTAGATTATTGTCTTTATTACACCATTCAGTGAAACTGCCAGTGATGTCAGTTTAACTCTTTCCCCACTGCAATCCCCCCTTTTGGTACTTGGCCCTTGCCCAAGTTAAACCACATGTATAAGCATCGCTGTGCCTCCTGCCCCTTGCGGTGATCAGGCGCTGGTTCGGGAGGTTCTGTATACCCATCATGTTTAGAGCAAACTTGTGTTTTCCGACTCTTTCCGACTCGCTTTAGCTCTTTGTTTGGTCCGTTTCTTTTTACAAGCGGTGCATGCTGCTATTCCCCATCCTATAGCCATGACTAACTGTACTATCACTAATATATAAGAAATGATGCGGATCCATGGGTGTATGTTGACATTCATTCCCCAATCCCACAGCTTCTCATACCACGGGACTTCCTGTAGCTCTACCTCTATGTCCCTTTCTAATTCCCCAAGATTCCTTTGCAACACTATATATTGTTTCACCATCTTACTTAAATCCTCTTTCATTTCTTGCAGATCCTCTTGCAGGCGGGGTATTGGAGCCCCTACCGGATCATCATAATTAACCAACTCGTTCTTTAGACTATCTGGTACATTTAGTTTTATCTCCTCCCTTGAATGTACATACACCAATCTGGTGTGTCCAATTGTCACAGGGATCTTTGGCGTAAAGCAGAAGTTAGGCATTGTGATTGCACATACAAGGTTACTATATTGGTACTCAGTCTCTGTGGTGGCTATACAATACTCCCCTTCACCTCTATATCCCGAGCGGGTGTGATGGTGATCAACATGTGATAATTCCAACACACACCCCTCTGTCTTATTATAGCTGCACTCATCCTTATCTGAGGAAGGATGTTCTTGCCATGGAGGGAGTGCAGCGAAGATTCACCAGGCTGATGCCTGGGATGGCAGGAATGACGTATGAGGAGAGATTGGGTCGATTGGGCTTATACTCGCTGGAGTTTAGAAGAATGAGAGGGGATCTCATTGAAACTTATAAAATTCTAACAGGACTAGACAGACTAGATGTAGGAAGGATGTTCCCGATGGTCGGGGAGTCCAGAACCAGGGGTCACAGTCTAAGGATAAGGGGTAAGCCATTTAGGACAGAGATGAGGAGGAATTTCTTCACCCAGAGAGTGGTGAACCTGTGGAATTCTCTACCACAGAAGGCAGTGGAGTCCAATTCATTAAATATATTAAAGAAGGAGTTAGATATATTACTTAAGGCTAAAGGGATCAAGGGATATGGGGAAAAGGCAGGGACAGGGTACTGAATTTGGATGATCAGCCATGATCGCATTGAATGGCGGAGCAGGCTCAAGGGGCCGAATGGCCTACTCCTGCTCCTATCTTCTATGTTTCTATGTTTCTATGTTAGGGCTTTCTCCTACCGGATGTGGGCATATCGTAAGCGTGCCTTTCCCATGGCATCCGTTTAGGGAGACTCCTCTCATAGTACCATTCTTCCTGATGGCATAGGTATCAATTGGATGGTATTGGAGGTATGTCTCACCCCTCACTATGCCTATGTTTGTTACCTGGTACTGTGGGTATGGAGTCATGTCTAGTCCCACCACTGGTATCAGGAGTACCATGCCTATCATTGCTGTCACTTCTGCTTTACATTTTTGTATCACTGGATATACTCTGTTATAGTCCAACAGTTTTATTTGAAATCACAAGCTTTCGGAGCTTACGTGGCCCCTTCCTCAGGTGAAGGAAGGGGCCACGTAAGCTCCGAAAGCTTGTGATTTCAAATAAAACTGTTGGACTATAACCTGGTGTTGTGCGACTTCTCATTTTTGTCCACCCCAGTCCAACACCGGCATCTCCGCATCATGGATATACTCTGGTCATCCCTTTGAGGATGCAAGCACTCAGAGGGCCTGGATTCTGGCTCAGGCCATGGAGCTGTGTGCTGTTAATCCAGTCTGGTACCTCACCTCGCTGTATCCGTGCCAGATTGTGTTTTAACTGTCCGTTGATCCATTGGCCATAGGCATGACACAAGCCTCTCCCTACCCCGTCTTTTGCCTGTTCCTCATCTCTATGGTTTAGTTTGTTGATAATGCTAGCATGGTCCTCTATAACCTTGATTCCCTCGAGTAATTTCCTTATCGTATGTCCTCCTAACTCTGATCCTTGTCGAACCAAACCAGTTTCCTTCTCTAAAATCTGTTATAGTCTTTGGACTCCTTGTATATCTAGGGCATTAATGAATGATGTCCCCGTGTTTATTCCCGTGAGTATATCGGTTCCTAAGCTCCTCTTAATCCTTTGGTGGATTGCAGCATGTCCCCTAAAATTAGTAGCCCCTGTCGCATCAGCAGCTTGGTTAATTACATTCTTTAAAATATATGCATACAATTCTCGAGTTTTAGTGAACCTTTCACAATATCCTGGCCATTGTAACATGCTTAAGTTCATTAGTACTGGTACAATTTCATGTCTCATGTTACCATACAATTGCTCTCCCTCGGTAAATAATACTAGTCCATTCATAGCTCCAGGTTTCATATCTGGACATTGTAACATCCTCGGTTCGCTTGTCTCTTCTTTCTGTGTATTGGGAGCCATGGATGAGACTCCGAATGTGATTGTTCCATTAAAACATGGTGCTTCCTCATCATGTACTTGTCATGTAATGTGGGATGTCCCTTTGTTTATTTTGTGATGCATACGATTCCCAGCAGTCATCCCACCTTCATGGTGAAGTTTCCCTGCAAATTAAGCAGAAGCCTGGTCGTCATCAGAGGTTAGTTTATCTCCGGTGTTTATTCCATTGTTCCTGTGGGATTTAAGATCAGATGGGTTATTGCTTTATCGTTTTAATTGGGTCCAATGTTTCCATCTCCCTTTTCCCTCATATTTTCCACATGCGCACGTATCGATGGTCATGATAACCTCAAATGGTCCGGTCCATCCAGGTGAGAATCCCGATCTCTCTGGCAATATTTTAACAAATACCTGCTCGCCCACCTTGGGTAGGGGCTCCGAGGCCCCCTGCTTTTGTGTATTTTTATCTCTGATGTCTTGTTGTTCTTTAACTTCTTGTTTGAGCTCCTTCAATTGATTATCCAATGTTTGTACGTACTTCCTAATTTTATCTTTTAAGGGTCCTAGTCCCTCGTTACCAGATGCTACTCCTTCCGGCAGACACATTGCTCGTCCAGTCATGAGTTCATATGGTGTCAGTCCGGTCACCCTGTTCGGGGTGGCTCTCAGCCTCATCAGGATACACGGAAGGACATCCACCCATCCCTGTCTGGTTTCGGCTATGGCCTTACTTAAGGCTGTTTTCAGGGTTCTGTTCATTCTCTCTACCATGCCTGAGCTTTGCGGATGATAGGGGATATGGAACTTCTGTCTTACTCCTAGTAGCTTACAAGCTTCTTTCATTACCTTTCCCGTAAAGTGGGTACCTTGATCTGAATCTATTTGCAACGGGACCCCCCATCTCAGTATCACGTCGTATGCAAATATTCGGGCCACAGTCTGAGCACTACAGTCTCTGGTAGGGAATGCTTCCACCCACCTTGTAAACTGGTCTATGATCACTAAACAGTATTTCTTCCCTCTACTGTTAGGTAGGGGTCCAGTAAAGTCTATCTGGAGGTTTTCCCAGGCTGGTGCGCCATTCTAACCTTTATGGGCCTACCCGGGTTGTGCTGTCCACAGATGATGCAGCGTCTGCAGTATCTTGCCACATCTTGTCCCATTCCACTCCACCACCAATCTATACTTAGCCTACCTATCATGCCATTCTGCCCCCCATGGTCTGGCTCATGGTATATTTTCAACAAATTCTCCTGAATACAGCGAGGGGCTACCACCCTGAGGTCCTTTTTCCATATTCCATCTCTACCTTTGTCCACTGCTCCTGCTCCTCCGCTTCGGTCTCCTCTTGGATTCTCTTAATGTTCACGTCCTCTGCTGTTATTCTACCTGCTGCTATTGGTGTAGGCATCTCTGTGTCCGCTGCTGCTCTTGCTGCCTGATCAGTTAGCATATTTCCTTTTTGTTGCTCGCTCACTATCTTGCGGTGTGCCTTTATTTTAATCACTGCTACCTCTTCTGCTCCTTTTACCGCTTCTACTAGGTCTCTCACTACCTCCTCATGCTGTATTTGTCCTCCTCCGGAGGTTACATATCATCTCCTATTCCACGCTATCATATAATCATGTACTACCCCAAATGCATATCTACTGTCTGTATATATATTTACTCGTTTTCCTTTTGCCAATTTCAATGCTTCCATGAGAGCCACTAGTTCTGCTACCTGCGCTGAGGTTCCTCCTTCAAGCCCTCCCTTTGCGACTGTTTCTCCGTTCTCGGATACTACTGCCCAACCAGTGTGTGACTCCCCATTTATATATCGGTGAGATCTATCTACATAAAAGGTGTTTTCGGGATTTTCAAGGGGCGATTCTGATGCGGTTCCTCTGACCTCTTCTTCGATTACTAACTGACACTCGTGTGCCTCACCCTCTGATAGCATTCCCTCTGCAGGATTGACTCTATGTTCCCTTATAATCTGGACTGATCTGTCCTTGGGTATCAATACTGCTTCCCAAGCCACCCTCCTTCTGTCTGATACAGCCTTCATTTTGCCTGTGTTTTGCATGTCCACACAAATTTACACCAACCAGAATTTCACCGTGGCCACAATAAAAGTCTGGTTTTAATAGGTTAATCAACCTCAATAACTCCAATTCAATCCAGATCAATTTTTTTTTTAAACTAACCAGTATCACTTGAAAAAGAAAGAAACCATAGCTTCATTTTCTTCCAGGCACATTGGCAACTGTGACTTCAAGGCTGAAGCTTATCTTTTGTAAAACAATTAACAAACTTAAAACAACACACGCTTGTCCATCATTCAAGACAATACTACAAAAGGTTAAACAGCTTTTAGCTCTCTGTACAAAAGAGTGGGTGGAGCTAAAACAAACATAACAGACATTTCCTTTCAAAGACAGAAAACTTCCACACTTTTAACACACACTTTCACACAAACTGAGATTCCAGCATTTCTTTTAAGATTCCTTTCACTCAGCAAATCCTGGATTTTACTTGTTTTGGACAGAAACTGATAGCATCTGTGTCGATAAAACTTTAATTTTTTCCTTATTCCCTTTCTTAAATTACTGGTACTCGGGTACAATTTTGGCACCCGTTTTTGGTCCAAATTCGAGTACGTTTACTCAACTCAGAATATGCGCGAGCCACTAAAATGATGGCCTTTTCTTCCTTTAATTTTGTTTCTTTAGCCCACCATTCTCTTTGTTTGGCCGGTGGGTCGTTCGGTTGCCAATCGTTTTTAACCATTTTGTCAATTAATCTTTTATTTTTGTCCGCTAAATAGCATGTCAGAGACCCCACCGGTCCCCACTCGAGCTTTTCACTTCCCATGGTTAATTGTTGTCAGCGGTACATCCCTTACTTTACTCTCGCAGAGTGAGACGGTACTTGCAACCACAGTTGTCAGAGGTACCTCTCTTACTCTCGCAGAGTGAGACGGTACTTGCAACTGCAGTTGTCAGAGGTACCTCCCTTACTTTACTCTCACAGAGTGAGACGGTACTTGCAACTGCAGTTGTCAGAGGTACCTCCCTTGCTTACTCTCGCAGAGTGAGACGGTACTTGCAACCGCAGTTGTCAGAGGTACCTCCCTTACTTACTCTCACAGAGTGAGACGGTACTTGCAACCGCAGTTGTCAGAGGTACCTCTCTTGCTTTACTCTCACAGAGTGAGACGGTACTTGCAACCGCAGTTGTCAGAGGTACTTCCCTTACTTTACTCTCACAGAGTGAGATGGTACTTGCAACCGCAGTTGTCAGAGGTACCTCCCTTACTTTACTCTCACAGAGTGAGACGGTACTTGCAACCGCAGTTGTCAGAGGTACCTCTCTTGCTTTACTCTCACAGAGTGAGATCATACTTGCAACAATTTTGTTCGGGTAATTTGTTGTCAGAGGTATGCTTAGCACTACTTGCATCTGGAGTTGTCAGAGGTATGCTTAAACTTTCTGCACTACTTGCAACTTGAGTTGTCAGAGGTATGCTTTAGACTTTTACTCCAAAGTTAACGCACTACTTGCAACTCATACCACGCCCATATTTCCGCGCGTTTCACCTGAACCCCAAGACCGCTTGACTTATCGATTCAAACCTTTTAGTTCTTTGATTCCAAAGGGGGCGGTGAACACGAGACGATGTTGCCTTGCCCTAACTGTACGTGGTATTTAAAAGTACTCATGTTTTTGGCTCAGCTTCACTCGCCGTGCCTCCCGTCCATGTGGATCCTGTTCGTGACGCCAATTGTTGTGGAGTATTTTAAACCAACACTCGACACAAGGTTTTAGGTCGATAATCAAGTCGTCTTTATTACACCAGTGGGGAGACAGTCTACCTTGTCTTAGCCAGAATTCTCCAAATTGTTACAGCAAACACTACATTTTTATACATTACAATACATATGTCCAGCTCATGCAAAATTCATTCCTGCCACCTGATTGGACCTTGGCCTGCATGCATCTTCACTGATTGGTTGCATATGCCGCGTTACATTAAAGTACCGCCTTTATTAACGGAAAAGTATATGTCCATTATCCCACAAGCTGTTGTTGCACTTATGACCTTTGTTTATGCCAGATGGGG
Source organism: Squalus acanthias (assembly GCA_030390025.1). Taxonomy (NCBI): domain Eukaryota; kingdom Metazoa; phylum Chordata; class Chondrichthyes; order Squaliformes; family Squalidae; genus Squalus; species Squalus acanthias. Next base: position 254,275,076 of record CM059425.1, read on the forward strand.
TCTCACCAACATTGTACTTCTGACTCATTGTCCTGCTTTCCTGCCTCTCTAGGCCTCTTTACTTCCAACTCATTGTTTTACTTTCCTGCCAGAACAGAACTTACATCCTCTAGGCCTCTTATGGTTCCACATCCAGCTATTTGCAGTTGTCTCCAAATTATACAGTTTGCAGCCGTTAATCATTCTAACACTACTGCTTAGGTTATCTCAACTGCCAGTTCAGCAATTTAGAAAAAGCTTCCTACTGCAAAGACCTATTAGATTATTGTCTTTATTACACCATTCAGTGAAACTGCCAGCGATGTCAGCTTAACTCTTTCCCCACTGCAGCCCCAACAGCGATCCCAGCAGGGCCACCACTGCACACTTCTCTCCAGTCTGAAAAACAACCGCTCACCACTACTCTTTGCCTTCTGTCCCTTAACTAATTTTGTATCCACTCTGTTACAGCCCCATTACTTCCATGGGTTTCAATTTTGCTAACAAGTCTATTATGTGGTATTTTATCAGATGCCTTTTGAAAGTCCATGTACACAACATCAACCACGCTATGCTCATCAACCCTTTCCATTACTCCATCAAAGAACTGAATCAAGTTAGTCAAACATGATTTACCTTTAACAAATCCGTGCTGACTTTCATTTATTAACTTGCTGGTATAGCAATTACTCATTCCACTCGTTTAACAGAGGTTGCTCGCCCTGTTATTCTAAACAGGTTAATGCCCCTGTTTAAGTAGCAGAAAGAGAAATTTGATACGAGCGTCTTAAGCATTCGCATGATAACGTCACCAACTGTGATTTGCATCCTCGTGTATTGTGACGCTTTAAGTGTGCTTCATCAAGATTTCCGCTGGTCGGTACATTCAGTGAAATCACAATCGTGTGCTAAAAGCATGAGCTTACAATTCCGCTACAAATAAAGTCTCCATAAACACAGGTCTAATGTTACTGTACATAGCGGCCAAAGCAAGTCTTCGCCCCGGAAAGCGAATTGCAATCTCTCTCTGATCATCAGTCTCTTAAGTAGGACTAGCCTGAATAAAGAGACATGTAAATGCAGAGATCTGGAGCAGCAAGTAATTCTCGCACTAACCGCAGTGAATTTGGTCCCCTCCCCTCCTCGCCCCCCAAATACTCGGTGTTAATTAAACAATGTCGGTTCAATGTTTTTATGTAGCCAAATAGTGAACAAAAATACTTGTTTAACTATTGATTTTCTACTGCTTGAGTTCATTCATTGAACAATCTAACTTACAGAAACAGTTTTGTACATAAAGAAAGACTTGCATTTCTATAGCACCTTTCACGACCACCAGATGTCCCAAAGCGTTTTACAGTCAACGAAGTACTTTTGAAGTGTAATGTGGGAAACGCGGCAACCAATTTGTGCACAGCAAGCTCCCACAAACAGTAATGTGATAATGACCAGACAATTAATTGTTTTATTGATGTTGATTGAGGGATAAATATTGGCCAGGACACCAGGGAGAACTCCCCTGCTCTCCTTCACAATAGTGCCATGGGATCTTTTATGGGACGGGGCCTCGGTTTAACGTTTCATCCGAAAGACGTCACTTCCGGCAGTGCAGCACTCCCTCAGTACTGCACTGGAGTGTCAGCCTAGATTTTTTTTGCTCAAATCTCTGGAGTGGGACTTGAACCCACAACTGTCTGAGTCAGAGGTGAGGGTGCTACTCAGAGGCACAGCTGACACTGTGCAATAATGTGCTTCTCCACTAGATGTCCAACTACCACAGCAACTTGCACTTGTATACTGCCTTCAACACAGCAAAATGTCCCAAGGATCTTTACAAATCGAGAGTATTAGGCACCAAGCAGGGAGAAGGGTTAAGGAAGACAACTCAAGACTAGTCAAACAGGTAGATTTTCAGGAGACTTTTGAAAGTGAGCGAGAGATGAGACAAGGGACACGTTCTCGAGGTCTGAGAGAGGTTTTGACACGTGAGTCTTGAGGAACAGTCGTTGTACCTTACCACGTTCCACACACCTTTTGGACGATACCACAGGAAGAGTGTACCATTCGGGGATCAGTTCAGCGCTGGAGGTTTTCCAATGAAAGATGCATGAGCTGGTGGAAGGACTACAAGGTGTAAGCATCCTGAGAAATCCCCATTTCAGATTCCCACTAACTAACATGGACGAAATGAAATAAGCATTATTAGTTGTAGCTATAAGTTTGTATCATGTAACTGTTAGTCAATGCACGCCGATTCTTCAACAATCATGCTTTTAAATTAGTGTAATATGCCTTGGTTAGACCGGTTAGATATTAAAATGGTAGAAAGAGACATTGAGCTTGCTTAACCAAATATTAACAATGCCGACTCCAACAAGCCTTGTTAGCAAAGCAACAGTAAGTCTGTGAGAAAAGCTGAGAGAACTAATGGAATTCCAGAGGCTGAGATAAGAGGCAGGAACTGAAAAATTGTTATGAATTACATGTTAGTTGATTTTTTTGACTACTTGTTTTGATATCTTATAACCATTAATATTTCCTACATTACAACAGTGACTACACTTCGACAAGTACTTCATTGGCTGTAAAGCGCTTTGGGACGTCCGGTGGTCGTGAGAGGTGTTATAGAAATGCAAGTCTTTCTTTTCTTTTTAATTTCTTATAATCATCAGTAATAGATCTATAATCGCCTGTAAGGACAAAATGTAGAAGTTTGTAATCATCAACTGCATGCAATGATAGCCTGAATTATGTATAACATGGAACCCTTTTCTTCTGCTTTAAAGTCCGTGAGTGAGCTGTAAGCAGACAACCTGGGGTGAGGAAGAGATTGCCATGGTCGAATAGACAGCAGTTAGCCTGGGAACCAAGGTTAGAAGCAGTTACCATTGTGCTGGAATGTTATAACATCCGCAGTGAATTAAAAACAAAGGCCAACAGCAAGGGCCGTATCTCAACCCGTGGAGACATGTTCCTTTAGTACGGCCATAACTACCCCAGATATGAGTCTTGATGGTCAAAAACAGTTGGTGTAAGAGTGTCCTCAGACCAAAAACCAGCGTAAGCCAGGGTGCTACCAACGTGGCATCTTTATGATTGGATTTTGGGTTTGGGTGTCAGCCGGTGATTGGTTCAGGAGGACTCAACAACAATAACTTGTATTTATATAGCGCCTTTAACGTAGTAAAATGTCCCAAGGCGCTTCACAGGAGTATTGTAAGACAAAAAATTTGACAGCGAGCCACATAAGGGGAAATTAGAGCAGATGACCAAAAGCTTGGTCAAAGAGGTAGGTTTTAAGGAGCGTCTTAAAGGAGGAAAGAGAGGTGGAGAGGCGGAGAGGTTTAGGGAGGGAATTCCAGAGCTTAGAGCCTTGGCAGCTGAAGGCACGACCGCCAATGGTGGAGCAATTAAAATCAGGGATGCTCAAGAGGCCAGAATTGGAGGAGCGCAGATATCTCGGGGGGTTGTGGGGCTGGAGGAGATTACAGAGATAGGGAGGGGCGAGGCCATGGCATGGAGGGATTTGAAAACAAGGATGAGAATTTTGAAATCGTGGCGTTGCTTAACCGGGCGCCAATGTAGGTCAGCGAGCACAGGTGTGATGGGTGAACTGGACTTGGTGCGAGTTAGTACATGGGCAGTCGAGTTTTGAATAACCTCAAGTTTACGAAGGGTAGAACGTGGGAGGCCATCCAAGAGTGCGTTGGAATAGTCAAGTCTAGAGGTAACAAAAAAAGCTTAAGGGAGCGAAGGTGAGGGCCATACCAGGTGGAACGGCCAGGGTGAGAGAGAGTAATTGTTTTAGTAGGGACTAGGGCATCAAAAGTCACGGTGAGGTTGTGGTTGAGCAGATCAGTAGCTGCAGAAATGTTGTGGTGAATGGAGGGCCAAAGGCCAAAGTTGGGATTTCATAAGTGCAGTTGTAAGAGAGTTGGGAGAGAGTTTTTTCCAGGGGTGGACACAGAAGGAAGTAGGATTGGAGGATGGTGAGGAAAGGGGGTTGTGGGTGGAGTGCAATACGAGAAAGTGGTCAGAGAATCAGAACACTGGTAGTAGCAGGAAATAGGTTGGAGACAATAGTAGGTAGACTCGAGTCAAAGTTCAACGTAGGCAAGGTGGAGCCGGCAGGGAGCATCAACGAACCGCTGTGGAAATTCGGAGACAGGTGCAGCAGGTGAGTGAAGTCCAGAAGCTATTTGAAAGGTAGAGAATTGGAGGATTACCATAGGAATGAGAATCGGTCGTGGTGCAGAAAGATGATGGCAAAATTGACGCAAGTTGGAGGTCACAATAGATCAAAGCCGCGGCCACAAAAAACCACAAGCCAGCGAGCAGCAAAGCTGTAAACAAAGCAGCAAACTAGCAGAATGAGTCACCAGAAGAGCCTTCCCTTTAATTCTTCCTGCAGCCTTCAATCGGTGGGTATGCGGAGAGTCTCGCACCTCCGCGGTAGAGATGACAGATGGCCGTTGCATTCTCTAATGCAGCAACCATCTAATTTCTACAAAAGAAAGGTGTTCGATGAGGTCTTGAATTCAAGAACTCATCAAACTGCAGAGAATGTCAGCGTTTGACAGCTTCACGGAGCAGAAATTTTTGACAGATGAAACGTTATACGTTGACGTTCTCTGTAACCGGCTTTCCCTGAATTGACCTGCTAAGTCCACTGGGCGGGCTTAACAAGGTCAATCAATAAAAAATAATGTGGGTTGACCAGAAGTTGATGGAAGCGGGACTGAAACCGGACAAGTGGGAGTCCCGCCTCCAAAAGCTCCCCATTGGTAAAATCCAATAGTCACAGCAGCTGAATCCAGGTGAGTGGGAAATTTCAGCAGAGTTCCCGCAGTTGATAAGAGCTCAGTGAGAACAATGCCAAGCATTTCGGGGGATGGGCAGTGAGCTCTGCAAGGGAAGCTTTAGACTTGTAGTTTGAACTTGTAGTTTGGGCTAAAATGCATTCACTATCAGAGCCAGGGTATCTGGGGCATTAACCTGTGTGTGTGTGTGTGTGTGTGTGTGTGTGTGTGTGTGTGTGTGGTCCCGTGAAGAAGCAGACTCGTGGAGCTACTGCAGCTCCTGTAAGTTTACTTGTTTTAAATACTTAATAAACCGATGAAACTCTTTCAATCAACACATGGTTCCGCCTATGATTGCAAGAGATATTGACACAAATCTAATTTGCGTTTGAAATTCCTCGATCTTTCGCGCTGGTTTGGCTGATTCTGAGCGAACTGCGCCGACAAAACAGCGCAAGCTAGCGGAAATTCCAGGCCCAGTATTTCTAAAAAAAATAATACTCTAAAAGCCTTTTTTTCCCACCGCCACCAACAGAAGTCCATTGGCTCCACCGGAATCTGTGCCCGACGATAGCAGAAGCAAAAAAAAATTGAGCACAACCCTTGCACCCAACCAACATCGCGCGACTGGGTTGCACTTCAGCCAGCGGCCTGCTTGGGGCGCAGTTGAGCCGTTGAGTGAGCGGAGACCCGGGCAGAGCAGCGAGCGGTCGGGGCAGTGGGGCTACGGCACAGCTGGATGGTCAGAGATAGCGAGGGAAGGAGTCGGAACATTGCAGCGACAGAGTGAGTTCAATGCCTCTTGGCAACGGGGCAACTTGTCACGGTGTAAACCTCAGCTCGGTGACAGCTTGCCGGGGCCTCTCGCGTGTGGCCTGGCACGGTTTGTGTGTGATTGATGGTGGGAAATATGGAGATGGCAAATACACTGAATGAATATTTTGTATCAGTCTTTACAGTAGAGGACATTAAGAATATCCCAACACTGGACAAACAGGGGGCTATGGGGGGGAGGAGCTAAACACGATCAAAATCACTAAGGAAGTGGTACTCGGTAAAATAATGGGACTCAAGGCGGATAAATCACCTGGACCTGATGGCTTACATCCTAGGGTCTTGAGGGAAGTGGCGGTAGGGATTGTGGATGCATTGGTAATAATTTTCCAAAACTCCCTGGACTCAGCAAAGATCCCGGCAGACTGGAAAACTGCTAATGTAACACCCTTATTTAAAAAGGGCAGTAGACAGAAGGCTGAAAACTATAGACCGGTTAGCCTAACATCTGTGGTCGGTAAAATTTTGGAGTCCATTATTAAGGAGACAGTAACGGGACATTTGGATAATCATAATTTAATAGAACAAAGTCAGCATGGTTTTATGAAGGGGAAGTCATGTTTGACAAATTTGCTGGAGTTCTTTGAGGAAGTAACATACAGGGTGGATAAAGGGGAACCAGTGGATGTGGTGTATTTAGACTTCCAAAAGGCATTTGACAAGGTGCCACACAAAAGATTATTGCTTAAGATAAAAAATCACCGGGTTGGGGGTAATATTCTGGCATGGATCGAGGATTGGCTATCTAACAGAAGGCAGAGAGTTGGGATAAATGGTTCATTCTCAGACTGGCAATCAGTAACTAGTGGTGTTCCGCAGGGGTCAGTGCTGGGTCCCCAACTCTTTACAATCTATATTAACGATTTGGAGGAGGGGACCGAGTGTAACATATCAAAGTTTGCAGATGATACTAAGATGGGAGGGAAAGTAGTGAGTGAGGAGGACATAAAAAATCTGCAAGGGGACATAGACAGGCTAAGTAAGTGGGCAGAGATTTGGCAGATGGAATACAATACTGGAAAGTGTGAGGTTATGCACTTTGGCAGGAAAAATAGTAGAGCAAGTTATTATCTTAATGGCAAGAAACTGGAAAGTACTGAAGTACAAAGGGATTTGGGGGTCCTGGTGCACGAAACTCAAAAGGTTAGTATGCAGGTGCAGCAAGTGATTAAGAAGGCCAATGGAATGTTGGCTTTCATTGCTAGGGGGATAGAATATAAAAATAGGGAGGTATTGCTTCAGTTGTACAAGGTATTGGTGAGACCGCACCTGGAATACTGCATACAGTTTTGGTGTCCATACTTAAGAAAAGACATACTTGCTCTCGAGTCAGTACAAAGAAGGTTCACTCGGTTAATCCCGGGGATGAGGGGATGGACATATGAGGAGAGGTTGGGTAGATTGGGACTCTACTCATTGGAGTTCAGAAGAATGAGAGGCGATCTTATTGAAACATATAAGATTGTGAAGGGGTTGGATCGGGTGGATGCGGGGAGGATGTTCCCGATGATGGGTGAAACTAGAACTAGGGGGCATAGTCTTAGAATAAGGGGCTGCTCTTTCAGAACTGAGATGAGAAGGAACTACTTCACTCAGAGGGTGGTAGGTCCATGGAATATGCTGCCCCAAAAAGCTGTAGAAGCTACATCATTACATAAATTTAAAACAGAAATAGACAGTTTCCTAGAAGTAAAGGGAATTAAGGGTTATGGGGAGCGGGCAGGAATTTGGACATGAGTCTAGGTTTGGATTGGTCATGGCCCTGTGGGTAGCGTAGCGGGCCCAGGGGCCGTGTAGCCTGATCCTGCTCCTATTTCGTGTGTCCAATTCTGTTAGGTTTAGGAGATGGTTCTGTGATAGTAGATTGGCGGTTAGGATCAGATCAGCCATGATCTTATTGAATGGCGGAGCAGGCTCGAGGGGCCAATTGGCCTACTCCTGCTCCTATTTCTTATGTTCTTATGACAGCTGGATTGAACAGTCACCAGCAACTAGAACTGGGAGCAAATTTACCAGCACTTGCGAGAATGCCAGCGGGCTGATTCTGGTCGAGTCTGGGGAATATTCACCCTCCTGCCCAATCAGGCACCTCTTTAATGGGGGTGGGATCCAATCGAGCTTTAATTTAAACGGCACTTCCATTGAACTGTGAATTGACACAGGCCTGTGAAGGGCAAGAGACCAGAGTTATACTGTGGGTTGCAGCTCGCCCTCTGGCCAGGAGAGATCTATTCAGACAGCTATAATTATTATCAATAAATTACTTTTGCAGGTAAGTTCATCTGCTTTCTGAGAGCATTTTGTTTTTAACTGACTCCATACTAAGTGTGCGGGAGGTTCAAAGATCTGCTGTTGTGAGGTATTTGATGGTCCTGATTTTGCGGTGGTAATGACAGCGAACTGTCAGCGTTCACCGTCATTACCCCTCTGAAACTGACCGCAACTTGAGGATTTAGCGTACGCGCATCTAAACACGGAAATCCTGAAGTTGCGGTCAGTCATTCCCTGCTCCGCCACAGGCTGCGCTGTGGAACTCCCCATAGCCGGCAATCAGTGAAATCAGTTGAACCGACGGAAACGTAAGCTTATCCGATCGAATTGCTCTGTTAGACACCCCATAAAACGTTGTGAAATTGAATTCAATAAATCAGGTAATTTGTAGGCTGGCACCAGGAAATGGCCAAGAAAGCTGCTGAATTGTTAACAACCCAACTGGTTCGCTATTATCCTTCAGGATGCCCATAACTGAAAGAAAAAAAGACTTGCATTTCTATCGCGCCTTTCACGACCACCGGACTTCTCAAAGCGCTTTACAGCCAATGAAGTACTTTTTGAAGTGGAGTCACTGTTGTAATGTGGGAAACGTGGCAGCCAATTTGCGCACAGCAAGCGCCCACAAACAGCAATGTGATAATGACCAGATAATCTGTTTTCTACTGATTTTTGTTGGCTGAGGGATAAATATTGGCCAGGACATCAGGGATAAATCCCCTGCTCTTCTTCAAAATAGTGCCATGGGATCTTTTGCGTCCACCTGAGAGGGCAAACGGGGCCTCGGTTTAACGTCTCATCCGAAAGACGGCACCTTCGCCAGTCCAGCACTCCCTCAGCACTGCACTGGAGTGTCAGCCTAGTTTGATGTGCTCAAATCCCTGGAGTGGGACTTGAACCCATAACCTTTGGACTCAGAGGCGAGTGTGCTACCACTGAGCCACAACTGGTCCAATTATACATGAGTCCAGCCTTGCCAGCATTGCCCATATCCTGAGAACAAGTTTTTAAAGTTGAGACCAGAACTGAGAGGTTGTCACCATCAGGAAAGACTGAACAGGCTGGAGCTCTTTTCTCGAGCAAAGAGAAGGCTGAGCGGTGACCTGATCTGAGGTCATGATGCGGAGATCTGAGGTGACACGTCTTTACAATTATGGAGTGGATCGATAGAGTGGATGTAGAGAAGATGTTTCCACTCATGGGGGAATCCAAAACTAGGGGTCGTAAATATAAGAGCCAGGGTTTACAGTCTCAGAATAAGGGGTCGGCCATTCAGGACTGAGCTGAGGAGAAATTTCTTCACTCAGAGGGTGGTGAATCTTTGGAATTCACTACCCCAGAGGGCTGTGGAGGCTCAGTCACTGAGTATATTCAAGACAGAGATTGATAGACTTTTGAATATTAAGGGAATCAAGAGATATGGGGATAGTGCAGGAAAGTGGAGTTGAGGTAGAAGATCAGCCATGATCTTATTGAATGGCAGAGTAGGCCTGAAGTGCCAAATGGCCGACTCCTGCTCCTATTTCTTATGTTCTTATTAAGATAGTCACCAATAAATCCAGTAAGGAATTCATGAGAAACTTCTTTACACAGAGAGTGGTTAGATTGTGTAACTCGCTACCACCAAAAATAGTTGAGGGGAATAGCATAGATGCATTTCAGAGGGAAGCTCGATAAACATGAGGGAGAGGGGAATAGGAGATTATTCTGATGAATCTGGGTGGATGGAGGCTCATGTAGAGCATAAACACCAGTATAGATCAGTCGGGCCGAATGGCCTGTTTCTGTGCTGTAAATTCTATGAACTATGTTTAAAAAAAAGGATGGCGGTGTGGTGTGAGGGGGGCTTCAGTTTAACATCTCATCTGAAAGATTGCTCCTCCTACAGTGCAGCACTCCTTCGGCTCTACACTGAAGCATTAACCTAGATTATATGCTCAAGTCCGAGACTGGGGCTTGGGCCCACAGCCTTGTGATTGAGAAATAAGAGTGTTACAAACTGAGCCAAACTCACATTTTTATTCGAAACATTGTGGGAACTTGGAGAAAGTATGGCAAAAAAAATTCAGTAAAGGCAGTAATATAAAACGTTCATTAAACTGCCTTGTTACTTTGTTCATCTATATTAAAAATGTGTAATTCTTTATTGCAGGCATCATGAATTACTTCAGATTTATCAATGCAGTAAGTGCAGCTCGGAGACCATCACCAATTAGCGCGCTGGGTAAGTAGAAGAACAAATCTGTCACTGCTGGTCTTGTATTACTGAAAACAGATCCAGAGAGAGTTATTCACGCGCCCTGCCCGCAATGTAGTCTCTGCACAATCAGTTAGGAGATCTAGTGAAGAGGCTGGAGCTTTGTACAAAACTTTGACACATTAGGAACAAAGGAACAGCAGTAGGCCATTCAGCCCCTCGAGCCTGTTCCAACATTCAATGAGATCATGGCTGATCCACGACCTAACTCCATATACCCGCCTTTACCCCATATCCCTTAATAGCTTTGGTTAACAAAAATCTATCAATCTCAGATTTTAAATTAACAATTGATCTAGCATCAATTGCCGTTTGTGTAAGAGAGTTGCAAACTTCTTGTTTGCATGTAGAAGTGTTTCCTAACTTCACTCCTGAGAGGCCTGGCTATAAACTTTAGACTCTGCCCCCTAGTTCTAGACTCCCCAACCAGCGGAAATCGTTTCTCTCTATCTACTCTATCAGTTCCCCTTAATATCTTGAAAACTTCGATCAAATCTCCCCTTAAACTTCTAAATTCCAGGGAATACACCCATAGTTTGTGTAATCTCTCCTTGTAATTAAACCTTGGAGTCCGGGTATCATTCTGGTAAACCTAAGCTGCACTCCCTCCAAGGCCAGTAGATCCTTCCTAAGGTGTGGTGCCCAGAACTGCTCACAGTGCTCCAGATGTGGGCTAACCAGGGCTTTGTATAGCTGAAGCGTAACTTCTGTGCCCTTGTATTCTAGCCCATAGAGGCCAGCATTCCATTAGCCTTTTTGATTATTTTCTGGACCTGTTCATGACATTTTTATGATCTATGTAGCTGCACCTCCAAGTCTCTATGGACCGCCAGTACTTTTAGATTTTCGCTATTTAGAAAGTGCCCTGTTCTGTCCTTTTTAGGTCCACACATTTGAATCTCACATTTGCTACATTGAAATCCATTTGCCACAGTTTTGCCCATTCGCTTAATCTATCAATATTTCTTTGAATTTTATGCTTCTATCTACACTGCTTACAATGCAGCCTATCTTTAAATCTTACAATGTCGGCAAATTTGGATCTGTAGCTTTCCATCCCGTCATCTAAGTCAATAATAAATACGGTGAATAGTTGAGGCGCCAACACAGATCATAAGAACATAAGAATTAGAAGCAGGAGTAGGCCGATCATGGCTGATCATGGCTGATCTTCGACCTCAACTCCACTTTCCTGCCCGATCCCCATATTCCTTGATTCCCCCAGAGTCCAAAAATGTATCTATCTCCGTCTTGAATATGCTCAATGACTCAGCATCCACAACCCTTTGGGGTAGAGAATTCTAAAGATTCACTACCCTCTGAGTGAAGAAATTCCTCCTCATCTCAGTCTTAAATGGCCGACCCCTTAACCTGAGACTATGCCCCCTAGTTCTAGACTCTCCAGCCAGGGGAAACAACCTCTCAGTATCTACCCTGTCAATGCCCCTCCGAATCTTATATGTTTCAATGAGATCACCTCTCATTCTTCTAAACTCCAGAGAGTATAGGCCCATTCTACACAATCTCTCATTATAGGACAACCCTCTCATCCCAGGGATCAATCTAGTGAACCTTTGTTGCACCGACTCTAAGGCATGTATGTCCTTTCTCAGATAAGGATACCAAAACTGTGCACAGTACTCCAGGTATGGTCTCACCAAAGCCCTGTATAATTGGTGTAAGACTTCCTTACTCTTTGCTTCAACCCCCTTGCAATAAATGCCAACATGCCAATTGCCTTCCTAACTGCTTGCTGCACCTGCATGCTAACTTTCTGTGTTTCCTGTACGAGGACACCTAACTCTCTCTCAACACCAACATTTAATAGTTTTTCACTATTTAAAAAGTATTTTGTTTTTCTATTCTTCCTACCAAAGTGAATAACCTTATATTTCCCCACATTATACTCCATCTGCCACCTTAATGCCCATTCACTTAACCTGTCTATATCCCATTGCAGGCTCTTTAGTCCTCCTCACAGCTTACTTTCCCGCCTAGCTTTGTATCACCATCAAACTTGGATACATTGCACTCGGTCCCTTCATCTAAGTCATTAATATAGATTGTAAATAGCTGAGGCCCAAGCACTTATCCTTGCGACACCCCATTAGTTATAGCCTGCCAACCGGAAAATGACCCGTTTATCCCTACTCTCTGTTTTCTGTCCATTAACCAATCCTCTATCCATGCTAATATATTACCCTCAACCCCATGAGCCCTTATCTTGAGTAGCAACATTTTATGTGGCACCTTATCGAATGCCTTTTGGAAATCCAAATATATTACATCCACTGGTTCCCCTTTACCTACCCTGCTAGTTACATCCTCAAAAAAGTCTAATAAATTTGTTAAACATGATTTCCCTTTCATAAAACCATGTTGACTCTGCCTAATCATATTATGATTTTCTAAGTGCCCTGATACCACTTGCTTAATAATGGATGCCAGCATTTTCCCGACGACTGATGTCAGGCTAACTTGCTTTCTCTCGCCCTCCTTTCTTGCATAGCAGGGTTACATTTGCTACCTTCCAATCCGCTGGGATCGTTCCAGAATCTAGGGAATTTTGAAAGATCACAACCAAGGCATCCACTATCTCTGCAGCCGCCTCTTTTTAGAACTCTGGGGTTTTGTCGGCTTTCTCCATAATGATAGCGATAGCGGACATCGGCAGCGCTGCCATCAAGCCGAAAATAGCGGCTGCCACAAGACCCATTGGCAGTGGGCGGAAGTCATTTTATTCCTGAATCGGGCCTGAGCGGCCAGCGGGAAGATTGCGAATTTCTAGGCCATAGATTTCATGGCACAGAAGGAGGCCATTCAGCACATCGTGCCTCTGCCGGCTCTTTGAAAAGCTATCCAATTTTTTTTTTTTAGTTCCTGGGATGTGGGCGGCAGTGGCGGCAAGCCCATCCCTAATTGCCCTTGAGAAGGTGGTGGTGAACCGCCTTCTTGAACCGTTGCAGTCTTTGTAGCAGTTTGCTATAACTGAGAGGCTTGCCAGGCCATTTCAGAGGGCAGGTTAATAGTCACCCACATTGCTGTGGATCTGGATATAGGCCAGACCTTATTTACACTGTCAACACCCTTCATAATTTTGAACACCTCTATCAAATCACCCCTTAACATTCTCTGCTCTGAGCAGAACAACCCAAGCTTCTCCAGCCTCTCCGCACGACTGAAGTCCTCCATCCCTCGTACCATTCTAGGAAATCTCCTCTGCACCCTCTCCAAGGCCTTGACATCTTGCCTAAGGTGTGGTGCCCAGAACTGGACACAGTGTTCCAGCTGAGGCCTAACCAGTGTTTTATAAAGGTTCAGCATAACTTCCTTGCTTTTGTGTTCTATTCCCCTACTAATCAAGCCAAGGATTAAAGTTGCTTTTATAGCAGCCTTCTCAGCTTGTCCTGCCACCTTTAACAATTTGTGAACATAAATCCCAAGGACTCCCTGTTCCTGCACCCCGTTAAAATGGTACCATTTAGTTTATAGTGCCTCTCCTCGTGAATCATTTCACACTTCTCTGCATTAAATTTCATCTGCCATGTGTCTGCCCATTTCACCAGTCTGTCTCTGTCCACCTGAAGTCTGTTACCATCCTCCTCACTGTTTATTACATTTCCGAATTTCGTCTCAGATCTTTTTCTCGCTCTCTCATTCTCTTTCTATTTCTCTCCCTTTCTCTCTCTCTCATTCTCTTTCTATTTCTCTCCCTTTCTCTCTCTCGCATTCCTTTTCTTTTTTTCTCTTTCTCTCATTCTCTTTCTGTCTTTCTCTTTTTCTCTCTCTCTTTGTCTCTCTCGCTTTCTCGCTCTTGCTTTCTCTCTCTTGCTTGCTCTTTTTCTCTCTCTCTCATCTCCTGTTTTGACATCCTCCCCACCCTACTCCCATTCCCCCAAAATGCACACTTAAGACGTTGTTGTTCCAGCGAGGGTTGCCAATACAAATGCGAGTTGTTGTTTTCAATAATGACAATGGTGACCTGGAATATTTGTGCTTGTTTTCAGCGGAGCTGCAACTGAAGGCCCCACCGACCATGATCTCTTTGGCCATTGGAATGCCAAACCCCAGTATGTTCCCCTTTGAGTCCGCCAGCTTCACCCTGAAGGATGGGCAGAGCATCACCTTCGATACCGATACGATGAATAGGGCGCTGCAGTACTCTGCTTCAGCAGGGTAAGTGGAGACTACACTTATCACCTACGGCAACTGAACTGCTCACCCTCGGATATGCCCAGAAGCGTAGAATTTGAATTCAGTTTACAAAAAAGCTGGAGTCAGGTAAAAGTGACCATGAAGCTGTCGGATTGTCTTAAAAAACCTACTGGTTCACTGAAGTCCCTTTAGGGAAGGAATCCTGCTGTCGTTACCCAGTCTGGGCCTATATGTGACTCCAGTCCCACAACCAACGCGATTGACTCTTAACTGCCCTCTGAAGTGTTCTATGTTGAATCGTCACCTTCTCGGGGCAACTAGGGATGGGGCAATAAATGCTGGCCTTGCCTGTGACGCCCACATCGCGAGATAAAAACATTTTTAAAAGATTGGGGTTTTATAATAATTTTTCTTTATGGCAGTGTTCGGGCTGACTGTGAAAATTAACAGGATTATTCACAGTGTCTCACACCACAACAGATCACTTCCTCTGCTTAATCAGACCTTTGGACTCCTCCAATTCTGGCCTCTTGTGCAACCCTGATTTTCATCACTCCACCATTGATGGCCGTGCCTTCAGCTGTCTAGCCCCTAAGCTCTGAAGCGTTACCGAGCCACATAAGGAGATATTAGGACAGGTGAACAAAAACTTGGTCTAAGGGGTAGGTTTTAAGGAGTGTTTTAAAGGAGGAGAGAGCGACAGAGAGTAACATAGAAAAATAGGAGCAGGAGTAGTCCATTCGGCCCTTCGAGCCTGTTCCGCCATTCAATATGATCATGGCTGATCCTCTATCTCAATACCATATTCCTGCTCTCACCCCATAACCCTTGATGCCTTTTGTGTCTAGAAATCTATCTATCGCCTTCTTAAATATATTCAGTGACTTTGCCTCCACAGCCTTCTGTGGTAGAGAATTCCACAGGTTCACCACCCTCTGAGTGAAGAAATTTCTCCTCATCTCAGTCCTAAATGTCCTACCCCGCATCCTGAGACTGTGACCCCTCGTTCTAGACCCCACAGCCAGGGGAAACATCCTCCCTGCATCCAGTCTGTCTAGCCCTGTCAGAATTTTATACGTTTCAATGAGATCCCCTCTCATTCTTCTAAACTCTAGTGAATCCAGGCCTAGTCGACCCAATCAATCCTCATACGACAGTCCTGCCATCCCAGGAATCAGTCTGGTGAACCTTCGCTGCACTCCCTCTATGGCAAGTATATTGGCCCAGAAATTCGCCTCTCCGGCTTGCCGCGGGGGTAAGGATCGCGCGTGTTCTTACCTACCGCGCCTGCCGTTGTGTTTTGGGCCCACGAGAACTTCGGGTCCTGGGCCTCTCCCAACTGCCAGCGCGCAGTGCTTGTGTGTTCCAGCGGCACAGTTACTGCGATGCGTCCCCTGGGATCACATGGGCCATGGAGAGCCAATGGCAGCAGACCATCTTTCATTCATAGATTTGACAGGAGACGGAGACCTGTCAAATCTGTGAATTGAAATCGGCCCCAAAAGAACAGCTAAACTTAAAATAATTTTTTTTTAAAAACCATCACATTTATAAAATAACTATAGTTAAATAAATTAACCACTTTAAAGAAAAATTTAAATTTTGAAAAAATTAAAATACTTTTTAAAAGTGATAAAAATAAACTTACCTTTCTTTAAAGTATCTAAAAAAGATAAACCTGTTGAAATTTTTTTTAAATTATACTTATTTAACTACTTACCTTGTTGAAAACGGGTCTTGCGCCTCCTTTTCAATAGCGTAGTTTCTTCAATACTTACCCTCGCGTAGAAACCTGAAAAAAAATCTAAGTGTGCTGCATGCGCGCAGCCTCTACCACGCACACGGTTCACCTAGGAACCGCCCCCTTCACCAGACCGGAAGTTCCGGTTTCCCGCGCATGCGCAGTGCATGAAGGAAACCGGCACTTCGGGACGTCTTACAGGTGAGTACGGACTGTGTACTCACCCGGGAAGGGCCGAATTTTTGGCCCATCCTTTCTTCGGTAAGGAGACCAAAACTGCACACAGTACTCCAGGTCTGGTCTCACCAAGGCCCTGTACAACTGTAGTAAGACATCTTTGCTCCTGTACTCAAATCCTCTTGCAAAGAAGGTCAACATAGCATTTGCCTTCCTAACTGCTTGCTGCACCTGCATGTTTGCTTTCAGTGACTGGTGTACAAGGACACCCAGGTCCCTTTGTACATCAGCATTTCCCAATCTAGCACCATTTAAATAATACTCTACCTTTCTGTTTTTCCTACCGAAGTGGATAACTTCACATTTATCCACTTTATACTACATCTGCCATGTATTTGCCCACTCACTCAACTTGTCTAAATCGCCTTGAGGCCTCTTTGCATCCTCCTCACAACTCACAATCTCACCTAGTTTTGTGTTGTCAGCAAGCTTGGAAATATTACATTTGGTTC
Source organism: Squalus acanthias (assembly GCA_030390025.1). Taxonomy (NCBI): domain Eukaryota; kingdom Metazoa; phylum Chordata; class Chondrichthyes; order Squaliformes; family Squalidae; genus Squalus; species Squalus acanthias. Next base: position 254,291,801 of record CM059425.1, read on the forward strand.
CCTCATCCAAATCATTGATATATATTGTGAATAGCTGGGGCTCAAGCACTGATCCCTGTGGTACCCCACTAGTCACCGCCTGTCACCCCGAAGAAGACCCATTTATTCCTACTCTCTGTTTCCTGTCTGTTAACCAATTTTCAATCCATGCCAGTATATTACCCCCAATCCCATGTGCTTTAATTTTGCACACGAACCTCTTATGTGGGACTTTATCAAAGGCCTTCTGAAAATCCAAATACACCACATCCACTGGTTCTCCCTTATCTATTCTACCAGTTACATCCTCAAAAAACTCCAGTAGGTTTGTCAAACACGATTTCCCTTTCATAAATCCATGTTGTCTTTGTCTAATCCCATTGATATTTTCTAAGTGTCAAGTTATCACATCCTTTATAATATACTCTAGCATTTTCCCTACCACTGATGTTAGGTTAACCAGTCTGTAGTTCCCTATTTTCTCTCTCCCTCCTTTTTTAAATAGTGGGGTTACATTTGCCACCCTCCAATCTGCAGGAACTGTTCCATAATCTATAGAATTTTGGAAGATGACAACCAATGCATCCACTATTTCCATGGCTACTTCTTTTAGTACTCTGGGATGCAGATTATCTGGCCCTGGGGATTTATCAGCTTTCAGAGAGAGATAGAGAGGTAAAGAGGCGGAGAGGTTTAGGGAGGGAATTCCAGAGCTTGGGGCCTAGACAGCTGAAGGCACGGCCTCCAATGGTGGAGTGATGAAAATCGGGGATTCACAAGAGACCAAAATTGCTGGAGTGCAGTGATCTTGGAGGGTTGTGGGGCTGGAGGAGGTTACACAGTTAGGGAGGGGCGAGGCCATAGAGGGATTTGAACACAAGGATTAGAATTTTAAAATCTATATTGCTAGACTGAGAGTCAATGGAGGTAAAGCGAGCACAGAGGTGACGGGTGCGAGTTAGTTTACGGGCAGCAGAGATTTGGATGAGCTCAAGTTTACGGAGGGTGGAAGAACTGAAAGGATTGCGCTGTATGTCATTTAGGGATTGAAAGTCTGATTTAATGAACAAATGGAGAAAGTCCACTTTTTCTCGTCATTAATGAATCACAACTGAAATAGTTGGAACAAGCAGCTTTGAAACGTGCGAGAATGCAATTTTGTTGGACGGTCGTCAATTACAGGGAAAAATAGACCACGACCATATTTTTAAATGAGAGGACGAATTCTACCGTTTGCTTTATTCACCCAGTCTTCTGAACCAGTTATCCTGAAATCATTCAGAAAGCCCACAGCCAGACTTCTAAAGGGTTAAACAGTGTCACTCTTGTGTTTTACAGAATTCCAGAATTAATCTCTTGGATGAAGGATCTCCAAAAAAGTCTTCATAATCCTCCAACTGTTAACTACAGTCCTGAACAAGGACAGATGGATCTATGTGTCACCAACGGCAGTCAGGAGGGACTCAGTAAGGTGAGGCGAGGTGGATTCAATCAATAGTGTCAGCCGTGGCTCAGTGGGCAGCACTCTCACCTCTGAGTCAGAAGGTTCTGGGTTCACAGTCCCACTCCAGAGACTTGAGCACAAAAATCTAGGCTGACACTCCAGTGCATTACTGAGGGAGTGCTGCACTGTCAGAGGTGCTGTCTTTCGGATGAGTCGTTAAACCGAGGCCCCGTCTGCTCTCTCAGGTGGCTGTAAAAAGATCCCATGTGTAAGACCCCGAGACTTATTGAAATACTACAAGGTCAAACAAGATCCGATCAAACGGTACTTTATTGAATTCGATCAATAATATTTGCAATAACTATGCACTTAACTATGGATTATTTTGCAATATCTATGTACTTCCATGCAATATCTATGCCCTTACACGCAATATCTGTGCCCTTACACGCATTTGGCCAATACATACAATCGCCCTCTGTTGATCAATCCGAGTTGGTTGTAGGTCAATGGGTCTGATTCACCTGGCAGGATCCTATCTTTCTCTTTGTTAACAGTTCTCTCTGCTCAGGTACTGTCCCCCTCTCCCTCAAATCTGCCATCATCACCCCTCTCCTCAAAACACCAACCCTTGACCCCTCCGTCCTTGCAAACTACCGTCCCATCTCCAACCTCCCTTTACTCTCCAAAGTCCTTGAACGTGTTGTCGCCTCCCAAATCCATGCCCATCTTTCCCGCAATTCCATGTTTGAATCCCTCCAATCATGTTTCCGCCCTTGCCACAGTTCCGAAATGGCTCTCATCAAAGTCACAAATGACATGTTTTGTGACTGTGACAAAGGTAAGCTATCCCTCCTCATCCTTCTTGACTTGTCTGCTGCCTTTGACATGGTTGACCACGCCATCCTTCTCCAACGCCTCTCCACCATCGTCCAGCTGGGTGGGACTGCACTCGCCTGGTACCATTCTTATCTATCCAATCGTAACCAGAGAATCATCTGCAACGGCTTCTCTTCCCACTCCCGCATTGTTACCTCTACTGTCCCCCAAGGATCTATCATTGGCCCCCTCCTATTTCTCATCTACATGTTGCCCCTTGGCGACACCATCCAAAAACACATCGTCAGTTTACACATGTACGCTGAAGACACCCAGCTCTACCTCACCACCACTCCTCTCGACCCCTCCACGATGTCTAAATTGTCAGACTGACTGTCCGACATACAGTTCTGGATGAGCAGAAATTTTCTCCAATTAAATATTGGGAAGACCGAAGCCATTGTTTTCGGTCCCCGCCACAAATGCCATTCCCTAGCCACTGACTCCATCCCTCTCCCTAACATCTGTCTGAGGCTGAACCACACTATTTGCAACCTTGGTGTCATATTTGACCCTGAAATGAGCTTCCGACCATATCTCTACCTACTTCCACCTCTGTAACATCACCCGTCTCCGCCCTTGCCTCAGCTCATCCACTGCTGAAACCCTCATCCATGCCTTTGTTACCTCTAGACTTGACTATTCCAATGCACTCCTGGCTGGCCTCTCACATTCCACCCTACGTAAACTTGAGGTCATCCAAAACTCTGCTGCCCATGTCCTAACTCGCACCAAGTCCCGTTCGCCCATCACCCCTGTGCTCGCTGACCTACATTGGCTCCCGGTTAAGCAGCGCCTCAATTTCAAAATTCTCATCCTTGTTTTCAAATCCCTCCATGGCCTCGCCCCTCCCTATCTCTGCAATCTCCTCCAGCCCCACAACCCCCCAAGATATCTGCGTTCCTCTAACTCTACCCTCTTGAGCATCCCTGATTATAATCGCTCAACCTTTGGTAGCCGTGCCTTCAGCCGCCTGGGCCCTAAGCTCTGGAATTCCCTACCTAAACCAGTCCACCTCGCTACCTCTCTTTCCTCCTTTAAGATGCTCCTTAAAACCTACCTCTTTGACCAAGCTTTTGGTCATCTACCCTAATTTATCCTTATGTGGATCGGTGTCAATTTTTTTGTCTTAAAATACTCCTGTGCAGCGCCTTGGGACATTTTACTACGTTAAAGGCGCTATATAAATACAAGTAGTTGTTGTTGTTGGCTGCACTCCCATCTTCCTCTTGGCTGCAGTCCCCGGGTTCCTCTTGGCTGTGTTTCCCGTCTGTGTCCAGAGTTCAGAATTCATTACTTTTTATAGAGTGTCTGTGTGCATGATCACTCACTGATCTGCTCAGAGATGATTTGGTTTGCAAACCCTTAGGTCACCTCACATTGTGTTTTGGTTCCTTGTTAACTGCCTTGTTTGCTGTGTCTACAAAGTTCAATTAGGCCAGACTGTTTGCATAGCTTCAGGGTTTTCGCCAGCCTCGTAGTCTTATGTTTTAAAAAAAAAAATTGGGCATGAATTTCCGATCGGAGGCTTCCTGCGGGAAAAATCTACGCACTTACCTGCTGGCTCCGTAGGTCCCGAGACTTCCGATCCTGGGCCTGTCCACTACGGAATGCGCAGAGGCCCAGGTATCCCAGGGGCACAGGTGGTTCGCAAGCGCCCCTGGGATCACGTGGGCCATGGGGAACCATTCAAAGAAGGGAATCCCCCTTCACACTTTTGACAGGTCTGTACGCACAGATCTGTCAAAAGTATGAATGAGGATCACTTAAAACTCAGTTAAACACTAAATAATTTTTTTTTAATCACATATTTAAATGAATTAAAATTACATTAAATTAAATATTTTAAACAAAAATTGAAATTTTTGGGAAAAAAAATTAAAGTTTTTTACGGGGCTAAAAATAAACTTACCATTTTTAAATTATATTGAGTGAAAATTTTTTTTAAACTCTTACACTTTTAAAGGCTTTCAGCGGGCAGAAGTTGTGCAGAAAGCGGAACTCCCTGCCCATGGAGGTCCTTCTCCCGGGGCAGGCGGATGATCTGTCAAGAGGATTCTTGACGGATCGCAAGTGTCGGGTTTTAGCGCACGCGCTTCGCAGGCCTAAACCCGGCACTTGCGCAGCCCCTGTGGGTGTGTACACACCTGGTACGCACCCGTGGGGGTCGGAAAATCCGGCCCATTATTTCATACAATCCTGCCACGTCTCCTTACAGTCCTCTCTCAAGTGTCTCCTTTATTTCATTAAATGAGACACTTAAAGTAATGACGATTGAATTTGGACTTCTTTCACCAACTTCACCATCCTCTTACACTTTTGCTTCCTTTTCCACCATGCCAGATCGCACAGAAGATCGATAGTACATAATAGTTGAATCACTACGGGATATGATGCGAATCCAAGGGTGGATTTGTATATGTAGTCCGATGTCCCACCACGATATACCTGTTTTAAGGTTGCTGATCCTTGTCCGAGTTAACCGAGTTTGCTGTTGTACAGTATCTGGAAATATTGGGCCAAGAATTCGGCACTTGCCGGGTGAGTACGCATTGTGTACTCACCCGTAAGGCCTGCAGAAGTGACGGTTTCCTGCATGCACTGCGCATGCGCGGGAAACCGGAACTTCCGGTCTCGTGAAGGGAGCGGTTCCTAGGTGAACCGCGTGCGTGGTAGAGGCTGCGCGCACGCAGCAAACTTAGGGGTTTTTTCAGGTTTCTCCGGGAGGGGAAGTATCGAAGAACCTGCGCTTTTAAAAAGGAGGCGCAGGACCCGTTTTCAACAAGGTAAGTGGTTACTTAATTATAATTAAAAAAAAAATTCAACAGGTTTATCTTTTTTAGATACTTTAAAGAAAGGTCAGTTTATTTTTAGCACTGTTAAAAAGTATTTTAATTTTTTCAAAAATTTAAATTTTTGTTTAAAGTAGTTAATTTATTTAACTTATAGTTATTTTAAAAATGTGATGGTTTTTTTTAAAAATTTATTTGAAGTTTAGGTGTTCTTTTGGGGCCGATTTAAATTCATAGATTTGACAGGTCTTCCTGTCAAATCTATGAATGAAAGATGGTCTGCTGCCATTGGCTCTCCATGGCCCACGTGATCCCAGGGGACGCATCGCACTAACTGCACCCCTGGGACACGCAAGCACTGCGCGCCGGCAGTTGGGGCAGGCCCAGGAGCTGAAGTCCCCGTGGGCCAGAAGCAGAACGGCAGACGCGGTAGGTAAGTGCGCGTGCGATCCTTACCCCCGCGGCAAGCCGGAGAGGCGAATTTCTGGGCCAATGTTTCCTGGACGCCTCGATTTTATTCTTCAATTCCGTCAGATGTTCAGGCAAGAGTGGTATGTCACAGCCAAACTTCGCGACATCATTCTCTAGCTCATTTTTAAGTATATCATTAACTTTAACAATTGAGATATTGTGACTATAAATGTCTACAAGTTCCCGGGCTCCAATTCTTACAGGTCGAATTGGAGTAAAACAGAAGGTACGATTTACAATTGGGCACTGATGTTTTGTTCCATAGGTATAATTCGATTGGTTTGTAGTTGCACAGTATTCCCCGTTTCCCACATCAGCAGCCAGAGTTGGTTTTAACTCAGCAGTCAAAGCTTCCATGGTACAATCTATCTCGGTTTCTGATGAATTAAACCCACATGTAGACGGACTGTGCCTCTGTGATCCACAGGGACTCACTACCGTGTTTCCATGTGTGTTACATCCCTCCAATCCCGTACCAATCATGTGCCCATCCATATTAACAGTGTAGGGTCGGATTGCATGATATTGCACATGGGTTCCTTCCCGTAGCACTCCGATATTTTCAATTCGATGTACAGGAAGTGGTTTTACCCCATGTGGAACATTGGAAAATACAAAACCAACCCCAACATGGTTAGATTTTCTATTCTACAACCTGATTTTACAGGGTAGACCTGGATCAAACCTCTGAGTTGACACTCTGTAATGTTGATATCACAATTGGACCGTGCCTGGAAATGTTTATTTGTTAGCCACGTGGGGACTTTCCCCTCATGGGTCCTTCGCAAATGTTCTCGTGCCTGCTCAATCAACCAGGATCCATACATTACACATACATCATTTCTAGCCACCTCTTCGTCCGCACCAGCGATCTCTTTAATTAATTCGTTAACCTTTTGAGCATGTTTTTCCAACTCTCCGACCACATCTTGCAGATGTATGGCCACAATTTGGTTCTCCCTTAGCCCTTGTTCCTGATTAGAATTGACCTCTTGTCATATCCTTTTGAGTTCCCTTTTTGTCTCACCCATCCTATGATCTCACTCTGCCAAATCAAGGCTATTTACCAATGAGGTTCCCGTGTTGAACACCGTAGCTGCATCATTAATCAATCCTCTCTTGCTTCGCTGGGAGGGAATAGAAGGTGCTCTTGAATCAGGATCTCCATATATATTATATTATGTCCACTTTCATGGCCATAACTGTTAAAGGCTCCTAAATCAATATTTGCCACCACCTTTTGTAATAAGTTGGAATAAAGGCGTTTAGTTTCGGGTTTGCACCACTCAAGCAAACCTAAATCTGTCAAATTCAACATTACAGGCACCACCTCATGGTATACATCATGATACAGCACCTTACGCATTGGAATCAACACCAATCCATTTGCTGGTCCTGGCACGTGAACAGGACAGCTTACATCTTCTCTAGTGTGGTTTACTGTAGGTTGCTTTTCTTTCAGCTTTAATTCTATGCCCCTAACCCCACTCCTGCTTAGGCCATAACACTCTCGTTCCTGTTTAGGACTTTCACAGACATACACCCCCTCATCCCTTTCCCAAAAGTTTTTCCAACAATACCGCTTATCTTTACCTCTAGTTTCGTTCTTAATTCCTTCTCGAGCAAAATCTACTCGGGTTAATCTTATTGACCCACCCGTGTAATCTCCCTTATTCAGGTGAGGAGACGAATCATCGAAGTAGATTAGATCGGAAGAGAAGACCTCGTCAGTATTTGGGGCACATGTCAAACAGAATTCAAGACATTCCCTGAGCTCTACCACGTCGACGTCCATGGTACTGTTGTTACCACATGGATTCCCCTTTCTTCAGAAGTCTAAGCAACGGAACTACTGTGGCAGCATAGTTTTCAATGAACTCTCTACAGTATCCTGTCAGTCCCAAAAAAGACCTTACCCCTGTTACATCTGTGGGAATAGGTAGCTCTTGAACTGCCTTTCTCTGAGCCTCATCTATTGCCCTTTCTCTGGGTTTGATAGTCAACACTAAAAACTGAACCTCCTCCCTTCCAATTTGGGCCTTCTTTGGGTTTACCCCTGATCCGGATTCTGCCAGCAATGCCAACAGTTCATGTAACAGTTCCTGGTGACTCTCCTCATTATCTGAGGATAGCAGCAGGTCATCTACATATTGAACGAGACTATCTGGCTGACTGAAATCCTTCAGGATATTCGCCATGCTCTGGTGAAAGACGGAGGGGCTATTGTGAAACTCCTGGGGCAAGCAGGTCCATGTGTACTGCTGCCCTTTAAAAGTGAAAGCAAACTTATACTGGTCTTGTCTCCTTACCGGTATCGACCAGAACCCATTTGAAATATCTAACACGGTAAACACTTCCGCTGAGGAGGGGGATACACCCAATTAAATCGGCTACAGCTGCCACGGTGGGAGCGCCGGCCGGAATGTTTTTGTTCAGGACTCTATAATCGATGGTCCTCCTCCATGATCCATCCGGTTTCTTGACTGGCCAAACCGGTGAATTCACCTGGGTGGCTCGTGACCTCAGCACCCCCTGTTCGACCAGAGAGGCTACTACCTTTTCTAGGTCCTTCTCGGCCTCTTTCGGGAAGCTGCACTGCTTCTGGGGTTTCCAGCATGGGCTCCCCGTCTACTTGGCCTTCTCTGCTGTTAACCCTCCCACAATCATATTTGTGGGTAGCAAACACTTTCTTATTCGTCTGCACTAACGGTTGATACCTCTCGGGCATACTCTTTACTAGCTGGTCCAGGTCATAGGGATCTCGAGGCTGCATCATACATGCATATTCACCTCCCTTCCTGCCTTTCGGGATCACCATCACCTTTCGGACCGCTGCTTCCCACATGCAATCATTTTTCATGTCCACTATGACATTATGGGCCAACATCCAGTCCGACCCAAGGACACCTAAAGCTGGTTGATCCCACCTCATTAAAATACACGTCCACTTAGCCTGTAAGGGGCCTATTTTTTAAAATTAAGGGTCTCGATACCGCCCTAGCCTGTTCATTTCCCGTGTAACCCGTCAAAGTGAATGGGGTGCCATTTGACAGAGGGGAGGTGGTGGGATTGTCCGAGTGGATTACAGTGCTCGAGGCTCCGGTATCCAGTAGGTAGTCTCCCTTTCTACTCTCCACTACAATATCTGCACATGGTCTGCCCCACTCATCGTATCTGAGTGGACACAGATACTCGGGCTGGGCCCGGCCCCTGCACTGCCACTGGGACAAGTTATCCTGACTTTCGCCGGTAACTACGTTTGCCAATCCTTTATTGACAGCTTGTTGCAAAACTTTGACCAAGACCTGCATGACCTTCTGCTCTGTCTCACTTTCCTGATTCTCCTGTGGGGCCGCTATGGGTTTGGGACCAAAGCCTGAGGAGTTCTTTTTAGGTTTCTTGCAATCTCTAGCAAAATGCCCCCTTCCTCCACAGCTAGAACAGGCCGTCTGATCCTGGCCTAAATCTACCTCCTTCTTGCTGCCATTTCTGCTTATTCTGCCCACCTGTTTGAGAGGGGTAGCCCCTAGTCTCACACACCTTCCCTTTTTGTTTAGGCTTTTCCGACCCGTCCCCTTCAGACGGCTGCACCTCCCCCGGCCTCACAGGCTAGGGTTAACTTTCGCAGGACCACAGCTTCCATGTTGCACTCGTTATCCGGATCGAACCAAGATTCTGCCTTAGCTCGGACACGGGGTAAACTCTTGGCAATCACTGCGCGCAGCCAGTGATTCAAGGGGCCTCGCTGTAATTTGGCTCGCCGCAATAGTTGTCCACCCGCCCTTTCATACGTGGGCCACAACCTGTCTGCAAAGGCCTCCGGTGGTCCTCCGGGTTTCTGTTTAGTTTTCTCCACTTGCATAAATGGGCTCCCACTGTTACAACCCAACGCCTGCAAGACTCGGTCCCTCACACCTTGTAAGGTGCCGTTACCTAGTTTGGTGGCGGGAGGGAGGCTACCATAGACTTCCGGGGTTAGTGTGAACAGTATCAGCTTTTTGTGTTCTGCATCATCGCACCCGTTGAGGTGCGCCTGCTGTGATATCGCCGCAAACGCAGCCTGCGGGTCTCCCCCAGTGGCCAGTTTTTTTTAATATCCGATACCATTTCCTTTAGCTGACTGTTGGTGTAGGGACTTAGGTAGTCACTCTGTAGGGCCCCCTGCTGCTGACCATCCGCGGGCGGATTAATTCCAGCATCCGCAGTATTTTGCTATCGGATTAAACCTCTGTTGGCGTAGGAGATACAGGGGAGATGCTGTGACCGGAGGCCCCGGAGCCTCCAGTAACTGTGGACAATCCGCGTGCTGCGGGCCATCTCCCAAGTCTTTTCCTAATCCCGTTTCTACCTTGTCGTCCTCACCTTTCTCGTTACATTTTAATCCCGGACTTATTAAACACACCGTACCCTGAGTTTTTCCCCAATTGTTGTTTTAATTTATTCATGTCTTTCCGGCATTGGGTATGATCTCCATCCTCATACTTCTGTTGCTGTAGCACTTTAAATGCTGCTTTAATATCCCGAGCTCTCTCCATGGCTTCCTCTGCCTTCCTCTCATTTCTACCACTTTCACACTCCCGTGTATCACACCAACGGGTGCACTCCGTCACTTGACACTGTAAGTATTCTGTGGTACTTGCAGATTTCAACCTCTCTGCTTCTCTCTTTCCTCCTGCACTTCTTTCAGCAACCGATTCACTACGGCTTCTCGGTCGCTGGCTTTTCTACAAAGTTCCTCTTTTTCCTTTCCAAGTTGTTCAATTGTCTACCTCTGTAGGCTCACTTGAGCACATAAATCTAGACTGACACTCCAGTGCAGTGCTGAGGGAGTGCTGCACTGTCAGAGGTGCCGTCTTTCGGATGAGACGTTAAACCGAGGCCCCGTCTGCTCTCTCGGGTGGACATAAAAGATCCTATGGCACTATTTTGAAGAAGAGCAGGGAAGTTATCCCCACTGTCCTGGCCAACATTCATCCCTCAACCAACATAACAAAAACAGATTATCTGGTCATCATCACAGTGCTGTTTGTGGGAGCTTGCTGTGCACAAATTGGCTGCCGCATTTCCCACATTACAACAGTGACTACATTCCAAAAAGTACTTCATTGGCTGTGAAGCGCTTTGAGACGTCCGGTGATCGTGAAAGGCGCTATATAAATGCATGTCTTTCTTTCTTTTCTCACCTGCTTCTGGTATGTCATTAACCAGACTGCCTTCCCCATTCTCCACTGACAGAGCGAGCCCTCTGTCCACAGCTGTGCCTTTCCCACTGGTTCCGTACTACCAGCTATAACTTTCACCCAAGGGTCCAAAACACGCAATTTTTTTTGTAACGTATCCAATTACTAAACTCTCCACAGTTTTCCCCTTCTTGTCCGACATTGCAAAATCACTGCTCAGGGTCGCCAGAAAACCTGTAAGACTTCACTTTTGTGTTCAGACCATGAGACCTATTGAAATACTACAAGGTCAAACAAGATCCGATCAAAAGGTACTTTATTGAATTCGATCAATAATATTTGCAATAACTATGCACTTAACTATGGATTATTTTGCAATATCTATATACTTACACGCAATATCTGTGCCCTTACACGCATTTGGCCAATACATACAATCACCCTCAGTTGATCAATCCGAGTTGGTTGTAGGTCAATGGGTCTGATTCACTCAGCAGGATCCTGTCTTTCTCTTGGCTGCAGTCCCCGGGTTCCTCTTGGCTGTGTTTCCCGTCTGTGTCCGGAGTTCAGAATTCATTACTTTTTATCGGGTCTCTGTGTGCATGATCATTCACTGATCTGCTCAGAGATGATTTGGTTTGCAAACCCTTAGGTCACCTCACACTGTGCTCTGGTTCCTTGATCTCAGAGATGATTTGGTTAGCAAGCCCTTAGGTCACCTCACATTGTGTCCTGGTTCCTTGATTAACTGCCTTGTTTGCTGTGTCCACAAAGTTCAATTAGGCCCGACTGTTTGCATAGCTTCAGGGCTTTCGCCATCCTCGTAGTCTTCTGATTTAAAAAAAAAATTATTTCATACAATCCTGCCACGTCTCCTTACGCATGGCACTATTTCGAAGAAGATCAGGGGAGTTATCCGCAGCATTCACTTCAATGGTGATCAAAATTGGACGGGGTGTAAATCCAGCATTCCGCGGGCAGGTTGGGAAAGATATTCTGGTACATTTTAGTTTTCTTAATCCGTAGCATTAGACTGCTGCTGTTGTCCTGCGAGGTTGTGGAGTGATCCCGTACTCGGGAAGGTTCATGTTCTCAAATCCTCCTGCCTGTGGGCTAAACAGTGAAATTTTTTCTCTTCCCCTTTTTCCAGGTGTTCGAGATGCTCCTCAGTCCTGGGGATTCCATTCTTCTAGAGACGCCGTCATTTCCTGGGACACTGGCCTCAGTAAGAAGTATTTTAAAGCTTGCTGGGAATACTCAGCAGGTCAGGCAGCATCTGTGGAGAGAGAAACAGAGTTAATGGCCGTGATTTTGTTGACCGAGGCGGGTCCGGGGCAGCCGGGATCGGTAGCTTTCATATCACTTTTGCAGCTGTCACCTATTGACATCAATGGGGAGACATAGAGAACCCGACCTACTTACCTGACGTGATTTCCGAACGACGGGAACCCCGTTAAAAATGTGGGAAAATAGAAATAGGCTGGCAAAATAGTAGTTAACAAGCGTTTAACAAGCATTTTACTATCTTAAATGTCTCCCCCGCCGCTTGGTGTCGGGTCTGTTCTGAAATCGCAGACCCGACACTTTGGAAACTTACCTGGAGGCGGGTTCGGAGCGGGTTCCCAACCCGCTGTCAATCATTTTGATTTTCACAGCGGACCCGCCTCCAAACCCGCACTCTGAGCGCCGGCAAAATCGCGGCCAACGTTTCAGGTCGATGACCCTTCGTCAGAACTGGGAAAAGTTAGAGATGTAACAGATTTTTAAGTGAGTTCAGGGGCAGGGAAAGGGGGGAGGGAAGGTCTGTGATAGGGTGGAAGGCAGGAGAGATTAAAAGGCAAAAGGGATGATGGTGCAAGGCGAAAGGAGATGGTAATGGGACAAGTTAAGAAACAAAAGATGAGTCTAGATGAGGTGTAAATGGCAATGGCAGAATCATCAACAGCTGCCATGTGGAAAAAAAAATAGGGACAGAGTTTATGGTCTGAAATTCTTCAACTCAATGTTGAGTTCAGAAATCTGTAAAGTGCCTAATCGAAAGATGAGGTGCTGTTCCTCGAGCTTACATTGAGCTTCGTTGGAACAGTGAAAGAGGCCGAGGACGGAGAGGTCAGAGTGGGAGTGGAGCGGAGAATTAAAGTGACAGGAGACCGGAAGCTCAGGGTCACGCTTACGTACTGAACGGAGGTGTTCCGCAAAGCCGTCACCCAATCTGTGTTTTGTCTCCCAGTGTAGAGGAGACCGCATCATGAGCTGCGAATACATTATACTGAATTGCAAAAAGTACAAGTAAATCGCTGTTTCATCTGGAAGAAGTGTTTGGGGCCCTGGACAGTGGGAAGGGAGGAGGTAAAAGGGCAGGTGTTGCATCTCCTGCTCTTGCACGGGAAGGTGCCGTGGGAAGGGGAGAGGGTGTTAGGGGTGATTGAGGAATGGACCAGGGTTTCTCTCTTTTTCGCTTTCGTTTTCTCTTTCTCTCTCCTTTCTCTCTCTCTCTTTCTCTCTCTCTCTTTTTCTCTCTCCTTTCTCTCTCTTTCTTTCCCGGTCTTTTTCTCTCTCTTTCTCCACTTCTTTTTCTCTCTCGTTTTCTCTCACTTTTTCTCTCTCTCTTTATCTCTCTCTTTTTCTCTCTCCTTTCTCTTTCTCTCTTTCTCTCTTTTTCTCTCTCTCTTTATCTCTCTCTTTTTCTCTCTCCTTTCTCTTTCTCTCTTTCTCTCTTTTTGTCTCTCTCTTTTTGTCTCTCTTTTTCTCCCTCTTTTTCTCTCCTTCTTTCCCTCTCTTTTGCTCTCTTTCTCTCTTTTTACTTTCTCTCTTTTCCTTTTTTGCTCTCTTTTTCTTTTTTCTTTTTTCTCTCTTTTTTGCTCTCTCTCTCTTTCTCTCTCTCTTTCTCTCTCTCTTTCTCTCTCTCTTTCTCTCTCTCTTTGAACAAAGGTCTCAACACTCACTCCTGGGGGGGACACCACTGTCTGCATCCCTCCAGTTTGGGAAACATCTGTCAAACATTACTCTCTGCTTTCTGTCCTTTATACTGATGTTGCCACATAATGCTGTTATTTTATCAACAAGCTTCCTAATGTGGAACCTTATCAAATGCCTTTTGAAAATCCATGTCCACAATCTAGCCCATTGTTGTGCCAATAACTAGACTCTAAAGGAACACTTGTAGTTCAAGTGTGTGAGACCCACTGACCCACTGATACACCAATAGACACAGAACCATTTAAAATGCTGTCAGTTTTTATGCATTCTCGGGGTTTGGGCATCGTTGGCAAGGCCGGCAGTTATTGTCCATCCCTAGTTGCCCTGAGGTGGTGGTGGGTCATCTCCTTGAACTGCTGCAGTCCGTGTGGTGCAGGTGCTCCCTCAATGCTCTCACGGTTTGATGCTCGGTCACTTCAGAGGGCAGTTAAGTGTCAACCACGTTGTCGTGGGACAGGAGTCACATATAGTTCGGACCGGGTAAAGACGGCAGGTTTCCTTCCCCAGTGAACCAGTTGGGCTTTTGCGACAATCCGACAACTTCATGATCATTTTTACTGATACAAGCTTTTTATTTCCGCTTATTAAATACTGAATTCAGATTCTCAAACTGCCATGGTGGGATTTAAATTCCCACCAACCCAATGTTCTCTCCTCTGCTGAAAGCATTAACTCATGCCTGGGCGTGGTTCTACAGGAATCGGACACCCTCCAGTACTGCACCCAAGCGCCCAATGTCGGCAGGCTGTTTCACCATGGAAAGGGACAAAGAAACTAGGCCTGATCCTGCCCTCCCCCAACATCGAGACACCTGCACTTTCCAGCACAGTTACTGTATCACACAGGTGATACAGTACCTGTGACAGAGACTGTAGGTCCCGCATTGGACTCATCAGTCACCTGCGAACTCATTTTTAATGTGGAAGCAAGTCAACCTCGGTTCCGAGGGACTGCCTCAGAAGAAGAGAAGAAGAGAAGACTGTATCACGATCAGGTATAAGAACCTTGACTGATTCTTTTTTTATTCCCGCTCCTCACCCCCCACCTTGGGAGTCGGGGCAATTGTAGCACCACACTGGCTGACTGAGATCAGCTAACCGCACAGCCCAGGGATTGAATCTGAGAACCATTGTGGCTCAGGTCCATGTTAATCACTGCACTTACTAAATGAGGCATCAGGGGGAGCTCTTATATTACTGTGAAAGTGATTTCAAAGAAACCTTCGTCCAACAGCAGTGGCCACTAATGACCATTATGCTCGATAGTAAGATAATAAACTTACAGAATGGGCATTTAATTGGCAAATGAAGTTCAACACAGATAAATGTGAGGTATTACATTTTGGTAGGAAGAATAGGGAGGTCACTTATTACTTGGAGGGTGCGAATCTAGATGGGGTAGAGGAATAAAGGGATCTCGGAGTACAAATAGACAAATCACTAAAAGTTGGGACACAGGTTAGCAAGGCCATAAAAAAAGCAAACCAAGCACTAGGGTTTATTTCTAGAGGGATAGAATTGAAAAGTAGGGAATTTATGTTAAACTTGTATCGAACCTTGGTTAGACCACACTTAAGAATATTGCGTACAGTTCTGGTCGCCATATTATAAAAAGGATATAGAGGCACTGGAGAGGGTGCAGAGAAGATTTACAAGGATGATACCGGAAATGCGAGGGTATACATATCAGGAAAGGATGAACAGGCTGGGTCTCTTTCCCCTTGAAAAAGGAAGGCTGAGGGGTGACCTAATAGAGGTCTTTAAAATTATGAAAGATTTTGATAGAGTGGATACTGAGAGAATGTTTCCACTTGTGGGGAAGAGCATAACTAGAGGCCATCAATATAAGATAGTCACCAAGAAATCCAATAGGGAATTCAGAAGAAACTTCTTTACCAAAAGAGTGGTGAGAATGTGGAACTCGCTACCACAGGGAGTGGTTGAAGCGAATAGTATAGATTCATTTAAGGGGAGGCTAGACAAGCATATAAGGGAGAAGGAAATAGACGGTTAAGCTGATAGATTTAGATGAGGAAAGACGGGAGGAGGCTCGTGTGGAGCATAAACGCCACCATGGACTTGTTGGGCCGAATGGCCTGTTTCAGTGCCGTATATCCTGTGTAATCCTATGCAATTGTATTGTAAACGCCTTGAGGAAGGAATGACCAATCAGTTAATAGCCCTTGTTTTGGCACAGGTCCAACCTCTAGGGTGCAAGATCCTCGGCATCGCGACTGATCAACATGGAATGATTCCACAATCCCTGTCAGACATCCTTTCAAAGTGGAAGCCGGAGGATGCGAAGAATCCAGTCTCTGATATTCCAAGAGTTCTGTACACGAATCCAAATGGCGGAAACCCAACTGGAGCCTCCATGACTGCGGACCGGAAGAGGGAGGTGTATGAGGTAAGTCACAACAAAGAATATTGATGGACGGTAAGGTTGCCAAACTCTGCTTGGACATAGTCCTGGAGGTTTCATCACATGACCTCCAACCGCCCCGCACAGAGAAACGGCCTCTTATTCCATCTCCCAATATTTTTATAATGAATGAGCGAAAGTGTTTAATGCAAATGGGGGGATAACAGACAGTACCCTGTTTTTGCTTTCTCCCCATATCCCTTGAACCCTTTAGCCTTAAGAAATATATCCAACTCCTTCTTGAATCTATTTAAAGAATTGGCCTCTACTGCCTTCTGTGGCAGAGAATTCCACAGCTTCACCACTCTCTGGGTGAAGAAATTCCTCCTCATTTCTGTCCTAAATGGCTTAACCCTTATCCTTAGACTGTGACTCCTGGTTCTGGACTCCCCGACCATCGGGAACATCCTTCCTGCATCTAGTTTGTCCTGTCCTGTCAGAATTTTATAAGTTTCAATGAGATCCTCTCTCATTCTTCTAAACTCCAGCGAGTATAAACCCAATCGACCCAATCTCTTCATACGTCATTCCTGCCATCCCAGGTATCAGCCTTGTGAATCTTCGCTGAACTCCTTCCATGGCAAGAACATCCTTCCTCAGATAAGGCGACCAAAACTGCACACAGTACTCAAGGTGTGGTCTCACCAAGGCCCTGTACAACTGCAGCAAGACATCCTTGTTCCTGTACTCAAACCCTCTCGCTATGAAGGCCAACATACCATTTGCCTTCTTAACCGCCTGCTGCATCTGCATGCTTACCTTCAGCGACTGGTGCACAAGGACACCCAGGTCTCATTGCACTTCCCCTTCTCCCAATCTATTGCCATTCAGATAATAATCTGCCTTTCTGTTTTTGACACCAAAGTGGATAACCTCACATTTATCCACGTTATATTGCATCTGCCACGCTTTTGCCCAATCACCCAACCTGTCCAAATCATCCTGGAGTTTCTCGGCATCCTCCTCGCAGCACACACGCCCACCAAGTTTTGTGTCGTCTGAAAACTTGGAGATATTACATCTAGTTCCCTTGTCTAGATCATTAATATATATTGTGAATAGCTGGGGTCCAAGGACCGATCCCTGCGGTACCCCACTAGTCACTGCCTGCCACTCGGAAAAAGACCCGTTTATTGCAACTCTTTGCTTTCTGTCTGCCAGCCAGTTCTCTATCCAAGTCAATACCTTGCCCCCAATCCCATGTGCCTTAACTTTGCACGCTAATCTCTTATGCGGGACCTTATCAAAAGCCTTTTGGAAGTCCAAATACACCACATCCACTGGTTCTCCCTTATCTATTTTACCAGTTACATCCTCAAAAAATTCCAGTAGATTAGTCAAGCACGATTTACCTTTTGTAAATCCATGTTGACTTTGTCCGATCCTGTCACTGTTTTCCAAGGGCTCTGCTATTACATCTTTTATAATGGACTCTAGCATTTTCCCCACTACCGATGTCAGGCTTACCGGTCTGTAATTCCCCGTTTTCTCTCTACCACCCTTTTTGAATAGTGGGGTAACATTAGCTACCCTCCAATCCATGGGTACTGTTCCAGATTCCATCGAATGTTGGAAGATGATCAGCAATGCATCTACTATTCCTAGGGCCACTTCTTTAAGTACCCTAGGATGTAGATTATCAGGCCCTGGGGATTTATCAGCCTTCAATCCCTTCAATTTCCCTAACACCATTTCCCTGCAAATACTGATTTCTTTCAGTTCCTCCCTTTCATCAGACCCTATGTTCCCCAACATCTCTGGGAGGTTATTTGTGTCCTCCTTTGTGAAGACAGAACCAAAATATGTATTTAATTGGTCTGACATTTCTTTGTTCCCCATTATAAGTTCCCGTGATTCTGACTTCAAGGGACCTATGTTTGATTTCACTATGATCAGCCATGATCACATTGAATGGTGGAGCAGTCTAGAGGGGCCGAATGGCCTACTCCTGCTCCTGTCTTCTATGATTCTATGATTCTATGATTAACACCCCGGTGATTTCTCTCCCGGATTGCTTGTATGAGATCAGGTAAGGCACAACCAGAATATTGATAGATGGTAAATCCAGGAGATTAATCTTAAACCTCCTGGAGACTCCAGGACAATCCTGGAGAGAGTTGGCAACACTAATAGATGTTGGGTCTACTTCACATGATGGTGCTATTTGAACGCAGGCTTGTGTTTCAAAGTCCGCCAGTGTATTGATACATGGTCCTCATTTTCAAAACCCACCCACAGCCTGGCTCCAGCTCTCTTCCCCGTAGCCCACAACCAGCCCGAACCCTCGGCTTCTCTGACTCTCCCAAGTTCTTGCCGGCCTCCTGCCCTCGCTATTCCTCCACTGAAGACCAGTTGTAAGATACCCTGGTCGTGTATACGTAAGGTTAGGATTTGGTTTAATCTCATATATGATTGAGGTTTTTGCTTTCTTTTTACTTATAAATGTCTTGTGGATTTGTGCTGCAGTTAGAAATAATGAAATGGTTAAAGTTGTTCATTCCCAGGATGTTTTCGGGTTTAATGCGTCAGGGTACAGTTTGGCTAACTCTGCTGTTTAGTTCTGCTGAAACTGCAGGATGTGTGATTCACGTCTCATAGAGTCATAGGGGTAAAAATTCAGTTGGTTGCGCCTCCCGTTAGCGCCTTAAGAGGGCGCTAATGGGGCGCAAAGCCGCTAACGCCCGAGTGCAGTGATGTTTGCGCCGCTCCGGAACTTAACTAGACATTGTGCGGCGGCGCTAAACTTTACCGCTGCGACCACCTGCGCGCGCAGATTGTGACGTCATTCCATGGTGCAACGCCCTTGTGGCGCCCCGGAGCGGAAATTGAGTGGCGCCCCCTGCCTTACCGCCTGGCGCATCCAACGACCGGAAGACTGGAACGCTATCAATCGCTGTGGGGCTGGGGGGGGCGCTATTTAAAGGGGGCCTCTTCCTGTCTTTTTCTGTGGTTGACATTTTTGCACCACTCGTTCTGAGAGAGAGAGAGAGATTCGGAGAGAGAGAAAGAGCGACTTCTGCATTGAGTCAACGCTTTGTGAGGTAGTTTTGCCTACTGATCCTAACAGTTGCCCCCCGCCCCCCGCTTTAAAAACTAGCCGGCGCCAGTGTGTCTGTGTTCCCTCGCTAACTGGCAGCAGCTGTGCTGCGCTCGCGCGCTGAGTTAGCGCCTCACTGCACGGCCTTTGCGCCTTAAGACAGGTGTGCAGCGCCTGATTTAGCGCTCCACTCACCTCCCGGGGCGGTAAAAGTGAAGTTTCCAGTCAGTGGCGATAATTAGCGCCAGGCGCTAATATTTGCGTCCAGACGATATTTGCGCCCCAAACGGGGCGCGACCTAATTTTTCCCCCATAGAGTTATACAGCACAGAAAGAGGCCCTTCGGCCCATCGTGTCCGCGCCGGCCATCAAGCCCTGTCTATTCTAATCCCATTTTCCAGCACTTGGTCCGTAGCCTTGTATGCTATGGCGTTTCAAGTGCTCATCTAAATGCTTCTTGAATGTTGTGAGGGTTCCTGCCTCTACCACCCTTTCAGGCAGTGAGTTCCAGATTCCAACCACCCTCTGGGTGAAAAAGTTTTTCCTCAAATCCCCTCTAAACCTCCTGCCCCTTACCTTGAAATTATACCCCCTGGTTATTGACCCCTCTACTAAGGGGAAAAGTTCCTTTCTATCTACCCTATCTACGTCCCTCATAATTTTGTACACCTCAATCAGGTCCCCCCTCAGCCTTCTCTGTTCTAAGGAAAACAACCCCAGCCTGTCCAGTCTCTCTTCATAGCTGAAGCGCTCCAGCCCAGGTAACATCCTGGTGAATCTCCTCTGCACCCTCTCCAATGCAATCACATCCTTCCTATAGTGTGGCGACCAGAACTGCACACAGTATTCCAGCTGTGGCCTAACTAGCGTTTTGTGCAGCTCCATCATAACCTCCCTGCTCTTATATTCTATGCTTCGGCTAATGAAGGCAAGTATCCCATATGCCTTTTTAACCGCGTTATCTACCTGTCCTGCTGCCTTCAGGGATCTATGTACATGAACACCAAGGTCCCTCTGATCCTTTGTCCTTCCTAAGGTCATACCATTCATGGTGTATTCCATTGCCTTGTTAGTCCTCCCAAAATGCATCGCCTCACACTTTTCAGGGTTAAATTCCATTTGCCACTGTTCTGCCCATCTAACCCATCTGCCCGTCTATATTGTTCTGCAACCTGAGGCTTCCCTCCTCGCTATTTACCACTCCACCAATTATCGTGTCATCTGCGAACTTACTGATCATACGTCCTACATTCATATCTGAATCATTAATGTACACTACAAACAGCAAAGGACCCAGTACCGATCCCTGCGGTACACCACTGGACACAGGCTTCCAGTCACAAAACAACCTTCGACCATCACCCTCTGCCTCCTGCCACTAAGCCAATTTTGGATCCAATGTGCCAAATTGCCCTGGATCCCATAGGCTCTTACCTTCTTGACCAGTCTCCCTTGCGGGACTTTGTCAAAAGCCTTACTGAAGTCCATGTAGACTACATCAACTGCACTATCCTCATCCACACACCTAGTCACCCCTTGAAAAATTCAATCAAATTGGTTAGACATGATCTCCCCCTGACAAAGCCATGCTGACTATCCTTGATTAATCCTTGCCTCTCCAAATGGAGACTAATTCTGTCCCTCAGAATTTTTTCCAATAATTTCCCTACCACTGATGTTAGGCTCACTGGCCTGTAATTCCCTGGTTTATCCCTACTACCCTTCTTGAATAATGGTACTACGTTAGCTGTTCTCCAGTCCTCTGGCACCTCCCCTGTGGCCAGACAGGTTCTGAAAATTTGTGTCAGAGCCCCTGCAATCTCCTCCCTTGCCACACACAGCAGCTTGGGATACATCTCGTCTGGGCCTGGGGAGTTATCCACTTTTAAGCCCGCTAAAATTGCTAGTACCTCCTCCCTCTCAATATTAATTTGTTCAAATATATCACAATCCCCCTGCCTGATTTCTATGCCTACATCGTCCTTCTCCATAGTGAACACAGATGCAAAATATTCATTTAAAACCTCACCCACAGCTTCCGGCTCGACACACAGATTGCCACTTTGGTCCCTAATGGGCCCTACTCTTTCCCTGGTTATCCTCTTGCCCTTAATATACTTATTAAATACCTTGGGATTTTCCTTTTTTTTGCCCGCCAGTGTTTTTTCATGCCCCCTCTTCGCTCTCCTAATTTCTTTTTTAAGTGCCCCCCTGCACTTTCTATACTCTCCTAAGGCTTCCACTGTTTTTAGTCCTTTGTATCTGCCAAAAGCCTCCCTTTTTTTCCTAATCCATTCTTGTATATCCCTTGACATCCAAGGTTCCCTGGGCTTGTTGGTCCCACCCTTGACCTTTACGGGAACATGTTGGCGTTGTACTCTCTCTATTTCCTTTCTGAAAGATTCCCACTGCTCTGATGTGGATTTTCCTGCAAGTAGCTGATCCCAGTCCACTTTGGCCAGATCCTGCCTTATCATATTAAAATCGGCCTTCCCCCAATTTAGAACCTTTATTTCCGGTCCATCTTTGTCCTTTTCCTTGACTACCTTAAATCTCACCGAATTATGGTCACTGTCACCAAAATGCTCTCCTACTGACACTTCTACCACTTGCCCAGCTACATTCCCTAGAATTAGGTCCAGTACCGCCCCCTCTCTTGTAGGACTTTCTACATGCTGGCTCAAAAAGCTCTCCTGGATGCAGTTTAAGAATTCCGCACCCTCTAAGCCTTTCACACTCTGACTATCCCCGTTAATATTGGGGAAGTTGAAATCCCCTACTATTATTACCCTATTATTTCTACACTTCTCTGAGATTTGCCTACATATCTGTTCCTCTATCTCCCCCCTGACTGTTTTGGGGCCTATAGTACACTCCCAGTAAAGTGCTTGCCCCCTTTTTGTTTTTAAGTTCTACCCATATCTTGGGCCCATCTCATTTCTCAATGTATTGACAAAGGTTAGTCAAACAGGATGAGGTCCTGCAACAAGAATTTAGGGAGCTAGGTAGCATATTAAAAAGCAGGACCTCAAAGGTTGTAATCTCTGGATTACTCCCGGTGCCACGTGCTCGTGAGTATAGGAATAGGAGGATTGAGCAGATGAATGCGTGGCTAAAGAGTTGGTGCAGGAGGGAGGGCTTTAGTTTCCTGGATCACTGGGTCTGCTTCAGGGGAAGTACAAGTCGGACGGGTTGCACCTGAACCGGAACGTGACCAACATCCTTGCGGGGAGGTTTGCTAGTGCTGTTTGGGAGTTTAAACGAACTTGGCAGGGGGCTGGGATACGGCATGAAGCGATAGTAGGGGGTGATGCACAGCCAAATATAGAGGAAAAAACAAGTAAGCCTGGAAGGCAGAGCAAATATGTAACGGCACAAGGGCATTGGTGAGACCACATCTGGAGTACTGTGTACAGTATTGGTCTCCTTATTTAAGGAAGGATGTAAATGCATTGGAAGCAGTTCAGAGAAGGTTTACTAGACTAATACCTGGAATGGGCGGACAGGCTATGCTTGTATCCGCTGGAGTTTAGAAGAGTAAGAGGTGACTTGATTGAGACATATAAGATCCTGAGGGGTCTGGACAGGGTGGATGTGGCGAGGATGTTTCCTCTTGTGGGAGAATCTAGAACTAGGGGTCACTGTTTAAAAATAAGGGGTTGCCCATTTAAGGCAGAGATGAGGAGACATTTTTTCTCACAGAGGGTCGTGAGTCTTTGGAACTCTCTTCCTCAGAGGACGGTGGAAGCAGAGTCTTTGAATATTTTTAAGGCAGAGGTAGATAGATTCTTGGTAAGCTAGGGGGTGAAAAGTTATCGGGGGTAGGCGGGAATGTGGAGTAATCGGATCAGCCATGATCTTACTGAATGGCGGAGCAGGCTCGAAGGGCTGAGTGGCCTACTCCTGCTCCTAATTCGTATGTTCGTATGTTTCCACTGGCAGGAGGGTCAGTGACCAGAGGACACAGATTTAAGGTGATTGGCAAAAGAACTGGGGTCGAGATGAGGAGAATTTTTTTATGCAGCAAGTTGTGATGATCTGGAATGCACTGCCTTGAAGTGTTTGTCCACTAATATCAAGAGTCACTTCTAGAACAATGTCGCAACAAAAATCAGTTTCAGA
Source organism: Squalus acanthias (assembly GCA_030390025.1). NCBI lineage: Eukaryota > Metazoa > Chordata > Chondrichthyes > Squaliformes > Squalidae > Squalus > Squalus acanthias. Next base: position 254,315,105 of record CM059425.1, read on the forward strand.
TTGACATGTGAATGGAATATCCAATAAGCAAGATGCTGTTGTCAGTTATAAGGACATTGGGATCAGTTCCCGAGCGGTAAACCTTGATCAAAGTGTTCCCCGACAAATCCTTCGCCCCTTCAACTCAACTCCTCATCAAAGAACTGTCAGGAATTTCACCGTCCCCTGTCTAGGGAAGCACTGAGTACCTGAATTTGGCTCGTCAACCGGTCCTGATTATACTACCAACCACTATTAGGATACATATAAACTGTGGAGTGAAAGAGTTCATCTCTTCTTGCTAAGTAATCAAATAAGAAGTCAGACCATGAAACCATGAACTAACGTTTCTTTATTAACTCTTCACGTTAAACAGTAAGAGTATGCAGGCACTGAGGTAGATATTTGATGGAATTCATGTCTGAGGTTATTTGGATTGTTCACTTGGGTAACTTAGCATCAGATGGCTTTACTGATTACAAGTTTACTCATTACAAGTTTATATTTTACTCAAATTACTTGAATTATCTGCCTATCTCCGGCTGATGGAGCTCTTAAACTTCTCTCCACCTCTCTCTCTCTCTTCCTTTCCTGGTCTCTTCCTTCTTGACTCTTCTGCTCTTTTCCCTCCATCTACTTTCCTTGCAACTTGATTGACTTCTGTGTCGAAAACATTATCTTTTCCATGTTGGATTAACAAAGCAAATTCAACAACTTGCATTGATCTACATTTTTTTAATGTAGAAGAACATTCTAATGCACTTCAGAGGCGGAATCGGACAAAAATGGATGGCAAGACAAAGAAGGTGATATTAGCAGGGGTGAAAGATGGGCTTTAAGGAGGTCTTAACGGAGGAGGCGGAGAGGTTTTAGAAGAAAATTCCAGAGCGTGGGGCCTAGATGGCTGAAGGCCTGGTCTCCAATGGTGGGACGGAGGGAGAGAAGTTTTTTGTTTATTATTCGTTCATGGGATCTGGGCGTCGCTGGCAAGGACAGCATTTATTGCCCATCCCTTTCTGATTTCCTGAGTTCTGCAGGAATGCTGGAAACTCCATGTTGAAGACACCTTGATCCCTTTTTAGGCCTTTTTGGCCACAATCTCCAGTCTGAAAACTCACTCCTTTGCTGATGGCACTTCCACATCTGAAACTGTCAGTGCTGTAAACTGAAACTGTCGTAAAATAGAGGAACGATTTACACCTAGAAATGAAGACATTAGGAAAAACTTCCCACTGTATAAATTCGATGTGTACTTTTGTTTTTGCAGATTGCCAGAAAATACGATTTACTGATAATTGAAGATGATCCTTATTACTTTCTGCAGTATGAAAAGGTAAAAGAAAGAAAGACTTGCGTTTCTATAGCGCCTTTCATGACCAAGGGGCTTTACAGCCAATGAAGTGCTTTTGAAGTGTAGTCACTGTTGTAATGTAGGAAATACTGTAGCCAATTTGTGCACAGCAAGCTCCCACAAACAACAGTGAGATGTTGAAATTTGGGATAAATATTGACCAGGACACCAGGGCAATTCCCCTGCTCTTCTTCGAAATAGTGCCATGGGAATTTGGTGAGTGAGGGAATTCGGTGAGGTGGGGGTAAGAAGTTCTGCTTGATACAGAAAAAAAAAATAAACAACTCGGGTTAAATTAGGACAGTGGGTTAAGTTACAGTAAAGACCTTAAGCATATAACTAATTGTAATAAATTAAACAAGGTTATTACCGAGATTAAAGACTATTAATAGACAATTGAGTATTTCTTGAAAACCTAATTAGTTAAATAAAATACAATCGAGATGGCAGGGCAGGTGATGTGTTGCAGCTGTAGCATGTGGGAGCTGGTGGACCCCAGTGTGATCCACAGCAACCTCATCTGCAGTAAGGGTCTGCAGCTCGAGGAACTTCGGCTCAGAATTGATGAGCTGGAGTCACACCCCTTAGGTTAAATACTTCAGATTTGGTCCATGGTCAGGGACAGGAGGGTGTGACTACGAGTGAGGCAAATGTGGGGATCCAGAAGGTAGCATTGGAGGAGCCTCAGCCCTTGCACTTGTCCAACAGGTACAAGGTTCTTGCAGCCTGTGTGGACGAGAGCAGGGACTGCAGTGAGGATGAGCAAACTGACCACAGCACCATGGTACAGGGGGCCATTCAAGTTGGGGAAGTAAAAAGGAATGTAGTAGTGGTAGGGGACAGTATAGTTAGGGGGATAGATACTGTTCTCCGCAGCCGAGAGTGAGTCTCGAAGGCTGTGTTGCCTGCCCGATGCCAGGGCTAAGGACATCTCCTCGGGCCTGGAGAGGAATTTGGAGTAGGAGAGGAAGGATCCAGTTGTCGTGGTCCACATAGGTACCAACGACAAAGGTAGGACTAAGAATGAAGTTCTGCTGAGGGAGTATGAGCAGCTAGGGAGTAAATTAAAAAGTAGAACCACAAAGGTAATAATCTCTGGATTACTACCTGAGCCACGAGCAAATTGGCATAGGGTCAATAAGATCAGAGAGTTGAATGCGTGGCTCAAAGATTGGTTGGGAAAAATGGGTTTCGATTCATGGGGCACTGGCACCAGTACTGGGGAAAGAGGGAGCTGTTCCATTGCGACGGGCTTCACTTGAACCGTGCTGGGACCAGTGACCTGGCGAATTGAATAACTAGGGCTGTAGATAGGGCTTTAAACTAAATAGTCGGGGGGGAGGGTTTCAGGTGAGGGGAAACTTAGAAAGTTAAAGAGATAGGACAAGTCAATAGTGCAGGGTAGCGAGAGGGGTAATGATAACCAGAGTGTGACAGGAAGGGACAGAGCGTACAAGCATAAGTGTGCACCAGCAAATAGAGTCAGAGTAGGGAAAAATGGTAAAAAGACAAAATTAAAGGCTCTTTATCTGAATGCATGCAGCATTCGTAACAAGATAGATCAATTGACGGCACAAATAGAAATAAATGGGTATGATCTGATAGCCATTACAGAGACGTGGCTGCAAGGTGACCAAGGCTGGAAACTGAATATTCGGGGGTATTTGGCATTTCGGAAGGATAGGCAGAAAGGAAAAGGAGGTGGGGTAGCTCTGTTAATAAAGGATGAGATCAGTACAGTAGTGAGAAATGATCATGGCTCGGAAGATCAAGATGTAGAATCAGTTCGGGTGGAGATAAGAAATAATAAGGGAAACAAGTTACTGGTGGGAGTTGTTTATAGGCTCCCTAACAGTAGCTATACTGTGGGACAGAGTGACATAATAAAGACTCACTACGCACTTGAACATAAAGCAAGGCTTTAATCAACTTGTAACAAAACATGGAGGTCTAGTTAGCAGTCACTAGCTTCCTGTTTCCAGATTGTCTCTGCCCAAGGTGGGCCCATGCCTGAGTATTTATACTCCCTGGACGGCACCCCAGCTGGCCGCCCAGTAGTACTTCCTGAGTTGTTACTTGCGATTTATGACACAGAGTATAAATCAAGAAATAATGGAGGCTTGTAAGATAGATACTGCAATAATCATGGGCGATTTTAATCTTCACATAGATTGGACTAATCAAATTGGCAAAGGTAGCCTTGAGGACAAGTTCATAGAGTATATTCATGACAGTTTCTTAGAACAATACATTGGGGAACCAACCAGGGGACAGGCTATTTTAGATCTGGTAATATGTAATGAGACAGGATTAATTAATGATCTCATCGTAAAGGATCCTCTAGGGAAGAGTGATCATACCATGGTAGAATTTTACATTCAATTTGAGGGTGAGAAACTTGGGACTGAAACTAATGTCTTCAACTTAAATAAAGGCAATTACAAGGGTATGAAGACAGAGTTGGCTAAAGTGGACTGGGATAATAGATTAAAAGATAAGACGGTAGATAAGCAGTGGCAGAATTTTAAGGAGATATTTCATAACTCTCAAGAAAGATATATTCCAGTGAGAAAGAAAGACTCTATGATAAGGATGAACCATCTGTGGCTTACTAAGGAAGTTCAGGATGGTATCAAATTGAAAGAAAAGACATACAATGTTGCGAGGATTAGTGGTAGGCCAGAAGATTGGGAAATTTTTAGAAACTTGCAAAGGATGACTAAAAAAATAATAAAGAGGGAGAAAATAGATTATGAGTATAAACTAGCAAGAAATATAAAAACAGACAGTAAGAGCTCCTACAAGTATATAAAAAGGAAGAGAGTAGCTAAAGTAAACATTGGTCCCTTAGAGGCTGAGACTGGGGAATTAATAATGGAAAACAAGGAAATGGCGCAGACTTTGAACAAATATTTTGCATCTGTCTTCATGGTAGAAGACACTAAAAGCATCCCAATTATAGTGGAAAATCAAGGGGCATAAGGGAGGGGGGAACTTAAAACAATCAATTCCAGCATTTTCCCAATGACAGATGTTAGGCTGTCTTTATCGTTACAAATTCTATGGGCTGGATTTTGATACTGGGGCGGGTTGGGGTCGTGTCATCCACTTTTCGTGTTATCCACCCGACTGCGATTGGATGTGGGAGATTGATGCATTTTTCACCTAATTGGGCAATTGAGTTCCAGCATGTTGGAACCCATGAACCAATTAGTGTTTTCAGTCTGAAAGTCGCCTCTGATGATGTCATCATTGCTGCTGCATTGAAGGTCTGCAAAGACTGCCTGGCCTTTGCTGTGAGAGGACCTGCAGGCAAAATGAGCAGCAGCAGCCCTAAGTCTGCTCCCAGATATTTTTGCACCACCACTCCCAGATATGTCTCCTCCCAATCCATCCATCCATAGCCATCCATCCATCCAGCCTCCCTGCCTGTCTGTTAAGGGCCTCAACAGCCTATCCCGCCTCTTAGAGGCGGGACGGAGTCGGGACCAGCAGACACGATTTAATGAAAATTGCGTGGAGGCGGGCTTGTGCCCGCCCACCAGTTTTCACAATTTTAACCACTCACACGCCTCCAAACCCACCTCCACGGGTCAATGAAAATCCAGCCCTATGTCTTTGTGCTGGGAGAGCAAACACAAATACAGTGCAGTGGTTATGTTACTGGGCAAGTGATGTACACAACATGAGCTCAAATCCCACCATGGCAGTTTGAGAATTTGAATTCAGTTTTAAAAATCTGGAATGAAAATTGCTGGTATCAGTAAAAGTGACCATAAATTGTCGTAGAAACTCAACTGGTTCACTAATGCCCTTTTAGGGAAGGAACTCTGCCGTCCTTACCCGGTCTGGCCCATATGTGACTCCAGTCCCACAACAACGTGGTTGACTCTTAATTGCCCTCTGAAATGGCCGAGCAAGCCAATCAGATCAGGGCAACTAGGGATGGGCAATAAATGCCGGCCTTGCTGAAGACACCCACATCCCGAGAATGAATCATAAAAATCAAAGCCAGAAAAGTCTCCCTTTTTGATTCTCGCCGCTCACCGTCATCATCTATATTTGAAACAACTGATGAGCTCATTGGAGATATTTAACCCAACAGCTTGAAGGAGCTAATTTAAGATGCATAGTCACTGAGTCAACACCTCACTAATTGTCATTTGAACTGCATGTTGATGCGTTCTCCCATATACTGTTAGGCTGAGCGGTTCCACATTTTGAAGAGAAAGATTCATGAATGCCGTAACAAGGCTGTTAATGTTGATCCTGCAGGAACTCGTTCTAATTTGTTTGGGAGACTAACGGAACTCGCTCTTTAAGCATTTAGACATGAAGGGGTTGCCGTGGTAACGAAAGCATAAGTGCGTTCATAGGAAATTCTTTCTGCTATTTTATGAAAGGCAGAAACCCATTTTAAAAGGAGAAATAATCAAAACCGAATTGTGGATGCTTTGGTAATAATTTTCCAAAACTCCCTGAACTCAGCAAAGGTCCCGGCAGATTGGAAAACTGCTAATGTAACACCCTTATTTAAAAAGGGTTGTAGGCAGAAGGCTGGAAATTATAGACCAGTTAGCCTAACATCTGTGGTGGGTAAAATTTTGGAGTCTATTATTAAGGAGACAGTAACGGAACATTTAGATAAACATAATTTAATAGGACAAAGTCAGCATGGCTTTATGAAGGGGAAGTCATGTCTGACAAATTTGCTCGAGTTCTTTGAGGACATAACGTACAGGGTGGATAAAGGAGAACCAGTGGATGTAGTGTATTTAGACTTCCAGAAGGCATTCGACAAGGTGCCACATAAAAGATTATTACTCAAGATAAAAAAATCACTGGATTGGGGGTAATATTCTGGCATGGGTGGAGGATTGGTTATCTAACAGGAAGCAGAGAGTTGGGATAAATGGTTCATTCTCGGACTGGCAACCAGTAGCCAGTGGTATTCCGCAGGGGTCGGTGCTGGGTCCCCAACTCATTACAATCTATATTAACGATTTGGAGGAGGGGACCGAGTGTAACATATCAAAATTTGCAGATGATACAAAGATGGGAGGGAAAGTAGAGAGTGAGGAGGACATGAAAAACCTACAAGGGGATATAGACAGGCTGGGTGAGTGGGCAGAGATTTGGCAGATGCAATGCAATATTGGAAAATGTGAGGTTATGCACTTTGGCAGGAAAAATCAGAGAGCAAGTTATTATCTTAATGGCGAGAAACTGGAAAGTACTGCAGTACAAAGGGATCTGGGGGTCTTGGTGCAAGAAAATCAAAAAGTTAGTATGCAGGTGCAGCAGGTGATCAAGAAAGCCAATGGAATGTTGGCTTTTATTGCTAGGGGGATAGAATATAAAAACAGGGAGGTATTGCTGCAGTTGTATAGGGTATTGGTGAGACCGCACCTGGAGTACTGCATACAGTTTTGGTGTCCATACTTAAGAAAAGACATACTTGCTCTCGAGGCAGTACAAAGAAGGTTCACTCGGTTAATTCCGGGGATGAGGGGGTGGACATACGAGGAGAGGTTGAGTAGATTGGGGCTCTACTCATTGGAGTTCAGAAGAATGAGAGGCGATCTTATTGAAACATATAAGATTGTGAAGGGCCTTGATCGGGTGGACGCGGTGAGGATGTTCCCAATGATGGGTGAAACTAGAACTAGGGGACATAATCTTAGAATAAGGGGCTGCTCTTTCAAAACTGAGATGAGGAGAAACTTTTTCACTCAGAGGGTAGTGGGTCTGTGGAATTTGCTACCCCAGGAAGCTGTGGAAGGCACTTCATTAAATAAATTTAAAACAGAAATAGACAGTTTCCTAGAAGTAAAGGGAATTAGGGGTTACGGGGAGCGGGCTGGAAATTGGACATAAGTTTGAGTTCGGATCGGTCAAGGCCCTGTGGGTGGCGGAGCGGGCCCAGGGGCCGAGTGGCCTGGTCCTGCTCCTACTTCTTGTGTTCTTTAGAGTTGAGGTTGGATCAGATCAGCCATGATCTCATTGAATGGCGGAGCAGGCTCGAGGGGCCGACTGGTCTACTCCTGCTCCTATTTCTTATGTTCTTATGAAAATATTGGGGATGCTGGAGATCTGGAATAAAGACAGAAAATGCTGGCAACACTCGGCAGATCCGGCAGCCTCTGTGGAGAGAGAATCAGAATTAACAACATTTCAGGCCGGTGACCTCTCCCCAAAACAAGGATCACCGACCCGAAATGTTAAAGCTCTTTCTCTCACCGTTTAAAAGAAACTAGTGAAATAGCAGGCGGAGATCTTTCCTGCAGTGTTAATGTGCTGTTTACTAATATTAAACGGTGAGATTTACATCCCAAAGTGGTAGCTTCTTTTAAAGAAAGAAAGACTTGTATTTATATAGCGCCTTTCATGACTCAGGATGTCCCAAAGTGCTTTACAGCCAATTGAAGTGTAGTCACTGTTGTAATGTAGGAAACGCAGCAGCCAATTTGCGCACAGCAAGCTCCCACAAACAGCAATGTGATGATGACCAGATAATCTGTTTGTTAGCGATGTTGATTGAGGAATAAACATTGGCCAGGAAACTGGGGAGAACTCCCCTGCTCCTCTTCGAAATAGTGCCATGGGATCTTTTACATCCACCTGAGAGAGCAGACGGGGCCTCGGTTTAACGTCTCATCCGAAAGACGGCACCTCCCATAGAGCAGCACTCCCTCAGTGCTCCCCTGGAGTGTCAGCCTAGATTTTTGTGCTCCAGTCTCTAGAGTGGGACTTGAACCCACAATCTTAGACTCGGAGGCGAGAGTGCTACCCGCTGACCCACAGCGGACACGCCATGAAAGGGCTTCAAATTGTTCTTCTGTATAAACAACTGATTGTGGCTCTCTTGTGTTTTTCATTTGATTTGCAGCTTTGGGCTCCATCTTTCCTTTCTTTGGATGTTGATGGGCGAGTAATGAGGGCAGACTCCTTCTCCAAGGTCCTGTCTTCAGGGTAAGGACGCTGTCTTGCCTTTGAGGTTTATTGAAGGGTAGGTAGCTGGGCAGCCTGCACCGGCACTGCCATCTGCCCAGTGAAAAGAAGCTCCAGTCTACAGCCAGTTAGATTTTAATGTGGAGATCACGAGCGGGAACATGGGCTCTCTCCTGATTTGAGACGATTCCTCGTTACGTTCACATTGTTCCCAGGCCAGCCCGATGCGAGACTCCCAAAACAAGCGCTCTACTCGGAGCTCCGACATGGTAAGAGAGCTCCAGGTGGGCAGAGGAAACGCTTCAAGGACACCCTCAAAGCCTCCTTGAAAAAGTGCAACATCCCACCGACACCTGGGAATCCCTGGCCCAAGACCGCACAAAGTGGAAGAGAAGCATCCGGGAAGGCGCCGAACAACTCGAGCCTCTTCGCCGGGATCAAGCGGAAGCCAAGCGCAAACAGCGGAAGGAGCGCACGTCAACCCAAGCACCCCACTCACCCGGCCCTTCAACCACCGTCTGCCCCACCTGTGACAGAGACTGTAGGTCCCGCATTGGACTTATCAGTCACCTGAGAACTCATTTTTAGTGTGGAAGCAAGTCATCCTCGGTTCCAAGGGACTGCCTAAGAGAAGAGTATGGAGAACCGAAATCTCTGGGAGAGCCATTTCTTTCATCCCTAACAAAGGTGCCTGGATTGCACTGGGTGGCTCAGATTGGGAGTTTAACATACTGGAAGGATCAACACTACGTGCCCTGTCTTCATCCACTGTGTCACAGTTTTCGGCTATTTCAAAGAACAATGGCTTCTGTTGGAACAGCTGCTAGAATACGAGGTCAAACCCGTTTAAATAATCACCCTCAACGCCAGTTGGTGAAGTTGGGAGTAAGGGCCTTAGTCAGGGTAGTTTTGGGGAGGAGCTGAACGTGGACTTTGATGTTCGCCATACTTGATGAAGAAATGGAGCCACGTTCATTGAGCTGCTTGAGCTGAAGAACGCAACCTTCCCCTTCCTTAAAAACACAAATTTAAAAAATAGGCAGCAAGTATTTGAAGCCTCTGATCTTGTTCTGTGTTTAAATAGGCTGAGGATCGGATTCCTAACTGGGCCCAAGCCTCTCATCGACCGAATCGTTCTACATATCCAAGCGTCCACGATGCACACCAGCACCTTCACACAGGTGAGTAAGTTTGCTTCTGGCTAACATCAAGCTAAAATCAAAGGGGTAAATCTTTAACTATCACCGTCGGCCGGAAGGGAACAGATCGAACACCCGTTATTTATTTTTACATTTCTAACAATTAATTCTCAGATAACATGGGTTGAAATCGGGCTCGACAGTATTAGTCTCGAACACATTAACACATTTGTGTGAAATTTCGTTTAACAAAGACATTGACCCATTTTACTTTAAAGGGATTGATAATTTGATAAAATGGTGGAGGGAGGGATTTCATACGGCTGTGTTAATGAGTCCATTGCAAACCACATCTGAATAAGTACAAGAAAAGACCATTGATCCTGTCCCATCCCAGCATGGTGTGACATTCACACACAACATTTTGCCCCCTTCCCCCAGCACTCCCACCAGCAGTCAGGGGGTCTCCTGGGAGAGGTCAAAAACCAGAGAAAGAGACATGAGAGAAAGAACTTACATTTAGATAGCATCTCACATGACCTCAGGACGTCCCAAAGCCCAAGTTTAGAAAATGGGACTTTCTTTCATTGATGTCTTGTCAGTGTAAAAGTGATTGGTTGCCTGTGAAACACTTTGAGGTGGATGTCAGGTGCCTAATAAAAGCATATCCGTCTCTCCATATCTCTCTGTACATCTCTCAACTCGCTTGCTTTCAATCTCTCTCTCTCTCGTTCACGCACTCTATTGAAACTCTCCCTTTTTGAATGCAGTTGTGCTCAGCACCTGGAATGAACGGTTCAGAGAGAAAAAAAATTCTCTGATCACCACCCGTAGCAACAACATCAATCCGTCTGTGAATATTTCCTCTGCCATTTCTAAAAGAAAGACGACTTCCATTTCTATAGCGCCTTTCACGATCTCAGGACGTCCCAAAGAGCTTTACAGCCAATGAAGTACTTTTGAAGTGTAGTCACTGTTGGAAATGCGACAGCCAATCTGTGCACAGCAAGCTCCCACAAACAGCACCGTGATAATGACCAGATAATCTGTGTTAGTGATGTTGATTGAGGGATAAATATTGGCCAGGACACCGGGGATAACTCCCCTGCTCTTCTTCGAAATAATGCCATGGAATCTTTTCCGTCCACCTGAGAGAGCAGACGGGGCCTCGGTTTAACGTCTCATCCGAAAGATGGCATCTCCAACAGTGCAGCACTCCCTCAGTAATTGAGGGTAAGGAAAAAAGCATAAATTAAGTACATAGAGAGCAGGGGAGTGCATGATAATGGAGAATAGGAAGAGAATGGAAGAGAATACAAGAAAACAATTAGGAAGGCAAAGAGGAACGATGAAATTAAAATATCAAGGAAGATAAAACAAAATAGTAAAATATTTTACAGGCACATCAATAAAAAAAGGAAGGTTGGGATGGGAATAGGGCCATTAAGGGATAGACAGGATAATACCACAGGTAACAATAGAGAGATGGCAGAAATATGAAATAATTATTTTGCTTCAGTATTTACCAGGGACTTAGAACAGGTGGACATGACATTGGAGGATGAAATAAATACATTTAAAATAAAAAGAGGGAATATATTAAATAAACTAATCAAACTCAAAGAGGATAATTCCCCTGGTCCGGATGGATTGTATCTACACATTTTAAAAGAACCTAGGGAAGATATAGCAGAGGCATTATTACACATATTTAATAATTCATTAGAAAAAGGTGTAGTGCCAGAGGACTGACGGATAGCTAACATAATACCTTTATTTCAGAAGGGGGATAGACCAGTCAGCTTAACATCGGTGGTAGGAAAAATAATGGAATCCCTACTAAAGGAGAAAATAGAAGAACATTTCGAAACCAAAAACATGGTAATGAATAGTCAGCATGGATTTCAAAAGGGAAAGTCTTGCTTGACCAACCTCATTGAATGTTTTGAAGAGGTCACAGAGAGAGTAAACAATGGTAATGCAGTAGATGTAATTTATCTAGATTTTCAAAAGGCCTTTGATAAGGTACCCCATAATAAACTGATGAACAAGGTCAGAGAATGCAGAGTCAGGGGACAAGTAGCAGAATGGATTGCTGGCTGGCTACAAGACAGAAAGCAGAAAGCAGGAGTAAAGGGTAGCTATTCACAGTGGCAGAAGGTGGGTAGTGGTGTTCCACAAGGATCAGTGCTGGGACCACTTTTGTTCACAATTTCCATTAACGATTTAGACTTTGGAATGAAAAACACAATTTCTAAATTTGCGAATGACACCAAATTGAGGGGGACAGTCAATACTGAGGAGGACTGCAACAAATTACAGGAGGACATGAATAAACTTGCAGAATGGGTAAATAATTGGCAAATGAAGTTCAACATAACTGAATGTGAGGTATTACATTTTGGTAGGAAGAATAGAGAGGTCACTTATTACTTGGAGGGTGCGAGTCTAGGAGGGGTAGAGGAACAAAGGGATCTCGGAGTACAAATACATTAATCATTAAAAGTTGCGACACCGGTTAGCAAGGCCATACAAAAAGCAAACCAAGCACTAGGGTTTATTTCTAGAGGGATAGAATTGAAAAGTAGGGAAGTTATGCTAAACCTGTACCGAACCTTGGTTAGACCACACTTAGAGTACTGCGTACAGTTCTGGTCGCCATATTATAAAAAGGATAGAGAGGCACTGTAAATCGTGCAGAGAAGATTTACAAGGATGATACCAGAAATGCGAGGGTATACATATCAGGAAAGGATGAACAGGCTGGGTCTCTTTTCTCTTGAAAAGAGAAGTCTGAGGGGTGACCTAATAGAAGTCTTTAAAATCATGAAAGGTTTTGATCAAGTGGATACAGAGAGAGTGTTTCCACTTGTGGGGAAGAGCATAACTAGAGGCCATCAATATAAGATAGTCACCAAGAAATCCAATAGGGAATTCAGAAGAAATGTCTTTACCCGAAGAGAGGTGAGAATGTGGAACTTGCGACCACAGGGAGTGGTTGAAGCGAATAGTATAGATGCATTTAAGGGGAGGCTAGACAAGCATATGAGGGAGAAGGGAATACAGGGTTATGCTGATAGAGTTAGATGAGGAAAGATGGGAGGAGGCTCGAGTGAAGCATAAACGCCGGCATGGACTGGTTGGGCCGAATGGCCTGTTTCTGTGCCATGTATCCTGTGGAATTCCATGTACTGCACTGGAGTGACAGCCTGGATTTTTGTGTTTAAATCTCTGGAGTGGGACTTGAACCCACAACCTTCTGACTCAGAGATGAAAGTGCTACCCACTGAGCCACGACTATCACTTCAGAGTACCTTAGTTGAAGGACACCTCGGGTATAATGAGGGAATTATATTTCATCTCTAGGTAGTATTTGTAAAACAATTAAGAGCTGAGCATTTGTTTTATTAATCGACTTTAACATCATCACAGCTCTGTGACTCGACCTCTTCTGTCACAAATGAATGGGGAAAGGAAGCAGGATTGAAAACTTTCCAGAGTCTGTGCGTGAAGGCCAAACTCTTAATCGGCTTTCCAAAAAGAAGCAGGTGCCAAGGCTGAATGATTGATTTTCACAATCAGATCAGTGGATCGGTCGTTTAAACGGCGCTCGCCCGTTCTATCAGACCTACGCTGTATCGCTTCCATTTAAATCATGTTTGGCCCGACTACCATCCTTCATCAAAAATCTAAGCAGCATGTTCTTGGTCCTGTTCTTGGCCTTGCTCCTGCTCCATCCGGGTGTGACTGGTCTTCACCGGCCTATCGTCACTCATTCAGTCCAATGTCCATCGGTTCTATTTATATCGGGAAACATTAATGGGGGGGTTGCGGAGACGGGCAATTTTTAACCTAAACCCACCTGTCGGGTAACAGACTGGACCGTTTGAAGTCAACAGCAAGTAATATTGGGCGGGATGTAAAACCGGTGTTCCACCCGATCCCATGGGATTCCCGCCCGGCCAACGTGTCAACTAAAGTTGCACAGAGAAGTCAAACCTTATGTTCAACTCTTGGTATTGTTGCTTACTTAAGTCTGACAACGTGCGTACAGTTAATATATGTTCCATTATAGCTCATGGTTGTGCAGCTACTTCAACAATGGGGACAGAATGGCTTCCTGGAGCATGTTGACAGGTAAAGATTACAACATAACATCTGCCTTTTCTCTCTCTCTCTCTCTCTCTCTCTCTCTAAGTAATGGGATATGACCAGTGAATTAGTCGGGATTTTATATTTCATTCTCCTTTCTTCTAGCTTTTAGAGGCTGAGATTGTTCTCCTTAGAGCAGAGAAGGTTAAGGGGAGATTTGATAGAGGCGTTCAAAATCATGAAGGGTTTTGATAGAGTAAATAAGGAGACACTGTTTCCAGTGGTAGAAGGGTCGGTAACCAGAGGACACAGATTTAAGATAATTGGCAAAAGAAGCAGAGGGTGAGATGAGAAAATAAATTACGCAATGAGTTGTTATGATCTGGAATGCACTGCCTGAAAACGATGACAACTCAATCCTACTTGTGCTTCGTGGGTCTCCACTTGGTGGGGGTCCCTAAATGGAGTGGCACCCACAACTAGTGGGCCTCCCTGCATGTACCCCAGTCCCCTCCGATCAGAGAATCCCAGAAGGGGTAGACAGCAAGTTCACTTAAAAAAATGTGTCTTTCTGTCTGTCTGTCTGTGTGTCTGTCTATCTCTATCTATGCTTGCATTTATATAGCGCCTTTCACGACCTCAGGACATCCCAAAGCGCGTTACAGCCAATGAAGTACTTTTGAAATGGAGTCACTGTTGTAATGTAGAAAATGATCATTGGAAGTGAGGCCTTCTAGCTGCTGAAGGCATGTGGGCTCGGTTTTGGCCATGTTAGGCAACCGCAAAGTAATTGGGGAGTCCTGACCCCCTGACCTCGCTCTTTCCCCCCCGCACCCACCACCCCACCCTTATACTGGCTCCAGCATTACCGTTAAGCATTCCTTTTATAGACTATACAGATTAAGCTTCTCTCGCCTTTCCTCATGTCCTTTGCACCTTGGAGTGAGTCTTCTTGCACTTTCCTGTCCTCTTTCTAATGCGAAGGATATCTTTTGTGCTGTGGTGACTATAAAACACAGAGCCCTAAATATGGGCTGATCATTGCATTGTAAGAACCAACTTTCCTCCCGACATCTCCACCTAAAGTGCTCTCTCCCTCCTTTCTCTCTCTCTCTCCCCCTTTCCCTCTCTCTCATTTCTCTCTCTCCCACCTTTCTCTCTCTCTCCCTCCTTTCTCTTCCTCCCCTTTCTCTCTTTCTCCTTTCTCTCTCTCTCCCTCCTTTCTCTTCCTCACTAATCTCGCTCTCTCCCTCCTTTCTCTTCCTCCCCTTTCTCTCCCTCTCCCTCCTTTCTCTCTCTCTCCCCCACCATTCTTTCTCCCTCCCTTCTCTCTCTCTCTCCCTCCTTTCTCTCCCCTCTCTCTCCTTTCTCTCCCACCCCTTTCTCTCTCTACTTTCTCTCTCTCTCTCTCCTTTCTCTCCCACCCCTTTCTCTCTCTCTACTTTCTCTCTCTCTGTCCTTTCTCTCCCTCCCCTTTCTCTCGCTCTCTCCCTCTCCTTTCTCTCTCTCTCTCTCTCCCTCCTTTCACTCCCTCCCCTTTCTCTGTCCATCTCCCTCTCTCTCTCCTAGCTCGCTCTCCTTTCTCCTACTCTCTGGTTCTCTATCTCACTCTCCTTTCTCCCCTCTCTCCCCTCTCCTTTCTCTACTCTCACTCTCTCCCAATCTCTCTCTCACACTCTCTCTTGCCCCCCTCTCCACCCCTGCTGTAAGTGTCCCGAGAGAATTTGGTTTACCCTGGTGGGCCTGGGCCCCAGCACAAATTGGTGCTGATTGTCAATCTCGCTCCAGAGACCCCGGAAGGAATGTCTCGTGTGTGATATGTTCAAAGCAATGCTGGCAACAGTTATAATTTTTAAAGGCACTACTTAGATGAGGAGCTCTGTGTGTGTCGTAGAAGAAGATAAGAGTTACTTTTGAGAGAACTTAAAAGAATAACTTCATTCTCTGTACAACAGATGCCAACATATTACTGGCATCAGTGACTGACCTGAATTGTTCTTTCTCCATTCTGTTTCCGGCAGAGTGGTGGCGTTTTACAGCAAGCAGCGGGACGCCATGCAGTCGTCTGCTGAAAGGTGGCTGAAAGGTAAAGCTTGCAAAGTTAAACTATCATCACTCAAACCACCCTGAACATCAGCATCACGTTGCATTGCTACAGCTCCTTCAATGTAGAAAAAGTCCCAAGGCGCTTCACAGAGGTGTAATCAAAAACAAAAATAGAGGATTCAAAGAGGAGAATAAAATTCAGAGTTACATGTGCTGCTGAACAATCGGCATCACCTTAGCTGGGTCCACCTTCTTCCACTTCCAGATAATTTCCCCCTTGCACTTCCACCACCTTAAACATTCACTCCCTCCACCACCGGCGCACCATGGCTGCAGTGTGTACCATCTACAAGATGCACTGCAGCAACTCGCCAAGGCTTCTTCAGCAGCACCTCCCAAACCCACGACCTCCAACATCTAGAAGGACAAGGGCAGCAGGCGCATTGGAAAACCACATCGGATAGCACCACAGGTTGTGAAAGGCGCGATATAAATACAAGTTATTTCTTTACATGGGCCCCAAAGGCTAAACTCTTGATTATTAGAAACGCAACGTTTTTAAATGTCTAATCTGCCCTTTGGTGCTTTGAAAATTGACCTTGACATTCATAGACTTTAGCTGCACAAAGGAAACTAGATGACCGATCCAATAAATCAACATCCCTAATGGTTACTGGGCACACCAACACCAACCTTTAACACGATCATTTGACAGGAGGAACCCCAAAGCTCTCTGTCAGCTCCCTCATGGTTTGTTTTGTTGAAACTATCAAGCCTGAGATGAACGTGTAGACTTTCATCTGTAAATGCATTCTAGATTCGCCTGCTGCCAACTCCCATTATCCTCCACTGCTGAAGATTAGAAGGACACCAGTAGACTATTTAAAGAGGAGCGGGACACAGGACTAGAAATTACTCCGAGTTAAACAACAGCTGGTTTAATTGTAGCTTATTTTCACAATCCGTGTGCTGTCATATCCCGAGTTACAGAGCTCACCTGATCTGTCCACATCTCTCCACGGATGTTGCCTGGCCTGCTGAGTTTTTCCAGCGTTTTCAGTTGTTATTTCGGATTTCCAGCATCCGCAGTATTTTGCTATCGTATTAGAGCTCACCTGATGTTTGTTTGACTTTCTCGGAGTATTCCTCAACAGAAGAAAATGTGCTGAAAATCTAAAATAGAAACAGGTCCATCATCATCTGAACAGGAAAAGACAGGTTAGCGATTCGGGCAATGGGTAAACACCCAACAAGACAGGTTAGCGATTCGGGCAATGGGTAAACATCCAACAAGAGAGGTTAGTGAATCGGGCAATGGGTAAACATCGATCAAGACAGGTTAGAGAATCGGGCAATGGGTAAACATAGTATTACGTAGAATTCACAGCACAGAAACAGGCCATTTGGCACAACAGCTCCGTGCCGGTGTTTATGCTCCACACGGGCCACCTCCCACCCTGCTCCATCTAACCCTATCGACATGTCCTTCTTTTCCTTTCTTCCTCATGTACGTATCCCGCTTCTCCATAAAGCCATAAAAACATATACACCCAAAAAGATTGGTTAGCATATCAGACAAAGGGGTAAACACCCGATACGTTAACCTAGCCTTATTTTTTAATATCTTTTTAGATGCTGACAGACCTGTTGCATATTTCCAGCATTTTACGTAAATCCATGTGTTTGAGCGATGTTCAGCATGTCCACTGTTTACTGCCAGTGCCAATATGAATTGGTCTATTAACCAAAACATTTCCTGACATTTTTTTTGTGTCTCCTGAATAAGTCAGAATAATTGGCAGATGTTGTCACATAGGGAGGGGTATAGACTGTGGTGTTGCTCGCACTGTGGCCAGGTGCTTTACGTTTCAGCTCACCAAAGCCAGAAAATAATTCTTCCACATTTGTAGAGATTTGAGGAAAATTAAAAACAGGAAGTGCTGGAAATAGACCGACGGTCATCCACCATGTGGAAGAAGAAGGAAGGTCAACTCACTTGGCCAGTCTCTTCATCAGAACCGAATCCTGAGGAAGGCCCACGTCCCGTCCCAACCATTAACCTTCCTTTCTCCTTCGCCTCGAGTTAATTAGCGAGTGGAATATTGTTGGCCCAGGTTTAGGGGCCACATGGGTAAAATCTCCCCCACCCATAGAATAATGGAGCAATAATTCTTGAATATTGCACGACTCCGATTGCCTTTGATACACTGTAGAACTTTTCCACGTCTGCTGATTTTAGTTTTTTATTCAGTGACCAGAAAGCAGAACCAGGAAAATGGACTCCTCGCCATCTTCCTTTCTAACATTCTAGACATGTCTTTTGTTTCTCCTTCCTGTCCTAGCTGAGCTAACAGTTATACGCACGCCTTATAATACCTGCTTTGGTCAATATTTCACAAACCTTTCTCTTGCTACTTCTTACTTTCCTTCCAGATGTCGCTGATTGGCATGTCCCCAGTGCTGGCATGTTCTTCTGGATGAAGCTAAAGGGAATCCCAGACACTTACCAACTAATTTCGGAGAAGGCCCTGAAAAAAGAGGTAACAGCTTGACTGACGGAAGCAACTCTTCCGGCAATATCTGACTATCCGGAGGGGAACTTTTTCGTTTCCTTTTCTTTCTCCTCTTCACCTTCTCTCTCCTCTTCACCCTCTCCTCCTTTCTTCTCCCTGCTTCACCCTTTCTCCTCTTCACTCTCCCCTCTATTCCCTTCTCCTCTTCACTCTCGTCCTTCTCCTCGCCCTCCCCCCCTCTTCACCCTCGCCTCCTCTTCACCCTACACTCAATTCCTTAAATCTTTTCGGGTCTGAAATAGGTGGCGCGCACCAAGCAGTCTCCACAAGCTGGAGGCCCCGAAGTTTGTTCGCTAATTGGGCCTCAGGACTCATCGTGCGTCCAGAAGCATCTCGCCGCTTTGAAGAGGACTTGTTTAAGAACCAGGCAGATCAAGCAGGAGGAGGAGAACGGGAGAGCCGGCAGAGGCCCACAGTGGTGCTGTGAAGCCGGGAAAAACACTCTTGCTACCTCCCTCCCCCCACCCCCTGCACCCCGCCCCCACCGACACCCCCATCTCCACATGAAGGTAAGTTTCAAAGAAAGAGTAATGACCTTGTTGGTAACGGACAATTGGAACCAAAGAAACAGAGCAGAGCACACCTCAGTGCTGACAGATTTCCAGAAAAGTTCCTTAAACAGGCGTGATGCCCCTCATTGACATATTTAAGGGACCTAATGCTTGTTTTAGGTGACTGTCAGGGACGCCTTAATATTGCCTCACAGTGTCGAAGGCCTTTGTGAGATCATCAAAGACCATGTACAGCGGTTGGTGCTGTTCCCTGCATTTCTCTTGGAATTGACGTGCGGTGAAGATCATGTCCATTGTGCCCCTTAGTGGGCGGAATCCGCATTGCGACTCTGGGAGGAGCTCTTCGGCCACTGGGAGAAGGCGATTGAGGAGGATTCTTGCGATGACTTTCCCTGTGGCAGACAGCAGGGAAACTCCTCTGTAATTACCGCAATCGGACTTGTCACCTTTCTTGAAGGTCATCACAATTACAGCATCCCTGAGATCCCCTGGCATGCTCTCCTCCTTCCAGATAAGCGAAATGAGTTCATGAATTCGCGCCAGTAGTGCTTCTCCGCCATGCTTTAGTGCCTCAACGGGGATTCCATCTGCTCCTGAGGCCTTGTTGTTCTTCAGTTGTCGGATGGCCTTTTCAACCTCATGCCGGGCTGGGGTTGTGCTGAGATGGTGGCAGGTAGCATGCTGCGGAATGGAGTTGAGGACACTCGCGTCGAAGACAGAGTCGCGGTTAAGGAGATCTTCGGCGTGCTCCTTCCAGCGGGCACTGACTGCCTCTCTGTCCTTGATGAGTACCTCTCCGTTCTTGGCCCGCAAAAAAAATATATTCCACTGAAAAGAAAAGGGTGTAAAAGAAAGGACAGTCATCCGTGGCTAAGTAAAGAAATTAAGGATAGTATTCGACTACAAACAAGAGCATATAAGGTAGCGAAATCTAGTGGGAGGACAGAGGATTGGGAAAACTTTAAAAGGCAGCAAAAAATAACAAAAAGATTGATTAAGAAAGGGAAGATAGATTATGAAAGTAAATTAGCAAAAAATATAAAAACAGATAGTAAGAGTTTTTATAGTTATATAAAAAGAAAAAGGGTGGCTAAAGTAAATGTTGGTCCCTTAGAGGATGAGACCGGGAAATTAATGGTGGGAAATATGGAGATGGCAAAAACACTGAATGAATATTTTGTATCAGTCTTTACAGTAGAGGACACTAAGAATATCCCAACACTGGACAAACAGGGGGCTATAGGGGGAGAGGAGCTAAACACGATCAAAATCACTAAGGAAGTGGTACTCGGTAAAATAATGGGACTCAAGGCGGATAAATCACCTGGACCTGATGGCTTACATCCTAGAGTCTTGAAGGAAGTGGCGGTAGGGATTGTAGATGCATTGGTAATAATTTTTCAAAACTCCCTGGATTCCGCTAAGGTCCCGGCAGACTGGAAAACTGCTAATGTAACACCCTTATTTAAAAAGGGCAGTAGACAGAAGGCTGGTAACTATAGACCGGTTAGCCTAACATCTGTGGTAGGTAAAATTTTGGAGTCCATTATTAAGGAAACAGTAACAGGACATTTGGATAATCATAATTTAATAGGACAAAGTCAGCATGGTTTTACGAAGGGGAAGTCATGTTTGACAAATTTGCTGGAGTTCTTTGAGGAAGTAACATATAGAGTGGATAAAGGGGAACCAGTGGACGTAGTGTATTTAGACTTCCAAAAGGCATTTGACAAGGTGCCACACAAAAGATTATTGCTTAAGGTAAAAAATCACGGGATTGGGGGTAATATTCTGGCATGGATAGAGGATTGGCTATCTAACAGAAAGCAAAGAGTTGGGATAAATGGTTCATTCTCAGACTGGCAATCAGTAACTAGTGGTGTTCCACAGGGGTCAGTGCTGGGTCCCCAACTCTTCACAATCTATATTAACGATTTGGAGGAAGGGACCAAGTGTAACATATCAAAATTTGCAGATGATACAAAGATGGGAGGGAAAGTAGTGAGTGAGGAGGACATAAAAAACCTGCAAGGGGACATAGACAGGCTAAGTAAGTGGGCAGAGATTTGGCAGATGGAATACAACACTGGAAAGTGTGAGGTGATGCACTTTGGCAGGAAAAATCCTAGAGCAATTTATTATCTTAATGGCAAGAAACTGGAGAGTACTGAAGTGCAAAGGGATCTGGGGGTCCTGGTGCACGAAACTCAAAAGGTTAGTATGCAGGTGCAGCAAGTGATTAAGAAGGCAAATGGAATGTTGGCTTTCATTGCTAGGGGGATAGAATATAAAAATAGGGAGGTATTGCTTCAGTTGTACAAGGTATTGGTGAGACCGCACCTGGAATACTGCATACAGTTTTGGTGTCCTTACTTAAGGAAAGACATCCTTGCTCTCGAGGCAGTGCAAAAAAGGTTCACTCGGTTAATCCCGGGGATGAGGGGGTGGTCATATGAGGAGAGGTTGGGTAGATTGGGACTCTACTCATTGGAGTTCAGAAGAATGAGAGGCGATCTTATTGAAACATATAAGATTGTGAAGGGGTTGGATCGGGTGGATGCGGGGAGGATGTTCCCGATGACGGGTGAGACGAGAACTAGGGGACATAGTCTTAGAATAAGGGGCTGCTCTTTCAAAACTGAGATGAGGAGGAACTACTTCACTCAGAGGGTGGTAGGTCCATGGAATATGCTGCCACAAAAAGCTGTAGAAGCTACAACATTAATTAAATTTAAAACAGAAATAGACAGTTTCCTAGAAGTAAAGGGCATTAAGGGTTACGGGGAGCGGGCAGGAATTTGGACATGAGTCTAGGTTCGGATCGGTCATGGCCCTGTGGGTAGTGGAGCGGGCCCAGGGACTGTGTAGCCTGATTCTGCTCCTATTTCGTGTGTGCAATTCTGTTAGATGCAGGAGATGGTTCTGTGATAGATAGTAGATTGGCGGTTAGGATCAGATCAGCCATGATCTTATTGAATGGCGGAGCAGGCTCGAGGGGCCGATTGGCCTACTCCTGCTCCTATTTCTTATGTTCTTATGTTCTTAGTGGGGTAGGGCCTTGGGTGCTTGGGGCGAAGATGGTCGTAACTGCGCTAAAGAATCCACGCACGTCGTGGTTGTCGGCTAGCTGCTGGATCTCCTGCGCTTTCTCCACCCACCACCTGTTCTTTAGGTTGCGAGTTTTTTGTTGGACCTCGGCCTTCAGGCGTCTGTACAGCTGCTTTCATGCTCTCGAGTTCTGTTGCTGTTGCTTATTAGCTCCTGGATCTCCTGGTCGTTCTCGTCGAACCAGTCTTGGTGTTTCCTGGTCAAGTGACCGAGCGTCTCTTCACAGGTGCTGATTATGGAGGCCTTGAGTGCAGACCAGGCGCTGTGGGCACTCTGTGTCTCTGCATTGTCAGGTTGGTTGTGAGGCGCAGGCTGAATAGGGCTTTCTTAACGGGGTCTTTGAGTGCTCCAGCGTTAATTTTCCTGTGGCATTGTTTCTGTTGCCGCCGTTGTTTTGGGGCTACAAAGGCCTTCGACACTGTCAACCGTGAGGGATTATGGAGTGTCCTCCTCAAATTCGGCTGCCCTCAAAAGTTTGTCACCATCCTCTGCCTGCTTCACGACGATATGCAAGCCGTGATCCTGACCAACGGTTCCACCACAGACCCAATTCACGTACGAACCAGGGTTAAGCAAGGCTGTGTCATCGCACCAATGCTCTTCTCGATCTTCCTTGCTGCAATGCTCCATCTCACCCTCAGTAAGCTCCCCGCTGGAGTGGAGCTAATCTACAAAACAAACGGGAAACTGTTCAACCTCCGTCACCTCCAGTCCAATACAAGGTCGTCCCATCCTCTGTCGTCGAATTACAGTATGCAGACGACGCTTGCGTCTGCGATCACTCAGAGGTCAAACTCCAAACCATCGTCAACACCTTCACCGAAGCGTACGAGAGCATGGGCCTTACACTAAACATCCGTAAGACAAAGGTCCTCTACCAACCTGCCCCCACCACACAGTACTGCCTCCCGATTATCAAAATCCACGACAAGGCCTTGGACAACATGGACCACTTTCCATACCTCGGGAGTCTACTGTCAACAAGGGCAGACATCGATGACGAAGTCCAACACCGCCTTCAGTGTGCCAGTGCAGCCTTCGGTCACCTGAGGAAGAGAGTGTTTGAAGACCAGGACTTCAAACCCGGCACTAAGCTCATGGTCTACAGAGCAGCAGTGATACCCGTCCTGCTGTATGCCTCAGAAACATGGACCATGTACAGCAGGCACCTCAAAGCACTGGAGAGGTACCACCAATGCTGCCTCCGCAAGATCCTGCAAATCCATTGGCAGGATAGGTGCACCAACGTCAGTGTTCTCACTCAGGCCAACATCCCCAGCATCGAAGCTTTGACCATGCTCGATCTGCTCCGATGGACGGGTCACATTGTCCGCATGCCCGATTCGAGGCTACCAAAACAAGCGCTCTACTCGGAGCTCCAGCACGGCAAGAGAGCCCCAGGTGGGCAGAGGAAACGCTTCAAGGACACCCTTAAAGCCAAAGTGTAACATCCCCACCGACACCTGGGAATCCCTGGCCCAAGACCGCACAAAGTGGAGGAGAAGCATCCGGGAAGGCGCCGAACACCTCGAGTCTCTTCGCCAGGAGCAAGCGGAAGCCAAGCGCAAGCAGCGCAGGAGCGCACGTCAACCCAAGCACCCCACCCACCAGCCCCTTCAACCACCGTCTGCCCCACCTGTGACAGAGACTGTAGGACCCGCATTAGACTCATCAGTCACCTGCAAACTCATTTTTAATGTGGAAGCAAGTCATCCTCGGTTCCGAGGCACTGCCTAAGACGAGAAGAATATTGCCTGAACCTAATATGGAATTGGACGTATTTCAGGCATGCCTTGGGCCTGGGATATAGCCCTGCAAAATTGGACTGTTTTGCCCATGTTTCTCGCCCAAAAAAACACCCACAAAGTGGTCCAATTTCTATCCCCAGCATCTCATGAGTGGGAGCCTGAACCCCAACAGTCCAACATGACCAGAACCCCAGTCGTCCAACACACTCAACTTATTCATTTACCTTTTTAAAAAGTCTTCTAGAATTTTTAATTTCAATACAATATTTACTGAATTTCATGGCACGGTTGAACCCTGAAGATTTCCGTTAAAATTCCCCGTCCTGCTCGTCCTACCTTCTGATTTAGTTGCTCTTTCACTAATAGATGGGAGTGCCCTTAAACGTTTGCTCTGCGAAGATGCCTTCTGTTTATTTTATTTTCTCCTCCTCTGACCCCCTCCCCCACTTTTTATCTTTGCACAAGTTTAAAAATGTTCTTGCAGTGAAAACAATGATGTTCGGTCGTATTTGGAACGTTAACGATTGGCTCTTGCTCACAGTGCGTATGTCTGCCTCTCCTCAGGTGCTGTTCGTTCCCGGTCAAGCGTTCATGATTGACAGCTCGGCACCTTGCTCGTACGTCCGTGCTGCCTTTTCCCTTTCCACTCCCGAACAAATAGATCAGGTAAATGCCTTCAATATTCACCGATTCAATAAGTACTCACAAGGACGATACCAGATCTCAGAGGTTACAACTATCAGGAAAGACCAAACAGGCTGGGGCTCTTTTCTCTAGAAAACAGAAGGCTGAGTTGTGACCTGATAGAGGACTTTAAGATTATGAAGGGGTTCGATAAGGTAGATGTAGAAGATGTTTCCACTTGTGGGGGAGTCCAAAACTGAGAGTGGTTAGAATGTGGAACTCACTACCATTAGGGCTAGTTGAGGCAAACAGCGTAGATGCATTTAAGGGGAAGCTAGATAAGCACATGAGGGAGAAAGGCTATGCTGATTGGGTGAGATGAGGTAGGGTGGGAGGAGGCTCGTGTGGAGCATAAATAGGTTGGACCAGTTGGGCCGACTGGCCTGTTTCTGTGCTGTAAATTCTATGTAATTACACAGTAGAAGGGAGCACTCACCTGGAGACTAGCTCCTGAGCCAAGAGTATAAAACGGCGAGACATGGAGGCCAATCGTCCCTGAAACTATAACCAAAAAACAATTCCAGTAAGTATAAGAAAACAGCTTAAAACTTTTCACCAAAGCCTCCTCAGCTAATCAACTGCCACAACAACTTGTATTTATATAGCGCCTTTAACATAGTAAAATGTCCCAAGGCGCTTCACAGGAGCGTTCTCAAACAGGATTTGACAACGAGCCACATCAGGAGATATTAGGACAGGAGAAAGAGGTAGGTTTTAAGTGGTGTCTTAAAGGAGGAGAGAGAGGTAGAGAGGTGGAGAGGTTTAGGGAGGGAATTCCAGAGCTTAGGGCCCAGGCAGCTGAAGGCACGGCCAACAATGGTGGAGCGAAGAAAATCGGGGATGCTCAAGAGGCCAGAATTAGAGGAGTGCAGAGATCTTGGATTAAGGAGGTTACAGAGATAGGGAGAGATCGGGAGGAATGGCCATGGAGTGATTTGACTATTGCAATACACTCCTGACCGCCCTCCCATCTTCCACCCTCCATAAACTTGAGCTCATCCAAAACTCTGCTGCCCATATCCTAACTCGCACCAAGTCCCGTTCACCCATCACCCCTGTGCTCGCTGATCTACATTGGCCCCTGGTCTGGCAACACCTCAATTTTGTTGTTGTCGTATGATATCGCTCCAAAGTGTCACATACGGCACAACAACAAAAAAAAGTTCCTGTCTGGCGGAATCTAAATTTACTGCAGTTTACCCAAGGTCCCCTTCTGCCTGTCCCAGTGGTTCAGGCGGACTTTAAAAGATCCCGTAACAACTATCAGAAGAAGAGTAGGGAGTTATCCAACGTTCTTCCTCGATCAAAGCATCCTGGAACACGTTACCTGTTTTCATTCATTTTGTTGCTGCTTGTGGGATCTTGCTGTGCTCACAATGGGTGACCTGTTTGCCCGCGTAAATGATTTTCCACTTCCAAAATAACTCACTGTACGCGAAGTACCTGGAGACATTTCTGAGAGGTATAGTAAGGTGCTATATCAATGCCAGTTCCTTCTGTACGCTTGTCTATCATTCCGAAAAATAATGGAATGAGCGTTCCTCATTTACATTTTTCTGATTCTTTCTAGGGTTTACAAAGACTGGCCGCACTCATCAAAGAGGCTGCGTAGAACTGCTTAAAGAAAAGGATATGCACAACAAGACCAGTCACTTAGTAAAATAAATCAAAATAAAGTTGGGGAATTTAAATTCAGTTCATTAAATAAATCTGGAATGAAAATCTAGTAGCAGTAATGGTGACCATTAAACTATTGGAGTGTCGTCAAAACCCATCTGCTTCACTCGTATCCTTTAGGGAAGGAAATCTGCCGTCCTTACCTGGTCTGACCGACATGTGACTCCAGACTCACAGCAATGTGGTTGACTCTTAACTGCCCTCTGAAATGGCCCAGTAAGCCACTCAGTTGTAACAAACCACTACAAGAAACAATAATAAGAATAAAACCGGACGCACCACCCGGCATCGACCTCGGCACTGGCTTCGGACATGACAACGGCACAACTAACCCAATCGACCCTGCAAAGTCCTCCTCACTAACATCTGGGGACTTGTGCCAAAATTGGGAGAGCTGTCACACAGTCTAGTCAAGCAACAGCCTGACATAGTCATACTCACAGATTCATACCTTTCAGTCAATGTCCCAAACTCCTCCATCACTATGGGTATGTTCTGTCCCACTGGCAGCACAGACCCACCAGAGGTGGCGGCACAGTGGTATACAGTCGGGAGGGAGTGGCCCTGGGAATCCTCAATATTGACTCCAGACACCATGAAGTCTCATGGCTCCAGGTCAATCATGGGCAAGGGAACCTGCTGATTACCACCTACCACCCTCCCTCAGCTGATGAATCAGTACATCACCATGTTGAACACCACTTGGAAGAAGCACTGAGGGTAACAAGGGCACATAATGTACTCTGGGTCGGGGACTTCAATGTCCATCACCAAGGGTGGCTCGGTAGCACCACTACTGACCGAGCTGGCCGAGTCCTGAAGGACATAGCTGCCAGACTGGGCCTGCAGCTGGTGGTGAGAAAACCAACATGAGAAAACAACCTACTTCACCTCATCCTCACCAATCTCCCTGTTGCAGATGTATCTGTCCATGACAGCATTGGTAGCAGTGACCACCGCACAGTCCTTGTTTAGACGAAATCCCATCTTCACACTGAGGACGCCCTCCATCGTGTTGTGTGGCACTACCACCGTGCTAAATGGGGTAGATTCAGAACAGATCTAGCAGCTCAAATTTGGGCATCCATGAGGCGCTGTGGGCCATCAGCAGCAGCAGAATTGTATTCCACCACAATCTGTAGCCTCATGGCCCGGCCTATCCCTCACTCTACCATTACCATCAAGACAGGGGACCAACCCTGATTCAATAAGTAGTGCAAGAGCATGCCAGGAGCAGCACCAGGCATACCTAAAAATGAGGTGCCAACCTGGGGAAGCTGCAACACAGGACTACATGCATGCTAAACAGCGGAAGCAGCATGCTATAGACAGATCTAAGCGATCCCACAATCAGCAGATCGGATCAAAGCTCTGCAGTCCTGCCACATCCAGTCGTGAATAGTGGTGGACAATTAAACAACTAACGGAGGAGGGGGCTCCATGAATATCCCCATCCTCAATGATGGTGGAGTCCAGCACGTGAGTGCAAAAGACAAGGCTGAAGCGTTTGCAACCATCTTCAGCCAGAAGTGTCGAGTGGATGATTCATCTCGGCATGCTTCTGAGGTCCCCACCACTACAGAAGCCAGTCTTCAGCCAATTCGATTCACGCCACGTGATATCAAGAAACAGCTGAGCGCACTGAATACAGCAAAGGCTGTGAGTCCCGACAACATCCCGGCTGTCGTGCTGAAGAATTGTGCTCCAGGACTAGCCGCGCCGCTAGCCAAGCTGTTCCAATACAGCTACAACACTGGCATCTACCCAACAAGGTGGAAAACTACCCAGGTATGTCCTGTCCACAAAAAGCATAACGAATCCAATCTGGCCAATTACTCCCCCATCTGTCCACCCTCAAAGTGATGGAAAGTGTCGTCAACAGTGCTATCAAGCGGCACTTACTCACCAATAACCTGCTCACTGATGCTCTGTTTTGGGTTCCACCAGGAACACTCTGCAACAGACCACATTACAGCCTGGGTCCAAACATGGACAAAAGAGCTGAATTTCAGAGGTGTGTTGAGGGTGACTGCCCTTGACATCAAGGCAGCATTTGACCATGTGTAGCATCAAAGAGCCCTAGTAAAATTGAAGTCAATGTGAATCAGGGGAAAAACTCTCCACTGGCTGGAATCATACCTAACACAAAGGAAGATGGTTGTGGATGTTGGAGGTCAAGCATCTCAGTCCCAGAACATCACTGCAGGAGTTCCTCAGGGCAGTGTCCTAGGCCCAAACATCTTCAGTTGCTTCATCAATGACCTTTCCTCCATCATAAGGTCAGAAGTGGGGATGTTTGCTGATGATTGCACAGTGTTCAGTTCCATTCGCAACTCCTCAGATAATGAAGCAGTCCATGCCCTCATGCAGCAAGACCTGGATCTCATTCAGGCTTGGGTTGATAAGTGGCAAGTAGCATTCATGCCACACAAGTGCCAGACAATCACAGAATCCCCAGTGTAGATAGAGGCCATTTCGGCCCATCGAGCCTGCACCAACACATATCCCACCCTATCACCGTAACCCCATGTATTTAATCCCCCCTAACACTAAGGGTCAATTTATCATAGCCAAATCAACCTAACCCGCACATCTTTGGACTGTGGGAGGGAACCGGAGCACCCGGAGGAAACCCACGCAGACACGGGGTGAATGTGCAAACTCCACACAGACAGTCAACCGAGGCCGGATTTGAACCCGGGTCCCTGGCGCTGTGAGGCAACAGTGCTAACCACTATGCCACCGTGTTGCCCCTAATGATTATCTCCAACAAAAGAGGGCCTAACCACTGCCCCTTGACATTCAACAGCATTACCATCGCTGAATCCACCAACATCAACATCCTGAGGAGTCACCATTGACCACAAACTTAACTGGACCAGCCACATAAATACTGTGGCAACAAGAGCAGGTCAGAGGCTGGGTATTTTGCGGTGATTGTCTCACCTCCTGACTCCCCAAATCCTTTCCACCATCTACAAGGCACAAGTCAGGAGTGTGATAAGAACATAAGAAATAGGAGCAGGAGTCGGCCATTTGGCCCCTCGAGCCTGCTCCGCCATTCAATAAGATCATGGCTGATCTTCTACCTCATCTCCACTTTCCTGCACTATCCCCATATCCCTTGATTCCCTTAATATTCAAAAATCTATCGATCTCAGTCTTCAATATACTCAACGACTGAGCCTCCACAGTCCTCTGGGAGTAGAGAATTCCAAAGATTCACCACCCTCTGAGCGAAGACATTTCTCCTCAGCTCAGTCCTAAATACTCTGAGACTGCGAACCCTGGTTCTAGACTCCCCAGCCAGGGGAAACATCCTCCCTGCATCTCCCCTGTCAAGCCAGTAAGAATTTTGTATGTTCAATGAGATCATCTCTCATTCTTCTGACCTCCAGAGAATATAGGCCTAGTCTACTCAATCTCTCCTCAATTGGACAATCCCCTCATCCCAGGAACCAGTCTGGTGAACCTTCGTTGCACTCCCTCTATAGCAAGTATATCCTTCCTTAGGTAAGGAGACCAAAACTGTACACAATACTACAGGTGTGGTCTCACCAGGGCCCTATATAACTGCAGTAAGATGTCTTTACTCTTATACTCAAATCCTCTTGTAATAAAGGCCAACATACCATTTGCTTTCCTAATTGCTTGCTGTACCTGCATGTTAACTTTCAGTGATTTGTGTACAAGGACACCCAAGTCCCTCTGAACGCCAACATTACCCAATCTCACCATTTAGAAAATACTCTGCTTTTCTATTTTTCCTACCAAAGTGGATAACTTCACATTTCTCCACATTATATTTAATTTGCCATGTTCTTGCCCACTCACTTACCCTGTCTATATCCCCTTGAAGCCTCCTTGCATCCTCCTCACAACTTACATTCCCACCCAGCTTTGTATCATCAGCAAACTTGGAAATCTTACATTTGGTCCCCTCATATCCAAATCATTGATATAGATTGTGAATAACTGAGGCCCAAGCACTGATCCTTGTGGTACCCCACTTGTTACAGCCTGCCAACCCGAAAATGACCCGTTTATTCCTACTCTCTGTTTTCTGTCCGTTAATCAATCCTCAATCCATGCTAGTATATTACCCACAATCCCATGAGCCCTAATTTTGTTTAATAACCTCTTGTGTGGCACTTTATCGAATGCCTTCTGCACATCCAAATACACCACATCCACTGGTTCCCCCTTATCTATTCCACCAGATACAACCTCAAAAAACTCTAACAGATTTGT
The DNA here is from genome assembly GCA_030390025.1 of Squalus acanthias. Taxonomy (NCBI): domain Eukaryota; kingdom Metazoa; phylum Chordata; class Chondrichthyes; order Squaliformes; family Squalidae; genus Squalus; species Squalus acanthias. Next base: position 254,345,216 of record CM059425.1, read on the forward strand.
CAAGCATGATTTCCCTTTCATATATCCGTGTTGACTCTGCCCAATCCTAATATTATTTTCCAAGTGCCCTGTTACCAGCTCCTTAATAATAGATTCTAGCATTTTCCCTACTACTGATGTCAGATTAACTGGTCTGTAGTTCCCCGTTTTCTCTCTCCCTCCTTTCTTAAATAGTTGGGTTACATTTGCTACCTTCCAACCCACGGGAACCATTCTAGAATCTATGGAATTTTGGAAAATGACAACCAGTGCATCCACTATCTCTATAGCCACCTCTTTGAAAACCCGAGGATGTAGGCCATCAGGTCCAGGGAATTTATCGGCTTTCAGTTCCATTAATTTCTCCAGTACTATTTTTTTTTACTAATACTAATTTCTTTCAGTTCCTCATTCCCGCTAGACCCTTTGGTTCTCCACTATTTCCGGAAAGTTTTTTGCGTCTTCTTCCGTGAAGACAGACACAAAAGTATTTGTTTAATTTCACTGCCATTTCCTTATTCCCCATTATAACTTCTCCTGTCTCAGCCTGTAAGGGACCCACATTTACTTTCGCTAACCTTTTCCTTTTTACATACCTATAGAAGCTTTTACAGTCTGTTTTTATGTCTCTCGCTAGTTTACTCTCACATTCTATTTTCCCTTTCTTTATCAATTTCTTAGTCCTCCTTTGCTGAATTCTAAAATCCTCCAAATCCTCAGGCTTACTGCTCTTTTTGGCAACATTATAAGCCTCTTTCTTTGATCTAATATTGGGCCATATTTTGTGACCTCTAATGGGTGCGTATGAGGTGCGCACGTGCCTGTAGGGGCCGCGCAAGTGCCAGGTTTAGGCATGCAAAGCGCATGCGCTGAAACCCGGACCTTGCGATCTGTCAAGAATCTCCTGGACAGGTCATCTGCATCCCCAGGAAAAGGGCCTCCGTGGGTGGAGAGTTGCGCTATTTGCCCAACTTCCGCCCGCTGAAAGGCCGTGGAATTCTTACGCCTGGTAAAAGCAGGAGTAAGGCCCGCTTTTACCAGCATAAGAGTTTTAAAAAATAGAAAAATAAAATGTTATCACTCACTTATACATTAAAAAACCCTGCCCAATAAGGTAAGGTTATATTTAGCCCTGTTAAAACATACTAAAAAAATTCAAAATTTAAATTTTTGCTTAAAATATTTAATTAAATGCTATTTTTTAAGTCATCCCCATTCATACTTATGACAGTTCCATACGTATAGAAACCCCATAAGTATGAATGGAGATTCCCTTCTTTCATTGGTTGGGCCAGCCCACGTGATTCCAGGGTCGCTTGCGAACCACCTGCACCCCTGGGATACGGGGGCCTCTACGCATTTCTGCCAGGAGAGGCCCAGGATCACAAGCCTCCGTATCTCCCGGACCCCCAGGTAAATGTGTAGGTCTTTTGATGATCAGAGGCCTCCAATCACAAATTCGGGCCCACTATCTTTAACTTCTCTTGTTAGCCACGGTTGGACCACTTTTCCTGTGGGGTTTTTGTGCCTTAAAGGAATGTATATTTGATGTAAATTATGCACTAATTCTTTAAATGCTTGCCATTGTTTGTCTACCGTCGTACCTTTTAATGTAGTTTCCCAATCTACCGTAGCCAACTCGCCCCTCATACCTACGTCATTTGCTTTGTTTAGACTTAAGACCTGACGGAATAGGTCTTAGGCTAGAGTGCAGTTTGTCACGGAGTGCAGATCGGAACAGAGTGTTAAACTGTGAGTTTGGTGAGTGAGGGAGTTTGGGAGGGAGGTGTTCCTTTCTTTTTCCATCTTTGTCAGCTTCCAGGGGAGCAGGAGCTAAAAAGCTGCACAAGAGGGGACAGAGAACCAGCAGTGAGTATTTCTACAGTATTTCTACATCCCAGTTATTAAATTAAAAATAAGGACTCAAGTTTAGAGTAAGTAGTGTTTCAAGGGAATTAAGGTCCCTAGTGTATTTAATATTCATTAATTTAAAGGGAATAAATTAAGGGTAGGACATGGCAGGGCAGCTCAGCAGCATGGAGTGATCCTCCTGTGCTATGTTGGAAGTCAGGGACACTTTAGGTGTCCAGGGCGAACACATGTGCAGGAAGTGTCTCCAGCTGCAGCTACTTGAAATCAGCATTTCGGAGCTGGAGCTGCGGCTGGAGTCACTGTGGAGCATCCACAAAGCTGAGATCTTCATGGATAGCACGTTTAAAAAGGTAGTCACACCGCAGGTAAAGAGTGCACAGGCAGACAGGGAATGGGTGACCGCCAAACAGAGTAAAAGAACTAGGAAGGTAGTGCAGCAGTCCCCTGGGTCCATCTCCCTCTCCGACAGATTTTCCATTTTGGATTCTGATGGGGGAGATGTTTTCTCAGGGGAATGCAGCAAGAGATCAACCAGAGATCAGGCCATCTTAGACTGGGTATTATGAAATGAGAAAGGATTAATTAGCAATATTGTTGTGCGAGGCCCCTTGGGGAGGAGCGATCATAATATGATAGAATTCTTCATTAAGATGGAGAGTGAAGTAGTTGACTCAGAGACTAGGGTCCTGAATTTAAATAAAGGAAACTACGATGGTATGAGGCGCGAGTTGGCTAGGAGGGATTGGGGAGCGTTATTTAAAGGGTTGACGGTGGATAGGCAATGGCAAACATTTAAAGATTGCATGGATGAACTACAGAATTTGTTCATCCCTGTTTGGCATAAAAATAAAACAAAAAAGGTGACTCAACCGTGGCTAACAAGGGAAATTAGGGATAGCATAAGATCCAAGGAGAGGATATATAAATTGGCCAGAAAAAGCAGCAAACCTGAGGATTGGGAGCAGTTTAGGATTCAGCAAAGGAGGACAAAGGGATTAATTAAGAGGGGGGAAATAGAATATGAGAGTGAGCTTGCAGGGAACATAAAAACTGACTGTAAAAGCTTCTATAGATATGTGAAGAGAAAAAGATTGGTGAAGTCAAGCGTAGGTCCCTTGCAGTCAGAATCAGGGGAATTTATAATGGGGAACAAAGAAATGGCAGACCAATTAAATACATACTTTGGATCTGTCTTCACAAAGGAGGACACAAATAAACTCCCAGAGATGTCGGGGAATAAAGGGTCTAATGAGAGGGAGGAATTGAATGAAATCAGTATTTGTAGGGAAATGGTGTTAGAGAAATTGACGGGATTGAAGGCCGATAAATCCCCAGGGCCTGATAATCTACATCCTAGGGTACTTAAGGAAGTGGCCCTAGAAATAGTAGATGCATTGCTGGTCATCTTTCAAAATTCTATAAACTCTGGAACAGTTCCCATGCATTGGAGCATAGCTAATGTAACCCCACTATTTAAAAAAGGTGGTACAGAAAAAACGGGGAATTATAGGCTGACATCGGTAGTGGGCAAAATGCTAGAGTTCATTATAAAAGATGTAATAGCAGAGCACTTGGAAAACAGTGACAGGATCGGACAAAGTCAACATGGATTTACAAAAGGTAGATCATGCCTGACTAATCTACTGGAATTTTTTGAGGATGTAACTGGTAGAATAGATAAGTGGATGTGGTGTATTTGGACTTTCAGAAGGCTTTCGATAAGGTCCCGCATAAGAGATTAGCGTGCAAAGTTAAAGCACATGGGATTGGGGGTAAGGTACTGATTTGGATGGAGAACTGGCTGGCAGACCGGAAGCAAAGAGTTGGAATAAACGGGTCTTTTTCCGAGAGGCAGGCAATGACTAGTGGGGTACCGCAGGGATCGTGCTAGGACCCCAGCTATTCACAATATATATTAATGATCTAGACAAGGGAACTAGATGTAATATCTCCAAGTTTGCAGACGACACAAAGCTGGGTGGGCGTGTGTGCTGTGAGGAGGATGCAGAGAAACTCCAGTATGATTTGGACAAGTTGGGTGATTGGGCAGATGCATGGCAGATGCAGTATAATGTGGATAAATGCAAGGTTATCCACTTTGGTGGCAAAAACAGGAAGACAGATTATTATCTGAACGGCAATAGATCGGGAAAAGGGGAAGTGCAATGAGATCTGGGAGTCCTTGTGCACCAGTCGCTGAAGGTAAGCATGCAGGTGCAGCAGGCGGTTAAGAAGGCAAATGATATGTTGGCCTTCATAGCGAGAGGATTCGAGTACACGAGCAAGGATGTCTTGCTGCAGTTGTACAAGGCCTTTGTGAGACCACACCTTGAGTATTGTGTGCAGTTTTGGTCACCTTATCTGAGGAAGGATGTTCTTGCCATGGAGGGAGTGCAGCGAAGATTTACCAGACTGATACCTGGGAAGGCAGGAATGACATATGAAGAGAGATTGTGTCGATTAGCCTTATATTCGCTAGAGTTTAGAAGAATGAGAGGGGATCTCATTGAAACTTATAAAATTTTAACAGGACTAGACAGACTAGATGCAGGAAGGATGTTCCCAATGGCGGGGGAGTCCAGAACCAGAGGTCACAGTCTAAGGATAAGGGGTAAGCTATTTAGGACTGAGATGAGGAATAATTTCTTCACCCAGAGAGTGGTGAACCTGTGGAATTCTCTACCACAGAAGGCAGTTGAGGCCAATTCATTAAATATATTCAAGGAGATAGATATATTTCTTAAGGCTAAAGGGATCAAGGGATATGGGGAGAAAGCAGGGACAGGGTACTGAATTTGGATGATCAGCCATGATCTCATTAAATGGCGGAGCAGGCTCGAGGGGCCAAATGGCCTACTTCTGCTCCTATCTTCTATGCTTCTATAAGAGCCAACGCCGTGGCACTACGAGTGGCTCAGCTGCACAGGAGGGGAGGAAAAAGAATGGGAGAGCTATCGTGATAGGGGATTCTATCGTAAGGGGAACAGATAGACGTTTCTGTGGCCGCAGACGTGACTCCAGGATGGTATGTTGCCTCCCTGGTGCCAAGGTCAAGGATGTCACTGAATGGCTGCAGGGCATTCTGAAGGGGGAGGGCCAACAGTCAGAGGTCGTGGTTCACATTGGTACCAACGACATGGGTAGAAAGAGGGATGAGGTCCTGCAACAAGAATTTAGGGAGCTAGGTAGCAGATTAAAAAGCAGGACCTCAAAGGTTGTAATCTCTGAATTACTCCCGGTGCTACGTGCTAGTGAGTATAGGAATAGGAGGATAGAGCAGATGAATGCGTGGCTAAAGAGTTGGTGCAGGAGGGAGGGCTTTAGTTTCCTGGATCACTGGGTCTGCTTCTGGGGAAGGTGGGACCTGTACAAGTCGGACGGGTTGCACCTGAACCGGAATGGGACCAACATTCTTGCGGGGAGATTTGCTAGTATTGTTGGGGGGGGTTCAAACTAACTTGGCAGGGGGATGGAATATGGAGTGAAGCTATAGTAGGGGGTGATGCACAGCCAAGTACAGAGGAAAAAACAAGTCAGCCTGAAAAGCAGAGCAAATATGTAATGGCACAAGGGAGTATGGCAAGGCTGGATGGCATTTATTTTAATGCAAGGAATCTTGCGAGTAAGGTAGAAGAATTGAAGGTGTTGATGAACACATGGGAGTATGATATTGTTGCTATCACAGAGGCATGGTTGAGGGAGGGGCAGGACTGGCAGCTCAATATTCCGGGCTATAGAATCTTCAGGCGAGACAGAGGGGGGTGTAAAAGAGGAGGGGGTGTCGCAATATTAATCAAGGAGTTAATTACTGCTGTAAGGAGGGATGATATCGTAGCAGGTTCCTCTAATGAGGCCATGTGGATAGATCTTAAAAACAAAAAGGGGGCAAGCACTTTACTGGGAGTGTACTATAGGCCCCCAAACAGTCGGGGAGATAGAGGAACAGATATGTAGGCAAATCTCAGAGAAGTGTAGAAAAAATAGGGTAATAATAGTAGGGGATTTCAACTTCCCCAATATTAACTGGGATAGTCAGAATGTGAAAGGCTTAGAGGGTGCGGAATTCTTAAAGTGCATCCAGGAGAGCTTTATGAGCCAGCATGTAGAAAGTCTTACAAGAGAGGGGGCGGTACTGGACCTAATTCTAGGGAATGTAGCTGGGCAAGTGGTAGAAGTGTTGGGTAGGAGAGCATTTTGGTGATAGTGACCATAATTCGGTGAGATTTAAGGTAGTCATGGAAAAGGACAAAGATGAACTGGAAATAAAGGTTCTAAATTGGGGGAAGGCCGATTTTAATGGGCCAGAAATTCGCGTCTCCATGCGTAAGTACGTGCTGTGTACTCACCCGTAGACCCAACGAAAGTGCCGGTTTCGCGCATGCGCTGGAAACCGGAACTTCCGTTCCCCTGAAGGAAGGGGTTCAGAGGTCGAACGCGTGCGCCGGAGAGGCAGCGCGCACGCAGCGAACTTCGTTTTTTTTTCAGGTTTCTCCGTGAGGGTAAGTACGGAGAAGCTGCGCAGGAAAAAAGGAGGCGCAAGGCCTGCTTTTAACAAGGTAAGTGGTGAATTAAGTACAATTTAAACATTTTTTCAACAGGTTTACCTTTTTTACATACTTTAAACAAAGGTAAGTTTATTTTTAGCTCCGTTAAAAAGTGTAATTAATTTTTTCAAAAATTTAAATTTTTGTTTAAAGTAGTTAATTTATGTAATTTATAGTTATTTTAAAAATGTGATTTTTAATTTTTTTATTTGAAGGTTTAGTGAGGTTTTGGGGCCGATCTCTATTCATAGATTTGACAGGTATTCCTGTCAAAATCTATGAATGAAGATTCCCTGCTCCGATTGGCTCTCCATGGCCCACGTGATCCCAGGGGACGCTTCGAACTAACTGCGCCCCTGGGATACGCAAGCACTGCAGGAGGCCCAGGAGCCGAATTCCACGCGGGCCCGAAGCACAATGGCAGGCGCGCTAGGTAAGTATGCACGCGATCCTTGCACCCACGGGAAGCCAGAGAGCCGAATTTCTGGCCCAATATGATAAGACAGTATCTGGCCAAAGTGGACTGGGATCAGCTACTTGTAGGAAAATCCACATCAGAGCAGTGGGAGTCTTTCAGAAAGGAAATAGTGTACAACGGCAACATGTTCCCGTAAAGGTCAAGGGTGGGACCAACAAGCCCAGGGAACCCTGGATGTCAAGGGATATACGAGAATGGATTAGGAAAAAAAGGGAGGCTTTTGGCAGATACAAAGGACTAAAAACAGTGGAAGCCTGAGAGGAGTATAGAAAGTGCAGGGGGGTACATAAAAAAGAAATTAGGAGAGCGAAGAGGGGGCATGAAATAACACTGGCGGGCAAAATAAAGGAAAATCCCAAGGTGTTTTTTAAGTATATTAAGGGCAAGAGGATAACCAGGGAAAGAGTAGGGCCCATTAGGGACCAAAGTGACAATCTGTGTGTAGAGCCAGAAGATGTAGGTGGGGTTTTAAATGAATATTTTGCATCTGTGTTCACTATGGAGAAGGACGATGTAGGCATAGAAATCAGACAGGGGGATTGTGATATAATTGAACAAATTAGTATTGAGAGGGAGGAGGTACTAGTGGTTTTAGCGGGCTTAAAAGTGGATAAATCCCCAGGCCCAGGCTGCACGGTGTACCATCTACAAGATGCATTGCCGCAACTCGCCAAAGCTCCTTTGGCAGCACCTCCCAATCTTACATCCATCTGAGAGGGCATGATTTAATGTCTCATCTGAAAGACGGCACCTCTGACAGTGGAGCACTTCCCCCGTACTAGACCAGAGTGTCAGATTAGATTATGTGCTCAGTCTCTCAAGGGGGACTTGAACCCTCAATCTTCTGACCCAGAGAGGTGAATGCTACCAACTGACACCTAAGGCTGACACCTAACAGACACCGACAGACCTGCTGTGTATTTGCTGCATTTCCTGTTTATATTTCAGATTTCAGACACTTGCAGGATTTCTCCTTTTGTGATTGTCCACCTTTGCCAAAATAGTCAATGCACGGAGTGATCTGTTATTCAGTTTATATATAGGCCCAGAAATTCGGGTCGGAGGCTTCCCGCGGGTGCGAGCATAGCGGGTGCACTTACATAGCGTGCCTGCCGTTGTGCTGTGGGCCCGCGTGGGATTCCGATCCTGGGCCTCCTCCAGCTGCCGGTGTGCAGTGCTCGCGTAACCCAGCGGCGCAACTAGTTCACACCGTCCCCTGGGATCACGTGGTCCATGGGGAGCCAATCGGAGCAGGGAATCTCCATTCATAGATTTGACAGGCAGACCTGTCAAACCTAATACAGATCAGCCCCAAAACCTAAGTAAAACTTTAAATACATTTTTTTTAAATCACATTTTTAAAATAACTATAAATTACATAAATTCACTATTTTAAACAAAAATTAAAATTTTTGAAAAAATTTATTAAAGTTTTTAACGGGGCTAAGAATAAACTTACCTTTCTTTAAAGTATTTAAAAATGATAAACCTATGAAAAAAAAAATTCAATGTTATTTAATTCACCTCTTACCTTGTTAAAAGCAGGCCTTGCACCTGCTTTTTCCACGCGTAGCTGCTAGAGATTTACCCGCACGGAGAAACCTGTAAAAAAAGCGGAAGTTCCATGTCTACGCGCTGCCTCTCCGGCGCATGTGGTTGACCTGTGAACCCCTTCCTTCAAGAGAATGGAAGTTCCGGTTTCCAGCGCATGCGCAGTGCATGAGCGAAACCGGCACTTCCGGTGGTCCTACGGCTGAGTACACAGCGCGTACTCACCCGTGGGGACCCGAATTTCAGGGCCATTGTCACTACACAACTGGCCCGCTATAAGAACATAAGAACATAAGAATTAGGGGCAGGAGTAGGCCATACGGCCCCTCGAGCCTGCTCCGTCATTCAACAAGATCATGGCTGATCTTCGACCCCAACTCCACTTTCCCGCCCGATCCCCATATCCCTTGATCCCCTGAGAGTCCAAAAATCTATCGATCTCAGCCTTGAATATACTCAACGGCTCAGCATCCACAGCTCTTTTGGGTAGAGAATTCCGAAGATTCACAACCCACTGAGTGAAGAAATTGAACAAGTGTCTTATGATGTTGTATTTAGAGTTTATTTTCAATCATGATACTTTCCATTAAATTGTAGCTTTTAACGCCTGTGAACTGTTCTGGGTGATTTTGTCATATAACTGAAAGCCTTGAAGTACTGGAAAGAATCTGTAAGCAAGTCTCCTTTATATCAGAGGAGCGCACAAAGACCGTGTTTTGCTGACACTGTTCGCACTCCATTTAATTTGTGGCCAGCCTTGTGATTCGATTACCATAATTACTACATAAAGGCCCTCAGCGTCAGCTATTCCAGCAGCCTGCTTAGCAAAATACAACTTGGTGAAAGTTCATTTCAGAGATCCAGTACCATAAACTACTACTCACAAATTCCACAACACGGACTGCAACGGTTCAAGAAGATCACCCACCACCACCTCCTCAAGGGCAACTAGGGACGGGCGATAAACGCCGGCCACGCCAGCGATGCCCACATCCCGAGAATAATTTTTCTTTAAATTACAATTGGGATGAAACTGACAGCTAACATTCACTCCCTAATCCTCTCTCTCTAACTCTCTCTCCTTTAAGAGGCTCCTTAAAATCTACGGGGGAGAAATTCGGTATCGCCCCGTTTGGGGCTCAATTATTGGCCGGGCGCAAAGTTTAGTGCCTGGCGCTAATTATCGCCTCCGACTGAAAACTTGGCTTCTATCGTCCCTGGAGGTGATTGGAGCGCTAAATCAGGAGCTACACATCTCTCTTAAGGCGCAAAGGCCGAGGAGGGAGGCGCTACCTCAGAGCGCGGGCGAAGCTCATGTGATGTCAGTCAGCAATGGAACAAAGACACACTGGCGCCGGCCAGTTCTTAAAGGGAAGGGTCAATCTTGCTCTCCATCCACACCCTGCTCATTGCAGCCTTGAATCTCGGCCTGGAGAGACCTGTACATCAAATCTGCTGGAAAGAACAATGGAGAGGTCCAGGGAAAGAGCTCAGAGTGCAGCCCCCATAGTCTCTTCTAAATCGATGCAAGGAAGATCAAATCAAAAAGAACCTGCAAAGTGCTGCTCACTACCCAAAACTCAACACAGCATTGAATATCTCCTGCAGTCTCTCTCTCTCTCTCTCACTCAGAATGCGTGGTGCAAAAATTTCGCTGACAAAAAAAGACAGGAAGCGGTTGCCTTTAAATAGCGCTCCGCCAGTCCATTCCCGACTGCAAAACGCTCCCCTCAATGTGTCGTTGCTAGCGGCAGGTGGTAAGACAGGGGGCGCCACTCAATATCTCGTCCGGGGAGCAACCGGGGCATTGCACGCTCGACTGACGTCACGATCTGCGGGCGCAGGAGATCGTGGCAGTAGTGTTTAGCGCTGCCGCAAAGTGTCGTCAATTTCGTGAGCGGCGCAAACATCGCCGCGCACGGGAGCTGGTTGCTTTGCGCCCCATTAGCGCCCTCTTAAGGTGCTAACGGGAGGCGCAAACCAACCGAATTTTTCCCCCTACCTCTTTGCCCAAGCTTTTGGTCACCTGGCCTAATATCTCTTTATGTGGCTCGTGTCAAATTTTGTTTAATTATGCCTTGGGACGTTTTACTACTTTAAAGGCGCAAGTTGTTGTTGTCGCTGTTGGATTTACCAGTAATTTTGCCAGTGCGCTGCTGCGCTAATTAGCACCCTGGTGTGAGGCCCCCCTAGTTCATCTCTTAAGTGATCTCTGACCTTCTCTGGAGCAGCTACATGGTGATCCCCCAGGGCAGCAGCATGGGAGGTGGAAGGCTGCTGTGGCTCACTCAAGGGCTCTTTGAGATGCTCGCGGCCAGCGACCTCTCGGAGCTGAGGGCTGAGGGGGGCCTGGCTGCAGACTGAGGCAGCTCGCCAGCTGTCTGGGCAGTCAGACCCTGCTTTGTGATCACAGCAGTAATCGCTGCTCGGCAGAAAAAGCTGCTGTGCGTTGTAGCATGCAAATCACGCGTACAAAACATACGAACAATGACCGACAGGTAAAGACCCTCTGGTCCATCGAGTCTGTCCCACACAATTGCGCCACCTTGTGTATCACAATATTTACACTTCACCCCACCCAAAGCCATGTGATCTCCTGGGAGAGGTGAAAAAACAGATTTAAAAAACCAAGGCCAATTTGGGGAAAAAAATCTCGGCAATTCCTCTCCGACCCATCTAGGCGATCAAAAGTAGTCCAGGAGATCACACTGGCCCTGAATTTCCTGCAGTATCTACCTTCTGTATGGGGTGATCTCCGCCCCAGCCAGAAACAGGCCCAGCTCTCGCTTGAAGGAATTCAAAGAATCAGCGTCCACCGCACGAGACGGCAGCCTGTTCCAGAGGTCCACTATTCTCTGGGAAAAGAAACACCTCCTGACATCTAACCTAAATCTAGCCTTATACAACTTAAATTTGTGACCCTGGTCCTTCTTAACCTATTTAATGGAACAATCTGTCAACTGGAACACAATCTATTCCCTTCATTATCTTGTAAACCTCAATCAGATCCCCTCTAAGTCTACACTTCTCTAAAGTGTAGAGTCCCAACTCTTTTAGCCTATTGTGATAACTAAGATGCTTTAGACTGGGAATTAGTCGCATGGCCCTCCTCTGCACCCTTTCCAGAACCTCAATATCACCCAGCATGTGAGGAGACCAAAACTGGACACAGTATTTCAAGTGCGGCCTGACTAAAGTCTTATACAACAAAAAAACAGTATGCCTCGTCTTGTACTCAATTATCCTTTGGATACACCCCAACACCCTATTCACTCTAGCTATCGCTTCACGGCATCGCTCATTGATGATGCATCATCTGCCAGTTTTCTTAAAGGGGCCACGCACTATTTTTTTTGACAGCTGATTTTTCATTGTTTGACAGCATTGAGGTGCTGCAAACATTGACAATCACTGTACAAAGCTGAGCCCTTGCACCCAGGATCTCCAGTGACTCCCTTCTTAGGCTAGAACAGATGACAGCTGCAGGTGAGGTTACAGAAGCAATCTGTCACTGGTGAGAGGTTTTCCCAATGAGGTGGGACTACACAAACAATTCAAAACTTGTAACCTACGGAAAAGTCTAAATACATTAAAAATGATTTTCCCAACATTTTCTTACCTCTGAAACTCACCAGTGTACCATTGGATCCTTCACACCACTTATGGTCTCATTGAATGGCGGAGCAGGCTCGAAGGGTCGAATGGCCTACTCTTGCTCCTATTTCTTATGTTCTTATGTTCTGCAGCTGTCATCAATGCAGAAACATTACAGTAGACCCACAGCACGCCACACTTACCTGGCGTGGTGTCCGGACGTCGGGAAGCCCGCATTAGACCTGTCAAAATTGCAAAAAGCCTCTTAACTGCCTGTTAACAACCTGTTAACAAACAGTTAAGTGCCGATAATCTTCTTCCCGCCGCTAGGTGTCGGGTCCATGCGCAAATCGGGGACCCGACACCTGGGAAGATTGGTTGGAGGCGGGTTGACAGCATGTTTCCGACCCGCTGTCAATCTTTGCAATTTTGGCGGCTGTTTCACCTTCAAACCCGCCCCCTGAGCACCGGCAAAATTCCCCCCATAGAGGATGAGTGCCTATCCAGTCTCCCCGTGAAAACATTGAGTGTCTCCGCTTCCACCACTTCCGTCGGCAGTGAGTTCCAGGTCCTCACCACTCGCTGCGTAAAGAAGTTTTTTCTCACATCCCCCCTGTATCTCTTGCCCAAATCCTTAAATCTGTGTCCCCTAGTCCTTGTACCATCAACTAGTGGGAACAGCCTTTCCCCGTCTAGCCTATCCAAACCTGTCATAATCTTGTACACCTCTATCAAATCACCCCGCAACTTCCTTTGCTCTAATGAAAACAAATCCAGCTTCTCCAACCTGTCCTTGTAGCTAAGATCCCCCATCCCCGAACCATTCTGGTAAATCTCCTCCGCACCCTCTCAAGGGCCTTCACATCCTTCCTAAAGTGTGGTGACCAGAACTGGACTCAATACTCCAGTTGTGGCCTAATCAGCGCTTTATAAAGGTTCAGCATAACTTCTCTACTTTTGTACTCAATAACTCTATTTATGAAGCCCAAGATCCCATATGCTTTGCTAACCACTCTCTCAATATGTCCTGCCACCTTCAGGGACCTATGCACATTAACTCCCAGGTCCCGCTGTCCCTGCACACGCTTTAAAACTATGCTATTAAGTGTATATTGCCTCTCCCTGTTCCTTCTACCAAAATTCATCGCCTCACGCTTCTCTGTATTAAATTCCATCTGCCACTTGTCTGCCCATTCTACTAGCCTTTCTGGCCCAGAAATTGATCTCGCTCTGTTCCCGCGGGGGTAAGCCTTCCCCGCGATGTCTCACCTCGCTTGTGCTTTTTCAGATCCAGCTCGCACGAACTTGATGTTCCAGACATCAGCTGTGCTGGGCTTGCGTATCCCAGCGGCGTAGTGAATTTGTGCGAGCTGTGGGATCACGTGACTCAGTTAGAGCCAATGGCAGCACACCATCTTCCATTCATAAGTCTAACAGCATGGCTGTTAAATCTATGAATCTTACACCCCCCCAAAATAACAGCTAAACCTCAATTAAATTAAAAAAAAAAAATCACATTAATAAAATAAGTATAGTTAATTAAATTAACCATTTTAAATAAAAAATTAAATTTTTGAAAAAATTTAAAATCTTTTAAAAAGTTATAAAAATAAACTTACCTGTCTTTAAAGTCTTTAAAAAAGATATACCTGTAAAAAAAATTCAAAAAAATACTTAATTCACTACTTACCTTCTTAAAAGCGGGTCTTACTCCTCCTTTTTACATTTCCAAAATCTTCCCTACTTACCTGCGCGTCCAAAGCATGAAGTGCACAGCGTGCGCGCAGCCTGTAGCGCGCACGCGATGCACCCAGGACCTGCCCCCTTTTCAGAAGAGCAATTGCCGGTTTTCAGCGCATGCGCAGGGCATGCAGAAAACCGGCAATTGGAGTGGGAATATGCGAGAGTACGCAGTGCGTACTCTCGCGTCCCGGGATCAATTTTCGGCCCTCTATGTCCTGTCGCAGTCGATTGGTATCCTCCTCACTGTTTGCCATACCCCCAAGTTTGGTGTTATCGGCAAATTTCAAAATTCTACTCTGTATTCCAATATCCAGGTCATTTATATATATCAAAAAAAGCAGTGGCCCCAGCACTGACCCTTGGGTAACACCACTGTCTACCATCCTCCAGTCCGAAAAACAGCCATTTACCACAACTCACTGTTTTCTGTCCTTCAGCCAATTCCTTATCCAAGGCTGCCACTGGGCCACCTATTCCATGAGCCTCAATTTTGTTAACCAGCCTTCTATGTGATACTTTGTCAAACGCCTTCCTAAAATCCATGTAGACAACATCCATTGCATTCCCTTCATCAATCCTCCCTGTTACTTCATCAAAAAATTCAATTAGATTAGTCAAACAAGATCTGCCTTTTACAATCCGTATCAGCTCTCTTTAATTAGCTTAAACCTCTCCAAGTGCCCATTAATTTTTTCCTTGATTATTGTTTCTAAAACTTTACCCACCACTGATGTAGTTACTAGGATTGTCCTTACACCCTTTCTTGAACAACGGTGTCACATTTGTCACTTTCCAATCCTCATGCACCTCCCCCGCATCTAGAGAAGATTGGAAAATTATGGCAAGCCCTTCTGCTATCTCCTTCCCCAATTCCCTTAGCAACCTGGGATGCAAGCCATCTGGACCAGGCGACTTATCCACTCTAAGGATACCTAGCCTTTCTAGTACATCCTGTCTATCAATTTTCACCCCTTCCATTGCTTCAACCTTTTCCACTTCTACCAATATGTTGTCAGCATCCACCTCCTTAGTAAACACCGATACAAAGTATTCATTAAGTATTCTAGCCTTGCCCTGCGCCTCTAAGCATATATCACCTTCTTTGTCCCTAATAGGCCCCTTTAAGAATAAGGGGAGGAAGGCCTGCAGTACCGTGGCGCTGCGGCACGTAGCGCCGCGATATTGGCTCACAGCGCCCCGAGAGGGACGCGGGGCACTTCCAGTAGCACCCCTCCTCCCTCTCGGGGCGCTACCTGGGAAAATCGGACGGGGGGGCGTTAACTTTTTCAGGACGCTAAAATTAGCGCTCCGGCGAAGGTAGCGCCGCCAAGGAGGCACTACCCAATTTTTACCCCATATTTTTTAAATGCATGAAGGAATTTTATACGAGTGCATTCAGCATGGCTTAAATTTGGCACAACAACAACTTGTATTTATATAGCGCCTTTGACGTAGTAAAACATCCCAAGGCACTTCACAAAATTTGACACGTGCCACATAGGGAGATAGTAGGACAGGTGAGGTGACTAAAAAGCTTGACCAAAGATGTCAGTTTTATGGATCGTCTTAAAGGAGGAGAGAGAGGTAGAGAGGTGGCGCAGTATAGGGAATTATTGAAACCGCCGTAATAAATGGAACGTTGAAATTCCTTTATTTAATTAACGAAAAGCAGCTGGACCTTGATAAATGATTAATTGGCTGCACAATCAGTGAGCGGAAGGAGGTCGTAAAATGACATTGAAGGATCTTAAATGGGATGCATGTCGCCTTTACTCACAGAGCAAACAGACGCTGCGCTGTCGGTCAAGGTTGAGATATGCGAGTCTCTATGAGAAAGACTGGTGCATGTATGAACTTGGTCATTTGTCTGTAACACCAGCCTATCAATGACACCGTGAGCAAAACTGAATCAATGTCATAGGACAACCCACCCTCCACATCAAGAAAGAACTTACATTTATTTATACAACGTCTTTCACAACCTCAGGGCGTCCCAAAGCGCTTTACAGTCAATGAAGTAATTTTTGAAGTCTCGTCACTGTTGTACTGTAGGAAACACGGCAGCCAATTTGCACACAGCAAGCTCCCACAAACAGCAATGAGATAAATGACCAGACATTCTGTTTTTTTTTTGTGACATTGACTGAGGGATAAATATTGGCCAGGACAGCCGGGAGAACTCCCCTGCTCTTCATCGGAATAGTGCCATGAGCCATAAACAGCAATGAGATAATGATCACAGCCGCTGCTACAACATCCTTTACCAGTAACAGTTACCAACCCAGAACACGTAACAGGGAAACATAGAAACATAGAATCTAGGAGCAGGAGTAGGCCATTCGGCCCGTCGAGCCTGCTCCACCATTCAATACGATCATGGCTGATCATCCAAATCCAGTACCCTGTCCCTGCTTTAATCCCCACAGTACACATATCCCACCCTACCCCCGTAACCCCACGTATTTAATTCCCCCTAACATATCCCATCCTATCCCCATAACCCCACATATTTAATCCCCCCCTAACACTAAGGGTCAATTTTATCATAGCCAAATCAACCTAACCCGCACATTTTTGGACTGTGGGAGGAAACCGGAGCACCCGGAGGAAACCCACGCAGACACGGGGAGAATGTGCAAACTCCACACAGACAGTCACCCGAGGTCAGATTCGAACCCGGGTCTCTGGGAAGTGGAGCAGGAGACCCACGGCAAGCAATAGTCCCACTTTAATCTCGCTGATTGGTGTCATAAGAACATAAGAAATAAGAGCAGGAGTGGGCCAAACGGCCCCTCGAGCCTGCCCCGTCATTCAATAAGATCATGGCTGATCATTAACCTCAACTCCACTTTCCCGCCCGATCTCCATATCCCTTGATTTCCCTAGAGTCCAAAAATCTATCTATCTCAGCCTTGAATATACTGAAAGATTCAGCATCCACAGCCCTCTGGGGCAGAGAATTCCAAAGATTCACAACACTCGGAGTGAAGAAATTCCTCCTCATCTCAGTCTTAAATGGCCTACCCCTTATCCTGAGACTATGCCCCCTCGTTCTAGACACTCCAGCCAGGGGAAACAACCTCTCAGCATCTACCCTGTCAATCCTCTTCAGAATCTTGTATGTTTCAATGAGATCACCTCTCATTCTTCTAAACTCCAGAGAGTATAGGCCCAATCTACACAATCTCTCATCACAGGACAACCATCTCATCCCAGGAATCAATCTAGTGAACCTTCGTTGCACCGCCTCCAAGGCAAGTATATCCTTCCTTAGATAAGGAGACCAAAACTGTGTACAGTACTCCAGGTGTGGTCTCACCAAGGCCCTGTACAATTGTAGCAAAACTTCCTTACTCTTATACTCAAACACCCTTGCAATAAATTTTAACTCTTTACTATTTTATTAATGACCAGGATGTCGGTGTTGGGGGCACAATCTGCAAATTTGCCGATGATACCAAGATCTGTGCAAGTGTCAGGACTGTAGACGACGCTCATCTGCTTCAGGCAGATCTTAATGTGTTGGGAGATTGGGCTCATGCCTGGCAAATGATGTATAGCTGAGATAAGTGCAGTGTTATGCATGTGGGCAGGGCAAACGCTCAACATTCATACACCCTTCAGGGAAAACCATTCAAGAAGGTGGAGAAAGAAAGAGATTTGGGTATTCTACTACATACATCTTTAAAGGTACATGAGCAACGCCGTGAAGCAATAGCTAGAGTGAATAGAGTGTTGGGGTGTATCCAAAGGACAATTGAGTACAAGACGAGACATACTGTGTTGTCGTTGTATAAGACTTTAGTCAGGCCGCACTTGAAATACTGTGTCCAGTTTTGGTCTCCTCACATGGTGGGTGATATTGAGGTTTTGGAAAGGGTGCAGAGGGGGGCCACTAGAGTAATTCCCAGTCTAAAGCATCTTAGTTATCACGCTAGGCTAAAAGAGTTGGTACTCTACACTTTAGAGAAGTGTAGACTTGAGGGGATCTGATTGAGGTTTACAAGATAATGAAGGGAATAGATTGTGTTCCAGTTGACAGATTGTTCCATTAAGTAGGTTAAGAAGGACCAGGGTCACAAATTTAAGTTGTATAAGGCTAGATTTAGGTTAGATGTCAGGAGGTGTTTCTTTTCCCAGAGAATAGTGGACCTCTGGAACAGGCTGCCGTCTCGTGCGGCGGACGCTGATTCTTTGAATTCCTTCAAGCGAGAGCTGGGCCTGTTTCTGGCTGGGGCGGAGATCACCCCATACAGAAGGTAGATACTGCAGGAAATTCAGGGCCAGTGTGATCTCCTGGACTACTTTTGATCGCCTAGATGGGTCGGAGAGGAATTGCCCAGATTTTTTTCCCCAAATTGGCCTTGGCTTTTTCAAATCTGTTTTTTCACCTCTCCCAGGAGATCACATGGCTTTGGGTGGGGTGAAGTGTAAATATTGTGATACACAAGGTGGCGCAATTGTGTGGGACAGACTCGATGGACCAGAGGGTCTTTACCTGTCCGTCATTGTTCGTATGTTTTGTACGCGTGATTTGCACGCTACAACGCACAGCAGCCATTTGTGCCGAGCAGCGATTACTGCTGTGATCACAAAGCAGGGTCTGACTGCCCAGACAGCTGGCGAATTGCCTCAGTCTGCAGCCAGGCCCCCCCTCAGCCCTCAGCTCCGAGAGGTCGCTGGCCGCGAGCATCTCAAAGAGCCCTTGAGTGAGCCACAGCAGCCTTCCACCTCCCATGCTGCTGCCCTGGGGGATCACCATGTAGCTGCTCCAGAGAAGGTCAGAGATCACTTAAGAGATGAACTAGGGGGGCCTCACACCAGGGTGCTAATTAGCGCAGCAGCGCACTGGCAAAATTACTGGTAAATCCAACAGCGACAACAACAACTTGCGCCTTTAAAGTAGTAAAACGTCCCAAGGCATAATTAAACAAAATTTGACACGAGCCACATAAAGAGATATTAGGCCAGGTGACCAAAAGCTTGGGCAAAGAGGTAGGGGGAAAAATTCGGTTGGTTTGCGCCTCCCGTTAGCACCTTAAGAGGGCGCTAATGGGGAGCAAAGCAACTAGCGCCCGGGGGCGGCGATGTTTGCGCTGCTCATGAAATTGACTACACTTTGTGGCAGCGCTAAACACTACCGCCACGATCTCCTGCGCCCGCAGATCGTGATGTCAGTCGAGCGTGCAACGCCCCGGTAGCGCCCCGGACGAGATATTGAGTGGCGCCCCCTGTCTTACCGCCTGCCGCTAGCAACAACACGTTGAGGGGAGCATTTTGCAGTCGGGAAGGGACTGGGGGAGTGCTATTTAAAGGCAACCGCTTCCTGCCTTTTTTTGTCGGCGAAATTTTTGCACCACGCATTCTGAGTGAGAGAGAGAGACTGCAGGAGATATTCAAAGCTGTGTTGAGGAGTTTTAGGTACTGAGCAGCACTTTGCAGGTTCTTTTTGATTTGATCTTCCTTGCATCGATTTATTAGGGACTGTGGGGGCTGCACTCTGAGCTCTTTCCCTGGGCCTCTCCATTGTTCTTTCAAGCAGATTTGATGTACAGGTCTCTCCAGGCCGAGATTCAAGGTTGCAATGAGCAAGGTGTGGATGGAGAACAAGATTGATCCTTCCCTTTAAGAACTGGCTGGCGCCAGTGTGTCTGTGTTCCATTGCTGACTGACATCACATGAGCTTCACCCGCGCTCTGAGGTAGCGCCTCCCTCCTCGCCGTTAGCGCCTTAAGAGAGGTGTGTAGCTCCTGATTTAGCGCTCCAATCACCTCCAGGGGCAATAGAAGCCAAGTTTGCAGTCGGAGACGATAATTAGCGCCAGGCACTAAACTTTGCGCCCGGCCGATAATTGCGCCCCAAACGGGCCGATACCAAATTTCTCCCCTGTAGATTTTAAGGAGCGTCTTAAAGGAGAGAGAGTTAGAGAGAGAGGATTAGGGAGTGAATGTTAGCTGTCAGTTTCATTCCAATTGTAATTTAAGGAAAAATTATTCTCGGGATGTGGGCATCGCTGGCGTGGCCGGCGTTTATCGCCCGTCCCTAGTTGCCCTTGAGGAGGTGGTGGTGGGTGATCTACTTGAACCGTTGCAGTCCGTGTTGTGGAATTTGTGAGTGGTAGTTTATGGTACTGGATCTCTGAAATGAACTTTCACCAAGTTGTATTTTGCTAAGCAGGCTGCTAGAATAGCTGACGCTGAGGGCCTTTATGTAGTAATTATGGTAATCGAATCACAAGGCTGGCCACAAATTAAATGGAGTGCGAACAGTGTCAGCAAAACACGGTCTTTGTGCGCTCCTCTGATATAAAGGAGACTTGCTTACAGATTCTTTCCAGTACTTCAAGGCTTTCAGTTATATGACAAAATCACCCAGAACAGTTCACAGGCGTTAAAAGCTACAATTTAATGGAAAGTATCATGATTGAAAATAAACTCTAAATACAACATCATAAGACACTTGTTCAATTTCTTCACTCAGTGGGTTGTGAATCTTTGGAATTCTCTACCCAAAAGAGCTGTGGATGCTGAGCCGTTGAGTATATTCAAGGCTGAGATCGATAGATTTTTGGACTCTCAGGGAATCAAGGGATATGGGGATCAGGCGGGAAAGTGGAGTTGAGGTCGATGATCAGCCATGATCTTATTGAATGACGGAGCAGGCTCGAGGGGCCGTATGGCCTACTCCTGCCCCTAATTCTTATGTTCTTATGTTCTTATAGCGGGCCAGTTGTGTAGTGACAATATAAACTAAATAACAGATCACTCCGTGCAACAACTATTTTGGCAAAGGTGGACAACCACAAAAGGAGAAATCCTGCAAGTGTCTGAAATGAAATATAAACAGGAAATGCAGCAAATACACAGCAGGTCTGTCAGTGTCTGTAAGGTGTCAGCCTTAGGTGTCAGTTGGTAGCATTCACCTCTCTTGGTCAGAAGATTGAGGGTTCAAGTCCCCCTTGAGAGACTGAGCACATAATCTAATCTGACACTCTGGTCTAGTACGGGGGAAGTGCTCCACTGTCAGAGGTGCCATCTTTCAGATGAGACATAAAATCATGGACCGGTCTGCCCTCTCAGGTGGATGTAAGATTGGGAGGTGCTGCCAAAGGAGCCTTGGCGAGTTGCGGCAATGCATCTTGTAGATGGTACACCGTGCAGCCACGGTGGAGGGAGTGAATGTTTAAGGTGGTGGATCGGGTGCCAATCAAGCGGGCTGCTTTGTCCTGGATGGTGTCGAGCTTCTTGAGTGTTGTTGGAGCTGTACTCATCCAGGCAAGTGGAGAGTATTCCATCAGGTCTTAAGTCTAAACAAAGCAAACGACGTAGGTATGAGGGGCGAGTTGGCTACGGTAGATTGGGAAACTACATTAAAAGGTACGACGGTAGACAAGCAATGGCAAGCTTTTAAAGAATTAGTACATAATTTACATCAAATATACATTCCTTTAAGGCACAAAAACCCCACAGGAAAAGTGGCTAGCAAGAGAAGTTAAAGATAGTGGGCCTGAATTTGCGATTGGAGGCCTCCGATCATCAAAAGACCGACACATTTACCTGGTGGTCCGGGAGATACGGAGGCATGTGATCCTGAGCCTCTCCTGGTAGAAATGCGTAGAGGCCCCCGTATCCCAGGGACGCAGGCGGTTCGCAAGCAACCCTGGAATCACATGGGCCAGCACAGCCAACGAAAGAAGGGAATCCCCATTCATACTTATGGGGTTTCCGTACGTACCGAACTGTCATAAGTATGAATGGGGACGACTTAAAAAATACACCAACACATGAAATAATTTTTTTTTAAATTACATATGTCAAATTAATTAAAATGGCATTTAATTAAATATTTTTTAAAAAAATTAAATTTTGAATTTTTTTAATATGTTTTAACGGGGCTAAATATAACCTTACCTTATTGGACAGGGTTTTTAATGTATAAGTGAGTGATAACATTTTATTTTTCTATTTTTTAAAACTCTTATGCTGGTAAAAGCGGGCCTTACTCCTGTTTTTACCAGGCGTAAGAATTCCACGGCCTTTCAGCGGGCGGAAGTTGGGCAAATAGCGCAGCTCTCCACCCGCGGAGGCCCTTTTCCTGGGGATGCGGAAGATCTGTCAAGAAGATTCTTGACAGATCGCGAGGTCCGGGTTTCAGCGCATGCACTTTGCATGCCTAAACCTGGCACTTGCGCGGCCCCTACGGGTGCGTGCGCACCTCATACGCACCCATTAGAGGTCACAAAATATTGCCCAATATTAGATCAAAGAAAGAGGCTTATAATGTTGCCAAAAAGAGTAGCAAGCCTGAGGACTGGGAGGATTTTAGAATTCAGCAAAGGAGGACTAAGAAATTGATAAAGAAAGGGAAAATAGAATGTGAGAGTAAACTAGCGAGAGACATAAAAACAGACTGTAAAAGCTTCTATAGGTATGTAAAAAGGAAAAGATCAGCGAAAGTAAATGTGGGTTCCTTACAGGCTGAGACAGGAGAAATTATAACAGGGAATAAGGAAATGGCAGAGAAATTAAACAAATACTATTATGTCTGTCTTCATTGAAGAAGACGCAAAAAACTTCCCGGAAATAGTGGGGAATCAAGGCTCTAGCGAGAATGAGGAACTGAAAGAAATTAGTATTAGTAAAAAAAAATAGTACTGGAGAAATTAATGGAACTGAAAGCCGATAAATCCCCTGGACCTGATGGCCTACATCCTCGGGTTTTCAAAGAGGTGGCTATAGAGATAGTGGGTGCACTGGTTGTCATTTTCCAAAATTCCATAGATTCTAGAACGGTTCCCATGGGTTGGAAGGTAGCAAATGTAACCCAACTATTTAAGAAAGGAGGGAGAGAGAAAACAGGGAACTACAGACCAGTTAGCCTGACATCAGTAGTAGGGAAAATGCTAGAATCTATTATTAAGGAGCTGGTAACAGGGCACTTGGAAAATAATAATAGGATTGGGCAGAGTCAACACGGATTTATGGAAGGGAAATCATGTTTGACAAATCTGTTAGAGTTTTTTGAGGTTGTAACTAACGGTATAGATAAGGGGGAACCAGTGGATTTGGTGTATTTGGATTTTCAGAAGGCTTTCGATAAGGTGCCACACAAGAGGTTATTAAACAAAATTAGGGCTCATGGGATTGTGGGTAATATACTAGCATGGATTGAGGATTGGTTAACGGACAGAAAACAGAGAGTAGGAATAAACGGGTCATTTTCGGGTTGGCAGGCTGTAACTAGTGGGGTACCGCAAGGATCAGTGCTTGGGCCTCAGCTATTCACAATCTATATCAATGATTTGGATATGAAGGGAATCCAAATGTAATATATCCAAGTTTGCTGATGATACAAAGCTGGGTGGGAATGTAAGTTGTGAGGATGATGCAAGGAGGCTTCAAGGGGATATAGACAGGCTAAGTGAGTGGGCAAGAACATGGCAAATGAAATATAATGTGGAGAAATGTGAAGTTATACACTTTGGTAGGAAAAATAGAAAAGCAGAGTATTTTTTAAATGGTGAGAGATTGGGAAATGTTGGTGTTCAGAGGGACCTCGGTATCCTTGTACACGAATCACTGAAAGTTAACATGCAGGTACAGCAAGCAATTAGGAAAGCAAATGGTATGTTGGCCTTTATTACAAGAGGATTTGAGTATAAGAGTAAAGACGTCTTACTGCAATTATATAGGGCCCTGGTGAGACCACACCTGGAGTATTGTGTACAGTTTTGGTCTCCTTCCCTAAGGAAGGATATACTTGCCATAGAGTGCAACGAAGGTTCACCAGACTGGTTCCTGGGATGGGGGGATTGTCCTATTGAGGAGAGATTGAGTAGATTAGGCCTATATTCTCTGGAGTTTAGAAGAATGAGAGATGATCTCATTGAAACATTCAAAATTCTTACAGGGCTTGACAGGGTTGATGCAGGGAGGATGTTTCCCCTGGCTGGGGAGTCTAGAAACAGGGGTCGCAGTCTCAGAGTATTTAGGACTGAGATGAGGAGAAATGTCTTCACTCAGAGGGTGGTGAATCTTTGGAATTCTCCATCCCAGAGGACTGTGGAGGCTCAGTCATTGAGTATATTCAAGACTGAGATCGATAGATTTTTGAATATTAAGGGAAATAAGGGATACGGGGATAGTGCAGGAAAGTGGAGATGAGGTAGAAGATCAGCCATGATCTTATTGAATGGCGGAGCAGGCTCGAGGGGCCAAATGGCCGACTCTTGCTCCTATTTCTTATGTTCTTATCACACTCCTGACTTGTGCCTTGTAGATGGTGGAAAGGATTTGGGGAGGCAGGAGGTGAGACAATCACCGCTAAAATACCCAGCCTCTGACCTGCTCTTGTTGCCACAGTATTTATGTGGCTGGTCCAGTTATGTATCTGGTCAATGGTGACCCCTCAGGATGTTGATGTTGGTGGATTCGGCGATTGTAATGCTGTTGAATGTCAAGGGGCAGTGGTTCGACCCTCTTTTGTTGGAGATAATCATTGTCTGGCACTTGTGTGGCTTGAATGCTACTTGCCACTTATCAACCCAATCCTGAATGAGATCCAGGTCTTGCTGCATGAGGTCATGGACTGCTTTATTATCTGAGGAGTTGCGAATGGAACTGAACACTGTGCAATCATCAGCAAACATCCCCACTTCTGACCTTATGATGGAGGAAAGGTCATTGATGAAGCAACTGAAGATGTTTGGGCCTAGGACACTGCCCTGAGGAACTCCTGCAGTGATGTTCTGGGACTGAGATGCTTGACCTCCAACAACCACAACCATCTTCCTTTGTGCTAGGTATGATTCCAGCCAGTGGAGAGTTTTTCCTCTGATTCGCATTGACTTCAATTTTACTAGGGCTCCTTGATGCTACACATGGTCAAATGCTGCCTTGATGTCAAGGGCAGTCACCCTCAACTCACCTCTGAAATTCAGCTCTTTTGTCCATGTTTGGACCCAGGCTGTAACGTGGTCTGTTGCAGAGTGTTCCTGGTGGAACCCAAAACAGTGAATCAGTGATCAGGTTATTGGTGAGTAAGTGTTGCTTGATAGCACTGTCGACGACACCTTCCATCACTTTGAGGGTGGACTGATGGGGGAGTAATTGGCCAGATTGGATTTGTCATGCATTTTGTGGACAGGACATACCTGGGTAGTTTTCCACCTTGTTGGTTAGATGCTAGTGATGTAGCTGTACTGGAACAGCTTGGCTAGCGGCGCGGCTAGTCCTGGAGCACAATTCTTCAGCACGACAGCCGGAATGTTGTCGGGACTCACAGCCTTTGCTGTATCCAGTGTGCTCAGCTGTTTCTTGATATCACGTGGCGTGAATCGAATTGGCTGAAGACTGGCTTCTGTAGTGGTGGGGACCTCAGAAGCATGCCGAGATGGATCATCCACTCGACACTTCTGGCTGAAGATGATTGCAAACGCTTCAGCCTTGTCTTTTGCACTCACGTGCTGGGCTCCACCATCATTGAGGATGGGGATATTCATGGAGCCCCCTCCTCCGTTAGTTGTTTAATTGTCCACCCCACCACTATTCACAACTGGATGTGGCAGGACTGCAGAGCTTTGACCCGATCCATTGATTGTGGGATCGCTTAGATCTGTCTATAGCATGCTGCTTCCGCTGTTTAGCATGCATGTAGTCGTGTGTTGCAGCTTCCCCAGGTTGGCACCTCATTTTTAGGTATGCCTGGTGCTGCTCCTGGCATGCTCTTTGCCCTCCTTATTGAACCAGGATTGGTCCCCTGTCTTGATGGTAATGGTAGAGTGAGGGATATGCCGGGACATGAGGCTACAGATTGTAGTGGAATACAATTCTGCTGCTGATGATGACCCACAGCGCCTCATGGATGCCCAAATTTGAGCTGCTAGATCTGTTCTGAATCTACCCCATTTAGCACGGTGGTAGTGCCACACAACATGATGGAGGGTGTCCTCAGTGTGAAGACGGGATTTCGTCTAAACAAGGACTGTGCGGTGGTCACTGCTACCAATGCTGTCATGGACAGATACATCTGCAACAGGTAGATTGGTGAGGACGAGGTGAAGTAGGTTTTTTTCTCATGTTGGTTTTCTCACCACCTGCCGCAGGCCCAGTCTGGCAGTTATGTCCTTCAGGACTCGGCCAGCTCGGTCAGTAGTGGTGCTACCGAGCCACTCTTGGTGATGGACATTGAAGTCACCCACCCAGAGTACATTATGTGCCCTTGTTACCCTCACTGCTTCTTCCAAGTGGTGTTCAACATGGTGATGTACTGATTCATCAGCTGAGGGAGGGTGGTAGGTGGTAATCAGCAGGTTTCCTCGCCCATGCTTGACCTGGAGCCATGAGACTTCACGGTGTCTGGAGTTAATATTGAGGATTCCCAGGGCCACTCCCTCACGACTGTATACCACTGTGCCGCCACCTCTGGTGGGTCTGTCCTGCCGGTGGGACAGAACATACCCATAGTGATGGAGAAGTTTGGGACATTGACTGAAAGGTATGAATCTGTGAGTATGACTATGTCAGGCTGTTGCTTGACTAGACTGTGTGACAGCTCTCCCAATTTTGGCACAAGTCCCCAGATGTTAGTGAGGAGGACTTTGCAGGGTCGATTGGGTTGGTTGTGCCGTTGTCATGTCCGAAGCCAGTGCCGAGGTCGATGCTGGGTGGTCTGTCCGGTTTTATTCTTATTACTGTTTCTTGTAGTGGTTTGTTACAACTGAGTGGCTTAATGGGCCATTTCAGAGGGCAGTTAAGAGTCAACCACATTGCTGTGAGTCTGGAGTCACATGTTGGTCAGACCAGGTAAGGACGGCAGATTTCCTTCCCTAAAGGACACGAGTGAAGCAGATGGGTTTTGACGACACTCCAATAGTTTAATGGTCACCATTACTGCTACTAGATTTTCATTCCAGATTTATTTAATGAACTGAATTTAAATTCCCCAACTTTATTTTGATTTATTTTACGAAGTGACTGGTCTTGTTGTGCATATCCTTTTCTTTAAGCAGTTCTACGCAGCCTCTTTGATAAGTGCGGCCAGTCTTTGTAAACCCTAGAAAGAATCAGAAAAATGTAAATGAGGAACGCTCATTCCATTATTTTTCGGAATGATAGACAAGCGTACAGAAGGAACTGGCATTGATATAGCACCTCACTATACCTCTCAGAAATGTCTCCAGGTACTTCGCGTACAGTGTGTTATTTTGGAAGTGGAAAATCATTTACGCGGGCAAACAGGTCACCCATTGTGAGCACAGCAAGATCCCACAAGCAGCAACAAAATGAATGATACAGGTAACGTGTTCCAGGTGGCGTTGGTCGAGGAAGAACGTTGGATAACTCCCTACTCCTCTTCAGATAGTTGCTACGGGATCTTTTAAAGTCCGCCTGAACCACTGGGACAGGCAGAAGGGGACCTTGGGTAAACTGCAGTAAATTTAGATTCCGCCAGACAGGAACTTTTTTTTGTTGTTGTGCCGTATGTGACACTTTGGAGCGATATCATACGACAACAACAACTTGCATTTATACAGCGCCTTTAACGTAGTAAAACATCCCAAGCCGCGTCACAGGAGAGATTATCAAACAAAATGGGACACCGAGCCACATAATAGGACAGGTGACCAAAAGCTTGGACAAAGAGGGAGGTTTTAAGGAGCGTCTTAAAAAGGAGAGTGAGTTTTAGGGAGGGAATTCCAGAGCTCAGGGGTCTAGGCAGCTGAAGGCACGGCTGCCAATGGTTGAGCGATTAAAATTGGGATGCTCAAGAGGCCAGAATTGGAGGAGTGCAGAGATCACTTGTAGGACTGGAGGAGATTAAAGAGATAGGGAGGGGGCGAGGCCATGGAGGGATCTGAAAACAAGGATGTGAATTTTAAAATTGAGGTGTTGCCAGACCAGGGACCAATATAGCTAACTGAGCACAGGGGTGATAGGTGAACGGGACTTGGTGCGAGTTAGGATATGGACAGCAGAGTTTTGGATGAGCTCAAGTTCATGGAGGGTGGAAGATGGGAGGGCGGTCAGGAGTGTATTGCAATAGTCAAATCACTCCATGGCCATCCCTCCCTATCTCTCCCTATCTCTGCAACTTCCTTAATCCAAGATTTCTGCGCTCCTCTAATTCTGGCCTCTTGAGCATCCCCGATTTTCTTCGCTCCACCATTGTTGGCCGTGCCTTCAGCTGCCGAGGCCCTAAGCTCTGGAATTCCCTCCCTAAACCTCTCCACTTCTCTACCTCTCTCTCCTCCTTTAAGACACCACTTAAAACCTACCTCTTTCTCCTGTCCTAATATCTCCTGATGTGGCTCGTTGTCAAATCCTGTTTGAGAACGCTCCTGTGAAGCACCTTGGGACATTTTACTATGTTAAAGGCGCTGAAAGGGTTAATTTGAACTCATGTTAAATTAAACCTCTCTTAGCTGTAAAGGGAATGGAAGTTATGTACGAAATAGAATAAGAAGCAACCAGGTGGATGATAAGGATTGATAAGGATTGGCTGCCTAGCTTCATTCAAGGACAGAATACAATGGGCATCTGTGGAGAAATAAAATGGACAAGTGTGAGAATGAGATATGGCCCAGCAATCAGGCAAAACATAGAATGTGATTTGCAGCATATATACATAATTGGATAATTGTTTTTTAGTTTGTAGCTGACAAAGATAAGAAATATAACGAATTAACCGGTTTAGTTTGAATTGACATAATTGTAATCATGTGATATTTTGTAACAATGTGATTGGATAATTCTTAAATAAAAGGTTGTAATTGGGAGGTTGAGAAGCCGTGGTCACTAGGCCGGGTAAGGTCTATGACGCTTCTCCCAGAGATCTCTGAATATTAATAAACTGTTTTGCTTTTACCTATCAACACAGACTGGAGTGAATTAATTTCTTCCTAACAGCGCTATATAAATACAAGTTGTTGTGGCTGTTGATTAGCTGAGGAGGCTTTGGTGAAAAGTTTTAAGCCGTTTTCTTATACTTACTGGAATTGTTTTTTGGTTATAGTTTCAGGAACGATTGGCCTCCATGTTTCGCCGTTTTATACTCTTGGCTCAGGAGCTAGTCTCCAGGTGAGTGCTCCCTTCCACTGTGTAATTACATAGAATTTACAGCACAGAAACAGGCCAGTCGGCCCAACTGGTCCAACCTATTTATGCTCCACACGAGCCTCCTCCCACCCTACTGTAAGGGATTCCCTGACCCTGCGTGTCTCGTAGCCTGTGAGATTCACGCGGCTCTGTGCAGCCTGTATGTCAGTGCGGGTCTAGGCCTGGTTGCCTGTTCTGGTCTCCAGCCAGTCTGGGAACACTAGACACACCTGTGAGTGGTTCGAATCACTCTCCCTTACGGTTCTAGACACTGGACTTAGATGCGAGAGCAGTAATGGAGATAAAACTCATGTAGACTTGGTTTGAATGGTACGAAATGGAAAATCTTTATTGCATGATACTTAAAATTATGAAATACATGTCATAAGCACAGATTAATGACAGTACAATCTTACAAACAGTTATATAGTCGATCTTAGGGAAACGAGGAACGAACGGCACAACGTAAATAGGGGCACACATTACAAATATCCTTAATCTTTAAACCCTCCCCTATCAATATCTATCCTAAACTAGCTTCGTAGGATCTCGAGACTCATGCTCACCACTCGTGATAACTCGGAGAAATTCCGAATAGCTGATCGGATGTTTTTCACCGCAGCACCCACGTGTCGGTCAGGAGATCTCCTGGTCCCACTTGTTTACTTGCTTCTGCTGCTTCGGCTAGTAGGCTGGACCGTCTGCTGTGATGAAGACCTCTGTTGGTGGGTTTCACAGATTAGTCAATATCTCAAAGGAGAATCTTCCGGGGTCTGTCCTTTAAAGTTCAAAGAAGTCTTCCTGGCAAGGAGAAACTTGGCTGATCGACCTACAGGCGCGGTCGGGATTTACTGACCGTGGCGATGGATATGGTCTTCTTCTCTTCTCCTCTCATCTCATCTCATCTCATCTCATCTCGGGCCTTTGGTTCCGCTGCCAGTTACCAACATAGGTCTTCGTTACGCGACACGAGGTAGATCCGAACGGATCAGAAAGTTCAACAGTCTTTTCAGAAGAGGCAAAAGGCACGCAGAAGCCCAACTACGAGTACACAGGAGCAGCCACGAGGTTACGAATCGACCGGATAAAACACAGGAGCAAGCGAGCGAACGCAGGAGCAAGAACAAGAGCACGAGGCAAGAGGCAAGAGAGCGAATGGACGGTTTGGAGCCTGCAATTATAGTGCAAAAATCTTCCGTTTCCCGCCCAACTATAATGTCCATTCTTTTGTTTAAGGTTTGGCGCCCAAATGTCTTGTATGGGTGATCTCCGTTCTTAATGGGTTTCGGGGCTACTCATGAATGTTTGAGTACCTGTTAATATTTCTCCCATTGTTAAATCGGTCGGTGTTCTCCCTGGAGGGGTTTGGGGCTTCCAAGTGTCATGTATAACTACCTGATAACGGCTCTCTCATCGTAGAGTCGTTGGGAGTTTACATATTAATGTCCTTTGGATGGGCCCTTGATTACTCGGTACAATGGCTTTCCTTTGTACCTGGGAGACCGATTCCAGTATCTATGTTTATACTGCAAACCCATAATGTCTCGTGTATTATCTTCACTGTGCTGAATCGTTATCGATCTTGCACAAATGTTTAATGGAACGCCATCTTGTCTGCCTGTTGAAAAGTCTAGAATGTTCTGTCACGAGGTGCGGCGGCCATTTTACAGGCTGCTTGTGTCCAATTTAAACCTGCCAGCATTCTGCTGAAATAAAAGCTGTTTGAACGAAACTTTGTGTTTTCTCCTTATTAATCAAATCGCGATATATTGCGAATTCTACACTACCTCATCCCACACTATCAGCATAGCCTTTCTCCCTCATGTGTTTATCTAGCTTCCCCTTAAATGCATCTACGCTGTTTGCCTCAACTAGCCCTAATGGTAGTGAGTTCCACATTCTAACCACTCTCTGGGTAAAGAAGTTTCTCCTGAATTCCCTATTGGATTTATTAGTGACTATCTTATATTTATGACTCTCAGTTTTAGACTCCCCCACAAGTGGAAACATCTTCTCTACGTCTAACCTATCGAACCCCTTCAAAATCTTAAAGTCCTCCATCAGGTCACAACTCAGCCTTCTCTTTTCTAGAGAAAAGAGCCCCAGCCTGTTCGGTGTTACCTGATAGTTGTAACCTCTGAGCTCTGGTATCGTCCTCGTGAGTACTTATTGAATTGGTGAATATTGAAGGCATTTACCTGATCTATTTGTTCGGGAGTGGAACGGGAAAAGGCAGCACGGACGTACGAGCAAGGTGCCGAGCTGTCAAGCATGAACGCTTGACCGGGAACGAACAGCACCTGAGGAGAGGCAGACATACGCACTGTGAGCAAGAGCCAATCGTTAACGTTCCAAATACGACCGAACATCATTGTTTTCACTGCAAGAACATTTTTAAACTTGTGCAAAGATAAAAAGTGGGGGAGGGGGTCAGAGGAGGAGAAAATAAAATAAACATAAGACATCTTCACAGAGCAAACGTTTAAGGGCACTCCCGTCTATTAGTGAAAGAGCAACTAAATCAGAAGGTAGGACGAGCAGGACGGGGAATTTTAACGGAAATCTTCAGGGTTAAACCGTGGCATGAGATTCAGTAAATATTGTATTGAAATTAAAAATTCTAGAAGAAACCGTTAAGAAGACTTTTTAAAAAGGTAAATGAATAAGTTGAGTGTGTTGGATGACTGGGGTTCCGGTCATGTTGGACTGTTGGGGTTCAGGCTCCCACTCATGAGATGCTGGGGATAGAAATTGGACCACTTTGTGGGTGTTTTTTTGGGCGAGAAACATGGACAAAATAGTCCAATTTCGCAGGGCTATGTCCCAGGCCCAAGGCAAGCCTGAAATACGTCCAATCCCATATTGGGTTCAGGCAATATTAAGGCGTCCCTGACAGTCACCTAATACAAGCATTAGGTCCCTTAACTATGTCAATGAGGGGCATCACGCCTGTTTAAGGAACTTTTCTGGAAATCTGTCAGCACTGAGGTGTGCTCTGCTCTGTTTCTTTGGTTCCAATTGGCCGTTACCAACAAGGTCATTACTCTTTCTTTGAAACTTACCTTCATGTGGAGATGGGGGTGTCGGTGGGGGCGGGGTGCAGGGGGTGGGGGGAGGGAGGTAGCAAGAGTGGTTTTCCCGGCTTCACAGCACCACTGTGGGCCTCTGCCGGCTCTCCCGTTCTCCTCCTCCTGCTTGATCTGCCTGGTTCTTAAACAAGTCCTCTTCAAAGCGGCGAGATGCTTCTGGACGCACGATGAGTCCTGAGGCCCAATTAGGGAACAAACTTCGGGGCCTCCAGCTTGTGGAGCCTGCTTGGGGCGCGCCACCTATTTCAGACCCGAAAAGATTTAAGGAATTGAGTGTAGGGTGAAGAGGAGGCGAGGGTGAAGAGGGGGGGAGGGCGAAGAGAAGAACGAGAGTGAAGAGGAGAAGGGAATAGAGGGGAGAGTGAAGAGGAGAAAGGGTGAAGCAGGGAGAAGAAAGGAGGAGAGGGTGAAGAGGAGAAAGAAGGTGAAGAGGAAAAAGAAAAGGAAACAAAAAAGTTCCCCTCCGGATAGACGGATATTGCCGGAAGAGTTGCTTCCGTCAGTCAAGCCGTTACCTCTTTTTTCAGGGCCTTCTCCGAGATTAGTTGGTAAGTGTCTGGGATTCCCTTTAGCTTCATCTAAAAGAACTTGCCAGCACTGGGGACATGCCAATCAGCGACATCTGGAAGGAAAGTAAGAAGTAGCAAGAGAAAGGTTCATGAAATATTGACCAAAGCAGGTATTATAAGGCTTGCGTATAACTGTTAGCTCAGCTAGGACAGGAAGGAGAGACAAAACACATGTCTAGAATGTTAGAAAGGAAGATGGCGAGGAGTCCATTTTCCTGGTTCTGCTTTCTGGTCACTGAATAAAAAACTAAAATCAGCAGACGTGGAAGAGTTCTACAGTGTATCAAAGGCAATCGGAGTCGTGCAATATTCAAGAATTATTGCTCCATTATTCTATGGGTGGGGGAGATTTTACCCATGTGGCCCCTAAACCTGGGCCAACAATATTCCACTCGCTAATTAACTCGAGGTGAAGGAGAAAGGAAGGTTAATGGTTGGGACGGGACGTGGGCCTTCCTCAGGATTCGATTCTGATGAAGAGACTGGCCAAGTGATTTGACCTTCCTTCCTCTTCCAGATGGCGGCTGACCGTCGGTCTATTTCCAGCACTTCCTGTTTTTAATTTTCCTCAAATCTCTACAAATGTGGAAGAATTATTTTCTGGCTTTGGTGAGCTGAAACGTAAAGCACCTCGCCACAGTGCGAGCAACACCACAGTCTACACCCCTCCCTATGTGACAACATCTGCCAATTATTCTGACTGATGCAGGAGACACAAAAAAAATGTCAGTAAACGTTTTGGTAACTAAACCAATTCATATTGACACCGGCAGTAAACAGTGGACATGCTGAACGTCGCTCAAACACATGGATTTACGTAAAATGCTGAAAATATGCAACAGGTCTGTCAGCATCTAAAAAGATATTTGAAAATAAGGCTAGGTTAACGTATCGGGTGTTTACCCCTCTGTCTGATATGCTAACCAATCTTTTTGGGTGTATATGTTTTTATGGCTTTATGGAGAAGCGGGATACGTACATGAGGGAGAAAGGAAAAGAAGGACATGTCGATTGGGTTAGATGGAGCAGGGTGGGAGGTGGCCCGTGTGGAGCATAAACACCGGCACGGAGCTGTTGTGCGGAATGGCCTGTTTCTGTGCTGTGAATTCTAAGTAATACTATGTTTACCCATTGCCCGATTCACTAACCGGTCTTGTTGGGTGTTTACCCATTGCCCGATTCTCTAACCTGTCTTGTTGGGTGTTTACCCATTGCCCGATTCTCCAACTTGTCTTATTGGGTGTTAACCCATTGCCCGATTCACTAACCTCTCTTGTTGGGTGTTTACCCATTGCCCGATTCACTAACCTCTCTTGTTGGGTGTTTACCCATTGCCCGATTTGCTAACCTGTCTTGTTGGGTGTTTACCCATTGCCCGATTCTCTAATCTGTCATGTTGGGTATTTACCCATTGCCCGATTCACTAACCAGTCTTGTTGGGTGTTTACCTTTTGCCCGATTCTCTAACCTGTCATGTTGGGTATTTACCCATTGCCCGATTCTCTAATCTGTCATGTTGGGTATTTACCCATTGCCCGATTCACTAACCAGTCTTGTTGCGTGTTGACCCATTGCCCGATTCACTAACCTATCTTGTTGGGTGTTTACTCATTGCCCGATTCAGTAACCTGACTTGTTGGGTGTTTACCCATTGCCCGATTTTCTAATCTGTCTTCTTGGGTGTTCACCCATTGCCCGATTCTCTAACCTGTCTTGTTGGGTGTTTACCCATTGCCCGATTCACTAACCTGTCTTGTTGGGTGTTTACCTATTGCCCGATTCACTAACATGTCTTGTTGGGAGTTTACCTATTACCCGATTCGCTAGCCTGTCTTGTTGGGTGTTTACCCATTGCCCGATTCTCTAACCTGTCTTGTTGGGTGTTGACCCATTGCCTGATTCTCTAACCAGTTTTGTTGGGTGTTTACCCATTGCCCGATTCACTAACCTGTATTGTTGGGTGTTTACCCATTGCCCGATTCACTAACCTGTCTTGTTGTGTGTTTACCCATTGCCCAATTCTCTAACCTGTCTTGTTGGGTGTTTACCCATTGCCCAATTCTCTAACCTGTCTTGTTGGGTGTTTACCCATTGCCCAATTCTCTATCCTGTCTTGTTGGGTGTTTACCCATTGCCCGATTCACTGACCAGTCTTGTTGCGTGTTTACCCATTGCCCGATTCACTAACCGGTCTTGTTGGGTATTTACCCATTGCCCGATTCACTGACCAGTCTTGTTGGGTGTTTACCCATTGCCCGATTCACTGACCAGTCTTGTTGGGTATTTACCCATTGCCCGCCTTGCTAACCTGTCTTGTTGGGTGTTTACCCATTGCCCGATTCTCTAATCTGTCTTGTTGGGTGTTTACCCATTGCCCGATTCACTGATCAGTCTTGTATGGTGTTTACCCATTGCCCGATTCACTGACCAGTCTTGTTGGGTGTTTACCCATTGCCCGATTCTCTAACCTGTCTTGTTGGGTGTTTACCCATTGCCCGATTCGCTAACCTTCCTTGTTGGGTGTTTACCCAATGCCCGATTCACTAACCTGTCTTGTTTGGTGTTTACCCATTGCCCGATTCACTAACCTGTTTTGTTGGGTGTTGACCCATTGCCCGATTCACTAACCTGTCTTGTTGGGTGTTTACCCAATGCCCGATTCACTAACATGACTTGTTGGGTGTTTATCCATTCCCCGATTCACTAACCTGTCTTGTTGGGTGTTTACCCAATGCCCGATTCACTAACATGACTTGTTGGGTGTTTATCCATTGCCCGATTCACTAACCTGTCTTGTTTGGTGTTTACCCATTGCCCGATTCACTAACCTGTCTTGTTTGGTGTTTACCCATTGCCCGATTCTCTAACCTGTCTTGTTGGGTGTTGACCCATTGCCCGATTCACTAACCTGTCTTGTTTGGTGTTTACCCATTGCCCGATTCTCTAACCTGTCTTGTTTGGTGTTTACCCTTTTCCCGATTCACTAGCCTGTCTTTTCCCTGTTCAGATGATGATGGACCTGTTTCTATTTTAGATTTTCAGCACATTTTCTTCTGTTGAGGAATACTCCGAGAAAGTCAAACAAACATCAGGCGAGCTCTAATACGATAGCAAAATACTGCGGATGCTGGAAATCCGAAATAACAACTGAAAACGCTGGAAAAACTCAGCAGGCCAGGCAACATCCGTGGAGAGATGTGGACAGATCAGGTGAGCTCTGTAACTCGGGATATGACAGCACACGGATTGTGAAAATAAGCTACAATTAAACCAGCTGTTGTTTAACTCGGAGTAATTTCTAGTCCTGTGTCCCGCTCCTCTTTAAATAGTCTACTGGTGTCCTTCAATCTTCAGCAGTGGGGGATAATGGGAGTTGGCAGCAGGCGAATCTAGAATGCATTTACAGATGAAAGTCTACACGTACATCTCAGGCTTGATAGTTTCAACAAAACAAAGCATGAGTGAGCTGACAGAGAGCTGTGGGGTTCCTCCTGTCAAATGATCGTGTTAAAGGTTGGTGTTGGTGTGCCCAGTAACCATTAGGGATGTTGTTTTATTGGATCGGTCATCGAGTTTCCTTTGTGCAGCTAAAGTCTATGAATGTCAAGGTCAATTTTCAAAGCACCAAAGGGCAGATTAGACATTTAAAAACGTTGCGTTTCTAATAATCAAGAGTTTAGCCTTTGGGGCCCATGTAAAGAAATAACTTGTATTTATATCGTGCCTTTCACAACCTGTGGTGCTATCCTAGGTGGTTTTCCAATGCGCCTGCTGACCTTGTCCTTCTAGATGTTGGAGGTCGTGGGTTTGGGAGGTGCTGTCGAAGAAGCCTTGGCGAGTTGCTGCAGTGCATCTTGTAGATGGTACACACTGCAGCCACGGTGCGCTGGTGGTGGAGGGAGTGAATGTTTAAGGTGGTAGAAGTGCAAGGGGGAAATGATTAGGAAGTGGAAGTAGGTGGACCCAGCTAAGGTGATGCCGATTGTTCAGCAGCACATGTAACTCTGAATTTTATTCTCTTCTTTGAATCCTCTATTTTTGTTTTTGATTACACCTCTGTGAAGCGCCTTGGGACTTTTTCTACATTGAAGGAGCTGTAGCAATGCAACGTGATGCTGATGTTCAGGGTGGTTTGAGTGATGATAGTTTAACTTTGCAAGCTTTACCTTTCAGCCACCTTTCAGCAGACGACTGCATGGCGTCCCGCTGCTTGCTGTAAAACGCCACCACTCTGCCGTAAACAGAATGGAGAAAGAACAATTCAGGTCAGTCACTGATGCCAGTAATATGTTGGCATCTGTTGTACAGAGAATGAAGTTATTCTTTTAAGTTCTCTCAAAAGTAACGACACTGGAGTTGCGGATGGATGCATACTGGAGCATTTGCGATGCTGAGGACATCGTGGATCGCACGTTTAGGGAGTTGGTCACACTGCAGGTAAAGGGTGTACAGGCAGGAAGGGAATGGGTGACCACCAGGCAGAGTAATAGGCGCAGGCAGGTAGTGCAGGGGTCCCCTGTGGCCATCCCCCTCTCAAACAGATATACCGCTTTGGATATTGTTGAGGGAGATGGCTTATCAGGGGAAGACAACAACAACCAACTTCCTAGCACCGTAGGTGGTTCTGCTGCACAGGATGGGAGGAAAAAGAGTGGGAGAGCTATAGTGATAGGGGATTCTATTGTAAGGGGAATAGATAGGCGTTTCTGCGGCCGCAAACGAGACTCCAGGATGGTATGTTGCCTCCCTGGTGCAAGGGTCAAGGATGTCTCAGAGCGGCTACAGAGCATTTTGGAAGGGGAGGGTGAACAGCCAGTTGTCGTGGTGCATATAGGTACCAACGATATAGGTAATAAATGGGATGAGGTCCTAAATGCAGAATATAGTGAGTTAGGAGGTAAATTAAAAAATAGGACCTCAAAGGTAGTAATCTCAGGATTGCTACCAGTGCCACGTGCTAGTCAGAGTAGAAATAGAAGGATATTTCAAATGAATACATGGCTAGAGGAATGGTGCAAGGGGGAGGGATTTAAATTCCTGGGCCATTGGAACCAGTTCTGGGGGATGTGGGACCAGTACAAACCGGACGGTCTACACCTGGGCAGGGCCGGGACCGATGTCCTAGGGGGAGTGTTTGCTAGTGCTCTGGGGGAGGGTTTAAACTAAAATGGCAGGGGGTTGGGAACCTGAGCAGGGAGACAGAGGAAAGGGAAACAAGGATAAAAGCAAAAGATAGGAAGGAGAAAAACAAAAGTGGCAGTCAGAGAAAACAACGGTTTAAATCAAACATGGCCACAGTAAATACTAATTCTAATAGGTCTAAGAGCGTTAAAAAAACAAGCCTGAAGGCTTTGTGTCTTAATGCAAGGAGCGTTCGGAACAAGGTGGATGAATTAGCTGCGCAAATAGAGGTAAACGAATATGATTTGATTGGGACTGCCGAAACATGGCTCCAGGGTGGCCAAGGCTGGGAACTCAACATCCAGGGGTACTCAATATTCAGGAAAGATAGGCAAAAAGGAAAGGGAAGTGGGGTAGCATTGCTGGTTAAAGAGGGGATTAACACAATTGAAAGGAAGGATATTAGCTCTGATGATGTGGAATCTGTATGGGTTGAACTGAGAAATAACAAGGGGCAGAAAACATTAGTGGGAGTGATATATAGACCTCCAAACAGTAATGCGGAGGTTGGGGATGGCATTAAAAGGGAAATTAGAGAAGCGTGCAATAAGGGCACAGCAGTCATCATGGGTGACTTTAATCTACATATAGATTGGGCTAACCAAATTAGTAACAATACTATGGAGGAGGAATTCCTGGAGTGTTTACGGGATGGATTCCTGGACCAATACGTTGAGGAACCAACCAGAGATCAGGCCATCTTAGACTGGGTATTATGCAATGAGAAAGGATTAATTAGCAATCTTGTTGTGCAAGGCCCCTTGGGGAGGAGCGATTATAATATGATAGAATTCTTCATTAGGATGGAGAGTGAAGATGTTGACTCAAAGACTAGGGTCCTGAATTTAAATAAAGGAAACTACGATGGTATGAGGTGCGAGTTGGGTAGGATTGATAGGGGAATGTCACTCAAAGGGTTGACGGTGGATAGGCAATGGCAAACATTCAAAGACCGCATGGACGAACTACAGAATTTGTTCATCCCAGTTTGGCATAAGAATAAAACAAAAAGGGTGACTCAACCGTGGCTAACAAGGGAAATTAGGGATAGCATAAGATCCAAGGAGAGGGCATATTAATTGGCCAGAAAAAGCAGTAACCCTGAGGATTGGGAGCAGTTTAAGATTCAACAAAGGAGGACAAAGGGATTAATTAAGAAGGGGAAAATAGAATACGAGAGTAAGCTTGCAGGGTACATAAAAACTGACTGTAAAAGCTTTTATAGATATGTGAAGAGAAAAAGATTTGTGAAATCAAGCATAGGTCCTTTGCAGTCAGAATCAGGGGAACTTATAATGGGGAAAAAAGAAATGTCAGACCAATTAAATACACATTTTGGTTCTGTCTTCACAAAGGAGGGCACAAATAACCTCCCAGAAATGTTGGGGAACATAGGGTCTGATGAAAGGGAGGAACTGAAAGAAATCAGTATTTGTAGGGAAATGGTATTAGGGAAATTGAAGGCCGATAAATCCCCAGGGCCTGATAATCTACATCCTAGGGTACTTAAGGAAGTGGCCCTCGAAATAGTAGATGCATTGCTGATCATCTTCCAACATTCGATGGAATCTGGAACAGTACCCATGGATTGGAGGGTAGCTAATGTTACCCCACTATTCAAAAAGGGTGGTAGAGAGAAAACGGGGAATTACAGACCGGTAAGCCTGACATCGGTAGTGGGGAAAATGCTCGAGTCCATTATAAAGGATGTAATAGCTGAGCACGTGGAAAACAGTGAAAGGATCGGACAAAGTCAACATGGATTTACAAAAGGTAAATCATGCTTGATTAATCTACTGGAATTTTTTGAGGATGTAACTGGGAAAATAGATAAGGGAGAACCAGTGGATGTGGTGTATTTGGACTTCCAAAAGGCTTTTGATAAGGTCCCGCATAAGAGATTAGCGTGTAAAGTTAAGGCACATGGGATTGGGGGCAAGGTATTGACTTGGATAGAGAACTGGTTGGCAGACTGAAAGCAAAGAGTTGGAATAAACGGGTCCTTTTCCGAGTGGCAGGCAGTGACTAGGGGGGTACCGCAGGGATCGGTCCTTGGACCCCAGCTATTCACAATATATATTAATGATCTAGACAAGGGAACTAGATGTAATATCTCCAAGTTTGCCGACAACACAAAACTAGGTGGGCGTGTGTGCTGTGAGGAGGATGCCGAGAAACTCCAGGATGATTTGGACAGGTTGGGTGATTGGGCAGAAGCATGGCAGATGCAATATAACATGGATAAATGCGAGGTTATCCACTTTGGTGTCAAAAACAGAAAGGCAGATTATTATCTGAATGGCAATAGATTGGGAGAAGGGGAAGTGCAATGTGACCTGGGTGTCCTTGTGCACCAGTCACTGAAGGTAAGCATGCAGGTGCAGCAGGCGGTTAAGAAGGCAAATGGTATGTTGGCCTTCATAGCGAGAGGGTTTGAGTACAGGAACAAGGATGTCTTGCTGCAGTTGTACAGGGCCTTGGTGAGACTACACCTTGAGTACTGTGTGCAGTTTTGGTCGCCTTATCTGAGGAAGGATGTTCTTGCCATGGAAGGAGTTCAGCGAAGATTCACAAGGCTGATACCTGGGATGGCAGGAATGACGTATGAAGAGAGATTGGGTCGATTGGGCTTATACTCGCTGGAGTTTAGAAAAATGAGAGGGGATCTCATTGAAACTTATAAAATTCTGACAGGACAGGAAAAACTAGATGCAGGAAGGATGTTCCCGATGGTCGGGGAGTCCAGAACCAGGGGTCACAGTCTAAGGATAAGGGGTAAGCCATTTAGGACAGAAATGAGGAGGAATTTCTTCACCCAGAGAGTGGTGAACCTGTGGAATTCTCTGCCACAGAAGGCAGTAGAGGCCAATTCATTAAATAGATTCAAGAAGGAGTTAGATATATTTCTTAAGGCTAAAGGGATCAAGGGATAGGGGAGAAACCAGGGACAGGGTACTGAATTTGGATGATCAGCCATGATCGCATTGAATGGCGGAGCAGGCTAGAGGGGCCGAATGGCCTACTCCTGCTCCTATCTTCTATGATTCTATGATTCTATGACTCTATTAAACATTGATAGCTGTTTCAGGTTCCAGGTAAAATACTTGAGTGCGTGCTTTGGAATATTATTATTTCACATTTTCAGCTGAATTTGCATGAGATAAGGCTTTTATATTACATTCATTACATTAAATTAATTACATTTTTATTTCTTTGTTTATGGGATGTGGGCGTCGCTGGCAAGGCAAGCATTTATTGCCCATCCCTAATTGCCCTTGAGAAGGTGGTGGTGAGCCGCCTTCTTGAACCGCTGCTGTCCATCATAGCAGTTTTTTTTGATACGTCTGAATGGCTTGCTAGGCCATCTCAGAGGGCAGTTAAGAGTCAACCACATTGCTGTGGGGCTGGAGCCAGACCGGGTAAGGATGGCAGATTTCCTTCCCTAAAGGACATTAGTGAACTAGATTGGCTTTTTACAACAATCCGGTAGTTTCATGGTCACCTTTACTGATACTAGCTTTTTATTCCAGATTTATTTAATTAGTGAATTTAAATTCCCCAGCTGCCGTGGTGGGATTTTTAACTCATGTCTCTGGATTATTAGTTCAGTAACATAACCACGATGCTATAGTTCCTGATAATGTTACATTTTATTATATTTTATTACAATACATTACACAGGAGTAGGCCATTCAGCCCCTCGATCCTGTTCCGCCATTCAATGAGATCATGGCTGATCTGTATCTGAACTCCATATCCCTTGATCCCTTTAGCCTTAAGAAATATATCTAACTCCTTCTTGAATATATTTAATGAATTGGCCTCAACTACCTTCTGTGGTAGAGAATTCCACAGGTTCACCACTCTCTGGGTGAAGAAATTCCTCCTCATCTCAGTCCTGAATGGCTTACCCCTTGTCCTTCGACTGTGACCCCTGGTTCTGGACTCCCCCGCCATCGGGAACATCCTTCCTGCATCTAGTTTGTCTAGTCCTGTTAGAATTTTATAAGTTTCAATGAGATCCCCTCTCATTCTTCTAAACTCTAGCAACTATAAGCCTAATCGACCCAATCTCTCTTCATACGTCATTCCTGACATCCCAGGTATCAGTCTGGTGAATCTTCGCTGCACTCCCTCCATGGCAAGAACATCCTTCCTCAGATAAGGTGACAAAAACTGCACACAATACTCAAGGTGTGGTCTCACCAAGGCCCTGTACAACTGCAGTAAGACATCTTTGCTCCTGTACTCGAATCCTCTCAATATGAAGGCCAACATACCATTTGCCTTCTTAACCGCCTGCTGCACCTGCATGCTTACCTTCAGCGACTGGTGCACAAGGACACCCAGGTCTCGTTGCACTTCCCCTTTTCCCAATCTATTGCCGTTCAGATAATAATCTGACTTCCTGTTTTTGCCACCAAAGTGGATAACCTCGCCTTTATCCACATTATACTGCATCTGCCATGCATCTGCCCAATCACCCAACCTGTCCAAATCATACTGGAGTTTCTCTGCATCGTCCTCACAGCACACACGCCCACCCAGCTTTGTGTCGTCTGCAAACTTGGAGATATTACATCTCATTCCCTCGTCTAGATCATTAATATATATTGTGAATAGCTGGGGTCCTAGCACCGAACCCTGCGGTACCCCACTAGTCACTGCCTGCCACTTGGAAAAAGACCCATTTATTGCAACTCTTTGCTTCCTGTCTGCCAACCAGTTCTCTATCCAAGTCAGTACCTTACCCCCAATCCCATGTGCTTTAACTTTGCACGCTAATCTCTTATGCGGGATCTTATCGAAAGCCTTCTGAAAGTCCAAATACACCACATCCACTGGTTCTCCCTTATCTATTCTACCAGTTACATCCTCAAAAAATTCCAGTAGATTAGTCAAGCATGATTTACCTTTTGTAAATCCATGTTGAATTTTCCGATCCTGTCATTGTTTTCCAAGTGCACTGCTATTACATCTTTTATCATGGACTCTAGCATTTTCCCCATTACCGATGTCAGGCTTACCGGTCTGTAATTCCCCTATTCTCTCTGCCACCTTTTTTAAATAGTGGGGTTACATTAGCTACTCTCCAATCCATGGGAACTGTTCCAGAGTCTATGGAATTTTGGAAGATGACCAGCAATGCATCTATTATTTCTAGGGCCACATCCTTAAGTACCCTAGGATGTAGATTATCAGGCCCTGAGGATTTATCGGCCTTCAATCCCGTCAATTTCCCTAACATCATTTCCCTGCAAATACTGATTTCATTCAATTCCTCCCTGTCATTAGACCCTATGTTCCTCGACATCTCTGGGAGGTTATTTGTGTCCTCCTTTTTGAAGACAGAACCAAAGTATGTATTTAATTGGTCTGGCATTTCTTTGTTCCCCATTATAAATTCCCCTGATTCTGACTGCAAGGGACCTACGCTTGACTTCACCAATCTTTTTCTCTTCACATATCTATAGAAGCTTTTACAGACAGTTTTTTTGTTCCCTGAAAGCTTACTCTCATATTCTATTTTCCCCCTCTTAATTAATCCCTTTTTCCTCCTTTGCTGAATCCTAAACTGCTCCCAATCCTCAGGTTCACTGCTTTTTCTGGCCAATTTATATATCCTCTCCTTGGATCTTATGCTATCCCTAATTTCCCTTGTTAGCCACGGTTGAGTAACCTTTTTTGTTTTATTTTTATGCCAAACAGGGATGAACAAATTCTGTAGTTCATCCATGCGATCTTTAAAAGTTTGCCATTGCCTATCCACCGTCAACCCTTTAAGTAACGCTCCCCATTCGGCCCGTCGAGCCCGTGCCGGCTCTCTGCAAGAGCACTTCAGCTAGTCCCACGCCCCCGCCCTTTCACCGTAGCCCTGCAATTTTTTTTCCTTCAGGTACTTAACAATTCCCTTTTGAAAGCCACAATTGAGTCTGCCTCCACCACTCTTTCAGGTAGCGCATTCCAGATCATAACCACTCGCTGCATAAAAACGTTTCCCCTCATGTCGCCTTTGGTTCTTTTGACAATCACCTTAAATCTGTGTCCTCTGGTTCTCGACCCTTCCACAAATGGGAACAGTTTCTCTCTATCTACTCTGTCCAGACCCCTCATTATCTAGACTCTGCAAATCTCTCGCTAAACCCCTCCGCCTCTCCACCCACAGAAACCTTCTCGAAACCCCAGCTCCCAGTCACTTCTCCTAACCCTTGCTCCACAGCCCAACGTCCATTCGTTTGATTTATATTCTAAACACCGCGCCCCCTGCCCCCCCACCACAATCCCGTAAAGCAATTTGGGACATTTTCCATGTTAAAAGCACGACATAAATGCAAGCTGTTGAGTGCGAGTGATCTTTCGGGGGCAATATTAGCCAAACCCATCTGTCGGGACTCTGACGGGATCAGGTGCATCGCTGGTTTCACACTCTGCCCGATTTTGCTGTTCATTGAAGTCAGTAGGCCAATGAGTTAGGTTACAATTGCCCTCTTAGTTTCTGAATGTATGTCAATCAAGTGGCAACACTCCAAACACCTTGCACTAAGCACAACCCCAGTCATGGCTCACTCCCGCCTCGAAATCAGAAAGTTGTGGGTTCAAGTCCCACTCCAGAGACTTGAGCACATAATCCAGGCTGACACTCCCAGTGCCGCGCTGAGGCGGTGCTGCACTGTCAAAGGTGCCGACTTTCAGATACAATGTTTATCCGAGGTCTGCTCTCTCAGGTGGATATAAAAGATCCCATGGCACTTTTTGAAGAAGAGCAGTGGAGTTCTCCCCGGTGTCCCGGGCCAATATTTATCCCTCAACCAACATCACTAAAACAGATTATCTGGTCATTATCTCGCCGCGTTTCCCACATTACAACAGTGACTACACCTCAAAAAAAGTACTTCATTGGCTGTAAAGCACTTTGGGACGTCCTGAGGTCATGAAAGGGGCTGTAGAAATGCAAGTTCTTACTTTCTTATAGCTTACGTAGGGTTATACTGTTTTTAGATTTTGCAAATTGTAAAGCCTACACTAAAACTGTAGCGACTGAGCTATTCACACAAGTGGAATCCATTTTGTTAACCATTTTAAACTCCTGTTGCCC
Organism: Squalus acanthias; assembly: GCA_030390025.1. NCBI lineage: Eukaryota > Metazoa > Chordata > Chondrichthyes > Squaliformes > Squalidae > Squalus > Squalus acanthias. Next base: position 254,390,007 of record CM059425.1, read on the forward strand.
CTTGTGTTGTCTCAGCGATAGATTCACCTTTCATAGCAACCGAAGCCAAAGCAATTTCTACTTACAAAGTTGTCGAGTTTGTTGCAAGGCAGTCTATGGTCATAGCTTCCTTGTGTACCAGTGCAGTCTGCAGTTTAGGGGTTGCGCGATCTATTGCTGTGTTTTACATGGATCCAGTTCCTCAACTTTTAAACAAATAGCACAAGGGTTTGAAGAATGGACGGTAGTGTGAGCCTTTGCTAGCTCTTCACGGGAGCTATCTACTCATTTCCCTACCCCTTTCTCTGTATAATGTTTCTCATTCATTCTCGTGGGCGTCGCTGGCAAGGCCGGCATTTATTGTCCATCCCCGAGTTGTCCTGGGAAGGTGGTGGTGGGCCTTCTTCTCGAACCGCTGCAGATTCTATGCGGCAGTTTATGATACAACTGAGCGTCTCGCTCGGCCAGTTCAGAGGGGCAGTTAAGAGTTAACCACGTTGGCAGGGGGACTGGAGTCACTTATAGGCCCAGACCAGGCAAGGACGGCAGGTTTCCTTCCCTAAAGGACATTAGCGAACCAGTTGGGTTTTTACGACAATCCGACAGTTTCATGGGCTGGAATTTTCCGGGGTGGTTGCGGACGCTATCGGAGGCGGGTCGGGTGGGAAAGTTGATATTTTTGGGAGCGGGCCGGGAACCCGCCATCATCCTGCCCCCTAGTTCTACAACAGCTGTGGTCTTCCAATATTTAATTGCCGAAAATTTCTGCTCATCCAGAACTGGATATCGGACAAGCAGTCTGACAATTTAGAGACCGTGGAGGGGTTGAGAAAGGTGGTAGTGAGGTAGAGCTGGGTGTCGTCAGCGTACATGTGGAAACTGACGCTGTGTTTTCGGATGATGTCACTGAGGGGCAGCATGTAGATGAGAAATAGGAGGGGGCCAAGGATAGATCCTTGGGGGACACCAGAGGTAACGGTGCGGGAGTGGGAAGAGAAGTCGTTGCAGGTTATTTCTCTGGCTTCGACTGGATAGATAAGAATGGAACCAGGCGAGTGCAATCCCACCCAGCTGGTGACGGTGGAGATGCGTTGGAGGAGGATGGAGTGGTCAATCGTGTCAAAGGCTGCAGACAGGTCGAGAAGGACGAGGAGGGGTAGTTTAACTTTGTCACAGTCACAGAGGATGTCATTTGTGACTTTGATGAGAGCTTTAAGTGGTGCCAGCCCAGTGCACTGTATTGATGCAGGATTACCTCTGATTGTCACTCAATTGGTCATTTTCTCTTTATAATCTAACATGCCATTAGCTTTTGTTTCATATTATCATAGATTTTACAGCACCAAAAGAGGCCATTCAGCCCATCGTGCCTGTGCCGGCTCTTTGAAAGAATGTCCAATTAATCCCACTCACCCTGCTCTTTCCTCATAGCCCTGCAAATTTTTCCTTTTCAAGTTTATATCCAATTGCCTTTCGAAACTTACTATTGAATCTTCTTCCACTGCCCTTTCAGGCAGTGCGTTCCAGATCACAGATCACAACAACAGCATAAAATAAATTCTCCTCATCTCCCCTCTGGTTCTTTTGCCAATTCTCTTCAATCTGTGTCCTCTGGTTACTGACCCTCCTGCCACTGCAAACAGTTTCTCACCATTTACTCCATCAAAACCCCTCATAATTTTGAACACCTCTATTAAATCTCCCCTTAAACTTTCCTGCTCTAAGGAGAACAATCCCAGCTTCTCCAATCTATCCACATTAACTGAACTCCCTCATCCCTGGTACCATTCTGGTAAGTCTCCTCTGCTCCCTCTCCAAGGCCTTGACATCCTTCCTAAAGTGCGGTGCCCAGAATTGGACACAATACTCCAGCTGAGGCCTAACCAGCGATTTAGTCTCCTCAGGTTCTGCTCACGCTTCCTACCCTCCTCCAGTGTTGTCAGATCTTTTCCCCTGAACCTGTTCGTAATTTTAAAGGGATATGACGAGACATCAGTGTAAAGACCTTCTCCACCCAACCTGTTAAGAAAGGGATTGATGTCCATTCCTTTAAAGTAATAGAATAGATGGTCTGAAGATTCAAAATATATTTTTTCAAAAATGCATTGATCAATATCTATGCCTGTTTTAAATACTTGCTCGGGCCTCGCAAGTAAGGGTCGCCAACTCCGGGTGGACATATTCCTGGCGGTGTCATCACATGACCTCCTGCCTCCCACCGCCCCGCCCCAACCCTCCCGCCATTGGTCGCCCGACACGTCCACCCTTGGGGAGCCCCACCTTCCCACGGCCAATCGCGAAGTGGACAGACTCTTGGTTACCCGATTGGAGGATTCTTGCCCGTCAGTCAAACAGCCTTCGATCTCCAGTATTTCCATTGCTAAGAAGCAAAAGTGTTCAAAGAAAGTTAAAAATAAAACCCACAGTTTTACTCCTGGGTTGTCCTCCTCGCAGCACAGTATCCTGGAGATTAGTCCTTCACTCCTGGAGTGTTGGCAACCCTGGTTCACAGCCAATGTCTTCGGGAAAACCTGAAGGAGATCATGAGTGGAAACCACGGCTGATTTGTCTCCTCCTTCTGCACACAGTTTTGCTCACCTTATTTAATGAAGGATATACTTGCATTGGAGGCAGTTCAGAGAAGATTCACTTGGTTGATTCCTGGGATGACGGGGTTGTCTTATGAGGAAAGGTTGAGCAGGTTGGGCCGATACTCATTGGAGTTTAGAAGAGTGAGAGGTGATCTTATTGAAACATATAAGATTCTGAGGGGGTTGGACAGGGTAGATGCTGAGAGGATGCTTCCCCTCGTGGGGGAATCTAGAACGAGGGGGCATAGTCTCAGGATAAGGGGTCGCCCATTTAAGACGGAGATGAGGAGGAATTTCTTCTCTCAGAGGGTCGTGTATCTGTTGAATTCTCTACCCCAGAGAGCTGTGGAGGAGGAGTCAGTGAATATATTCAAGGCTGAGATTTCTGAGCTATGGGGGTAGTCGAGGGTTGCGGGTAGCAGGCGGGAAAAGTGGAGTTGAGCCCAAGACCAGATCAGCCATGATCTTACTGAATGGCAGGGCAGGCTCGAGGGGCCGAATGGCCCGTTCCTAGTTCTTATGTTCTTCACCCAGGGATACTGAGGTCCATTGTAGCACCTCCTCCAATCCGCCCTGGTTAAGATCCTCTGACCTCGTGCAAGGGTGGATTGAGTATCAGGCTTTGCTGCACCATTTAACTCATCATCGCACCACGGGAGAGCATCGCCCCACTGACTCATTAGGGAGAAGAAACTTGCATTTATATGGCACCTTTCTCAACCTCAGGACATCCCAGCACTTTTTGAAGTGAAGTGCAGACACTGTTGTAATGTAGGAACCGCGGCAGCGAATCTGCGCACAGCAAGCTCCCACAAACAGCTAATGACCAGATCGTCTTTTTTTTTATTCATTCCTGGGATGTGGGCGTCGCTGGCAAGGCCAGCATTTATTGAGAAGGTGGTGAGCCACCATTTCAGAGGGCAGTTAAGAGTCAACCACATTGCTGTGAGTCTGGAGTCACATATAGGCCTGACCGGGTAAGAGAGTTGCGACAGGGCCTCGGTTTAATGTCTCATCTGAAAGACGGCACCTCCGACAGTGCAGCACTCACTCACCTGGCTTTTTCTGCTCAAGTCTCTGGAGTGAGACTTGAACCCACAACCTTCTGACTCAAAGGCGAGAGAGAGTGCTTCCCACTGAGAAACAACTGAGACATCTTAGTGATTAAATATTTACTAAAGGAAAATGCAAAATGTATGAGTAAAGAGCAGGGAAATGGGACTAAGCTCCTCTGTGGAGCTGGTACGCATGAAGTTGGCATGATGGACCAAATGGCTTCCTTCTACGCTGTAAAATTCTATGATTCGAGGCGCTGCACCACATTGATCTAAACCAGCTCCAATTTTGTTTTAAATTGTATTTGGACTTTTTCTTAATTCTTTCCTGGGATGTGGGTGTCGCTGGCAAGGCCAGCATTTATTGCCCATCCCAAATTGCGCTTGAGAAGGTGGTGGTGAGCCGCCATCTTGAACCGCAGCAGTCTGTGTGGTGAAGGTGCTCCCACAGTGCTGTTAGGGAGGGAGTTCCAAGATTTTGACCCAGCGACAATGAAGGAACGGCCGATATATTTCCAAGTCAGGATGGCATGTGACTTGGAGGGGAACTTGGAGGTGATGGTGTTCCCATGCGCCTGCTGCCCTTGTCCTTCTAGGTGGCAAAGGTCGCAGGTTTGGGAGGTGCTGTCGAAGAAGCCTTGGCGAGTTGTTGCAGTGCATCTTGTAGATGGTACACACTTATCCACTTTGGTAGGAAAAATAAAAAAGCAAATTATTATTTAAATGGGGAGAGATTACAAACTGCTGAGGTACAGAGGTATCTGGGGGTCCTTGCACATGAATCACAAAAAGTTAGCATGCAGGTACAGCAAGTAATTAGGAAGGCAAATGGAATGTTGGCCTTTATTGCAAAGGGAATGGAGTGTAAAAGTAGGGAAGTCCTGTTACAACTGTTGGTGAGACCACACCTGGACTACTGCGTACAGTTTTGGTCTCCTTATTTAAGGAAGGATATACTTGCATGGGAGGCAGTTCAGAGAAGGTTCACGAGGTTGATTCCGGAGATGAAAGGGGTGTCTTATGAATAAAGGTTGAGCAGGTTGGGCCTATACTCATTGGAGTTTAGAAGAATGAGAGGTGATCTTATTGAAAGATATAAGATTCTGAAGGGGCTTGACAGGGTAGATGCAGAGAGGATGTTTCCCCTCGTGGGGGAATCTAGAACTAGGGGGCATAATTTCAGAATAAGGGGCCACCCTTTTAAATCGGAAATGAGGAGGAATTTCTTCTCTCAGAGAGTCGTGAATCTTTGGAATTCTCTTCCCCAGAGAGCTGTGGAGGCTGGGTCATTGAATATATTTAAGGTGGAGATAGACAGATTTTTGAATGATAAGGGAGTCAAGGGTTATGGGGAACGGGCAGGGAAGTGGAGTTGAGGCCAAGATCAGATCAGTTATGATCTTATTGAATGGCGGAGCAGGCTCGAGGGGCCGAATGACCTACTCCTGCTCCTACGTCTTATGTTCTTATGTTCTTATGAGCCCACCTATCCACTGTATTCCCTTGGTGCGTTTCTAATAACCCTGAATCCCATTTGTTGATAAGAACCTGTCTAGTTCCTTCTTGAAACCCATTCAGGTTTCTTGTTCCATTATCCTGTGCTTTTAAAATCATCTAGCTGTTTGATTTAGGTGCCTGCATGGTTCAGTGGTAGCACGTACTCTAAGCTGACACTTCAGTGCCGAACTGAGGGAGTGCTGCACTGTCGGAGGTGTCGTCCTTCATATGAGACGTTAAACCGAGGCTCCGTCTGTCCTCTCAGGTGGACTTAAAAGATCCCATGGCCACTATTTCGAAGAAGAGTAGGGGAGTTCTCCGGGGCCAACATTTATCCCTCAACCATCATCACTAAAAAAAAACAGATTATCTGGTCATTATTTCATTGCTATTTGTGGGAGATTGCTGTGTGCAAATTGGCTGCTGCGTTTCCTACATTGCAGCAGCGATTACACAGGGCATAAATCAAAATTGCCTTGTTTACCTGGTATCAACATTGGAAAGTTGGTCTTTGCTAAATTCAGCACCAACCTTTCAGTCGGTCCTTTATCCTTCAACATTGTCCTTGTAATGACCAGACCCTAAACTATTCACCCATTTTTGATGGCAGCACATGGATTGGATCCCGCAGTGCAATAACCTCACTGTTTAAAAAAAAATCAATTTGTTTGTGTGTATATAGACAACACATGTGAGCATGTTTGCCTATCAAGCTCCAATAGCTCACGTTTGCAAATAGAAGACGATGGGGTAATAAAACCAAGTAATTTAATGTCGGGAACAGGATCAGATACAAAAAGGAGTGGAAATCTCAGGATTATCATCCAGGGTCATTTCTCACCTTGAAGAAGGAGCTGGCTTGCAATCTGTTGCGAGGGCAGATTGAAGGTTATCGTCAGCAGCTGTCCAGTGAAGGTGCAGTGTTAATTGCGTCCATTGCTTCTTTCTTAGTATTACTATTTGGCATTTCATTCTACTCTCTAAAGTGCCTCGGGGCACTAACGATGTGAACAGTACGTTATAAACCCAGGTTATCTGGTGAGAATCCTGGAGCTAAACCGGGGAGGCGGTTTTACAAAATAGTCATTCTCAATGTCAATTGAAAATGAAAGTTCTTTAAACTTCCGGGGAGCGAAGGGTTAACATTGTGCTGATTGGTTGTGACTTCTAACACCTGTGATTGAAAGAAGATCCAGTTGTTTCTTGGCAAGCCGTGTGGCACTGAGAGTTTGGGAGTTAAGTACTTCCAAAATAAAGCCTATTATATCCCGAGTTAATTACTGTGCCATTAATGTGCAGCCATTCTGTTTGTTAAAGTGTTATTTAGACCCACTTGTGCCTCAGTAGTCAGTGATTATTCAACAGGTTTCACATTCTGCACGTGTGTGTCTTGGTGCCACCCACAATTATCAACGCGTGCTATTCTTATTTTGTCTTGTCGTGGTATATAAATGGCGTGAGTCACACAACTCGGGTCGCCATCTCTGGTTGGACGTATTCCTGGAGCTTTCGTCACGTGACCTGCTGGATCCAACCGCCTTTTTCCCCTGTCTCCAATATTTTTATAAATGAACGAAAGTGGTCAAAGAAAATGGGGGGGAAAAAATCATTTTCTTTAATGCCCTGTTGACTATTATCCCAGGTTTGCTCACAACTGCAATTGGGAATGGTAGCATAGTGGTTATGTTACCAGACTAGCAATCCAGGGAATTGTCATCGACCTGAAAAGTTAACTCTCTTTCTCTCTCCACGGATGCTGCCTGGCCTGCTGAGTTTTTCCAGCGTTTTCTGTTGTTAATCCAGGGACAGACTTAGATTAAACAATCTGTGAGACATGAGTTCCAATCCCACCACAGGCAGTTGGAGAATTTAAATTCAGTCACTTAAGTTAAATCTGGAGTAAAGAGTTACCATCAGTAATGATAACCATGAAACTATTGGATTGTGTTAAAACCCCATCTTGTTCACTACTGTCCTTTATTGAAGGAAACCTGCCGTCCTTACCCGGGGGCCTGGCTTATATGTGACTCCTGAACCACAACAATGTGGTTGACTCTTTAACTGCCCTCTGAAATGGCCGAGCAAGTCGCTCAGTTGTACCAAACTGCTACTGTGGGAGTCCCTTCACCTCACGGACTGCCGCGGCTCACCACCACCTTCTCGAGGGCAATTAGGGATGGGCAATAAATGCTGGCCTTGCCAGCGACGCCCACATCACATGAACGAGTAAAAAAAAAAAATCCAGATTATTAAATTCCTGGAGACTCCGTGACATCCTGCAGAGTTGGAAACCCAACACACGACTCTGCCTCAGTACATGCCAAGTGTTGTCTTGTTTCCCCCACTCAATTCTTCACCCCCAGCCCCTCCCCACTAGTATTTGTTTTTGTACCAATTCACAACTTTGTTGTTTAATTGTGTTTGGAGGAGTTCCTTGACGTGGCCTGGGACTTTGAAAGTGCCACTGGTGCTTTAGTGACTGAATAAGCCCAATCCAGTTTTTACTGACAGGGGATTTGGCGATTTAGTTACTGGAACTTTGGGGATCACATGACAGATTTCCACCAATTTATAATTCCATCCACTGTAACTTTCAGAAGGGAATTGGGAATAGGCACGATGGGCCGAATGGCCTCCTTCTGTGCTGCATGATTCTATGACTTGTCACAGGGTCATCACCCTCTCGAACAAACGTGTGCAACATGTGGTTAGGGTGGGGTCACTACAGCTCTTTAAAGGGCATCTTGACCAGTCCCTGAGAGGACATTGCCAGTTACAGCGAGAGTTAGTGGTTAGTTTAGATTGTCATGTGTCGGGAGTTGGAGAGCAATTGGCCAGAGGTTTTTCCTGAATTGGCCATGTTTCTTTGTCTGTTTTCAGAGATAGCGTAACTGGTAGGGGGGACGGCAGCGTGTGAGGTCATACTGTCTACTGGATGGGGTGAGCTTGATGGGCCTGATAGTCTGTATATTTGTATGTGCAGACTGGGGAATCAATCTGGGTCCAGCCTAGTGTGTGGCTCAGAGAGTTCACCCAGTCCGTGACTGAGCCCAGGGACAATCCCCAGTCTGCAATCCCCCATGGCAGAACTCATCTCTTCCCCTTTCTGTTCCCTTCAATGATCCGTGCACAAATCAGGAGACACACAGTAAGTTTGTTCATTTTCAATCCATGTTTATTTTCAGATTTTAAACTTCTCACATTTCAGTTATTGAAACATGACTTGTGATATACGAAATATCATGGACAGGAAAAGACTCTCTGGTCCATCCAGACTTGTCCATCGCAATATATAAACCCCCCACCCCACCCAAGACCATGTGATCTCCTGGGAGAGGCGAAAAACCAGACATAAAAACCCAGGCCAATTTGGGAAAAAAATCTGGGAAATTCCTCTCCGACCCCCTTAGGCGATCGAAACTCGTCCAGGAGATCATTCAGGCCCAAATAAGTCCATGCATTCTAAGACAATTACTTTTCCACTTCGACTCTGCTAATATCAATTGAACACAGTCCAACAATCTCCAGTCTAGTTCTGTACCAATCTTTTCTTTAAAGTGCTAACTGTGACACCGTTTAATTTGCTGGGAACATCCGTTCCTAAACATTGACAGGCCAAATTGGGGGGTGGAATGTGGATCTAATTACTGGGATGCATCGGCACAATTTGCCTGGGGAAAATCTCTTAAGGCATGACCTTCCCTCTTAAGACATTTTGTTAAGATGTCCTAACTTTGAAGGGCACACCCACTTGTTTTTCCCCTCCCGCCCCGACTCCCGTGCAGTGTTAACTTTTAGCACACCCCAGAACCCAGTTTGTTGACACCCAAAGACAACCCAGAATGAGGAAAAGACATACCAACACTCCCCACTAGACCCAAGAGACAAACCAGGTGGGTGGCAAATGCCGCGTCACTCGAAGAATGAAGAGGAGCTTACAAGGGAACAGCTGACACGGGAACAGCTGACAAGAGAGCTGTGATCTTCATTCAGGCATTCTGCACACACTGCTGGCGACTAACCAAGTAGTACTGAGGATGAGGAGGGTGGAGATACTTGTATGGGAACAGAGGCTTAAATGACCAGGACAGACACAATAAAGTGAGCATTACCCATGAGTGCCGCACAGCTGGTATATCCTAATCTGACGGGCATTCCAGCTCAACTGCCAGGCCACCAATCAGAAGCTGGCAGGATCCAAATCCAGATCCTGACGGTTCAGCTTACTGTTTGGATCTGGCGCTGGCGCCCGTGAATAACACTCACTTTGATCTATTTGTCCTGGGAGCCGGAGAGTCTGTTCGCTTGCAGGTACGGTCCGCCCGTCTCACCCTGAGTACCAGTTGGACAGTGTCCAGCAGTGTGTGGAGGATGTCAGAATGAAAAATTCCCTATAAAAAGGTAGGGTCCTCTATACTCTAAAAATAACTTGGATTTCTCCCGTGGGCTCCTGAAATCAAAGTGTGTATTCAACACCCGGGTGTCCCTGAAGCACGGTTTGTGAGGTAACTAAAGGGTTAACCAGAACCACCACCTGCTGCAATTTCCTGGAGCATCCTGGAGATCAGGCAACCCTGAGCAACAGAATCCAGAAACAAAAGAACGCAAGACTGCCGGGCCTCCGCCCTGACTGCCTGAGGTCCTCCAGCAGATTGGTGATTATCCGGTGATGCGAGCAAGTCGATCGACCTGGTAACCCCCCCAAGTCCTGAAGATGTTCTGGACTACCTCAGTGTGGATCATCCACTAGTTAGGGTGGACTACAGAGCAGCTGAGTGTGCCGACTGTTGTGTTGTCCTCCCCGGGCCAAATGAGGCACCAAGAGTGTCACCCCGTCGTTCAAGCACCAATGGGAAGCAATGAGTCATCTTGACAGAGGGACCCAGGAAGGAGGGACCCACCCTGTTTTTTGACTTACCGGACCCTTGTCATATTGTCTGTCTGCAGACACACTGACTTACCCCGCACCGAGTCTGAAAGTGGAAATGTCCTATTATACCGTTCACACCCCGAGCCTGTTGAAATGCCAAGTGAAATCACTGGCCGAGAAGACCATTCATCCTGAATGTGGCTCCCACCCATATGTCAAAGCATTAGCTGAAGAGCCTGATGGCTGTAGCACCAACCCCTGGAGAACACTGTGCTCCCAGGACCACCAGCTCTAGTTCAGATGCTGCGACAAAGGAGACCTGTGGATACATTACTGGCAGAGTGATGGTCATCCAGAAGGCTCAACTGGAGAAATATCCCCAACAGTTGAGCCTTCTGGATGACGATCACTCGCTCTCAGTGTGGATGGTAGGAGGCCTGCCAGTATTGCCCACCAGTAGATGGTTCCTCTGATGGTCAAACCAAACCACGTTGTGAAAAACATGGAGGCTCAAGATGCAAATGCAGAGGAATCTCACTACTTCTGGTCTCCCAGACCCAAGCATCCAGAGTGATCCACTTCCACAGGGAAGTACTGGAAATAGCCCACCCACACAACTCTGAGGTGGGCTATCCAGGCATGCTCACTGCTGGGGGAGGTGGAGCTGGACAGGGTCTCGAAGGTTACCTGTTGCGAACTACCTGCATTCCAGGTCCTAATCTGGAATGACGGGCTCGCAAGATACAAAGGACATCGTGCTCCGGATAAAGCCTTGAATAGGCTGGTGGAGGTGAATGGATTGGTGGTTGTGAGTGGATGGTGGTGGTGAGTGGATTGGTGATGGTGAGTGCGTTGGTGATGGTTAGTGGATAGGTGGTGAGTGGACTGGTGTTGGCGAGTGGAAGGGGCCTATAGATGGGGTGGGCTAAGCTACAAAGTGAGCAGTGCCCCCCCCCACCCTTGTGTGTCAATTCGGGAATGCCTGAAGGTTCTGCTACAGCAGCTCCTCCACTTGCTCGCCAAAGAAGCCCTCGGCACCAATGGGCATCTGCAGTACCTGAAGGATCCCCAAGGTGTGAGGACAAACTAAGTGGTGATGCAAGATCCACTGGGCGATAGATCCTGCTCCTACATTGAGAGCATCCACACAGCCTGCTGCTGCAGCAGATGCTCTCTGAAGGTGGTCCTCTCTGGCAGGGATTGCTCCCTCAACTCACCTGCTGGTCAGTGAAGCCAGCCCCCCAGTGGATGTGGTGGCAGGGAATTAGGGATATGCGCCAAACCCTGCAGGAAGGTCCGCCAGACCCACATGTCCCACCATTTGGATTCTAGTGGGTGGAACAGGACTAGTTTCCTGGGCCGTTCCCTTCCTTCTGAGGCTTTCACGACTGAAGTTCGCCAGCTGTACCAGCGAACCTTAAGTTATGAGGCAGGGTGGCGGGGCTGTCTACCTTGGCCATAACTGGTGCGCGCCTATCAAGTCCGCCCAAACCGCCTTGGAAATTGGGAGGGGGAATCCAACAAAGGTCGATGCCTGAGGCCTTTGCAAAACCCCAGGTAAAGACTCAACCCCCACAAGTGATGGGACTTCCGGAACTCACAGTTTCAGACTCGAAGTCACCCTTGTTTTGAATACATGGAAAAGCCTCAACGCACGGAAGCCGTGGTCGACTCAGGCTCCCAGTTTGGTTTCTGGAGCGCACGCACCCTCCCAGGGAGTGCCTCTCGAGTGTCGTAGGGAGCGGCTAAAGGTGGGTCCACAGTGGTGGGTGGGTGCCACAGATCTACAAATGGAGATCTGCGGCTGCACTCACCAAAGTGGACATCACCCGTAGCATAGGTGACCCTGTGTAGGGTCGAGTCCACCGAGGGTGGTGCCCCCAAATGAGCTGGCGCCAACTGGAGACCAATGTCCCGGGGCTGCGTTGGTGTCACCAGAGGGGACGGATGCCTCTGGTGAAGGACACACCAACAGTAGCTGGCGGCGCTTGGGGGAACCAGCCTGATTCTGGCACCAGTAGGCACGGACACCTCCGAACCAGCTGGTGCCAGAGGAGGACTCTTCCTCTATCCTGGGAGGCCTCGGTACAAGTGGTACCGGGGTTTCACCCGATGTTGTTGACTGGGATGGATTGGCTTTCACCAGCTCGTCCCACTCCACACCATCGAGGCAACAACCGGAGCGTCCACCCTTGAGACTTTCCTGTTCAGTCCCAACTTGGACCACCGGTCGACATCGGTCGGAGATGACTGTATGGACTGGGCCCTATCCAGTGCCAGTGCAGTTAACCCCGAGCAATGCCGAACTGAGCCTAGAGTTGGAGCAGGGTTGGTGCTTGATGCCGATGCGGGGACCTGAGGGCTGGACGTGAAGGTCCAGCCCAGGGGAGAACTAGGGAGGAGGGAGAGGGGCGTGGGAAATGTTTAAAAATGGGAAAGAAACGTGCCAGAAGGGAAAGAGTTGGTTTAACACCATCTCCAATCATTGGCTGCGCATTTAAATGGATCTGTTATTGGCCGTCAAATAAAGAAATTAAAAGATGCACAGTTGATACTAAAGAAATGGATGGGACACGGAGGGATGGGCGTGAGGGGTATTTTAGTGTGGTATCTCTGCTGGCATTGATGTGATTTTGGTCAGGATGTGTGATCCAGTTGTCTTTGTGGTTTTGTTACTCACAACTTTAGTCTGTTGGTAGTTTGATGAAACCGTCCATTTCCTCTCACTTGTCCTGACACTAACCGTGTACCTGTGGCAGAAGAAATTACAAAAATCACTGGATTGCAACAAGGAGAACGACGGACATTTTATAGCTTCCCTCGTGTAGTAAACCATATAACCGGTAAAAGTATTTATCAAATTCCCTTTAAAAAGTCAACACCTGGGCCAGCGTCGAGCTGTGTGGGCAGGTACCAAGTTCGGTCAAGGCAGCTCCAGTGGCATTACTGCCCAGGAGGAACATTCTTCGAGTCTTAACCCTGAGCTCTCAAGTTGTGCTCTCTCCCGGTCAGCCTCTCCTCTTATTTAGTCCCGTTCATTCAACACCAATCAACGTTTTCAAGAGGGACGCTCTCGACTTTTTAAATGGTCGGGCTGAGCTGTCCCACAGACTATAAGAACATAAGAAGTAGGAGCAGGAGTAGGCCCTACGACCCTTCGGGCCTGCTCCGCCATTCAATAGGATCATGGCTGATCCGAACCTAGACTCACGTCCACTTCCCTGCCCGCTCCCCATAACCCTTAATTCCCTTATCAGCTAGGAAACTGTCTATCTCCGTTTTAAATTTATTTAATGTCGCAGCTTCCACAGCTCTCTGAGGTAGCAAATTCCATAGATTTACTACCCTCTGAGTGAAGAAGTTTCTCCTCATCTCAGTTTTGAAATGGCAGCCCCTTATTCTAAGATTATGCCCCCTAGTTCTAGTCTCACCCATCAGTGGAAACATTCTCCCCGCATCTCCCTGTCAGCCTCTCCTCTTATTTAGTCCCGTTCATTCAACACCAATCAACGCTTTCAAGAGGGACGCTCTCGACTTTTTAAATGGTCGGGCTGAGCTGTCCCACAGACTATCCCCGGGTCCAGGACAAGCTGATCAGAACAACCAGCATGTACTGACCTGGTTTCAGTTTCCAGGATTTGAGCCTTTATATCTGCACGTATTTTGCTGTTACTCACTCTGACTTTCACAGGGAATGATGCAAGCTGGAACTACAGCTCCAAACACAGTTAGTCAGTCAGTAAATAGCATTAAACTGGGAGGAGCCGGTCAGTGAGGAGCTGAGAGTGGGGCTCAGTAACCAGGCTCCGGGACCCAGACTACCTATGAGTAACGCTATGGAATAACTACCAATAACAAACTGAACTATTCCACCCGACTGTGCATCAATATTACTGTATCTGATAAACTGTTCATATTGCTCATTATGACTTTCACTAATAATACAAGATAAACAGGTTAAGACAAACCTTTCAAAGTTCACGAAGTTCTGTCCACGCCGCTGGTTGATGATGTTTCAATTGCTCGTGTTGTCTTCACAAAGCAAAGCTGTTCAGATGTTCGAGCCGACCGCATTCAGTCCTCGACAGATCAGCAGTCAGTGCAGCTCCCTTTCCTTGACTAAAACTGGTTGTCTCACCTCTTGCCTTACATTTATCTACTTTACAAAGCTATTGTGATGTCTCATCTCAGTGTGATGCTTACTCTGTGATGTCACGGTTTGAAACCATATTTGAAACCACAGCTTGAAACCATATTTGGTAAAACCCTTTGGACTTTTACTTAAGTTACACTGACTTGTTTCGCTAGAAAGCAATAACAGGTTTCCATGTGGTTACGACCCAGAGCACAGGGAGCGTGGGTGATGGGCAGTGATGGGATTGTTTGCCTTCTACCAATTATGTGAAGTAATTGCATGCATTTAAAGCAACAGGAGTAGGCCATTCAGCCCCTCGAGCCTGCTCCAGCATTCAATTAGACCATGGCTGCTCTGCACCTCAAATCCATTTACCTGTCTTTGATCAATATCCCTTGATCAACTTAGGAACAGGAGGAGGCCTGTCAGCCCCTCGCGTCTGTTCTGCCATTCAATTCAAGCATGGCTGACCTGTATGTTAACTCCATTTACCCGCCTTGGTTCCACATCCCTTAAAATTCTTGCCTAACAAAAATCTACCAATCTCATTTTTGAAGTTTTCAATTGACCCCCAGCCTCAATAGATATGGGGGGAGAGAGTTCCACAATTCCGCTAGCCTTTGGGAGAAGAAGTGCTTCCTGACATCACCCCTGACCAGGCGAACTCTAATTTTAAGCTCATGCCCCTTTGTTCTGGATTTCCCTGCCAGAGGAAATAGTTTTTAATCAATCTACCCTACCAACTCTGAACATCTTAAGCACCTCAATTATATCACAGTTTAATATTCTATACTTCAGGGAATACAAGCCCGGTCTCTGCAACCTGTCCTCGTAATTTAACCCTCTGGAAGTCCACACATACAAGATCCAGAGACACTCCCTTGTCCAAGTTACTGACCTCCTCCAAAAGGTTATTAGATCAGTCAGACATGACCGGCCCTTCACAAATCCATGCTGACTCTCATTGACTACCTATGAGCAATGGCATGGGAGGTCTACCAATGATAAGTGGTTGTCTACATTTACAGATCAGGGAGTGAGCACCAAAATCAAGGGCTGGGAGGAGCCAGTCAGTGAGGGTCAACAGTGAGGATCTGAGAGTGGGGCTCAGTAACCAGGCTCCCGGCCCCAGACTACCTGTGAGCAACGCCATGGAAGATCTACCAATAACAATGAACTATTCCACCCGACTGTGCACCAATATTACTGTATCTGTTAAACTGTTCATATTGCTCACTGCGACTTTCACTAATAATACATGATCAACAGGTTAAGACAAACCTTTCCAAGTTCACCAGCTTCTGTCCAATCTGCTGGTTGATGATGTTTTCATTGCTCGTGTTCCCTTCACAAAGCAAAGAACATAAGAACATAAGACGTAGGAGCAGGAGTAGGTCATTTAGCCCCTCGAGCCTGCTCCGCTATTCAATAAGATCATGGCTGATCTAATCTTGGCCTCAACTCCACTTCCCTGCCCGCTCCCCATAACCCTTGACTCTCTTACCATTCAAAAGTCTGTCTATCTTCACCTTAAATATATTCAATGACCCAGCCTCCACAGCTCTCTGGGGAAGAGAATTCCAAAGATTCACGACCCTCTGAGAGAAGAAATTCCTCCTCATTTCCGATTTAAAAGGGTGCCCCCTTATTCTGAAATTATGCCCCCTAGTTCTAGATTCCCCCACGAGGGGAAACATCCTCTCTGCATCTACCCTGTCGAGCCCCTTCAGAATCTTATATGTTTCAATAAGATCCCCTCTCATTCTTCTAAACTCCAATGAGTATAGGCCCAAACTGCTCAACCTTTATTCATAAGACACCCCCTCCTTCATCTCCGGAATCAACCTCGTGAACCTTCTCTGAACTGCCTCCAATGCAAGTATATTCTTCCTTAAATAAGGAGACCAAAACTGTATGCAGTACGCCAGGTGTGGTCTCACCAACGCCCTGTACAGTTGTAACAGGACTTCCCTACTTTTATTCTCCATTCCCTTTGCAATAAAGGCCAACATTCTATTTGCCTTCCTAATTACTTGCTGTACCTGCATGCTAACTTTTTGTGATTCATGTACAAGGACTTGCAGTAGGATGAGGGTGAGTGTGAGGGGTGGTTAGTGAGGTGGGGAAGTGATAATGTAGATAGAGAGGGATGGGTGGAGATGCAAGGTAAGTTGGTGTGAGTAAGGATGTGCAGGAGAAGGGTATGGAAGGCAGAGTGATGGGGATGTGTTGAGTGGCACAGCAGGGTGAGTTTGAGTGTGGCTTTGCAGTAACGTTTCGTGATCCACTGAGATCTTTGAGAGGTTGACGCCACTGCAGGCAGGGACCGCTGACGACATCCCTGCTTTTGCCCTTCTGTGCAATGAGCAACCAGGCTGCATTGGTGTCCTGGGGAGGTCTCTTCCGCCCTTGGAAGGGAAGAGAACCTCCCTGCGTGCTGTGACTCCCACCATAAGCATATGGAGGGAGTCATTGGAGAGCCTGGGTGCTGGCGTCCACCTTTGTACGGTGCTTGTCAGTGTTTGCAGCACCTCAATGCTATAGAGCACTGACAGAACAACTGTCAAACTCAATGTGGCCGTGGTCCCTTTAAGGAAACCGGCAGATGACACGTCTTCAAATTATGTCATCAGACCCACTTCCTGTTAATTTGCCGGGAAGCCCGCAGGGCGGGCTTAACAAGGCCAATCAATGGAAAATCCCTTTGACAGAGCGGCTGCAGCCAGGATCGTGACTGGAACCCAGAAACCAGCTGTCCCGCCACCATCTCGACACCGATGATAAAATCGCGGCCAAAGTATTTCTTTAATTTCTCTGGTATTTCCTTGTCCCCCATTATCATTTCTCCTGTCTCAGCCTGTAAGGGACCCACATTTACTTTCGCTAATCTTTTCCTTTTTACATTCCTATAGAAGCTTTTACAGTCTGTTTTTATGTCTCTCGCTAGTTTATTCTCACATTCTATTTTCCCTTTCTTTATCAATTTCTTGATCCTCCTTTGCTGAATTCTAAAATCCTCCCAATCCTCAGGCTTACTACTCTTTTTGCCAACATTATAAGCCTCTTCCTTTGCTCTAATACTATCTTTAACTTCTCTTGTTAGCCACGGTTGGAACACTTTTCCTGTGGGTTTTTTGTGCCTTAAAGGAATGTATATTTGTTGTAAATTATGTATTCATTCTTTAAATGCTAGCCATTGTTTGTCCACCGTCATACCTTTTAATGTAGTTTCCCAATCTACCTTAGCCAACTTGCCCTCATACCTACGTACTTTGCTTTGTTTAGATTTAAGACCCTAGTTTCGGATTTAACTAAATCACTTTCAAACTCAATATAAAATTCTATCATATTATGGTCACGCTTCCCTGAAGGCCCCTTTACTACAAGGTTATTAATTAACCCTTTCTCATTGCACAATACTAGATCTAAAATAGCCTGTTCCCTAGTTGGTTCCTCAACATACTGGTCTAGAAAACTATCTTGCATACATTCCATGAATTCGTCCTCCACACTATTACTGCAAATTTGGTTTGCCCAGTCTATATGTAGATTAAAGACCCCATGATTACTGTATTAACCTTGTTACATGTGCCTCTAATTTCCTGATTTATACCCTGCCCTACATTACAACTAATATTTGGGGGCCTATAAACAACTCCCACCAATGTTTTCTGCCCCTTGCTGTTTCTTAGCTCCACCCAAACGGATTCTACTTCTTGATTTTCGGAGCTAAGATCCTTTCATTCTACTGTCTTTATCCCTTCCTTTATTATCAGGGCCACCCGTCCTCCTTTTCCACTTTGCCTATCTCTTCTAAAAGTTAAGTATCCTAGATATTTCTATCTTCTACATCAACACCACTTTCCCGCTCTATCCCCATATCACTTGATTCCCTTAGTGTCCATAAATCTATCATTACAACAGTGACTACACTCCAAAAGTACTTCATTGGCTGTAAAGCGCTCTGAGACGTCCAGTGGTCGTGAAAGGTGCTATATAAATGCAAGTCTTTTTTTTCTTTCTTTATCGATCTGAGCCTTGAATATACTCAAAGATTCAACATCCACAGCCGTTTGTGGTAGAGAATTCCAAAGATTCACAACCCACTGAGTGAAGAAATTCCTCCTCATCTCAGTCCTAAATGGCCGACCCCTTAGAGACTATGCCCCCTGGTTCTAAACTCTCCAGCCAGGGGAAACAGCCTCTCAGCATCTACCCTGTCAAGACCTCTAAGAGTTTTATACATTTCAATGAGGTGAAGATTGCTGGTGTCTGTGATATATGTGGGTAGAACTATTGAAGGACAGAGACACGATGAGCTGCTCGTCAAGGTGCTTGTTTACTAGGCCAGAGTGAACTGAGCATGCTCAGACTAAACCATGTGGTAAACCATGTGATAATACATTACACTGCTTTCCCCTTGAAAAAAAGTTGTTGTATTCCCCTCTCAAATACAACAAAACTTTGGTCTCACCTTTCCCAGCATTACGTGTACCACATAACAAAAACTCCTGGCTTTTTTTTCTTTTAAATAAACTACAAATCCAGTTTAATAACAGGTTTGCGGAGCCTTCCTGATCTCCTTACTGAAGGTTTTGGTGTTGAACCAATTTTCTGGCTGTTTTGTTCTGGTTCCAAACACAAAGAAGTAGGTACCACCACTCTGTTTCCCCACTTGATATACAACCTTGCTCACAAGACAATTCAGTATGACGGTTATGGAATGGTTTCAACTCTGTCCAGACACTGCTCAGTCCATCCATTCAAGGTGTTTTCATACACTCTTTTCAGTACTGAGTCCTTTTGAGTCTCATCTGCAATCTCAGTTGCATTCACGGGAAAGTCTTTGTTAGCTGCAGCTAGTGTGAAAATCTCACCTCACTCCCAACACATGAGTCTTCATGTGGCAACCTGGACAAGGCTTCTGCGATTGCGATTTGCTTTGGAGTGCGATATTCAATCGTGTAGTCACATTGTGACAACAACACTGCCCAATGTTGCATTCTTGATGCGGTCATTGCAGGGATGGTAGATTTGGGCCCCAATATTGCTAGGAGCGGTTTGTGATCGGTTATCAGGGTAAACTTTCTGCTGATCAGGAACTGTTGGAATCTATTGATTCCAAACACTATGGCGAGTGCTTCCTTTTCAATTTGCACGTAGTTTCTTTCGCTCTTTGTGAGGGTTCGTGATGCGAACGCGATTGGTTTCTCTTGGCCGTCATCCATTATGTGGCTTATGACAGCTCCCACACCATAGCTAGAAGCATCACACGCTAACTTAAGCTCACGCTCTGTGTCGTAGTGCACAAGTAGAGCATCACTAGAGAGACTTCTATTACAAGCGTCATAAGCTTCCTGTTGCGCTTTCGTCCACTTCCACTGGACAACCTTCTTGAGGAGCTCGTGCAATGGAGCTAACATGGTCGTGTAAGTTTTCCAAAATGTACAGATCCCCAAAACCTAAGGAAAAAGGACTTTGGAACTACCTCACAGTAATAAAAATGCATTTGGGCCTAACATAAGGAATTTAAGACCAAAAACCAAGTTTTGGCATTTTAAAAACATGTCTGGGCCTGTAAAGGAACAAGGTGGGTTCGACCTCTGTAAAAGCAGTTTTGGTTATTGCAGTTAATTGCACTGTCTGGTGAACCGGGATGACCTCACTCAAGCCCCAGCAGGCATTAACATTTTGACAATAGACCCTGGGAGAAGACAGTCCCACCCAAAATAGCAGGCCACATCAAACCGATTACAGGACCCATCAGAAAACATGCATAATACAAATCACTCAGGACCAGGCTATAGAAAAGACTGAGTCCAGCCTAGAAACCCAAAACATGAAACCAATCACCAGTGATCAGCCAAGGAGATCGACAGGATGCAAACCATCCCAAAACCCATTTGACACTTACAGAGCAGTTACTGGTAACAGGCCCGCCAAAAATCAGACAATGAACTGAGTAGATTTGGCGGGTAGATAAGGCCATGTTCAATGGGTGAGATTGAAGGCCTGTTAAAAACCCAGTTAACGTGCAAGTATGTCGTTACCGATTTACGAGCCCGCCAAAAACCAGACAATGAACTGAGTAGATTTAGCGGGTAGATAAGGCCACTTCAATTTAGTATAATTGAAGGCCCATCAAGCAGTTCAAGGTTGGTTCGAGCAGTCAGTCGCAACCCGTGGTCATCAGAAGAAGAAGAAA
The DNA here is from genome assembly GCA_030390025.1 of Squalus acanthias. NCBI lineage: Eukaryota > Metazoa > Chordata > Chondrichthyes > Squaliformes > Squalidae > Squalus > Squalus acanthias. The sequence goes on from CM059425.1 coordinate 254,410,339, forward strand.
CCCCGAGCTGGAAGCGAGTCGGCATCGCTCACCACTCAGACACACCTGAGTCCAGCTCGTGAAGATACCACCTCGACGGACCTCCAACAATGGTCCCAACACAGTCACCCGGAGCAACAAGCAACAACAAGTCACTGACGGCTCCACGAGGTCGACCGACACATTAAACAAAGCCATCGCGGAAACCAAAGGCCTCACGAAACCAACAACCGCGCATTACCCCCAACTGACCGGGTAATAGCAGGCCACCGTGACCAACAAAGACCAACTCAAGGAAAGAAAACCCGAAGAACCGCAAAGTTTCCACACTACAAACTACTCCTGACTTACCCCTGGGTAAGATTTTCCCCAAAGACTCTAAACCCTACTGCTAAACCAAAGAAATTGGGTACTCACCAGATAAATCCAAAAGGACATCCTACTGCATCAGCGGACTCGCGAAGACTGACCAGAGACTCAGGTGAAGTCCTCTACCGCGTATGGGGTACGGCAGACACTAACCGCCATAAACAGCGAACCCCAAAACCGCGATTTAGCCCAACTGTCAAAGGATTGGTGAGCATTAGCCCTGGTCCTTCAAAACCTAACTTAGCTAGTGAAGTGGGGTTGAGAGGGGTGAAGTATTGTTCTACTGTCATTTCCCTCGCTTGTACCGAAGTGTTCCCCACCTATAGAGTATTAAGAGTGTTATTATTTGTGTCTTACCTTTTCAATAAAGATTGAAGTTCTTTCATCAAACTCAGTTGCCTGCTGCACCTTTGTATCACAACCCCCAAATAAGTCCAAGGTCTAGAACCAAGGGAGTGGGAGCGATTCGAACCGCTCAGAAGTCAGAGGTAAAGCTGACACAAACCACCACCCCCTACAGTAGCTAACTCAGGTAAGAAACATGCGTAGTACTGGACAATTCCAAGGAAAGATCTTAACTCACGTCCTGTGGCTTAGGAGCAATGATGACAGCATCAACCTTTTCCTTCACTAGTTGCAAGCCACTTGTATCAACTTTCAGACCAAGGTACACAAGGATAATCAAGGATAGTCAGCATGCCTTTGTCAGGGGGAGATCATGTCTAACCAAATTGATTGAATTTTTCGAGGGGGTGACTCGGTGTGTGGATGAGGGTAGTGCAGTTGATGTAGTCTACATGGACTTCAGTAAGGCTTTTGACAAAGTCCCGCATGGGAGACTGGTCAAGAAGGTAAGAGCCCATGGGATCCAGGGCAATTTGGCACATTGGATCCAAAATTGGCTTAGTGGCAGGAGGCAGAGGGTGATGGTCGAAGGTTGTTTTTGTGACTGGAAGCCTGTGTCCAGTGGGCTACTGCAGGGATCGGTGCTGGGTCATTTGCTGTTTGTAGTGTACATTAATGATTTAGATATGAATGTAGGAGGTATGATCAGTAATTTCGCAGATGACACGAAAATTGGTGGAGTGGTAAATAGCGAGGAGGGAAGCCTCAGGCTACAGGACGATATAGACGGGTTGGTTAGATGGGCAGAACAGGTGCAAATGGAATTTAACCCTGAAAAGTGTGAGGTGATGCATTTTGGGAGGACTAACAAGGCAAGGGAATACACAATGAATGGTAGGACCCTAGGAGGGACAGAGAATCAGAGGGACCTTGGTGTGCATGTGCATAGATCCTTGAAGACAGCAGGACAGGTAGATAAGGTGTTTAAAAAGGCATATGGGATACTTGCCTTCATTAGCCGAGGCATAGAATATAAGAGCAGGGAGGTTATGATGCAGCTGTACAAAACGCTAGTTAGGCCACAGCTGGAATACTGTGTGCAGTTCTGGTCGCTACACTATAGGAAGGATGTGATTGCATTGGAGAGGGTGCAGAGGAGATTCACCAGGATGTTACCTGGGCTGGAGCGCTTCAGCTATGAAGAGAGACTGGACAGGCTGGGGTTGTTTTCCTTAGAGCAGAGAAGGCTGAAGGGGGACCTGATTGAGGTGTACAAAATTATGAGGGGCATAGATAAGGTAGATAGAAAGGAACTTTTCCCCTTGGTAGAGGGGTCAATAACCAGGGGGCATAGTTTCAAGATAAGTGGCAGGAGGTTTAGAGGGGATTTGAGGCAAAACTTTTTCACCCAGAGGGTGGTTGGAATCTGGAACTCACTGCCTGAAAGGGTGGTAGAGGCAGGAACCCTCACAACATTCAAGAAGCATTTAGATGAGCACTTGAAACGCCATAGCATACAAGGCTACGGACCAAGTGCTGGAAATTGGGATTAGAATAGACAGGGCTTGATGGCCGGCGTGGACACGATGGGCTGAAGGGCCTCTTTCTGTGCTGTATAACTATGGGCTGGATTTTGATACTGGGGCGGGTTGGGGTCGTGTTATCCACTTTTCGTGTTATCCACCCAACTGGAATTGGATGTGGGAGATTGATGCGATTTTCACCTAATTGGGCAATTGAGTTCCAGCATGTGGGAACCCATGACCCAATTAGTGTTTTCAGTCTGAAAGTCGCCTCTGAGATGTCATCATTGCTGCTGTATTGAAGGTCTGCAAAGACTGCCTGGCCTTTGCTGTGAGAGGACCTGGAGGCAAAATGATCAGCAGCAGCCCTAAGTCTGCTCCCAGATAACCACTCCCAGATATATTATTTTTCTTATCATCATCATCATCCTCCTCCTCCTCCTCCTCCTCTCCTCCTACTACACATCTCCGTTGTAATAGCGGACCTGCAGCTGATAGTCAGCTATCTAAATGTGTTACTACCAGGTTTCACATTCGTGGTTCAGAACAGGCGTGCTTCACGTAGAAAAAGGGTTAAAATCACAAAGGCCTTTCAAAATGGCATTATAGATGCAATTTAGTGCTTGTTAAGGGCCTTAACAGCCTATCCCGCCTGTTAGAGGCGGGATGGAGTCGGGAACAGCAGGCACGATTGAATGAAAATTACGTGGAGGCGTGATGGAGGCGGGCTTGTGCCCACCCGCCAGTTTTCGCAATTTTAACCCCTCGCACGCCTCCAAACCCACCTCCACAGGTCAATGAAAATTCTGCCCTATGATTCTATGGGGGAAAAATTCCGTTGGATTGCGCCTCCCTTAAGAGGGTGCTAATGGGGCGCAAAGCAACTAGCGCCCGTGTGCAGCGATGTTTGCACGGCTCACGAAATTAACTAGACATTTTGCGGCGGCGCTAAACACTACCGCCACGATCTCCTGCGCCGGCCGATCGTGATGTCAATCAAGAGTGCAACGCCCCAGACCGGATATTGAGTGGCGCCCCCTGCCTTACCGCCTGCCGCTAGCAACAACAGGTTGAGTGGAGCGTTTTGCAGTCAGGAAGGGACTGGGGGAGCGCTTTTTAAAGGCGACCGCCTCCTGCCTTTATTTGTCGGCGAAATTTTTGCACCACGCATTCTGAGAGAGAGAGAGAGAGAGAGAGAGAGAGAGAGAGAGAGACTGCAGGAGATATTCAACGCTGTGTTGAGGAGTTTTGGGTACTGAGCAGCACTTTGCAGGTGCTTTCTGGTTTGATCTTCCTTGCATCGATTTAGAAGAGAATATGGGGCCTGCAGTCTGAGCTCTTTCCCTGGGCCTCTCCATTGTTTCGTCCAGCAGATTTGACGTACAGGTCTCTCCAGGCCGAGATTCAAGGCTGCAATGAGCAGGATGTGGATGGAGAGCAAGATCAACCCTCCCCTTTAAGAACTGGCCGGCGCCATTGTGTCTGTGTTCCATTGCTAACTGACATCACATGAGCTTCGCCAGCGCTCTGAGTTAGCGCCTCGCTCCTCGGCCTTTGCGCCTTAAGACAGGTGTGTAGCGCCTGATTTAGCGCTCCAATCACCTCCAGGGGCGATAAAAGCCAAGTTTGCAGTCGGAGACGATAATTAGCGCCAGGCGTTAAACTTTGCGCCCGGCTGATAATCGCGCCCCAAACGGGGCGATACTGAATTTCTCCCCCTATGACTCTACACAATAGTGTCCTGCACACTGCTCACAACTCACTACTGTACAGCACACTTCTCCCAACTCACTATTGTCCTGCACACTTCTCCCAACTCACTATTGTCCTGCACACTTCTCCCAACACACGATTGTCCTGCACACTGCTCCCAACTCACTATTGTCCTTCACACTTCTCCCCTCACTATTGTCCTGCACACTGCTCCCAACTAGCGGCAGGCGGTAAGGCAGGGGGCGCCACTCAATATCCGCTCCGGGGCGATACCGGGGCGTTCCGCACTCGACTGACGTCACGATCTGCCGGTGCAGGAGCTCATGGCGGTTTTGTTTAGCGCCGCCACAAAATGTCTAGTTAATTTCGCGAGCGGCGCAAACATCGCCGCGCCCGGGCGCTAGACGCTTTGTGCCCCATTAGCGCCCTCTTAAGGCGCTAACAGGAGGCGCAACCAACTGAATTTTTCCCCCTATAACTTTTATCTTCTTCTACGACACACACAGAGCTCCGCATCAAAGTAGTGCCTTTAAAAATTATAACTGTTGCCAGCATTGCTTTGAACATATCACAAACGAGCCATTCCTTCCGGGGTCTCTGGAGCGAGATTGACAATCAGCACCAATTAACTGCAAATTGCAAGAGGTTTTGTGCTGGGGCCCTGGCCCACCAGGGTAAGCCCAATTCACTTGGGACCCTTACAGCAGGGGTGGAGAGGGGGGCAAGAGAGAGAGTGAGAGAGAGATTGGGAGAGAGTGAGAGTAGAGAAAGGAGAGGGGAGAGAGGGGAGAAAGGAGAGTGAGAGAGAGAACCAGAGAGTAGGAGAAAAGAGAGCGAGCTAGGAGAGAGAGAGGGAGATGGACAGAGAAAGGGGAGGGAGAGAAAGGAGGGTGACAGAGAGAGAGAGAAAGGAGAGAGAGGGAGAAAGGGGAGGGAGAGAAAGGAGAGAGAGGGGAGAGAAAGGAGGGAGAGAGAGAGAAAGGAGGGAGAGAGAGAAAGGGGAGAGAGAGAAAGGGGAGAGAAAGGAGAGGGGAGAGAAAGGAGGGAGAGAGAGAAGGGAGGGAGAGAGAAAGGAGGGAGAGAGAGAAAGGGGAGGGAGCGAAAGGAGGGAGAGAACGAGATAAGTGAGGAAGAGAAAGGAGGGAGAGAGATAGAAAAGGAGAGAGAGAAAGGGGAGGAAGAGAAAGTAGGGAGAGAGAAAGGAGGGAGAGAGAGAAATGAGAGAGAGGAAAAGGGGGAGAGAGAGAGAGAAAGGAGGGAGAGAGCACTTTAGGTGGAGATGTCGGGAGGAAAGTTGGTTCTTATAAGTCTAACGAGATCTTACAATGCAATGATCAGCCCCTATTTAGGGCTCTGTGTTTTATAGTCACCACAACACAAAAGATATCCTTCGCATTAGAAAGAGGACAGGAAAGTGCAACAAGACTCACTCCAAGGTGCAAAGGGCATGAGGAAAGGCGAGAGAAGCTTAAGCTGTATAGTCTATAAAAGGAATGCTTAACGGTAATGCTGGAGCCAATATAAGGGTGGGGGGGAAAGAGCGAGGTCAGGGGGTCAGGACTCCCCAATTACCTTTGCGGTTGCCTAACATGGCCAAAACCGAGCCCACATGCCTTCAGCAGCGAGAAGGCCTCACTTCCAATGATCATTTTCTACATTACAACATTGACTCCACTTCAAAAGTACTTCATTGGCTGTAATGTGCTTTGGGATGTCCTGAGGTCGTGAAAGGCGCTATATAAATGCAAGCATAGATAGAGATAGACAGACACACAGACAGACAGACAGAAAGACACATTTTTTTAAGTGAACTTGCTGTCTACCCCTTCTGGGATTCTCTGATCGGAGGGGACTGGGGTACATGCAGGGAGGCCCACTAGTTGTGGGTGCCACTCCGTTTAGGGACCCCCACCAAGTGGAGACCCACGAAGCACAAGTTGGATTGAGTTGTCATCGTTTTCAGGCAGTGCATTCCAGATCATAACAACTCATTGCGTAATTTATTTTCTCATCTCACCCTCTGCTTCTTTTGCCAATTATCTTGAATCTGTGTCCTCTGGTTACCGACCCTTCCACCACTGGAAACAGTGTCTCCTTATTTACTCTGTCAAAACCTTCATGATTTTGAACGCCTCTATCAAATCTCCCCTTAACCTTCTCTGCTCCAAGGAGAAAAATCTCAGCCTCTAAAAGCTAGAAGAAAGGAGAATGAAATATAACCCCCGACTAATTCACTGGTCATATCCCATTACTTAGAGAGAGAGAGAGAAAAGGCAGATGTTACGTTGTAATCTTTACCTGTCAACATGCTCCAGGAAGCCATTCGGTCCCCATTGTTGAAGTAGCTGCACAACCATGAGCTATAATGGAACATATATTAACTGTACGCACCTTGTCAGACTTATGTAAGCAACAACACCAAGAGTTGAACACAAGGTTTGACTTCTCTGTGCAACTTTAGTTGACACGTTGGCCGGGCGGGAATCCCATGGGATCAGGTGGAACGCCGGTTTTACATCCCGCCCAATATTACTTGCTGTTGACTTCAAACGGTCCAGTCAGTTACCCGACGGGTGGGTTTAGGTTAAAAATTGCCCGTCTCTGCAACCCCCCCATTAATGTTTCCTGATATAAATAGAACCGATGGACATTGGACTGAATGAGTGACGATAGGCCGGTGAAGACCAGTCACACCCTGATGGAGCAGGAGCAAGGCCAAGAACAGGACCAAGAACATGCTGCTTAGATTTTTGATTAAGGATGGTAGTCGGGCCAAACATGATTTAAATGGAAGCGATACAGCGTAGGTCTGATAGAACGGGCGAGCGCCGTTTACACGACCGATCCACTGATCTGATTGTGAAAATCAATCATTCACCCTTGGCACCTGCTTCTTTTTGGAAAGCCAATTAAGAGTTTGGCCTTCACGCACAGACTCTGCAAAGTTTTCAATCCTGCTTCCTTTCCCCATTCATTTGTTACAGAAGAGGTCGAGTCACAGAGCTGGGATGATGTTAAAGTCGATTAATAAAACAAATGCTCAGCTCTTAATTATACAGGTTTAGCATAACTTCCCTACTTTTCAATTCTATCCCTCTAGAAATAAACCCGAATGCTTGGTTTGCTTTTTGTATGGCCTTGCTAACCTGTGTCACAACTTTTAGTGATTAATGTATTTGTTCTCAGAGATCCCTTTGTACCTCTACCCCACCTAGACACACACCCTCCAAGTAATAAGTGACCTCCCTATTCTTCCTACCAAAATTTAATACCTCACATTTAGTTGTGTTGAACTTCATTTGCCAATTATTTACCCATTCCGCAAGTTTATTCATGTCCTCCTGTAATTTGTTGCAGTCCTCCTCAGTATTGACTATCCCCCACAATTTGGTGTCATCCGCAAATTTAGAAATTGTGTTTTTTATTCCAAAGTCTAAATTGTTAATGGAAATTGTGAACAAAAGTGGTCCCAGCACTGATCCTTGTGGAACACCACTACCCACCTTCTGCCATTGTGAATAGCTACCTTTTACACCCACTCTCTGCTTTGTGTCTTGAAGCCAGCTAGCTATCCATTCTGCTACTTGTCCCCTGACTCCGCATTCTCTGACCTTGTTCATCAGTCTATTATGGGGTACCTTGTTGATCAGTCTATTATGGGGTACCTTGTTGAAGGCCTTTTGAAAATCTAGATAAATTACATCTACTGCATTACCATTGTCTACTCTCTCTTTTACCTCTTCAAAATATTCAATGAGGTTGGTCAAGCAAGACTTTCCCTTTCGAAATCCATGCTGACTATTCATTACCATGTTTTTGGTTTCTAAATGTTCTTCTATTTTCTCCTTTAGTTGGGAGTCCATTATTTTTCCTACCACCGATGTTAAGCTGACTGGTCTATCCCACTTCTTAAATAAAGGTATTACGTTAGCTATCCGCCAGTCCTCTGGCACTACAGCTTTTTAGAACATAAGAACATAAGAAATAGGAGCAGGAGTAGGCCAATCGGCCCCTCGAGCCTGCTCCGCCATTCAATAAGATCATGGCTGATCTGATCCTAACCGCCTATCTACTATCACAGAACCATCTCCTGCATCTAACAGAATTGCACACACGAAATAGGAGCAGAATCAGGCTACACGGTCCCTGGGCCCGCTCCACTACCCACAGGGCCATGACCGATCCGAACCTAGACTCATGTCCAAATTCCTGCCCGCTCCCCGTAACCCTTAATGCCCTTTACTTCTAGGAAACTGTCTATTTCTGTTTTAAATTTATTTAATGATGTAGCTTCTACAGCTTTTTGTGGCAGCATATTCCATGGACCTACCACCCTCTGAGTGAAGTAGTTCCTCCTCATCTCAGTTTTGAAAGAGCAGCCCCTTATTCTAAGACTATGTCCCCTAGTTCTAGTCTCACCCGTCATCGGGAACATCCTCCCCGCATCCACCCGATCCAACCCCTTCACAATCTTATATGTTTCAATAAGATCGCCTCTCATTCTTCTGAACTCCAATGAGTAGAGTCCCAATCTACCCAACCTCTCCTCATATGACCACCCCCTCATCTCCTCATCTAATGAATTATTAAATATGTGTAATAATGCCTCTGCTATATCTTCCCTAGATTCTTTTAAAATGTGTGGATACAATCCATCCAGACCAGGGGTATTATCCTCTTTGAGTTTGATTAGGTTATTTAATATATTCCCTCTTTTTATTTTAAATGTACTTATTTCATCCTCCAATGTCATGTCCACCTGTTCTAAGTCCCTGGTAAATACTGAAGCAAAATAATTATTTCATATTTCTGCCATCTCTCTATTGTTACCTGTGGTATTATCCTGTCTATCCCTTAATGGCCCTATTCCCATCCCAACCTTCCTTTTTTTATTGATGTGCCTATAAAATATTTTACTATTTTGTTTTATGTTCCTTGATATTTTAATTTCATCGTTCCGCTTTGCCTTCCTAATTGTTTTTTTGAATTCTCTTCTAATCTCTTCCTATTCTCCATTATCATGCACTCCCCTGCTCTCTATGTACTTAATGTATGCTTTTTTCCTTACCCTTAATTACTGAGGGAGTGCTGCACTGTTGGAGATGCCGTCTTTCGGATGAGACGTTAAACCAAGGCCCCGTCTGCTCTCAGGTGGACGCAAAAGATCCATGACATTATTTCGAAGAAGAGCAGGGGAGTTATCCCTGGTGTCCTGGCCAATATTTATCCCTCAACCAACATCACAAAAACAGATTATCTGGTCATTATCACGGTGCTGTTTGTGGGAGCTTGCTGTGCACAGATTGGCTGTCGCATTTCCAACAGTGACTACACTTCAAAAGTACTTCATTGGCTGTAAAGCTCTTTGGGACGTCCTGAGGTCGTGAAAGGCGCTATAGAAATGGAAGTTGTCTTTCTTTTAGAAATGGCAGAGGAAATCTTCACAGACGGATTGATGTTGTTGCTACGGGTGGTGACCAGAGAATTTTTTTTCTCTCTGAACCGTTCATTCCAGGTGCTGAGCACAACTGGATTCAAAAAGGGAGAGTTTCAATAGAGTGCGTGAATGAGAGAGAGAGAGATTGAAAGCAAACGAGTTGAGAGATGTAGAGAGATATGGAGAGATGGATATGCTTTTATTAGGCACCTGACATCCACCTCAAAGTGTTTCACAGACAACCAATCACTTTTACACTGACAAGACATCAATGAAAGAAAGTCCCATTTTCTAAACTTGGGTTTTGGGACGTCCTGAGGTCGTGTGAGATGCTATCTAAATGTAAGCTCTTTCTCTCATGTCTCTTTCTCTGGTTTTTGACCTCTCCCAGGAGACCCCCTGACTGCTGGTGGGAGTGCTGGGGGAAGGGGGGCAAAATGTTGTGTGTGAAAGTCACACCATGCTGGGATGGGACAGGTTCGATGGTCTTTTCTTGTCCTTATTCAGATGTGGTTCGCAATGGACTCATTAACATAGCCGTATGAAATCCCTCCCTCCACCATTTTATCAAATTATCAATCCCTTTAAAGAAATTTCACACAAACATGTTAATGTGTTCGAGACTAATACTGTCGAGCCCGATTTCAACCCACGTTATCTGAGAATTAATTGTTAGAAATGTAAAAATAAATAACGGGTGTTCGCTCTGTTCCCTTCCGGCCGACGTTGATAGTTAAAGATTTACCCCTTTGATTTAAACTTGATGTTAGCCAGAAGCAAACTTACTCACCTGTGTGAAGGTGCTGGTGTGCATCGTGGACATTTGGATATGTAGAACGATTCGGTCGATGAGAGGCTTGGGCCCAGTTAGGAATCCGATCCTCAGGCCTATTAAAACACAGAACAAGATCAGAGGCTTCAAATACTTGCTGCCTATTTTTTAAATTTGTGTTTTTTAAGGAAGGGGAAGGTTGCGTTCTTCAGCTGAAGCAGCTCAATGAACCTGGCTCCATTTCTTCATCAAGTATGGCGAACATCAAAAGTCCACGTTCAGCTCCTCCCCAAAAACTACCCTGACTAAGGCCCTTACTCCCAACTTCACCAACTGGTGTTGAGGGTGATTATTTAAAGGGCTTGACCTTGTATTCTAACAGCTGTTCCAACAGCAACCATTGGCCTAGAAATTCCGTTCCCTGCGGCTGTGTGCGCGCTGTGTCCTCACCCACAGGGCCAACGGAAGTGCCGCTTTTACGCCTGCACTGCACTGCACTGCGCATGCGCTGGAAACCGGCACTTCCGCTCTCTGCAGAAAGGGCTCCCCAGGTCAATCGCCTGCGCCGGATAGGCAGCGCGTACGTTACAAACTTCCGCTTTTTCCCACACTGGCTTGAGTCCAGGTAAGTCGGGAACAGCTGCGCCTAGAAAAGCAGGCGCAAGGCCTGCTTTTACCTGTAGCATTTAATTGGATTATGATTTGTGCTATGTGTTTGTACACTGGTGTTGAAATGGTTTGTTTTATGTGGAGTTAACTTTGAGATTTATTATTTTAAATCTAAAAAGTTGTGTGGAATTGCTTAAGGGTATTTGTACTGTAAACATTATTGATTATTTGTAAAAGTAATCATTGCATTTCTATTAATTATAAGGCTGTTTTTAAGGCTTTATTTTTTTACTGTGATGGATGAATGTAATGGATTTACTATGTAATGGATTTACTATGTAATTGATGAGTTGTACAGGTATTATTGTATTTGAATAAAAAAAAGACCTGCTTTTAGCCGGCTAATAGCTTAATAAAGTTAAAAAAAAATTCCACTGTTTTATCATTTTAAAATACTTAAAAAAAAGGTAAGTTTATTTTTAGCCCGGTTAAAAACTTTAATTATTTTTTTCAAAAATTTAAATTTTTGTTTAAAATAGTTAATTTATGTAATTTATAGTCATTTTAAAAATGTGATTTAAAAATTTTTTTTTGAAGTTTTACTTATGTTTTGGGGCTGATTTCTATTCATCGATTTGACAAGTCTTCCTGTCAAATCTATGAATGGAGATTCCCTGCTCTGATTGGCTCCCCATGGCCCACATGATCCCAGGGACGCTGCGATCCACCTGCGCCCCTGGGATACGCGTGCCCTGCACACCAGCAGATTGAAGAGGCACAGCAATGGAATTCTGCGCCTCCCGGGAGCCCTCCGGTCCAGGCGGAGATTTTTCCGAATTGCAGCACTCCGCCCGCGGGAGGGCTGCGAACAGAATTTCTGGGCCATTGTTCTTTGAAATGGCCGAAAAATGTGACACAGTGGATGAGGACAGGGCACGTAGTGTTGATCCTTCCACTATGTTAAACTCCCAATCTGAGCCACCCAGTGCAATCCAGGCACCTTTGTGAGGGATGAAAGAAATGGCTCTCCCAAAGATTTCGGTTCTCCATACTCTTCTCTTAGACAGTCCCTCGGAACCGAGGATGACTTGCTTCCACGCTAAAAATGAGTTCTCAGGTGACTGATGAGTCCAATGCGGGACCTACAGTCTCTGTCACAGGTGGGGCAGACGGTGGTTGAAGGGGCGGGTGGGTGGCATGCTTGGGTTGACGTGCGCTCCTTCCGCTGTTTGCGCTTGGCTTCCACTTGATCCCGGCGAAGAGGCTCGAGGTGTTCGGCGCCTTCCCGGATGCTTCTCCTCCACTTTGTGCGGTCTTGGGCCAGGGATTCCCAGGTGTCGGTGGGGATGTTGCACTTTTTCAAGGAGGCTTTGAGGGTGGCCTTGAAGCATTTCCTCTGCCCACCTGGGGCTCTCTTGCCATGTCGGAGCTCCGAGTAGAGCGCTTGTTTTGGGAGTCTCGTATCGGGCATGCGGACGATGTGGCCCGTCCATCAGAGCTGATCTAGCGTGGTCAAAGCTTCGTGCTGGAGATGTTGGCCTGAGCGAGAACACTGACGTTGGTGCGCCTATCCTGCCAATGGATTTGCAGAATCTTGCAGAGGCAGCGTTGGTGGTACCTCTCCAGTGCTTTGAGGTGTCTGCTGTACATGGTCCATGTCTCTGAAGCATACAGGAGGGCGGGAATCACTACTGCTCTGTAGAGCATGAACTTGGTGCTGGGTTTGAGGTCCTGGTCTTCAAACACTCTCTTCCTCAGGCGAGCGAAGGCTGCACTGGCTCACTGAAGGCGGTGTTGGACTTCGTCATCGACGTCTGCCCTTGTTGACAGTAGGCTCCCGAGGTATGGAAAGTGGTCCACGTTGTGCAAGGCCTCGTCATTGTGGAGCAGACTGTCAGGATGATTGAATTTAGTTGTCTGCAATTGTAAGTTACACATGCATTGTTCTCTATCTATATATGCTTTGATGATTCTGTATCTCCTCACTTCACCCGACGAAGGAGTTGTAACTCCGAAAGCTTGTGATTTAAAATAAAACTGTTGGACTATAACCTGGTGTTGTGCGACCTCTCAATTTTGTCCACCCGAGTCCAACACCGGCATCTCCGCATCATTACACATTACCAGATCTAAAATAGCCTGTCCCCTGGTTGGTTCGTCAATGTATTGTTCTAAGAAACTGTCCTGAATATACTCTATGAACTTGTCCTCAAGGCTACCTTTGCCAATTTGATTAGTCCAATCTATGTGAAGATTAAAATCGCCCATGATTATTGCAGTATCTTTCTTACAAGCCCCCATTATTTCTTGATTTATACTCTGTCCCACAGTATAGCTACTGTTAGGGAGCCTATAAACAACTCCCACCAGTGACTTCTTTCCCTTATTATTTCTTATCTCCACCCGAACTGATTCTACATCTTGATCTTCCGAGCCAAGATCATTTCTCACTACTGTACTGATCTCATCCTTTATTAACAGAGCTACCCCACCTCCTTTTCCTTTCTGCCTATCCTTCCAAAATGCCAAATACCCCTGAATATTCAGTTTCCAGCCTTGGTCACCTTGCAGCCACGTCTCTGTAATGGCTATCAGATCATACCAATTTATTTCTATTTGTGCCGTCAATTGATCTATCTTGTTACGAATGCTGCATGCATTCAGATAAAGAGCCTTTAATTTTGTCTTTTTACCATTTTTCCCTACTCTGACTCTATTTGCTGGTGCACGCTTATGCTTTGTACGCTCTGTCCCTTCCTGTCACACTCTGGTTATCATTACCCCTCTCGCTACCCTACACTATTGCCTTGTCCTATCTCTTTAACTTTCTAAGATTCCCCTCACCTGAAAACGTCCCCCCCGACTATTTAGTTTAAAGCCCTATCTACAGCCCTAGTTATTCAATTCGCCAGGTCACTGGTCCCAGCACAGTTCAAGTGAAGCCCGTCCCAACGGAACAGCTCTCTCTTTCCCCAGTGCTGGTGCAAGTGCCCCATGAATCAAAACCCATTTTTCCCAACCAATCCTTGAGCCACGCATTCAACTCTCTGATCTTATTGACCCTATGCCAATTTGCTCGTGGCTCAGGTAGTAATCCAGAGATTATTACCTTTGTGGTTCTGCTTTTTAATTTAGTCCCTAGCTGCTCAGACTCCCTCAGCAGAACCTCATTCTTTGTCCTACCTTTGTCGTTGGTTCCTATGTGGACCACGACAACTGGATCCTTCCCCTCCCACTCAAAATTCCTCTCCAGCCCCGAGGAGATGTCCTTTGCCCTGGCACCGGGCAGGCAACACAGCCTTCGGGACTCACTCTCGGCTGCGGAGAACAGTATCTATCCCCCTAACTATACTGTCCCCTACCACTACTACATTTCTTTTTACTCTCCCAACTTGCATGGCCCCCTGTACCATGGTGCTGTGGTCAGTTTGCTCATCCTCACTGCAGTCCCTGCTCTCGTCCACACAGGCTGCAAGAACCTTGTACCTGTTGGACAAGTGCACGGGCTGAGGCTCCTCCAATGTTACCTTCTGGATCCCCACATTTGCCTCACTCGTAGTCACACCCTCCTGTCCCTGACCATGGACCAAATCTGAAGTATTTAACCTAAGGGGTGTGACTCCAGCTCATCAATTCTGAGCCGAAGTTCCTCGAGCTGCAGACACTTACTGCAGATGAGGTTGCTGTGGATCACACTGGGGTCCACCAGCTCCCACATGCTACAGCTGCAACACATCACCTGCCCTGCCATCTCGATTGTATTTTATTTAACTAATTAGGTTTTCAAGATTTGAAATACTCAATTGTCTATTAATAGTCTTTAATCTCGGTAATAACCTTGTTAAATTTATTACAATTAGTTATATGCTTTAGGTCTTTACTGTAGCTTAGCCCACTGTCCTAATTTAACCCGAGTTGTTTATTTTTTTTTCTGTATCAAGCAGAACCTCTTACCCCCACCTCACCGAATTCCCTCACTCACCAAATTCCCATGGCACTATTTCGAAGAAGAGCAGGGGAATTGCCCTGGTGTCCTGGCCAGTATTTATCCCAAATTTCAACATCTCATTGCTGTTTGTGGGAACTTGCTGTGCACAAATTGGCTACAGTATTTCCTACATTACAACAGTGACTACACTTCAAAAGCACTTCATTGGCTGTAAAGCCCCTTGGTCATGAAAGGCGCTATAGAAACGCAAGTCTTTCTTTCTTTTACCTTTTCAAACTGCAGAAAGTAATAAGGATCATCTTCAATTATCAGTAAATCGTATTTTCTGGCAATCTGCAAAAACAAAAGTACACATCGAATTTATACAGTGGGAAGTTTTTCCTAATGTCGTCATTTCTAGGTGTAAATCGTTCCTCTATTTTACGACAGTTTCAGTTTACAGCACTGACAGTTTCAGATGTGGAAGTGCCATCAGCAAAGGAGTGAGTTTTCAGGCTGGAGATTGTGGCCAAAGAGGCATCAAGGTGTCTTCAACATGGAGTTTCCAGCATTCCTGCAGAACTCAGGAAATCAGAAAGGGATGGGCAATAAATGCTGTCCTTGCCAGCGACGCCCAGATCCCATGAACGAATAATAAAAAAACAACTTCTCTCCCTTCGTCCCACCATTAGAGACCAGGCCTTCAGCCATCTAGGCCCCACGTTCTGGAATTTCCTTCTAAAATCTCCCCGCCTCCTCCGTTAAGACCTCCTTAAAGTCCATCTTTCACCCCTGCTAATATCACCTTCTTTGTCTTGCCATCCATTTTTGTCCGATTCTGCCTCTGAAGTGCATTAGAATGTTCTTCTGCATTAAAAAAATGTAGATCAATGCAAGTTGTTGAATTTGCTTTGTTAATCCAACATGGAAAAGATAATGTTTTTGACATAGAAGTCAATCAAGTTGCAAGGAAAGTAGATGGAGGGAAAAGATCAGAAGAGTCAAGAAGGAAGAGATCAGGAAAGGAAGAAAGAGAGAGAGAGAGAGAGAGGTGGAGAGAAGTTTAAGAGCTCCATCAGCCGGAGATAGGCAGATAATTCAAGTAATTTGAGTAAAATATAAACTTGTAATGAGTAAACTTGTAATGAGTAAATTTGTAATCAGTAAAGCCATCTGATGCTAAGTTACCCAAGTGAACAATCCAAATAACCTCAGACATGAATTCCATCAAATATCTACCTCAGTGCCTGCATACTCTTACTGTTTAACGTGAAGAGTTAATAAAGAAACGTTAGTTCATGGTTTCATGGTCTGACTTCTTATTTGATTACTTAGCAAGAAGAGATGAACTCTTTCACTCCACAGTTTATATGTATCCTTCATGTGGAGATGCCGGTGTTGGACTGGGGTGGACAAATGTGAGAAGTCGCACAAGACCAGGTTATAGTCCAACAGCTTTATTTGAAATCACAAGCTTTCGGAGCGCTGCTCCTTCATCAGGTGAAGTGAAGAGATGCATCTCTTCACGTCACCTGACGAAGGAGCAGCGCTCCGAAAGCTTGTGATTTCAAATAAAGCTGTTGGACTATAACCTGGTGTTGTGCGACTTCGCATATATGTATCCTAATAGGGGTTGGTAGTATAATCAGGACCGGTTGACGAGCCAAATTCAGGTACTCAGTGCTTCCCTAGACAGGGGACGGTGAAATTCCTGACAGTTCTTTGATGAGGAGTTGAGTTGAAGGGGCGAAGGATTCGTCGGGGAACACTTTGATGCAAGGTTTACCGCTCGAGAACTGATCCCAATGTCCTTATAACTAACGACAGCATCTTTATTGGATATTCAATTCACATGTCAAGCTGAAACTGATTTTTGTTGCAACATTGTTCTAGAAGTGACTCTTGATATTAGTGGACAAACACTTCGAGGCAGCGCATTCCAGATCATCACAAATCGCTGCATAAAAAAATTCTCCTCATCGTGACCCCAGTTCTTTTGCCAATCTCCTTAAATCTGTGTCCTCTGGTTACCGACCCTCCTGCCAGTTTCTCCCCATCTACTCTATTAAAAGCCTTCACATTTTGCTTTAAGGCTTTCTGGTACTGAACACACAAGATGTCACAAAATGCTGTCCACAAATACAAGTGATTTTGATCAATGGAAAACTTGCTGAGCAACATCAGCTAAATGAAAATTAAAAAACCACAAATATACAACCACTTGGAACTTTACAGCACCCCTCGCACGGCCACCGCAGCCGATGCTCCGGCCTCCCCCCCGCCCCTCCCCCCACCCACCCTGTGATCCCCGATCCCCCACTGCCAACCCCCCGACCCCCCAATTCCCGACCCCCGTCCCGCGATCCCTCCCTCGGATCGACCCCTCACACCTGCAGGCCTACCCGTCCGCAGCCAGCCAGTCTCAGTGGCTGGCTGCGGGTTGGAATCGGAGGCAAATCAGGCCCTGCCATTAAAGTCGGCAGGGCCTGTGGGAAACTCAGCCGCCTGGGTTTCCAGCCCGCCTCGGAGGCCCCCTGCCCCCAACCGGCCATTATGTCCTGATAACAGTTATTGTGAACAAGACCCTCAGAAATGCAGCAGTTCCTCCAAAGTGTCCTGAGGCCAATTTGTTTATCATCTTGGCCCACTGTCCCGCTTCCTATCACTATCTTGGGCCCATCTCGTTTCCCAATGTTAGTCAAACAGACGTGAATCACACATCCTGCACTTTCAGCAGAACTAAACAGCAGAGTTAGCCAAACTGTACCCTGACGCATTAAACCCAAAAGCATCCTGCCAATGAACAACTTTAACCATTTCATTATTTCTAACTGCAGCACAAATCCACGAGACATTTATAAGTAAAAAGAAAGCAAAAACCTCAATCATATATGAGATTAAACCAAATCCTAACCTTACGTATACACGACCAGGGTATCTTACAACTGGTCTTCAGTGGAGGAATAGCGAGGGCAGGAGGCCGGCAAGAACTTGGGAGAGTCAGAGAAGCCGAGGGTTCGGGCTGGTTGTGGGCAACGGGGAAGAGAGCTGGAGCCAGGCTGTGGGTGGATTTTGAAAATGAGGACCATCCATCAATACACTGGTGGACTTTGAAACACAAGCCTGCGTTCAAATATCACCATCATGTAGAGCCAACATCTATTAGAGTTGCCAACTCTCTCCAGGATTATCCTGGAGTCTCCAGGAGGTTTAAGATTAATCTCCTGGATTTACCATCTATCAATATTCTGGTTGTGCCTTACCTGATCTCAGACGAGCAATCCGGGAGAGAAATCACCGGGGCGTTAAAGAAAGGCTCTCTTATCCCACCCATTTGCATTAAACACTTTCGCTCATTCATTTATAAAAATATTGGGAGATGGAATAAGAGGCCGTTTCTCTGTGCGGGGCGGTTGGAGGTCATGCGATGAAACCTCCAGGACTATGTCCAAGCAGAGTTTGGCAACCTTACCGTCCATCAATATTCTTTGTTGTGCCTTACCTCATACACCTCCCTCTTCCGGTCCGCAGTCATGGAGGCTCCAGTTGGGTTTCCGCCATTTGGAATCGTGTACAGAACTCTTGGAATATCAGAGACTGGATTCTTCGCATCCTCCAGCTTCCACTTTGAAAGGATGTCTGACAGGGATTGTGGAATCATTCCATGTTGATCAATCGCGATGCCGAGGATCTTGCACCCTAGTGGTCGGAGCTGTGCCGAAACAAGGGCTATTAACTGATTGGTCATTCCTTCCTCAAGGCGTTTACAATACAATTGCATAGGATTACATAGGATATACGGCACAGAAACAGGCCATTCAGCCCAACCAGTCCATGCCGGCATTTATGCTCCACTCGAGCCTCCTCTCGACTTTCCTCATCTAAATCTATCAGCATAACCCTCTATTCCCTTCTCCCTCATATGCTTGTCTAGCCTCCCCTGAAATGAATCTATACTATTCGCTTCAACCACTCCCTGTGGGAGCGAGTTCCACATTCTCACGGCTCTCTGAGTAAAGAAGTTTCTTCTGAATTCCCTATTGGATTTCTTGGTGACTATCTTATATTGATGGCCTCCAGTTATGCTCTTCCCCACAAGTGGAAACATTCTCTCAGTATCCACTCTATCAAAACCTTTCATAATTTTAAAGACCTCTATTAGGTCATCCCTCAGCCTTCTTTTTTCAAGAGAAAAGAGACCCAGCCTGTTCATCCTTTCCTGATATGTATACCCTCGCATTTCTGGTATCATCCTTGCAAATCTTCTCAGCACCCTCTCCAGTGCCTCTATATCCTTTTTATAATATGGCGACCAGAACTGTACGCAGTACTCGAAGTGTGGTCTAACCAAGGTTCGATACTTTTCAATTCTATCCCACTCGAAATAAACCCTAGTGCTTGGTTTGCTTTTTTTTATGGCCTTGCTAACCTGTGTCATAACCTTTAGTGATTTATGTATTTGTACTCCGAGATACCTTTGTTCCTCCACCCCACCTAGACTCGCACCCTCCAAGTAATAAGTGACCTCCCTATTCTTCCTACCAAAATGTAATACCTCACATTTATCTGTGTTGAACTTCATTTGCCAATTATATGCCCATTCTGTAAGTTTATTATCTTACAATAGAGCATAATGGTCATTAGTGGCCACTGCTGTTGGACGAAGGTTTCTTTGAAATCACTTTCACAGTAATATAAGAGCTCCCCTGATGCCTCATTTAGTAAGTGCAGTGATTAACATGGACCTGAGCCACAATGATTCTCAGATTCAATCCCTGGGCTGTGCGATGAGCTGATCTCAGCCAGCCAGTGTGGTGCTACAATTGCCCCGACTCCCAAGGTGGGGGGTGAGGAGCGGGAATAAAAAATGAATCAGTCAAGGTTCTTATACCTGATCGTGATACAGTAACTGTGCTGGGAAGTGCAGGTGTCTCGATGTTGGGGGAGGGCAGGATCAGGCCTAGTTTCTTTGTCCCTTTCCATGGTGAAACAGCCTGCCGACATTGGGCGCTTGGGTGCAGTACTGGAGGGTGTCCGATTCCTGTAGAACCACGCCCAGGCATGAGTTAATGCTTTCAGCAGAGGAGAGAACATTGGGTTGGTGGGAATTTAAATCCCACCATGGCAGTTTGAGAATTTGAATTCAGTTTTTAATAAATGGAAATAAAAAGCTTGTATCAGTAAAAATTATCATGAAGTTGTTGGATTGTCACAAAAGCCCAACTGGTTCACGAGGGAAGGAAACCTGCCGTCCTTACCCGGTCCGAACTATATGTGACTCCTGTCCCACGACAACGTGGTTGACCCTTAACTGCCCTCTGAAGTGACCGAGCATCAAACCGTGAGAGCATTGAGGGAGCACCTGCACCACACGGACTGCAGCAGTTCAAGGAGATGACCCACCACCACCTCAGGGCAACTAGGGATGGACAATAACTGCCGGCCTTGCCAGCGATGCCCAAACCCCGAGAATGCATAAAAACTGACAGCATTTTAAATGGTTCTGTGTCTATTGTTGTGTCAGTGGGTCAGTGGGTCTCACACACTTGAACTCCAAGTGTTCCTTTAGAGTCTAGTTATTGGCACAACAATGGGCTAGATTGTGGACATGGATTTTCAAAAGGCATTTGATAAGGTTCCACATTAGGAAGCTTGCTGATAAAATTACAGCATTATGTGGCAGCATCGGTAAAAAGGACAGAAAGCAGAGAGTAATGGTTGACAGATGTTTCCCAGACTGGAGGGATGCAGACAGTGGTGTGTCCCCCAGGAGTGAGTGTTGAGACCTTTGTTCAAAGAGAGAGTAAAAGAGAGAGAGAAAGAGAGAGAGAAAGAGAGAGAGAAAGAGAGAGAGAGAGAAAAAAGAAGAAAGACTTGCATTTCTATCGAACCTTTCACGACCACCGGACGTCTCAAAGCGCTTTACAGCCAATGAAGTACTTTTGAAGTGTAGTCGCTGTTGTAATGTGGGAAACACGGTGGACAATTTGCGCACAGCAAGCTCCCACAAACAGCAATGAGCCGATGACCGGATAAACTATCCTTTTGGTGATGTTGCTTGAGGGATAAATATTGGCCAGGACACTGGGGAGAACTCCCCTGCTCTTCTTCGAAATAGTGGCCATGGGATCTTTTGGGTCCACCTGAGAGAGCAGACGGGGCCTCAGTTTAACGTCTCATCTGACAGACGGCACCTCCGACAGTGCAGCACTCCCTCAGTACTGCACTGGGAGTGTCAGCCTAAACGTTGTGCTCAAGTAGAGTGGGACTTGAACCCACAAGCTTCTGTGTCGGAGGCGAGAGTGCTGCCCACTCAGGCACAGGTTGCACACGCCTGTTATCAAACCTGCCAGATTTCAAGGGAATGAAAATCGGATGATTTCGATAAGGGGCAGGCAATCTGCTACACTAGAGGAGTGCCCAAGTGTAAACGGAAACAGTCTCTTTCCAAGCAAGCTTTAAACGCTTCTTACTGAGGCCAGTGTCCCAGGATATGTGGGAGTGTCTAGAAGAATGGAGTCCCCAGGACTGAGGAGCATATCGAACACCTGGAAAAAGGGGAAGAGAAAAAAAAAATGTCACTGTTTAGCCCACAGGCAAGAGGATTTGAGAACATGAACCTTCCCGAGTACGGGATCACTCCACAACCTCGCAGGACAACAGCAGCAGTCTAATGCTATGGATTAAGAAAACTAAAATGTACCAGAATATCTTTCCCAACCTGCCCGCGCAACGCTGGATTTACACCCCGTCCAATTTTGCACCCCATTGAAGTCAATGCAGCGGATAACTCCCCTGATCTTCTTCGAAATAGTAGCCATGGGATCTTTTACATCGACCTGAGAGAGCAGACGGGGCCTCGGTTTAACATCTCATCCGAAAGATAGCACCTCCGACAGTGCAGCACTCCCTCAGTAATGCACTGGAGTGTCAGTCTGGATTTTGTGCTCAAGTCTCTGGAGTGGGGACTTGAACCCACGACCTTCTGACTCAGAGGTGAGAGTGCTGCCCACTGAGCCACGGCTGACACTATTGATTGAATCCACCTCGCCTCACCTTACTGAGTCCCTCCTGACTGCCGTTGGTGACACATAGATCCATCTGTCCTTGTTCAGGACTGTAGTTAACAGTTGGAGGATTATGAAGACTTTTTTGGAGATCCTTCATCCAAGAGATTAATTCTGGAATTCTGTAAACACAAGAGTGACACTGTTTAACCCTTTGGAAATCTCTGCGGATTTCTGAATGATTTCGG
This sequence comes from Squalus acanthias, assembly GCA_030390025.1. Classification (NCBI taxonomy): domain Eukaryota; kingdom Metazoa; phylum Chordata; class Chondrichthyes; order Squaliformes; family Squalidae; genus Squalus; species Squalus acanthias. The sequence continues at coordinate 254,432,269 of CM059425.1, forward strand.
GATAACTGGTTCAGAAGACTGGCTGAATAAAGTAAACGGTAGAATTCGTCCTCTCATTTAAAAATATGGTCGTGGTCTATTTTTCTCTGTAATTGACGACCTTCCATTGAAATCGCATTCTCGCACGTTTCAAAGCTGCTTGTTCCAACTATTTCAGTCGTGATTCATTAATGACAAGAGAAAAAGTGGACTTTCTCCATTTGTTCATTAAATCAGACTTTCAATCCCTAAATGACATACAGCGCAATCCTTTCAGTTCTTCCACCCTCCGTAAACTTGAGCTCATCCAAATCTCTGCTGCCCGTAAACTAACTCGCATCCGTCACCTCTGTGCTCGCTTTACCTACATTGGCTCTCAGTCTAGCAATGCCTAGATTTTAAGATTCTCATCCTTGTGTTCAAATCCCTACATGGCCTCGCGCCCTCCCTAACTCTGTGTAACCTCCTCCAGCCCCACAACCCTCCAAGATCTCTGCACTCCTCCAATTCTGAACTCTTGCAAATCCCCGATTTTAATCGCTCCACCATTGGCGGCCGTGCCTTCAGCTGCCTAGGCCCCAAGCTCTGGAATTCCCTCCCTAAATCTCTCCGCCTCTTTACCTCTCTATCTTTCTCTCTCTCCTCCTTTAAAACGCTCCTTAAAACCTACCCCTTTGACCAAGATTCTGTTCACCTGTCCTAATATCTCCTTATGTGGCTCGGTGTCAAATTTTGTTTGATAACGCTTCAGAGCTTAGGGGCTAGACAGCTGAAGGCACGGCCACCAATGGTGGAGTGATGAAAATCAGGGTTGCGCAAACGGCCAGAATTGGAGGAGTCCAAAGGTCTGATTAAGCAGAGGAAGTGATCTGTTGTGGTGTGAGACACTGTGAATAATCCTGTGAATTTCCACAGTGAGCTCGAACGCTGCCAGAAAGAAAAATTATTATAAACCCCCAATCTTTAAAAATTATTTTTATCTCGCGATGTGGGCGTCACAGGCAAGGCCAGCATTTATTGCCCCTTCCCTAGTTGCCCCGAGAAGGTGACAACTCAACATAGAACACTTCAGAGGGCAGTTAAGAGCCAATCACGTTGGTTGTGGGACTGGAGTCACATATAGGCCCAGACTATCAGTGAACCAGTAGGGTTTTTAAGACAATCCGACAGCTTCATGGTCACTTTTACCTGACTCCAGCTTTTTTGTAAACTGAATTCAAATTCTACGCTTCTGGGCAGTTCAGTTGCCGTAGGTGATAAGTGTAGTCTCCACTTACCCTGCTGAAGCGGAGTACTGCAGCGCCCTATTCATTGTATCGGTATCGAAGGTGATGCTCTGCCCATCCTTCAGGGTGAAGCTGGCGGACTCAAAGGGGAACATACTGGGGTTTGGCATTCCAATGGCCAAAGAGATCATGGTCGGTGGGCCCTTCAGTTGCAGCTCTGCTGAAAACAAGCAAAAATATTCCAGGTCACCATTGTCATTATTGAAAACAACAATTCGCATTTGTATTGGCAACCCTCGCTGGAACAACAACGTCTTAAGTGTGCATTATGGGGGAATGGGAGTAGGGTGGGGAGGATGTCAAAACAGGAGATAAGAGAGAGAGAGAGAGAAAAAGAGCGAGCGAGAGAGAGAAAGCAAGAGCGAGAAAGCGAGAGAGACAAAGAGAGAGAGACAAAGAGAAAGATAGAAAGAGAATGAGAGAGAGAAAGAGAAAAAAAGAAAAGGAATGCGAGAGAGAGAAAGGGAGAGAAATAGAAAGAGAATGAGAGAGCGAGAAAAAGATCTGAGACGAAATTCGGAAATGTAATAAACAGTGAGGAGGATGGTAACAGACTTCAGGTGGACAGAGACAGACTGGTGAACTGGGCAGTCACATGGCAGATGAAATTTAATGCAGGGAAGTGTGAAATGATTCATGAGGAGAGGCACTATAAACTAAATGGTACCATTTTAAAGGGGTGCAGGAACAGGGAGTCCTTGGGATTTATGTTCACAAATTGTTGAAGGTGGCAGGACAAGCTGAGAAGGCTGCTATAAAAGCAACTTTGCTCCTTGGCTTGATTAGTAGGGGAATAGAACACAAAAGCCAGGAAGTTATGCTGAACCTTTATAAAACACTGGTTAGGCCTCAGCTGGAACACTGTGTCCAGTTCTGGGCACCGCACTTTAGGCAAGATGTCAAGGCCTTGGAGAGGGTGCAGAGGAGATTTCCTGGAATGGTACGAGGGATGGAGGGCTTCAGTTGTGTGGAGAGGCTGGAGAAGCTTAAAATTTATAGCCAAGCCACTCAGGAGTGAAGTTAGGAAACACTTCTACACGCAAACAAGAAGTTTGCAACTCTCTTACACAAACGGCAATTGATGCTAGATCAATTGTTAATTTAAAATCCGAGATTGATAGATTTTTGTTAACCAAAGCTATTAAGGGATATGGGGTAAAGGCGGGTATATGGAGTTAGGTCGTGGATCAGCCATGATCTCATTGAATGTCGGAACAGGCTCGAGGGGCTGAATGGCCTACTGCTGTTCCTTTGTTCCTAATGTGTCAAAGTTTTGTACAAAGCTCCAGCCTCTTCACTAGATCTCCTAACTGATTGTGCAGAGACTACATTGCGGGCAGGGCGCGTGAATAACTCTCTCTGGATCTGTTTTCAGTAATACAAGACCAGCAGTGACAGATTTTTTCTTCTACTTATCCAGCACTCTAATCGGTGATGGTCTCCGAGCTGCACTTACTGCATTGATAAATCTGAAGTAATTCATGATGCCTGCAATAAAGAACTATATATTTTCAATATAAATGAACAAAGTAACAAGGCAGTTTAATGAACATTTTATATTACTGCCTTTCCCATTCTGTGGATGTCATCTCCAATTGCCAACTTGCTGTATTAAATACAAAGACACCCAAGTTTTTCAACGTTGTCTGAATTTTTATTCCCATACTTTCTCCAAGTTCCCACAATGTTTCTAATAAAAATGTGAGTTTGGCTCAGTTTGTAACACTCTTATTTCTCAATCACATGGCTGTGGGCTCAAGCCCCAGTCTCGGACTTGAGCATATAATCTAGGTTAATGCTTCAGTGTAGAGCCGAAGGAGTGCTGCACTGTAGGAGGAGCAATCTTTCAGATGAGATGTTAAACTGAAGCCCCCCTCACACCACACCACCATCTTTTTTTTTAACATAGTTCATAGAATTTACAGCACAGAAACAGGCCATTCAGCCCGACTGATCTATGCTGGTGTTTATGCTCCACACGAGCCTCCATCCACCCAGATTCATCAGAATAATCTCCTATTCCCCTCTCCCTCATGTTTATCGAGCTTCCCTCTGAAATGCATCTATGCTATTCCCCTCAACTATTTTTGGTGGTAGCGAGTTACACAATCTAACCACTCTCTGTGTAAAGAAGTTTCTCATGAATTCCTTACTGGATTTATTGGTGACTATCTTAATAAGAACATAAGAACATAAGAAATAGGAGCAGGAGTCGGCCATTTGGCACTTCAGGCCTACTCCGCCATTCAATAAGATCATGGCTGATCTTCTACCTCAACTCCACTTTCCTGCACTATCCCCATATCCCTTGATTCCCTTAATAGTCAAAAATCTATCGATCTCTGTCTTGAATATACTCAATGATTGAGCCTCCACAGCCCTCTGGGGTAGAGAATTCCAAAGATTCACCACCCTCTGAGTGAAGAAATTTCTCCTCAGCTCAGTCCTAAATGGCCGACCCCTTATTCTGAGACTGTAAACCCTGGCTCTTATATTTACGGCCCCTAGTTTTGGATTGCCCCATGAGTGGAAACATCTTCTCTACGTCCACTCTATTGATCCACTCTATAATTGTAAAGACCTGTCACCTCAGATCAGGTCACCGCTCAGCCTTCTCTCTGCTCGAGAAAAGAGCTCCAGCCTGTTCAGTCTTTCCTGATGGTGACAACCTCTCAGTTCTGGTCTCAACTTTAAAAACTTGTTCTCAGGATATGGGCAATGCTGGCAAGGCTGGACTCATGTATAATTGGACCAGTTGTGGCTCAGTTGGTAGCACACTCGCCTCTGAGTCAGAAGGTTGTGGGTTCAAGTCCCACTCCAGGGATTTGAGCACATCAAGCTAGGCTGACACTCCAGTGCAGTGCTGAGGGAGTGCTGGACTGTCGAAGGTGCCGTCTTTTGGATGAGACGTTAAACCGAGGCCCCGTTTGCCCTCTCAGGTGGACGCAAAAGATCCCACGGCACTATTTCGAAGAAGAGCAGGGGAGTTATCCCCGGAGTCCTGGCCAATATTTATCCCTCAACCAACAAATATCAGTAGAAAACAGATTATCTGGTCATTATCATGTTGCTGTTTGTGGGACCTTGCTGAGCACAAATTGGCTGCCGCGTTTCCCACATTACAACAGTGACTCCACTTCAAAAGGTATTTAATTGGCTGTAAAGTGCTTTGAGAAGTCCGGTGGTCGTGAAAGGCGCGATAGAAATGCAAGTCTTTCTTTCAGTTATGGGCAACCTGAAGGATAATAGCGAACCAGTTGGGTTGTTTCCTGGTGCCAGCCTACAAATTACCTGATTTATTGAATTCAATTTCACAACATTTTATGGGGTGTTTAACAGCGCAATTCGATCGGATAAGCTTACGTTTCCGTCGGTTCAACTGATTTCACTGATTGCCGGCTATGCGGAGTTCCACAGCGCAGCCTGTGGCGGAGCAGGGAATGACTGACCGCAACTTCAGGATTTCCGTGTTTGGATGCGCGTACGCTAAATCCTGAAGTTCCGGTCCGTTTCAGAGGGGTAATGACAGCGAACGCTGACAGTTCGCTGTCATTACCACCGCAAAATCAGGACCATCAAATAACTCACAACAGCAGATCTTTGAACCTCCCGCACACTTAGTATGGAGTCAGTTAAAAACAAAATGCTCTCAGAAAGCAGATGAATTTACCTGCAAAAGTAGTTTATTGATAATAATAATAGCGGTCTGAATAGATCTCTCCTGGCCAGAGGGCGAGCTGCAACCCACAGTATAACTCTGGTCTCTTGCCCTTCACAGTCCTGTGTCAATTCACAGTTCAATGGAAGTGCCGTTTAAATTAAAGCTGCTGAATTCTTTTCTCAAATTGGTTTCCAAACTCCTGGACTTCTCTGGACATCGAGACGATCTTTCTGCTTTGGCCAACACCACTACACTTCTGCACTGGATTACACTGTAAGACTCACCTGCTGTGCTAAAAGCTTTTCTTTTCAATAACTTTTAAACTGCGTCTGTCTCTCTGCTGATTTGGTTCTACTGGTTTTTCAGCTTTGTTGCCTTCTGGCTAGCAGCTACTGTGTTTTATTATTCGTTTATGGGATCGGATTATTATTCGTTTATGTTGACAAGGCCAGCATTTATTGCCCATCCCTAGTTGCCCCTTGAGAAGGTGGTGGTGAGCCGCCTTCTTGAACCGCTGCAGTCCATGCGGTGAAGGTACTCCCACACTGCTGTTAGGGAGGGAGTTCCAGGATTTTGACCCAGCGACGATGAAGGATCGGCGATATACTTCTAAGTCAGGATGGTGTGTGACTTGGAAGGGAACTTGCAGGTGGTGGTGTTCCCATGCGCCTGCTGCCCTTGTCCTTCTAGGTGGAAGAGGTCGTGGGTTTGGGAGGTGCTGCCGAAGAAGCCTTGGCGAGTTGCTGCAGTGCATCTTGTAGATGGTACACACTGCAGCCACAGTACGCCGGTGGTAGAGGGAGTGAATGTTTAAGGTGTTGGATGAGGTGCCAATCAAACGGGCTGCTTTGTCCTGGATGGTGTCGAGCTTCTTGAGTGTTGTTGCAGCTGCACTCATCCAGGCTAGTGGAGAGTATTCCATCACACTCTTACTTGTGCCTTGTAGATGGTGGAAAGGCTTTGGGGAGTTAGGAGGTGAGACACTCGCCGTAGAATACCTAGCCTCTGACCTACTCTTGTTGCCACAGTATTTATGTGGCTGGTCTAGTTAAGTTTCTGGTCAATGGTATCCCCCAGGATGTTGCTGGTGGGGGATTCGGCGATGGTAATGCAGTTGAACATCAAGGGGAGGTGGTTAGACTCTCGTTTGTTGGAGATAGTCATTGCCTGGCACTTCTGTGGCGCGAATGTCACCTGCCACTTATCAGCCCAAGCCTGAACGTCGCCCAGGTCTTGTTGTATGCGGGCATGGACTGCTTCATTATCTGAGGAGTTGTGAATGGCGCTGAACACTGTGCAGTCATCAACGAACATCCCCATTTCTGACCTTATGTTGGAAGGAAGGTCATTGATGAAGCAGCTGAACATGGTTGGGCCTAGAACACTGCCCTGAGGAACTCCTGCAGCGATGTCCTGGGGCTGTGATGATTGACCTTCAATCACCACAACCATCTTCCTTTGTGCTAGGTATGAATTCAGCCAGTGGAGCGTTTTCCCCCTGATTCCCATTGACTTCAGTTTTACTAGGGCTCCTTGATGCCACACTCGGCCAAATGCTGCCTTGATGTCAAGGCCAGTCACTCTCACCTCACCTCTGGAATTCAGCTCCTTTGTCCATGTTTGGACCAAGGCTGTAATGAGGTCGGGAGCCGAGTGGTCTTGGCGGAATCCAAACTGGGCATCAGTGAGCAAGTTATTGGTGAGTAAGTGTTGCTTGATAGCACTGTCGATGACACCTTCTATCACTTTGCTGATGATTGAGAGTAGACTGATGGGTGGTAATTGGCCGGATTGGATTTGTCCTGCTTTTTGTGGACAGGACATACCTGGGCAGTTTTCCACATTGTCGGATAGATGCCAGTGTTATAGCTGTACTGGAACAGCTTGGCTAGAGGCGCGGCTAGTTCTGGAGCACAAGTCTTCAGCACGACAGCCGGGATGTTGTCAGGGTCCACAGCCTTTGCTGTATCCAGTGCGCTCAGCCGTTTCTTGATATCAGTGGAGTGAATCGAATTGGCTGAAGCCTGGCTTCTGTGGTGGTGGGGACTCAGGAGGAGGCCAATATGGATCATCCACTCGGCACTTCTGGCTGAAGATGGTTGCAAACGCTTCAGCCTTGTCTTTTGCACTTGCGTGCTGGGCTCCACCATCATTGAGGATGGGGATATTCATGGAGCCTCCTCCTCCCGTTAGTTGTTTAATGATCCACCACCATTCACGACTGGATGTGGCAGGACTGCAGAGCTTTGATCTGATCCGTTGATTGTGGGATCGCTTAGCCCTGTGTATAGCATGCTGCTTCCGCTGCTTATCCTGCATGTAGTCCTGCGTTGCAGCTTCCCCAGGTTGGCGCTGCATTTTTAGGTACGCCTGGTGCTGCTCCTGGCATGCTCTTCTGCACTCCTTATTTAACCAGGGTTGGTCCCCTGGCTCGATGGTAATGGTAGAGTGAGGGATATGCCGGGCCATGAGGTTACAGATTGTGGTGGAGTACAATTCTGCTGCTGCTGATGGCCCACAGCGCCTCATGGATGCCCAGTTTTGAGCTGCTAGATCTGTTCTGAATCGATTACATTTAGCACAGTGGTATTGCCACACAACACGATGGAGGGTGTCCTCAGTGTGAAGACGGGACTTTGTCTTCACAATGACTGAGCGGTGGTCACTGCTACCAATGCTGTCATGGACAGATGCATCTGCGACAGGTAGATCGGTGAGGACGAGGTCAAGTAGGTTTTTCCCTCGTGTTGGTTCTCTCACCACCTGTCGCAGGCCCAGACTGGCAGTTATGTCCTTCAGGACGCGACCAGCTCGGTCAGTGGTGGTGCTACCAATCCACTCTTGGTGATAGACATTGAAGTCCCCCCACCCAGAGTACATTCTGTGCCCTTGCTACTCTCAGTGCTTCTTCCAAGTGGTGTTCAACATGGAGGAGTACTGATTCATCAGCTGAGGGAGGGCGGTAGATGGTAATCAGCAGGAGATTTCCTTGCCCATGCTTGACCTGAAGCTATGAGACTTCATGGAGTCCAGAGTCAATGTTGAGGACTCCCAGGGCCACTCCCTCCTTCCCGACTGTATACCACTGTGCTGCCACCCCTGGTGGGTCTGCCCTGCTGGTGGGACAGGACATACCCAGGGATGGTGATGGAGGAGTTTGGGACATTGGCTGAAAGGTATGATTCTGTGAGTATGACTATGTTCTGTTGCTTGACTAGTCTGTGGGACAGCTCTCCCAATTTTGGCACAAGTTCCCAGATGTTGGTGTGGAGGACTTTGCAGGGTTGACTGGGCTGGGTGTGCCATTGTTGTGTCCGTAGCCGGTGCTGAGGTCGATGCCGGGTGGTCCGTCTGGTTTTATTATTGTTTGTTTGTAGCGATTTTTTACCACTCATTGCCTTGCTAGACCATTTCAGAGGGCAGTTAAGAATCAACCACATTGCTGTGGGTCTGGAGTCACATATAGGCCAGACCGAGTATGGACGGCAGATTTCCTTCCCTAAATAATATTAGTGAACCAGATGGGTTTTTACAACAATCCGATAGTTTCATCGTCACCATTACTGTTACTAGCTTTTCGTTCCAGATTTATTTAATTAACTGAGTTTAAATTCCCCAGCTGCTGTCGTGGGATTTGAACTCACGTCTACTGGATCATTAGTCCAGGCCTCTCGATTACTAGTCCAGTAACATAACCACTATGCTACCGTTCCCGACTTTTATGCCCACTTGAGAGGGAAGATGGGGGCCTCGGTTTAACGTCTCATCCGAAAGACGGCGCCTCTGACAGTGCAGCACTCCCTCATTGAAGTGCCAGCCTGGATTATGTGCTCAAGTCTCTGGAGTGGGCGAGAGTGCGACCCACTGAGGAACGACTGACCCCTTTACATCATGTTGAGCTGCCTCGAGGATTTAATTTTCTCGCTGGGCTACTTTAATGCAGTCGTTAACCCATTTAAAGTAAATACACAGAGGCAAATAAACCCATCAATATTTTGTAAATCTTTAATTGAGTAGCAAGTGTCTTCAGATAAATTGTATTATTTGCCAGAGAAGGATACTGACCACACTTACAGCAGGTGGGTGTGACACGCTCTCAGGCTCTCTCCACACAATTCATTTTAATTTTTAATCACAAGATAAATATGGATGAGGAGGGCCATTCAGCCCATTTTAGCTCATTCCTCCAGATAAACCTCTACCCTAAAGTCTGCTCCAAAGTGTTGATCACTCCTTGCATGAAGAAAGTCTTTCCATCATCATTCCTAAATTTGCCTTTCACCAGTTTGAAATTGTGCCCCATTGACACGCCGACCTTTACATTCAGATAGTGCCCTAGATTCCCATATCCTAACTCGCATCCAGTCCCGTTCACCCCATCACCCCGGTGCTCACTGACCTATGTTCGCTACCTGTCCAGCAACGCCTCATAAGAACATAAGAAATAGGAGCAGGAGTCGGCCATTTGGCCCCTCGAGCCTGCTCCGCCATTCAATAAGATCATGGCTGATCTTCTACCTCAACTCCACTTTCCTGCACTATCCCCATATCCCTTGATTCCCTTAATATTCAAAAATCTATCGATCTCTGTCTTGAATATACTCAACGACTGAGCCTCCACAGCCCTCTGGGGTAGAGAATTCCAAAGATTCACCACCCTCTGAGTGAAGAAATTTCTCCTCATCTCAGTCCTAAATGGCCGACCCCTTATTCTGAGACTGTGACCCCTGGTTCTAGACTCCCCAGCCAGGGGAAACATCCTCCCTGCATCTACCCTCTCAAGCCCTGTAAGAATTTTGTATGTTTCAATGAGATCACCTCATTCTTCTAAACTCCAGAGAATATAGGCCTAGTCTACTCAATCTCTTGATTTTAAGATTCTCATCCTCCTATTCAAATCCCTCCAATGGCCTCACCCCTCCCTATCTCTGCACTCTACTCCAGCCCTACAACCATCTGAGATCCCTGCGCTCCTCCAATTCTGGCCTCCTGTGCATCTACGCTCCACCATTGGCAACCGTGCCTTCAGCAGCCAAGACCTTAAGCTCTGGAATTCCCTCCCTAATCCTCTCTGCCTCTCTACCTCTCTCTCTCTTCCTTTAAGACACTCCTTAAAACCCACCTCTTTGACCAAGCTTTTGGTCACCTGGCCTAATATCTCCTAACGTGGCTCGGTGTCGAATGTTGTTCGATAACGCTCCTGTGAAGCACCTTGGGACGTTTTACTACTTTACAAGCACTCTATAAATGCAAGTTGTTGTTGTCGCTGTTGGATTTCCCAGTAATTTTACCAGTGCGCTACAGCACTGTTTATCACCCTGGTGTGAGGCCCCGAGTTCCTCTCTTAAGTGTTCTCTTACCTACTCTAGAGCCTCGACAAGGTGAACTCCCAGGGCAGCAGCATGGGAGGTGAAAGGCTGCTGTGGCTCACTCAACGGCTCTTGAGATGCTCGCGGCCAGCGACCTCTCGGAGCTCAGGGCTGAGGGGGGCCTGGCTGCATCCAAAAATCTAACAATCTCGGTCTTGAATATACTGGAATCCTCGCACGTATGATATACACCCCAAAACTGAAGCTGTGCCATAGAGAACCAAACCTCCCATAGGACTACTGAATGTGCATACCCTGGATTCCAATTTCCGTTGCCAGAATCCTAAAAATAAATATTTTTATTGGCAAACTGCCATAATTTCCTCATTGGAAGTTTGAAACGTTCCCTTTTTATAACCTTACTTATGTTTCTGAAGTCCAAGCTTTTCATTACCTTCTTTTTATAGGAACATAAGGATTGCTGGACGAAAAAGACCAGGGTCCATCGAGTTCGCCTTCTACCATCCTGGTAGTCGCTCGATACAACGATAATGGAGTTGTTGACTAATCACAGCGATCAATCTCTATCAATGAGTCTACAACAGACCCAGACATGGGGTGAGGAAAACCCCCAGTGGTGGAGAGCTATGGGAACCATGGGGGCGATTTTGCCAGCCCTGGGGAGGCGGGTATGAAGGCGGGACTGCCGGGAAAATGGCAGAAACTGGGGCGGGTGCCCAATCCGCCCCCAACCCGCCTCCATGCCACCTTCCCAGGAGGCGGGTAGCCGTCCCGTGCCGGGTCCCGTCTCCTTGGAGACGGGAAGGGATTAAAGCCTATTAACTGCCTGTTAACAGGTAGTTAACAGGCAGAAAATAGGATTATCCCCTTTCTGTCCACACAAGTGCGGGCTTCCCGAAGGCTCCGAAATCCGCCAGCTCAGCTCAGCGAGACCTGGGTCTGCGGGGATCGGGGGGGGTGCAAAAGTGTGGTGTGAAGGTAAGTGATGGGTGCAAGAGTGGAGAGGTGAGTATCTGAGGTAAGTGCAAAGTGTTTTAAAAAGTGTACTTCCCTTTGTTTCTTCCTGCAGGCTTCAGTCGGTTTGTATGCGGAGACTCTCGGACCTCCGTGTTGCAGATGAGAGATGGCCGTTGCATTCTCAGATGCAACAACCATAAAAATTCTGTAAAAGAAAGAAGGTTGATGAGGTCTTGTATGCAAGACCTCATCAAACTGCAGAGAATGTCACTGTTTGACAGCTTCACACAGCTGTCAAACGATGACAATTCAGCTGTCAAAAATTTTTGACAGATGAAACGTCATACGTTGACGTGCTCTGCAACCGGCTTTCCTTTGATTGGCCTGCTAAGCCCGCTGGGCGGGCTTAACAAGGTCAATCAAGGGAAAATAGCGTGGGTTGGCCACAAATCGATGGAGGCGGGACATCGACCTGACAAGCAGCAGTCCCGCCTCCAACGCGCCCCCAGTCACAAAATCGCCCCCCATAGGTCCAAAGTCACCTGTTCCTCTCGAGCCCGCTACACACGTCATGTCTCAAAATGCTCATATACTGGATCCTCAAATTTTTATTTTCTGAAAGAAATCCAACTGATCTGCATTTGAATTAATCAATACTGACTGCTTCCGCCGTCTCCCTCGGCAGCCTGTTCCATAGATTGGCCACTCACTCACTGAAATATAGTTTCCACAGATTAGTTTATCAACACTAATCACCCATTCCATTGGTCCTTCTATTTTCTTTATAATCTCTAATTGCTCCATTCTATTAAACTCCATTTTTAATGTTTTTTCTGCAGTGTGAATAATGGTTTTCCCTGAAGGAGCATTACAGAATTAGTTTAATCCTGAATTAATATTCACCTTGAAGTAGATCCTTGCACTCCAGTGTAAGTGTTCCAAAACCTGCGTCACTTTACTGTGAATACCCTTGTCACAAGATTGACTTTCTTACAAACACGCCGGCCTAAAGTTGCTTGAAGGCCAATACAAGTTAGCATTGGTATTTGACATACTTGTATGTGTTGCTGGCATCGGACCATCCCTTCATAGGGATGTGTACCGTGGCACTTTTTTCTTAGCCTACTGCAGCTTATAGTCATAGTCATAGGGGGAAAAATTTGGTTGCGTTGCGCCTCCCGTTAGCGCCCTAAGAGGGCGCTAATGGAGTGCAAAGCAACTAGCGCCCGGGCGCGGCGATGTTTGCCCCGCTCGCGAAATTGACCAGACATTTTGCGGTGGCGCTAAACACTACCGCCACGATCTCCTGCGCTCGCAGATCGTGACATCAGTCGAGCGTGCAACGCCCCGGTAGCGCCCCGGACATCACAGAATCTCCACAGTGCAGATAGAGGCCATTTCGGCCCATCGAGCCTGCACCGACACATATCCCACGCTATCCCTGTAACCCCACGTATTTAAACCCCCTAACACTAAGGGTCAATTTATCATAGCCAAATCAACCTAACCCGGACATCTTTGGACTGTGGGAGGAAACCGGAGCACCCAGAGGAAACCCACGCAGACACGGGGAGAATGTGCAAACTCCACACAGACAGTCACCCGAAGCCGGATTCGAACCCGGGTCCCTGGCGCTGTGAGGTAACAGTGCTAACCACTATGCCACCGTGTTGCCCATATTGAGTGGCGCCCCCTGCCTTACCGCCTGCCGCTAGCAACGACAGGTTGAGGGGAGCGTTTTGCAGTCGGGAAGAGACTGGGGGATCGTTATTTAAAGGCGGCCGCTTCCTGCCTTTTTTTAGTCAGCGACATTTTTGCACCACGCATTCTGAGAGAGAGAGAGACATCTGGAGAGATTCAAAGCTGTGTTGAGGAGTTTTGGGTACTGAGCAGCACTTTGCAGATTCATTTTGATTTGATCTTCCTTGCATCGACTTAGAAGAGACTTTGGGGGCTGCACTCTGAGCTCTTTCCCTGGGCCTCTCCATTGTTCTTTCCAGCAGATTTGATGTACAGGTCTCTCCAGGCCGAGATTCAAGGCTGCAATGAGCAGGGTGTGGATGGAAAGCAAGATCGACCCTCCCCTTTAAGAACTGGCCGGCGCCAGTGTGTCTGTGTTTTCATTGCTGACTGACATCACATGAGCTTCGCCAGCGCTCTGAGGTAGTGCCTCGCTCCTCGGCGTTAGCACCTTAAGAGAGGTGTGTAGTGCCTGATTTAGCGCTCCAATCACCTCCAGGGGCAATAGAAGCCAAGTTTGCAGTCGGAGGCGATAATTAACGGCAGGCGCTAAACTTTGCGCCCGGCCGATAATTGCGCCCCAAATGGGGCGATACCGAATTTCTCCCCCATAGAGTCATAACGGCACAGAAGGAGGCCATTCAGCCCATCGAGTCCGTGCCGGCTCTCTGTAGAGCAATTCAGTCAGTCCCATTCCCCCGCTCTATCCCCATAGCCCTGCAAGTTTATTTCCCTCAAGTGCCTATCCAGTCTCCCCTTGAAAACATTGAGTGTCTCCGCTTCCACCACTTCCGTCGGCAGCGAGTTCCAGGTCCTCACCACTCACTGCATAACAAAGTTTTTCCTCACGTCCCCCCTGTATCTCTTGCCCAAAACCTTAAATCTGTGTCCCCTAGTCCTTGTACCATCAATTAGTTGGAACAGCCTTTCCCCGTCTAGCCTATCCAAAGCCGTCATAATCTTGTACACCTCTATCAAATCACCCCTCAACCTCCTTTGCTCTAATGAAAACAAATCCAGCTTCTCTAACCTGTCCTTGTAGCTAAGATCCCCATCCCGGAACCATTCTGGTAAATCTCCTCTGCACCCTCTCAAGGGCCTTCACATCCTTCCTAAAGTGTGGTGACCAGAGCTGGACGCAATACTCCAGTTGTGGCCTAACCAGCGCTTTATAAAGGTTCAGCATAACTTCTCTACTTTTGTACTCAATACCTCTATTCATGAAGCCCAAGATCCCATAAGCTTTGCTAACCACTCTCTCAATATGTCCTGTCACCTTCAGGGGCCTATGCACATTAACTCCCAGATCCCTCTGTCCCTGTACACTCTTTAAAACTGTGCCATTATGTGTATAGGTCTATGCTGTAATGTTGCTTGAATATGATATTCACTTGTGCTCTTGCATCCAGTTTAAATTGACACACAATTAATGGTAGCACCAATGTCTTCCATAGGGTCGATTCAAGGACTGTACATCCACATAGAATTGCCTAAGTGATATTCCTTCCCTGCGTACTCTATTTGAATCTTCCGTGCTTTACAACAGCTTACACAGTGGTTACTTTTGCCACCTTCATTCATATAGGAACATAGGAACAGGAGGAGGCCACTCAGCCCCTCGAGCCTGTTCCGCCATTCAATGAGATCATGGCTGATCTGCGACCTAACTCCATATACCCGCCTTTGGCCCACATCCCTTAATACCTTTGGTTAACAAAAAGCTATTAATCTCAGATTTAAAATTAACAATTGATCTCGCATCAATTGCCATTTGCGGAAGAGAGTTCCAAACTTCTACCACCCTTTGTGTGTACAAGTGTTTCCTAACTTCACTCCTGAAAGGTCTGGCTCTAATTTTTAGACTATGCCCCCTAGTCTAGAATCCCCAACCAGCGGAAATAGTTTCTCTCTCTCTACCCTATCTGTTCCTCTTAATATCTTGAAAACTTCGATCAGATCACCCCTTAACCGTCTAAATTCTAGGGAATACAACCCTAATTTGTGTAATCGCTCCTCATATCTTAACCCTTGAAGTCCGGCTATCATTCTGATGGTTCATATGGCTTCCGAGGCAGCTTTTGGTCTAATATGACCATATAATATTCACTCTCGCTTCTTAGTGGATTGTTCTACCCATTTTTCAGTTGATTCTTTCCGATTAAATTAATCTTTCCGCACACTAAGATATACACTATGAATAAATTTAAAACTTATTTAGAATCATAGAATAATAGAATGGTTACAGCATAGAAGGAGGCCATTCGGCCCGTCGAGCCTGTGCCAGCTCTCTGCAAGAGCACTTCAGCTAGTCCCACACATAGAAACATAGTAAACATAGAAACATAGGAGCAGGAGTAGGCCATTTGGCCCTTCGAGCCTGCTCCGCCATTCAATATGATCATGGCTGATCCTCTATCTCAATACCATATTCCCGCTCTCTCCCCATACCCCTTGATGCCTTTTGTGTCTAGAAATCTATCTATCTCCTTCTTAAATATATTCAGTGACTTGGCCTCCACAGCTTTCTGTGGTAGAGAATTCCACACCCCCGCCCTTTCCCCATAGCCCTGCAAACGTTTTTTTCCTTCAGGTACTTATCCAATTCCCTTTTGAAAGCCACGATTGAATCCGCCTCCACCACCCTTTCAGGCAGTGAATTCCAGATCCTAACCACTCGCTGCGTAAAAGAGTTTCTCCTCATGTCGCCTTTGGTTCTTCTGCCAATCACCTTAAATCTGTGTCCTCTGGTTCTCGACCCTTCCGCCAATGGGAACAGATTCTCTCTATTTACTCTGTCCAGACCCCTCATGATTTTGAACACCTCTATCAAATCTCCTTTCAAGTTGGAGGTGGGACAGCTGCTTGTCGTGTCAATGTCCCGCCTCCATCCTCGCCTGACCAACCAGAGGGATTTTCCCCTGATTGAGCTTGCTAAGCCAGCCCTGCGGGCTCAGCAGGCCAATTAGGGAGGAAGTCACTGACAGAGCACGTCAACGTCAGACGTGCTATCTGTCAAGGCTTCTTGAAAGAAGAAATGTCAGCATTTGACAGCTCTGTGAAGCTGTCAAACACTGACATTTTCATTAGTTTGATGAGTCCTTGTGTTCAGGACCCATCAAACCTTTCAACTTTGTAAATTTCACATGGCTATTGGAACGGAGGTTCCAACAGCCATTCTGTGAAATTGACAAGCAGGATGTCGGCTCTCCCCATCCAGTGCGGCTAAAGGCTGTATGAAGAAAACAAGGTAAGTGAACAATTTTTTAAACTTATCACTCACCTTGCATACTTACCACTCCACACTTGCACCCATCACTCACCTCTACACCTTACTTCCAGGTGCCTCCGACCGCCACAGACCTCCTCCACGTCTCCTCCAACCCGGCGGGGTTCTCCGAGGTCGGGAAGCCTTCACCTGTGAAGGTAAAATGGCGCTAATCCTTTTTTCTACCTGTTAACTACCTGTTAACAGGCAGTTAAAAGGATTAAATGCCTTTCCCGCCTCCAGGAGACGGGACCCGAAGCAGCACATCTTCCCGCCTCCTGGCAAAAGGGCTCGGAGACGGGATGGGGGCGGCTTTGCCATCCGCCCCCACTTTCTCTGAGTTTACCGGCTGTCCCGCCTCCATGCCCGCCTCCTCGGGGCTTGGAAAATCCAGCCCTTGGCCTCTATTTATGAAGCCCAGGATTCCGTGTGCTTTTTTAACCACTTTCTCTACCTGCCCTGCCACCTTCAACAATTTGTGCACATATACCCCCAGGTCTCTCTGTTCATGCACCCGCTTTAGAATTGTACCCTTTAGTTTATATTGCCTCTCCTCATTCTGTCTACCAAAATGTATCACTTCGTACTTTTCTGCGTTTAAATTTCATCTGCCACGTGTCCGCCATTCCACCAGCCTGTCTAAGTTCTCCTGAAGTCTATCACTCTCCTCCTCACTGTTCATTGTATTTCCAAGTTTTGTGTCATCTACAGATTTTGAAATTGTGCCCTGTACACCCAAGTCCAAGTCATTAATATATATTTAGGGGTACGGGAGCATAGTGGTTATGTTACAGGACTAGTAAGCCAGAGGCCTGGACGTAATGATCCAGAGACATGAGTTCAAATCCCACCACGGCAGCTGGGGAATTTTAAATTCAGTTAATTAAATAAATCTGGAATAAAAAGCTAGTGTCAGGAATGGTAACCATGAAACTATCGGATTGTTGTAAAAACCCATCTGGTTCACTAATGTCCTTTAGTGGATGGAAATCTGCTGTCCTTACCCAGTCTGGCCTATATGTGACTCCAGACCCACAGCAATGCGATTGACTTCTGAAATGGCCTAGCAAGCCACTCAGTTGTACCAAACTGCTACAAAGAAGCACGGACTGCAACAGTTCAAGAAGGCGGCTCACCACCACCTTCTCAAGGGCAATTTGGGATGGGCAATAAATGCTGGCCTTGCCAGTAATGCCCACATCCCAGTACTGACCCCTGAGGAACACCACTGTAAACCTTACTCCAGTCCAAAAAAACAACCATTCACCACCACTCTCTGTTTCCTGTCACTTAGCCAATTTCATATCCTTGCAGCTACTGTCCCTTTTATTCCATAGGCTTCAACTTTGCTGGCAAGCCTATTGTGTAGCACTTTATCAAACGCCTTTTGGAAGTCTTTAAATTTAATAAATTTATTAAATCCGTCTTTCCGATGAGACTTTAAACCCAGGCCCCGTCTGCCCTCTCAGATGGACGTAAAAGATCCCATGGCACTATTTCGACACAGAGCAGTGGAGTTCTCCCCGGTGTCCTGGGCCAATATTTATCCTTCAGCCACCATCACTAAAACAGATGATCTGGTCATTATCACAGTGCTGTCTGTGGGAGCTTGCTGTGTGCAAATTGGTGGCCGCATTTCCTACGTTAGATCGGTGACCACACTTCAAAAGTACTTCATCGGCTGTAAAGCGCTTTGTGACGTCCTGAAGTCGTGAAAGGCGCTATAGAAATGCAAGTCTTTCTTTCTTTCTTTGATCATGCAGTTACACAATTGGTTGAGGTGCTCCTGGGTGAGGGAAGGGTTAGCAGCCCATACTGAAAATGCATGCAAGTGCACGTTGAGTGCGGGCTGATCAGGTTTGGCTGTTAATGTCCTTCACAATTGGGTAGCCTGCTGGCGTTCATTGTCAACACTCATACATAAATAATGGCCACTTGGGTGAGCTACCAGAGAGTGACTGCTGACCATGGAACTGTATCCCAGCTAGAAGTCAACACCTTCAGGACAGGAGGGGAGGGGAAGGGGAAGAAATTGGAGGGATAAGCAGAAATATCAAGAGAAGAGAGAAAGAACTTACATTTGTATAGCACCTTTCATGACCTCGGGACGTCCCAAAGCGCTTCACAGCCAATAAAGTACGTTTTGAAGTGTAGTCACTGCCGTAATGGAGGAAACGCAGCAGCCAATTTGCGCACAGCATGATCCCATAAACCGCAATGTCATAATGACCAGTTAATCTGCTTTTTTGTGGTGTTGCTTGAGGGATAAATATTGGCCAGGACACAGGAGTGAACTCCCCTGGTGTACTGGAACTGATTTTTAATTTACGGGTGACTGAATTTGGATTGAGAAGAATGTAGAGTGTATTTTGATGGGTGGATAGGCACCCTTTACATCACAATGAAAAGAGGTTATGAAGGATTAAATTATAGACAATTATTTTCATTTTGCTTAAATCTTCTGATCTATGGGTTGCTTTGGGTGGAATGTTACAGTAATAAACATACGTTCTGAAGCTTACAGTGGCGCTAGTTATGGGACCGTAAAACTTGGAGGTTCCACCGAGATTGCTTACTACCTACCGGTGATTAAACGGACAAGAACACGATGACTCTCTAAGAACGGACTCTAATTGGCCAGTTATCAGTGGCGCTTAGTCACCAAAGGGGTTCCTCCTTGGACAGTACAGTAGTGTAGTTTGTTTGTCTCGGCGGGAGTACTGCGATCTGTTAAGACTCATTTCAGGGTTGAGTTGAAATTTTTGTTATCACTTCCTCTTTCAGCTTGACAGTAAAAGGAGGCAGATTTTAAAAACCTGAACCCTGAAAACAGGCCGGGCAGATTGTTGAAAGGAAGGTAAGAAGAGACGTCTGTAGAGGTCCCTGTTTCTTGAAGGAAAGAAACGACTACCCTTGGAAAAAAAAGGGAGAGATATCCTTGAAATAGAGGAAAAGTAAAAAGGGACGCTCGTCCTTGAAAGATTGGACTTATGCTTGAAAGACAGGATTTTAAAGTAATAAGTTTTACTGTTAAGGACTCAGTCTGTAGGGGCATACAACGCAGACTGAGAATTGACTATTTGTTTAGTTAAAGTATAAGAACATGAGAAGTAGGAGCAGGAGTAGGCCATACGACCCTTCGGGCCTGCTCCGCCATTCAATAGGATCATGGCTGATCCGAACCTAGACTCACGTCCACTTCCCTGCCCGCTCCCCATAACCCTTAATTCCCTTATCAGCTAGGAAACTGTCTGAATTATGATCTGTATACCCCTCTGGGTTTTTGCAATTTTTGTCATCTCTGTAATATTTTTTAGCTTTGCATTATTGTGCTACTCTTGTCTGTGAGCTCTTGGAAAGACATAACAGGGGATTCAACAGGGGAGGTTGTGTCTTAGGAACACTTAAATTGGTAGAGAATAAAAAGTGATCGGGGGATCGTCAATCCGTTTTCAGCAGTATATCCCACACACCCAGACTGAGCCCGAATTAAGAGTCCAATTGGGTCAAGTAACGGCCAGGTGAAGTGGGCATAGAGAACTCGGTTGGAACGGAGGGATTGTGATACCAATTACTCGTGAGAACCTTAACCAACAAAAAAAAAATGGGAGCCGGAGCAAGTAAAATACCAGAAAAAGGCACACCTGCCTGTTACATGCTCCAGAATTGTGGTCAGACATCAATAGATGACTTACCCAAATGGGTAAAATGGATCAAAAAGGGGAAAAGGCCATTCCCACCGGATGGTACATTTAATCTAGACCGGAATTGGTTTGCCTGGGATGGAGACAGAAAAACCTCCCAGAGTTGGTGGCCATATTGAAAAACTTACAGGAAAGAAATTCCGAATCTAAGAATAAGGTCACCGTTCTTATGGAACAAACCACTGAACCCACTATGTATTACCAAGGCCAACAGTATCCCCAGCAAAATAGGGGAAGGGGCCGAGGTTTCGGAAACAAAAGAGGATTCAGAGGTAGAAATAGAGGAGGTATGGGACGAGGGGGGTCAGTGGAACAAAGGTGGGGGAAGTACAAGCTGCTATAATTGTGGACAAATGGGACATTGGAAAGCCAATTGCCCTTGCCCACCACGCCAACAGCAAAACTGGCAATTACAACAAAAGGGCGGACAAGGTAATGAATTTACCCAGGGAAACGGTTCTACCCAAGCGCAGGCTCACACCCGCCCTCAAGTGAATTTTTCAGTCCACAACCCATGGGGAGCACAAAATGCTACCCAGAATCAAAGTGGACAAAGTTTAAATTTACCCTATTCAGCATGACGCCTGGGACCTGACCCTCAGATTGCCCAAAAGCAATTACCCCTAGTACAATTGCCTGCAGTTTCAACCAATATGACAGAAGAGCCCACCTTAATAATAAATATGGAGGGAAAAGAAATGCATTTTCTGGTAGATACGGGAGCCACCAATTCAGTGTTGACAAAACAATATGCAGAAGGAATTCCGTTTACAGCCAGTAGTGCCAGTTGCGTAGGATTGTCAGGAGTTACTCAGACCATGACTTGGTCAGAACCCCTCAATGTGCAAGTAGATAATTACAGGAACCAACATACCTTTTTACTATCTCAAGAAGTACCAGTGAATTTATTAGGAAGAGACTTATTATGCAAAATGAAGGCAATGATTGTTTGCTCTGAAAAAGGACTTGAAGTCCATGTTCCCGTAGACAGATGCGGTATGTACCCACTACAGATCAAATTGTCCCCGGTCCTATACGCATGGCAGATTTGTGAAGATGGTCTTAGCAAAACATTGTCAACTATTATAGGCTCCCTCCAATTTGTCCTTAGATCGATGTCCAAATACCAGAAAGAATTGCATTTGGGCCGTTGGCATACAGAGCTCCACTGCACAGCCTTTTATGATGAGACAGGAACGGACAAATACCACAAAAGATATTATAAGCCCATTCTACAACACAGATATTTGCTGAAAATTCTGAAAATTTTAATTGGTCCCGAAGGCGTAGCCGCTGCTATTCTTTTACCCATGGAAGCATGGGACCTGTTTGAAGAAAAAGACAGTAAACCACACTGCACCCTAGCGGTGGCACAAGGACATGCACCAAGGGACTTGGGACCAATGGTTAAAAGAATGGGAGGACTAGGAATAGAAAAAGAGTGGCAAGTGCCTCAGGGTACCTTGGTCCAGTATGAAAAAAAGCAGGTATACGGGGTGGAATTGCAGACAAGCCTGCTGTTCGAAGGCAAATTTGAGGCAAGGGTGTTGGACATCCCATAACTTCCCACTCCTACCAGAAGTAGAGAAACTTCTGAGTCAAATCCCCAAGCAAGTATGGTCTAACCACCCCAATGAGGTCGGAAAGATGTTAACTGCACAACCCTACAAGGTTACCCTCAATCCTGCAGTCCCACTCCCAAGAAAGGCACAATATCCTCTCTCCCAAGCAGCAGAACAAGGCATTGAACCAGTAATCAAGTCCTTACTTGACCAGGGCATTATAATACCAACAAGAAGTCCCTGCAACACCCCTATCCTCCCGGTCCAGAAAGCCAATAGTGATAAATGGCGGCTTGTACAGGACCTTCGAGCAGTGAATGAGTCTGGTTTTCCCGTCTATCCAGTGGTGCCAAACCCTGCAATTATTTTAACAAGTATCCCCGCGGGATCACTGTACTACACGGTCATCGACTTATGTTCGGCCTTCTTTTCTATTCCAGTTCATCAGGACTCACAGTTCCTATTTGCCTTCACATTCAAAGGAACTCAGTATACACGGACAAGACTCCCACAAGGTTATACTGAGAGCCCAACAATTTTCTCCCAATGTCTGAAAAAGGACTTAGAAGATGTTGTATTGCCGGCAGGCTCAACCCTCGTCCAATATGTAGATGATTTACTATTGGCTTCACCCGATAAGCAAACCTGTGAAACTGACTCACTGATATTGCTACAGGCTTTGGCCCAAAAAGGCCATAAGGTCTCAAAATCAAAATTGCAGTTTGTGTCCGAAAGGGTCCGATATTTGGGTCACGAACTGTTCCGCGACACTCGTCAATTGGCCCAAGATAGAGTGCAGGCGATATGCTCAGCCCCATTGCACACCACCAAGAGGGAAATGAAGCACTTCCTGGGCATGTCAGGATATTGTAGACAGTGGATTGTTGGCTATGCAGAGTTAGTACGGCCACTTCTAGACATCTCCATGCCCTCAGAGGACGATCCCTTGGTCTGGAACCAGAAGGCAAATGACGCTTTTGCCTCACTCAAACAGGCCCTAGTTTCTGCGCCTGCCCTGGGGCTCCCCGATTACGAGAAGCCGTTCCATCTGTTCGTCCACCACAAATCAGGCTTTGCTCAATCAGTCCTCACCCAAAACCATGGAGACAATCAGCAACCCATCGCCTATTTCAGTACCCAATTGGACCCAGTAGCCAGGGAGTCTGCCGGGATGCCTGCCCGCACTCGCCGCCGCTTACTATGCTGTACAACAAGCACAAACTGTGACTCTAAATCATCATACAGTACTACATGTCCCACACTCTGTCGAGGTGCTGTTAACCAAATGCGCCACTCAGCACCTAACATCAGCACGTACCATTAGGTACGAGGTAGAATTACTGTCCAATTCAAACTTGACCATAAAGCGATGCGCAACCCTAAATCCAGCTACGCTCCTCCCGACCATTGAGGATGGCACACCCCACTGCTGTGAGACGGTAACCCAGCTGGTCACCAAACCCCGAGTGGACTTA
This sequence comes from Squalus acanthias, assembly GCA_030390025.1. Lineage (NCBI taxonomy): Eukaryota > Metazoa > Chordata > Chondrichthyes > Squaliformes > Squalidae > Squalus > Squalus acanthias. Next base: position 254,455,228 of record CM059425.1, read on the forward strand.
AGTGAAACACAGCTAGAAAATCCAGATTTAATATATTTCGCCGACGGCTCAGCCCTCCGAGATGACAAAGGTACTTCCCGCACTGGCTACGCCATCAGGACGGACAATTCAACTGCAGAGGCGATGTCGTTACCAAACTCCTTTTCAGCACAACCAGCAGAACTATTCGCGCTCACAAGAGCATGTATCTTGGCCACAGACAAAACTGTTAATATTTATACAGATTCAAGGTATGCCTTTGGAGTTGCCCATGATTATGGACAGATCTGGAAATTTAGGGGTTACTTGACCTCCGCAGGCTCAACGATCAAGAATGCAGAACAAGTTGACAATCTTTTATGTGCTGTCCAGTGTCCACGTAAAATTGCTATTATTAAATGCCAAGCACACACAGGCAATCAGGACCAAATTGCATTGGGCAATGACAGGGCTGCAAAAGGTGCTGCAAAAGGTGCTGCTTTGTCAGATATAGGTTCCCAGGTGTCAGCCTATGTTCTTAAACACACAAAACCCATTGATTTGCCGCCCACAATGGATGATGTATTAGCCTTTCAGTCACAGACCAGTACTGAGGAGGTGTTAGCCTGGGCACAAGATCAATGTGATAAAACACCTGAGGGAGTGTGGGTTCACCATGACAGCCGCGTGGTGGCACCCAGATCTTTGCTCCCATGGATTGCCCGCTGTGTTCATACTTTCACACATGCGGGCAAAGGGGGGATGGCAGACTATATCGCACAGACATGGTACGCACCGGGTATTTCGGCAATTGCAAAACAAATTAGTGAAAAATGTACTACCTGTCAGACGATGAATCCGGGAAAAACGGAGAAAGTACAGTCTGCCTCCCACCCAAATCCAACAGGACCTTTTGTGAATTTGCAAATGGATTTTATTGAATTACCCGCATGTATGGGTTTTAAGTATGTATTGGTTATTATAGATGTGTTTTCTAAATGGTACATGGTACATACTCATGTGACTCGGCCAACGTTGTCTACCTCATATGTTGCAGGAAAGAATGCACCGCGGCATGGTACATCAGCGAGACCATGCAGACACTGAGACAACGTATGAACGGACACCGCACAACAATCGCCAGGCAGGATTGTTACCTCCCAGTCGGGGAACACTTCAGCAGTCAAGGACATTCAGCCTCGGATCTGCGGGTAAACGTTCTCCAAGGCGGCCTTTGAGACACACGACAACGCAAAATCATCAAGCAGAAACTGATAGCCAAGTTGCGCACCCATGAGGACGGACTCAACAGGGATCTCGGGTTCATGTCACGCTACAGAACGTGACTCGACATCGTTGTCTGTTTTTCCAGTTTTTTAAAAAAAAAGTTAAATGCTTAACTGCAGACGGCAGCATTTGACACGTTGGACCCCCTGTGACCCACCTCATTGTCTTAGCTGTACTCTGATGTGTCTTTGATGTAATGCCTCCCTGATGGATTGTATCTCTGCAGACACATTGTTCTCTGTGTTTATATACGGTGTAATCGATTTGTGTTCCCTCACTGTACCTGAAGAAGGAGCGGAGCTCTGAAAGCTCGTAATTTTAAATAAAACTGTTGGACTATAACCTGATGTTGTGCGACTTCTCATTTTTTTCTAAATGGGTTGAAGCTTTTCCATGTGAAAGGAATGACGCTGTTACTGTCGCTAAACATTTGTTAAAGGAAATTGTACCACGATTTGGTATACCTGTACAACTCTCGAGTGACAATGGGTCACATTTTACTGGGACAATTATGCGAGAGATGTGTAAGGCTTTGCAAATCAATCAGCATTTTCACTGCAGCTATCATCCACAGTCAGCTGGGCTGGTGGAGCGATATAATGGAATGTTGAAAAATAAGTTAGCTAAGCTATGTGATGAGACTGGACTCAAATGGGTCGAACTGTTACCCCTAGCATTGATGGTAATGCGGTCAGCAACAAATAGAACAACAGGATTATCACCACATGAAATCATCATGGGACGTCCCCAACGATTGTCTTTTTCTGCACCGTTTACTGCTAAACAAATGGACATTCACAAATAGGAGGAAAATATGCTAAACCATTGCATCGCTCTAACAAAATGTATTTTCTAGTTTCCATTCGCAGGTAAAAGAAGCCCAAGTTGACCCTGCCGAAGGAAGATGCCATAGCTTGGAGCCCGGCGAGTTCGTCTACGTAAAGGTGTTCAAGAGAAAGAGTAGCCTTCACCCGAGATTTGAGGGTCCGTTCCAGATCCTGTTAACCACCAACACGGCTGTAAAGGTGAAAGAGAGACCAACATGGATCCACGCCTCGCACTGCAAAAGAGCCCCAGAACCCGAGGAAGAGGAATCGCCAACCCCATCAGTAAATGGAAATGGACATTAGGACCATGTTTCCTTGTGACACTTATAATACCTGTAATGCCCGAATTGCATGTAAACACCTTTTTGTATATGTCTCACACTTATGCTAGGGGAACTAATGCCTCCAGTTGTTGGGTATGCACACAGGTGCCCATCCATACGAAGGGAGGAATTCCATTAAGACCTATCCCCTTTAATTCCAATGAAATGGCATATTGGCTGTTTCAACAAAATGGGACTAAGAATGGAATAAGGGATGGACAAGATACTAGCGGAGGAACTTATAAGGTTCAGATGGATGGATTGGCTGAGAAATATAACATTGAAACTAGATGTAGCCTTACATGCCTTGACGGTTGGTATCAACCAAAGTACAATCGGTCGAGAGATAAACCCCCATTCCTGGTGTTAATTAACACTTCGGGGGCCGGAAGACCCCGAGGGGAAATATGCTTAACCCGTAACCAAACAGGTGGGACAAAGATGGGAAAAAGTAAATGCTCCCAGTACTTTAACTTAACCAATGATCAATTGAACGGAAAGCCGTCACCCTTGCGGTTGAGCTGCAGTGGGGGAGGAAATTACACAAATCTGGTATCAGCAGATATTATACCCAGCCCCACTGCATACAACGGCACCTACTTTATATGTGGCCATAAAGCATACCCATGGCTGCCGAATGATTGGACGGGCTCTTGTTACTTGGGATATGTGGTTCCCTGCATACACCACCTAAACTCCCTCAAAGAACATCCCCACCACACCAGGACTAGAAGGGCCATTACGGAAACAGAACGGTTCTTCACTATCCTATTCCCCGGGTATGGAACGGCCAGGGCAATGATAGGTCTACTACAAAGGGATAGTTCCCAGCCTCATCCCCTTTCTTAAAGGGCTGGGCCTGCATTGTCCAACCTGATTTGGTATTTGTCCTGATAAAATGCTGCTGTGCGCGACTAGGGGCTGTAGCCGTACCGGAGGGAACAGTCACCACCATGATAGCTAGAACCTCCGCTGCTTCAGAAATGGCAGAAGCCATGGAGTTAGAAAGGCTCCAAAGAATCCAGATCTGATTAGAGTATTGTCCTAGTTAGGACAAAAGGGGGGAATGTGGAAATTAACATTATACTTAGCATGCTGGGCCAAGTAAAAATAAGCTGTCAAGGGGTTAAAGGAACAAACTTGCTTAGGTTGTAGTTAAAGCAGAGAAGCAATTGTGTCACAACGTGTCTAGGACCAAGAGACCTTTCATAATACCCACCCACATTGAGGATGTGATAACAGCTGCATTGACTCACTAGCACAAGGGAGGCATAAGGCTATAGAATAGATAAACTATTAATGACTGTCGCTAGCCAAACAAGATTCAGACATTAAGTAAGCTGATCATTTCTGTAACAAGATTCAGACATTAAGTAAGCTGATCATTTTTGTAACAAGATTCAGACAGAACCTCCTGACATGATATATGAATAACTAACCTTGTCTGGAGATATATCTGTCCTGCTGACCTTTTGATTGACCATGTGCAAACCCTTACTTTGTGCAAACTGATACAATACCATTACACGTGATATATGGAATGCTTCCTTGTTTGAATGTATAAATATGCTGCATTCGCTGATGTTCCTTGGAGTTGTTGACCTGGCCTTTGACAAGGCAACTCTCCCCTTGTGCAAGTAAAAATAAACTAACAATCTGACGGTTTTGCTTGTGTTTAGAGTCTTACTCGGAGTCGAGATTTCGACAGTGGATAGGCACCCTTTACATCACAATGAAAAGAGGTTATGAAGGATTAAATTATAGACAATTATTTTCATTTTGCTTAAATCTTCTGATCTATGGGTTGCTTTGGGTGGAATGTTACAGTAATAAACATACGTTCTGAAGCTTACAGTGGCGCTAGTTATGGGACAAAGACAGTACGAATAAAATAGAACTAGTTGTGCCAGGAAAATCACTGGAGTCTGGTTTATTCGTATAATCTTTCACTCTCCTCGACCTACATTATGATGATTATTATCAAGGAAGCGTGAGGCTCTTATTTTCAATGGCACAAAACTAGATTTGCCAGGCAGATATTGGCAACAAGAACTACTGATGGGTCTATAACAATTCAATAGTTAGTTCGAGTTCTTCCTCTAATTAAAACCGACCCAGCACCAAAAATATGAACCATAAGCACTCTGGGAGCGATTGGTTCTGTGCTGAAGTAAGGATGAGTCTCAGTTCTGCAACTGAAGCATCAAAGGTGAAGCTGGCTCAGAAGTGAAGCCTGATACACAACCATTTTAGTAAGGTTGAAAAAAATGAAGAGCAAAGAGAAGGCCGAGGGAGTGACCTGATAGAGGTCTTTAAAATTAAGAAAGGGGTTCGATTGGGTAGACGTAGAGAAGATGTTTCCACTTGTCCAAAACTAGGGCTCATAAATATAAAATAGTCACAAATAAATCCAATAGGGGAATTCAGGACCAACTCCTTTACCCAGAGAGTGGTGAGAATGTGGAACTCACTACAACAGGGAGTGGTTGAGGCGAATAACATAGATGCATTTAAGAGGAAGCTAGATAAACACAATAGGGAGAAAGGAATAGAAGGATATGCTGATAGGGTGAGATGAAGAGGGCTGGGAGGAGGTCCGAGTGGAGCAGGAACGCCGGCTGAATGGCCTGTTTCTGAGCTGTGGAGGGGGCGAGGTGGGGCGTAGGGGATGGGGGAGAACCAACAGATACACTGATGTAAGAAAACTACTAGGCACTTGGTCTAAGTGTTAAACAAAGCTTTAATCAACTGTTGCACAACATGGAGATCTAGTTGTGTCCTTCACTAGTTCCTGTTGAGGAATGTCCTAAGCAAGCTGGACCCATGCCTGAGTATTTATACTCTCCCTGGACAGCGCCACCAGCAGGCTGCCCAGTATTACTTCATACATGACTGAACCGCCGAGTGTTTCCAGCATCTTCTGTTTCTCATTCCAGATTTCCGTCCTGTGCAGTATTTTTTTCCCCTCTATTCTGCCTGCTGTGTGTATGAAGAGCGAGGTTGGTTCATCTTAAACCAAGACATTCTATGGTGAAGAAGGTGCAGCTTGGCCACAGCTGTCTTGCAGTCAGAAAGATCTCAGAGCTCAAGAAAAACTAATGCAACTCTTTTGAGTCAAGATTAAAGAATGTTCCTGCACTAATGTCACATCTAAAAACTAGCACGGAAGCTTTTTTTTTTGCTCTGATCTGTTATCTAGATTTCAGAGTGCTTAAGATAACATTGCAAAGGTCCCGGCAGATTGGAAAACTGCTAATGTAACACCCTTATTTTAAAAGGGTAGTAGGCAGAAGGCTGGAAATTATAGACCAGTTAGTCTAACATCTGTGGTGGGTAAAATTTTGGAGTCTATTATTAAGGAGACAGTAACGGAACATTTAGATAAGCATAATTTAATAGGACAAAGTCAGCATGGCTTTATGAAGGGGAAGTCATGTCTGACAAATTTGCTTGAGTTCTTTGAGGACATAACGTACAGGGTGGATAAAGGGGAACCAATGGACGTAGTGTATTTAGACTTCCAGAAGGCATTCGACAAGGTGCCACAGAAAAGATTATTGCTCAAGATAAAAAATCACTGGATTGGGGGGAATATTCTGGCATGGGTGGAGGATTGGTTATCTAACAGGAAGCAGAGAGTTGGGATAAATGGTTCATTCTCAGACTGGCAACCAGTAGCCAGTGGTGTTCCGCAGGGGTCGGTGCTGGGTCCCCAACTCTTTACAATCTATATTAACGATTTGGAGGAGGGGACCGAGTGTAACATATCAAAGTTTGCAGATGATACAAAGATGGGAGGGAAAGTAGAAAGTGAGGAGGACATAAAAAACCTACAAGGGGATATAGACAAGCTGGGTGAGTGGGCGGAGATTTGGCAGATGCAATACAATATTGGAAAATGTGAGGTTATGCACTTTGGCAGGAAAAATCAGAGAGCAAGTTATTACCTTAATGGCGAGAAACTGGAAAGTACTGCAGTACAAAGGGATCTGGGGGTCCTAGTGCAAGAAAATCAAAAAGTTAGTATGCAGGTGCAGCAGGTGATCAAGAAGGCCAACGGAATGTTGGCTTTTATTGCTCGGGGGATAGATTATAAAAACAGGGAGGTATTGCTGCAGTTATATAAGGTATTGGTGAGACCGCATCTGGAATACTACATACAGTTTTGGTGTCCATACTTAAGAAAAGACATACTTGCTCTCGAGGCAGTACAAAGAAGGTTCACTCGGTTAATCCCCGGGATGAGGGGGTGGACATATGAGGAGAGGTTGAGTAGATTGGGACTCTACTCATTGGAGTTCAGAAGAGTGAGAGGCGATCTTATTGAAACATATAAGATTGTGAAGGGGCTTGATCGGGTGGATGCGGTAAGGATGTTCCCAAGGATGGGTTAAACTAGAACTAGGGGGCATAATCTTAGAATAAGGGGCTGCTCTTTCAAAACTGAGATGAGGAGAAACTTCTTCACTCAGAGGGTAGTAGGTCTGTGGAATTTGCTGCCCCAGGAAGCTGTGGAAGCTACATCATTAAATAAATTTAAAACAGAAATAGACAGTTTCCTAGAAGTAAAGGGAATTAGGGGTTATGGGGAGCGGGCAGGAAATTGGACATGAGGCTGAGTTCGGATCGGTCGAGGCCCTGTGGGTGGCGTAGCGGGCCCAGGGGCTGAGTGGCCGGGTCCTGCTCCTAATTCTTGTGTTCTTTAGATTTGAGGTGAGGATCAGATCAGCCATGATCTTATTGAATGGCGGAGCAGGCTCGAAGGGCCGATTGGCCTACTCCTGCTCCTATTTCTTATGTTCTTATGTTCTTATTGCAAGATACTTCATAATTGGAAAGTAAAGGTTGAGAAGGGATTTTCAGACATACTATTGGAACCACCGTGTCATTGGCCGTGAAGGGTGAGGGCTGCCAGCTCCAGAAGTGGGTAAGGGTGCAAAAGGCATTTGTAGAGTCTGATAGGGAATGTATCATAGAATCATAGAAATTTACAGCACAGAAGGAGGCCATTCAGCCCATCTTGTCCATGCCAGCCGACAAAGAGCTATCCAGCCTAATCCCACTTTCCAGCTCTTGGTCCGTAGCCCTGCAGGTTAGAGCATCCCAAGTGCACATCCAAGGACTTTTTAAATGTGATGAGGGTTTCTGCCTCTACCACCCTTTCAGGCAGTGAGTTCCAGACCCCCACAACCCTCTGGGTGTAAAAAGTTCTCCTCAACTCCCCTCTAATCCTTCTACTAAGTACTTTAAATCTATGCCCCCTGGTTATCGACCCCTCTGCTAAGGGAAATAGGTCCTTCCTATCCACTCTATCTAGGCCCCTCATAATTTTATACACCTCAATTAAAATCTCCTCTCAACCTCCTCTGTTCCAAAGAAACCAGAATGAGTGGGGAAAGCTACAGCGGTGGGTGGGGAAATAGGAGGCTAGGAGCCGGGACACTGTAAGAGTCAGGTCAGGCTGAATTAGCACAGGAAGTGAGCGCAAACTCCAGCAGCAAAGCCATATTGGCAGAGGTGGGAAGTCTAGGAATCAAAGAAAGAAGGAACTGGCGTTTATGCAGAGCCTTACACGACCTCAGGACGTCCCGAAGCGCCTCACAGCCAATGAAGTACTTATGAAGCGTATTCAAATGTTGTAATGTTGGGAACCCGACAGTTAATTTGCGCACAGCAAGATCCCACGAGCAGCAACGAGATAAACGGCCAGGCAATCGGCTTCAGCGACCAGACCTTCAGAGCCACTTTCTTCCTTACAGAATATTGGATCTGATTGATCCTTCCTAAGCATGTGATGGATAATACCACATGGTTAGCATGGGCGAATCAGAAAGCCAGGATAGGCAGAACTTATTCGTAAGATGGAGCGGGGGCGGGTGAAGCCTCCGTTATTGCTGAACCGTAAGAGAATGAGTAAGTTAAGGCATTCAATGGGTGACTTAATTGAAACAATCTAATTTTAGCTGCTTATTAGCGATCACATAGTCACCTGACTTTAGTTAGTGAAGCTAATAAGAACATAAGAAATAGGAGCAGGAATAGGCCACTTGGCCCCTCGAGCCTGCTCCGCCATTCAATAAGATCATGGCTGATCTTGGGCTCAAAGCCACTTCTCCGCCTGCTCCCCATAACCCTTCACAAAATCTGTCTATCTCCACCTTAAATGTATTGAATGACCCAGCCTCCACAGCTCTCTGGGGCAGAGAATTCCACAGATTTACGACCCTCTGAGAGAAGAAATTCCTCCTCATCTCAGTTCTAAAAGGGCGACCCCCTATTCTAAAACTGTTCGAGATTTCCCCACGAGGGGAAACATCCTCTCTGCATCTACCCTGTCAATCCCCCTCAGTATCTTATATGTTTCAATAAGATCACCTCTCATTCTTCTAAATTCCAATGAGTATAGGCCCAACCTGCTCAACCTTTCCTCGTAAGTCAAGCCCCTCATCTCTGGAATTAACCGAGTGAATCGTCTCTGATGGTTCGTTGCAGCATGAATGTATGGAACAACCTCGATGGGGCAGCCGGTCTTTCCCTGTCTATCATTTATATAATGTTCAAACTCAATGGGCTGGATTTTCAATGACCCGTGGAGTCAGGTTTGGAGGCGGGGGGGGGGGCGGGGTTAAAGTTGCAGATTCGGGGGTCCCGACCCCATCCCGCCCCCAACCCGCCTCCATGCCAGTTTCTCTGGCGGCGGGTACCCGACCTGGTCTGAGACCCGACTCCCCGAGGCAGGAAGGGATTAGTAACAATTAACTGCCTGTTAACAGGTAGTTAACAGGCAGTTTTTTTGCATAATCCCTATTTTAAAAAGGAAAGTGTGGGCTTCCCGACAGGTGGCAACCACTCCAAGTTATCGGGTCGGGCCGTGGGTCTGCAGGGGTTGGAGGGGTCAATATGTCCGGTGGGCAGGTGAGTGATGGGTGCATGTGTGCAGAGGTAAGTGTGTAAGGTAAGTGCTAAGTGTGGGAAAAAGTTTTACTTACCTTAACTTCCTCCTGCAGGTGTCAGCCCTTCAGTTCGCGGGAGTTAGAAATCTCACCGGCACAGAAAGCAGGAAAGCCGTGGTTCTGTCAAAACCTGCAGCCTTCTGTTTCCTGTGGTGGAATGATTTCTAACTCAGCCTGAAAGGAAGGACTGAAGTTAGAAATCATATTGTGAGTGTTTGACAGCTTCACAGAGCTGTCAAACATTGATATTTCATCTGTCAAAAGCTCTTGACAGATGAAATGTCAGTCTGTGACGTCACCTGTTGCCGGGTGGCCCTTAATTGGCCTGCTGAGCTCACTGGGCGGGCTCAACAAGGTCAATCAAGGGAAAATACAGTGGGTTGGCCACATCTCGATGGAGGCGGGTTCACAAGCCAGAATGTGTGATTCCCGACCCAACACGACTCCAACTTCAAAATCCAGCCCAATGTTACAGGAATGAATGCAATAGGGGGCAAATTCCATCTCCACTCAAAACAGGTGTAATGCCGAGGGCGTTACCATTGACTTCAATGGAAAGGAAAATCGGGCGGGGTTGTACGACAGGCGCCCAATCCGATCCGGCCCGTTTTGCGCCGCCCAAGTTGAATTTCACCATCCACTCGGGACGATTTTAACTGGCATTAACAGGGAGGTAGCGGCCTCAAAATGTGGTCGGTTGACTTACCAGCCCGTTAAGGCCAACGCTTTGGTGGCCGCCATTTTGAAAGGGGCCTCTTGATTCTGCAAGTTGGGGTCCCTCGACGTAGTTAGAACCCCGATTGCAATTTTCAAGGGGCACATTGGTGGAGCTCCACACGCATTGAGCGACCTAAGTCTTCCACGCAGCCGCTGAACAAACGGCCCCACACAAACTTTATCAACCTCATATTTGTGTGGAGCCAGAAGGAGCAGGTGTGCATCTGCCAGCCTGCCCTCACTCCTCCTTCAACTTCATCTGGTCCCCCACCACCCCCCACCCGCCCCCCCCCCCACCCTCCCCCACCGCCACCTTCCAAGACCTGCCTCCAGTCCCAAACCAGCGCGGTTGACACTTACCTGCCCTCTGAAGTGGCCCAGCAAGCCGATCAGTTGTATCAAACCACCTTTAGGAAGTCCACCATCTTCTCGGGGCAACTAGGGATGGGCAATAAATGCTGGCCTTGCCAACGCCGCCCATCATCCCGAGAATTAACATTAAAATCTTGGGCTGCTCAAAGGATCCCTCTCTTGGTCTTCCAGTCTTTGCAGGTGTGGCAAAGTCTACATTGGTGAAAGCGGCAATCACCATGAGCGAGTCAAACACAGGCGAGATCCCATTGGATGGAATAAGTCTTTTTCAAGTTCTTGTTCTTGGCCATTTATTTCTTAAATAATATTGTACAATTATAACGTTTTGTATACCCCTTCAAATTTTCAAACTATTAGGTTATTACACCGGCAACTGAAGGCTCAGTTTACTAAAACATAAAAGCGATTTGAAAAAATAAGCTTGAGAAAAGTCATAAAACCAGATTAAAATGCAGTCAAATCAATTGTTCCTCCTTGACGTGATGTTTTACACAAAGCAATCAACTGCTTCTCTCCAACAGAAAAAGGGGCAAGGAAACATCACTTTGAAACGTGAATTACTGTGTAGGTAAAAGCAAATTAGTGCCAACAGTAACATATGGGAGGAATGCTCTATGGTTTAAAAGTGAATTGTTTGGAGTCTGGAGATTCCTTTACGAGAATGGTTCCATGAGGCATTACAGTTACGTGCATAGACTGGAGAAGCTGGGGTTGTTCTGCTTGGAGCAGAGAAAGGAAGGCTAGGAGGAGATTTGATGGAGGTGTTTAAAATCATGAAGGCTTTAGATAGAGTCAATCAAGAGAAACTGTTTGGCTGAAGGGTCGATAGTCAGAGGGCACAGATTTAAGGTGATTGACAAAAGAACCAGAGGCGACATGAGGAAAAAATGTTTGCGCAACGAGTGGTTATGATTTGGAACGCGCTGCCTGATAGGGCGGTGGATACAGATTCAATAGTAGCCTTCAAAAGGGAATTGGATAAATACTTGAAGGTGAAAAAATTGCAGGGATATAGCGGGGGGAGTGGGACTAACTGGATTCGAAAGAGCCGGCGCAGACTCGATGGGCCGAATGGCCTCCTTCTGTGCTGTGCTAGTCTATGATTCTATGAAAGAAAGTTTACAGAATATATATATTGGATTACTGGTCGTAGTTTTAGGTCACATGAGATTATAATAATAGGCTACATAATAGGGTAACATAGTGGTTATGTTACTGGACTAGTAATCCAGAGGCCTGGACTAATGATCCGGGCAACATGAGTTCCAATCCCACCACGGCAGCTGGGGAATTTTAATTCAGTTAATTAAATAAACCTGGAATAAAAAGCGAGAATCAGTAATGGCGACCGGATTGTCATTAAAAACCCATCTGGTTCACTAATGTCCTTTAGGGAAGGAAATCTGCCGTCCTTACCCGGTCTGGCCTATATGTGACTCCAGACCCACAGTTGTATCAAACCACTACAAAGAAGTGGTTCAACAGATGGGTCACCACCACCTTCTCAAGGGCAATTAGGGATGGGCAATAAATGCTGGCCTTGCCAGCGACGTCCCACATACTATGAACGAATAAAAAAAAATTAATATACGTCTCCAGTAAGAATGGCTACAAGTAATCCTTTCATTTCTATTGTAATCCATATCATTTCTGTTACTTCTGTCCTTGATGTGCTTGACTATCAATGCTGCATTGGAGCAATCAATAAGCATGTTGTGCTCCTTTTCTCGATGGGCTATGTACTGTCCTCCAGTGAGATACTGGATCCTGATGAAGAGGGAGATTAAGTGCTTTCAGTTCATTATTGACTGGAAATGTACAATGTGCTGCTATGTTTTTTGTCTAACTAAATACTCGGGCATTCAACTCAATTATAGTACGGGTGGTACAAGACATTCTCTTTAGAGAATACAGTGGCCTCGATTTTAACCCCGCCTCGCCCTGTGAGATTGATGCGTGGGAGGGGTTAACATTCGGCCCAAACATCTCACCGGCCTGATGGCGACATCGTATCTTCACCGGCTTTGAAGTCGGCCGAGGTTAGAATGATAGAATGATACAGCTCGGAAGGAGGCCATTTGGCCCATCGTGCCTGTGCCGGCTCTTTGAAAGAGCTAAGTTGGAACCTGCAACCTTCTGACCCAGAGATAAGCGAGAGACCGGTTCAGCCGGAGACAACTTTGGTAAAGATAAATGTCGTACAGAGTTGACTCCTGTGGTTGCCGGTGTAATAATCTAATAGTTTGAAAATTTGAAGGGGTATGCAAAATGTTATAATTGTACAATATTACGTAAGAAATAAATGGCCAGGAACAAGAACTTGAAAAAGACTTATTCAATCCAATGGGATCTCGCCTGTGTTTGACTTGCTTATGATGCTCCGTCCCTATCTTTACCAACACAGGTTATTTGAAAAACGGGAGAGGAAACTAAACTAACTCACAAGCAGACACATAAAACAGAAATTACTATCACATAGGGTGTTGAGACTAAGAATACAATGGCCTAGACATTCAGGCGCGCCTATTTTTCGGCATGAGGTAGGGGTGCAGTGGGGTCTTCAGGACGCCTTTCCATTGAGTCGGCGAGCTGTTGACTAATGGGCAATTCACCGGCAAAGGGAGGATTGAAGATTGGGGCGCTGTGACGTCAACAACCGCTTTTGGGTAAGTGAGGAATGGGGGGCGGGGGCGGTGGGAGACCGTAGATGTTGGGGGGGGGTGTGGTGGCGGTGATCAGATCGGGGCGGGAGGATGGGGGGGAGGGAGTGACGGCGATCGCTGGGAGGGGGGAGGGAGTAGCGGTGATTGGGGTAGAGGTGCGTGGCCCCTGCTCCTGCTCCTCCCACCCCTGCTCCACATTCAGGTAAGCATATTATAACATCTTACCTAGTCAGTTATGGCCCTTTAAGGATCGCCCGTTAGGCCGCATGTATGCCAGGTTTCCCTCAGGGCAAACCAAAGTTGCCTTGAGGGCCTCAAAGAGGCGTTAGGCCTCTTATTTACACATGCAAAGGCGCTAACACCTGTTTCAGGCGGCGGAGATCGCGGGTAGGGGGACTTCAGGTGTGGGCACTTTTGGCCATTCCCAATATGCTGGGCAACAACAACAACAACTTGTATTTATACAGCGCTTTTAATGTAGTAAAACGTCTCCAAGGCGCTTCACAGGAGCGATTATCAGACAAAATTTGACACCGAGCCACATAAGGAGATATCAGGGACAGGTGACCAAAAGCTTGGTCAAAGAGGTAGGTTTTAAGGAGCGTCTTAAAAGAGGAAAGAGAGGCGGAGAGGTTTAGGCAGGGAATTCCAGAGCTTAGGGCCGAGGCAACAGCACGGCCGCCAATAGTTGAGCGATTAAAATCGGGGATGCTCAAGAGGGCAGGATTAGAGGAGTGCAGATATCTCGGGCGGGGGGGCGGTGTTGTGGGGCTGAAGGAGATTACAGAGATAGGGAGGGACGAGGCCATGGAGGGATTTGAAAACAAGGATGAGAATTTTGAAATTGAGGCGTTGTCGGACCGGGAGCCAATTGTAGGTCAGCGAGCACAGGGGGTGATGGACAATGTTACCTCTAATTTCTTTTCTTCGTGCGGAGTCCCTTTAAATTTGCAGCGCGGCCGCGCACGCACGGTATCTTTTCCAGCGGCAACCGCTGGTGAGCGGCCTGCGTGGGGCCTCCCCAATCGAAGCGCGGCTGCGCGCCCACGTGCCTTAAGGGGAGGGGGATGTTGGTGCTGGGTGAACGGGACTCGGTGCGAGCTAGGACACGGGCAGCAGAGTTTGGGATGACCTCAAGTTTCCGGAGGGTGGAATACGTGGGAGGCCGGCCAGGAGGGCAGCGCGCTTCCGCGTCGTAACGAGCGAGTGTTTCCCGCCCACCATATTGGAGGCTTTGTCGGCTGGTTAGCGGCCAAAGGACGGACACTGCGTGGGCGAATTTCAAGGCCATGATTTCTATTTTAAAAAATCTGCTCAAGCCAATATTAATCGGTACAGCTATTCTAAGCCATGCACAACGGACAAAATGTTCTTCAAAAACAACTCTCTTTTTCAAATGACCAGTGGCTGAGAGTGTTTGGTGTTCATTCCAAAAGATGTCCATATAAAGGGAAATTTAGCCTCAGTCTAGACATTTTTGATTTGTTTTGACTCAATTCAGGCAAAATCCATTGAATGCATTGCCACAACTGAACTGCTGCTATCCCTACTGTCGGCAAGGCAACCAACGACCAATGAGAGAAGTACACATTTGTCAAGACCCGTGGTCTGTAGCAACCCTCTTGCTTAAACAAAGGGACTTATTGTAGTGTGCAGTTGCTATTTATCCCATGTGCAATACACTGCATCTGCTGTCTAGCAGCCGACACTAGCCCTAGGCACCTACTGAGTGACTGAGTGAGTGAGTGAGTGGTGCCAAAGAGGAAGAGAGGTTTTCGCACAAGGAGTCTTTGAGAAGGCCAGTGTCATCTTCCTTTACTACCACAAGAGATTGAAGCCAGACCCAACGCCGGGAACGTGGCCAATAGCAAAGAGAGGAGAGATATCGCAGCCTGCAGCGAGGGGGACTAAGAGGTGGGTTCTCCTGCCTGTGAAAACTGGGAAAGTAAAGCGCATGTGCGACAGAAAACAACTGGACAAAGCCAACCAGTCCAAGGAGCGAGCGGGTACAGAAGAAAATAGTTACTTGTCAAGTGGAGGAAACGGTCAGAAACTGTCATCGAGGGAAGGTAGACAAACAGAACCTTCCGTAAAAGTCAAACAGGAGCAATTGTGACTTTGGCCGATAGTGTAAAATGGGCGATATCGGTTTAGCCGTCATTCAACAAAGTCACTGGAAATTAAAATCGGGAGAGATGTATAATGCGCGGCTGAATCGACATCGCCCGCTTTACACTATCGCACGGAGTGGAAATTATGCACAACATCACATCCACTGTTTAAGATGCACATAAATACTGTGGCTACAAGAGCAGGTCATAGGCTGGGTATTCTGCGGCGAGTGTCTCACCTCCTGAATCCCCAAAACCTTTCCAGCATCTACAAGTCACAAGTCAGGAATGTGATGGAATACTCTCCACTTGCCTGGATGAGTGCAGCTTCAACAACACTCAAGAAGCTCGACACCATCCAGGACAAAGCAGCCCGCTTGGCCAGCACCCCACCCACCACCTTAAACATTCACTCCCTCCACCACCGGTGTACCGTAGCTGCAGTGTGCACCATCTACAAGATGCACTGCAGCAACTCGCCAAGGCTTCTTCGACAGCTCCTCCCAAACCCACGACCTCTTCCAGCTAGAAGGACAAGGGCAGCAGCCGCATGGGAACGCCATTACCTCTAAGTTCCCCTCCAAGTTACACGTCGTCCTGGCTTGGAAATATATCGCCGTTCCTTCATCGTCGCTGGGTCAAAATCCTGGAACTCCCTCCCTAACAGCACGATGGGAGTACATTCACCACACAGACTGCAGCGGTTCAAGATGGCGGCTCACCACCACCTTCTCAAGGGCAACTAGGGATGGGCAATAAATGCTGGCCTTGCCAGCGACGCCCACATCCCAGGAACAAATTTTTTAAAATTTCTGGAAATTGTGATGAGGTGACATTAAACTTAGGGGGAGAAACCCACAACCAATTGGAAAAGGAACAGACTAACTTGGATTAATCTTGACTGTTTTTCCCCCCGCCCATTTCCAATATTTTTATAAATAATTACTGAAAGCGTTCAAGGAATATGAAAAAAAAATACAATTTGTTTTTAACGTCCCTATGATTTTTCTCCCGGGGCTTTTGCTCGTAACAGTGTCCTAGAGATAAATCTTCAATTCCTGGAGACTGCAGGGCAATCCCGGAGGGTGGGTAACCCTCGCTCTGTCCTGTGCTATATGCCTCAGGCCTTCATTCTGATTCCTCAAATAGAAAAACAAACTCCTTCAAAGTGCAGACCCGAACACTGTCAGCGTTCCTTGTTACATTTTTGCCCTGTTGAGTTCACGTTAGACGCAGTTTGGCTGATCCACACTGAAGCTCATGATTCACCACTCTCTGGGTGAAGAAGTTCCTCCTCAGCTCAGTCCTAAATGGCTTCCCCTTAATCCTTAGACTGTGACCCCTGGTTCTAGTTTTCCCTACCATTGGGAACATTCTGCCCGCATCTAATTTGTCTAAACCAGTCAGGATTTTAAATGTCTCTATAAGATCCCCCCTCATTCTTCTGAACTCCAGAGGATACAAGTTCAGTTGACCCAATCTTTCTTGATATGTCAATCCGGCCATCCCAGGAATCAATCTAGTGAACCTTCGCTGCACTCCCTCAATAGCAAGAATGTCCTTCCTCAAGTTAGGAGACCAAAACTGCGCACAATACTCCAGGTGTGGCCTCACCAAGGCCCTGTATAACTGTAGCATCACCTCCCTACTCCTGTACTCAAATCCCCTTGCTATGAAGGCCATCATTCCGTTTGCTTTCTTGACTGCCTGCTGAACTTGCATTCCCACCTTCAGTGACTGATGTACCATGACGCCCAGGTCTCGTTGCACGTCCCCTTTCCCTAATCTGCCACCATTCAGGTAATAGTCCGCCTCTCTATTTTTACCACCAAAGTGGATAACCTCACATTTATCCACATTGTACTTCATCTGCCATACATTTGCCCATTCACCCAACCTGTCCAAGTCACTCTGTAGCCTCCTAGCATCCTCCTCATTGTTCACACTGCCTCCCAATTTAGTGTCATCCGCAAATTTGGAGATATTACATTTAATCCCTTCGTCCAAATCATTAATATATAATGTAAACAGCTGGGGTCCCAGCACCGAACCCTGCGGTACCCCGCTGGTCACTGCCTGCCATTCTGAAAAGTACCCATTTACTCCTACTCTTTGTTTCCTGTGTGCCAACCAGTTCTCAATCCACGTCAACACATTACCCCCAATCCCATGTGCTTTAACTTTGCTCACCAATCTCTTGTGTGGGACCTTGTCGAAGGCCTTCTGAAAGTCCAAATACACCACATCTACTGGTTCCCCCCTGTTTGAAGACATAAATGTTTGAGAGTTTGGCCCACGTTGCTGGCTCATACTTTGTGCAACAGCCTCGACTCACAATGTGCTTGCTGTACCAAAGCTCCTTCAATCTTCCACCACTGTTTGCCCGAACAAAATCTGTTCTGCAATATTGTTCCATTTACACCTATCACAAGACACAGCACAGATAGGGAACTGTGATGTGCGGAAAAAAACAAGACAGTGCCACCTCATGAAGGCGCGTATATCCAGTCCTTTCTAACAGAGCTCTGTGAAGGTTTGCAGTGTAGAGAGGCTTAAAGTGCCTAGGGAACAGACATCTCTTGACAAAGGTAATGATCACACAGTGAAATCTGTAAATTACGGGCACCATAGAGACTGGTGTCAGCTGTCCTTTTCTTACAGGTGTCCTTATTTTCAAAATGATCATTGCGCGTACGGTAAAAAAGTTCTATGTTTAAGATCATGAAGGGTTTTGAGAGAGTAAATAAAGAGAAACTGTTTCCAGTGGGCTGAAGGGTCGATAACCAGAGGGCGCAGATTTAAGGTGATTGGCAAAAGAACCAGAGGCGACGTGAGGAAAAACAAATTTACGTAACGAGTGATTGGGATTTGGAATGTGCTGCCTGATCGGGTGGTGGATACAGATTGAATAGTGGCCTTCAAAAGGGAATTGGATAAATACTTGAAGGAGAAAAAATTGCAGGAATATGGGGAAAGAGTGGGGGGAGTGGGACTAACTGGATCGCTCTTCGAAAGAGCCGGCGCAGACTCGATGGGCCGAATGGCCTCATTCTGTGCTGTACTATTCTATGATTCTTGACCCAGCATCCCATAGCGGCAGAGAAACTGCTCTATCCCCTGGGGGTGGAGCCATGCAAGCATTCAATCCCTGGGATGGTGGGGGGGTTTCTCTGTCGCTATGGATGCTGGGTAAAGATCGCCCCCCCATTTCCACAAAAGCCGTTTCTTTCACACAACCCCGCTGCCGCCTCACGCTGACCGGCGTACACTGACCGCACGAGAATTTGCAGGGGGGCGGGGGGCATAGAAAGGGAGCCAGCTGCAAGGGGGAAGCGCCAGTGATCCTGACTCCAGGGACAGCAGCTTTGCAACAGGCTGTGTCCTGTGCTTTAAGCTGTAACAGGACTCGGTGCCTTCTGTGTCCTGTAGCTGGTAATTTGCGAGCTGTGCCTGGTTTCAGAGTGCCTCCTGTACATTTCATCATGTAAGCTATTCGGGCCTCTCAATAAATCCGTTCAGACAGATTTCACTGTACAGGTCGAGCGTCTCGAATCTGGCAACCTCGGGACCGAGGCCGAGCCGGTTTCCATGTTTTTCCGGACTTCGGCACGTGTTTCTGATGTCCGAAGTCCGGAAATATCGCAACCCGGGCTCGGGCGTTTCCGGACTTCGGACATCAGAAACACGTTCCGAGTCCGGAAATGCCTGGGCCCAGGTTGCGGTTTGACAGGGTGTCCGGATTCCGGAACATTTTACGGATTCCGGACGACCCTGCCACCAATCGTCCCGGAGTCCGGATTCCGGAACATTCCAGATTCCGGAACTCCGGATTTTGGACGCTCAACCTGTACTTGCGTTCAGTAAATAGCACAAAGAGCATAAAGGGTAGCTTTTTACAAATCAAAAATCATTGTTTTCTGAGTCACAGTATCAAATAAACATCAGGCCTTGACACGCAGCAGCCTAAACGGTGAATTCCTTTCAATCAATCTTGAAAATATAATTCATGCCCACACTGAAAACTAGACCTGCCACATTACTGAGTGCGAGGTAGTGGGCGTCGCTTTGTAAAATGCAATCTTCGTTCTTTGTTCCCCTGTAAATTCCTTTTCAAAAACAGCTTTTAGCATTTCATTGCCTTTGCATTCACAAAATCCCACCTTGGGGTTGCTCGAGAGAACTGAATTGATTTGAGCACCTAGTTCGTGGTTAAATAAAATAATTTAGAAATGGGGGGGTGGGTATAAATTGGACCTCGTTGCACCCTTTCATGATTTTAAAGACCTCTATTAGGTCACCCCTCAGCCTTCTCTTTTCAAGAGAAAAGAGACCCAGCCTGTTCATCCTTTCCTAATATGTATACACTCACATTTCTGGTATCATCCTTGTAAATCTTCTCTGCAGCCTCTCCAGTGCCTCTATGCCCTTTTTATAATATGGTGACCAGAACTGTACGCAGTACTCTTAAGTGTGGTCTAACCAAGGTTCGATACAGGTTTAGCATAACTGTATTGCTTTGCAATTCCATCCCTCTAGAAATAAACCCTAGTGCTTGGTTTGCTATTTTTATGGTCTTATTAACCTGTGTCGCTACTTTTAGTGATTTGTGTATTTGTACTCCGAGATCCCTTTGCTCCTCTACCCCCATTAAGATTCTGATTTTCCAAGTACAGGAAACTTTCGTTTATCCAGCACCCAAATATCCGGAATTCTCGCTTAACCGGCAAAAATCATCCTCCGAAAACTCCTCTCAAATAACCGGCAATGTTGCCAAGTCGCAGTCGAGTCTCCGCGAACGCCGAGTGCTCCGAAAACTCCTCTCAAATAACCGGCAATGTTGCCGATCCCGAGTCCGAGTCCGAGTCCGAGTCCACGAACACCGATTTAGTCAGTAGGGGTACTTTTCAAAAGTGCCACTACTCGGCCTCCTGGCGCTGTCGGAAGTCCGAAACACTGCAGTAGCAGGAGTTGATTCTCCCGTGCTGCCTGGAGTCTCTTTGTTAAAAATAGCCTCGGTAGATATAACTCTCCGTTATCCGGTACTTTCGATAAACCGGCACCACGCCAGTCCCGTCGATGCCGGATAAATGAAAGTTTCCTGTAATATGTGACCTCCTTATTTTTTCTTACCAAAATGTAATACCTCTGCTGTGTTGAACTTCATTTGCCAATTATATGCTTATTCTGCAAGTTTATTAATGTCTTCTTGTAATTTGTTACAGTCCTCCTCAGTATTGACTTTCCCCCCAATTTGGTCTCATCCGCAAATTTAGAAATTGGGCCAAAAATTCATCCCGCTGCGCGAGAGTACACACTGCGTACTCTCGCGTATTCTCTCTCCAATTGCCGGTTTTCTGCATGCCCTGCGCATGCGCTGAAAACCGGCACTTGGTCTTTGGAAAAGGGGGCGGTTCCTCGGTGCATCGCGTGCGCGCTACAGGCTGCGCGCACGCTGTGCACTTCGTGCTTTGGCCGCGCAGGTAAGGACGGAAGATTTTAGAAATGGAAAAAGGAGGAGTAAGACCCACTTTTAACAAGGTAAGTAGTGAATTAAGTATTTTTTTGAATTTTTTTTAACAGGTATATCTTTTTTAGAGACTTTAAAGACAGGTAAGTTTATTTTTATAACATTTAAAAAGATTTTAAATTTTTTCAAAAATTTAATTTTTTATTTTAAATGGTTAATTTATTTAACTATACTTATTTTATTAATGTGATGGGTTTTTTTTAAAATTTAATTGAGGTTTAGCTGTTATTTTGGGGGGGTGTAAGATTCATAGCTTTCACAGCACGTATGTGAAACTTATGAATGGAAGATGGTGTGCTGCCATTGGCTCTAACTGAGTCACGTGATCCCACAGCTCGCACGAATTCACTACGCCGGTGGGATACGCAAGCACTGCCCAGCTGATGTCTGGAACATCAAGTTCGTGCGAGCTGGATCTGAAAAAGCCAACGCGGAGTGAGAGATCGCGCCTGCTCCTTACCCCCGCGGGAACAGAGCGAGATCAATTTCTGGGCCATTGTGTTTTTTATTCCAAAGTCTAAATCGTTAATATAAATTATCAACAACATTGGTCCCAGCACTGATCCTTGTGGAACACCACTTCCCACCTACTGCCACTCTGAACAGCTTCCCTTTACCCCGACTCTCTGCTTTCTGTCTTGAAGCCAGCTAGCTATCCATTCTGCTACTTGTCCCCTGACTCCGCATTCTCTGACCATGTTCATTAGACTATTATGTGGCATAGATAGGGTAGATAGAAAGGAACTTTTCCCCTTAGTAGAGGGGTCAATAACCAGGGGGCATAGTTTCAAGGTAAGGGGCAGGAGGTTTAGAGGGGATTTGAGGAAAAACTTTTTCACCCAGTGGGTGGTTGGAATCTGGAACTCACTGGCTGAAAGGGTGGTAGAGGCAGGAACCCTCACAACATTCAAGAAGCATTTAGATGAGCACTTGAAACACCATAGCATACAAGGCTATGGACCAAGTGCTGGAAAATGGGATTAGAATAGACAGGGCTTGATGGCCGGCGCGGACACGATGGGCCGAAGGGCCTCTTTCTGTGCTGAATAACTCTATGGGCTGGATTTTGATTCAGGGGTGGGCTGGGGTCGTGTAATCCGCATTTCGTGTTAGCCACCCGAATCTAAATCGATGTGGGAGATTGATGCGATTTTAACATAATTGGCCAATTGAGTTCAACGTGTGGGAACCCATGGCCAGTGAGTTTTTCCAGTCTGAAAGTCGCTTCCGATGACATCATCATTGCTGCAGCATTTAAGGTCTGCAACAAGCCTTGCTTCCTCTGCAGACTGCCAAGCTTCTGCTTTTGCGTGTTAGAGGCACCTGCAGGAAGAATGGCCAGCCAGAGACCTAGGTCTGCACCTCGATTTGATGACGTCGCCCTGCAAGCTTTAATTGAGGGAGCCAGAGCTAATAAGGAGGTGCTCTTCCCTTCTTCAGGGAGGAAGAAGCCTTCCCATCAAACCAAGGCTGTGTGGATCCAGGTGGCAGAGGAGGTCAACTCGTTGTCCATAACCCGCAGAACCTGGCTTCAGTGCAGGAAGAGGTTTCATGATCTGCTGCTCACTGGAAAAGTGAGTATGAATTTCCCATCACCCTCATTCTGATCCCCATTGCCTCTCCTCGCCAGCACTCAGCTTTGACAACCTCTTCCTCCACATCCCACTTGACACTGACATCCCTGCACCCTTACCCATTCCCTCTCTCTGTATGGTCACATTCACCTAACTATTCGACTATGCAGCCCTCACACTCCCTATCGCTGTGATGCTATGAAAACAACTTACAACACACAGGGAGGGCCCATAGTCTTGCCACCTCACTCCGAATTTGTCTCCTTCTAACCATCAATGATATAGATTCTCTACACTCACTCCTTCATTCTCACTCAAACTTCACTTGTCTCCCTCATTGCATGAAAAGAGAGCTCACAATAAGAGGGAAAGAGCGAGGACAGGAGGAGGGCCACCCTCAGTAGCCCAGCTCACCACCTGGGAGGAGGCGGCCCTGGAGATCATGGGAGTGGACGAGGATGCGCAAGTGGGGGACGGACAGATGGGTGCATCAGAGCAAGCTGGTGACAGAATAGTTTATCATCTCTCTCATTGACATTGCATGAGTCACTGATAATGATTCTGATGCTCCAGCAGACTGACTTATGATCATCTGCAATATGCAATGTGCATGTAACCTTGGACTCACATCTCTGACTCTTTCCTTTACTCCCCCCCAGGACCATCGCAAGCAGCCGTCCCCACCGTCCAGGAGGAAGAGCATGAGCCTCACCACTCCTCAGAGGAAGCTGCAACCTCTGAGGGCGCCGCGTCAGCAGAATTCAGTGCACCCAGCACCAGCGCAGACACTCACACCTCGGAGGGAACATCGCAAGATAGAGTAGTGTTGTCACCTGGTGTATCACAGCTCACAAGTGAGCATCAGCAGATAGTGGAGACAGGGACAGCAGTGGAGAGTCCTAGTCAGAGGGCGCAGGACTCTCCTAGCTCGGTTCAGCTGCATGTCAACCCTTTGCCTCTGGGTCCATCCAGGAACAGATGCAGGAGTCTCTGGCAGGTTTTGTATCCAGGGTCGCTGCGAGTGTGGAGCGAATGGAGGAGTCCATAGCGAACATGACCAGAGCCTTTGTGGAGTCATTGGCGCATGAACGCATCACCACGGAAAGGATGGCTACCTCCGTGGAAAGGATGGCTACAGTAGAGGAGAGGATGGCTACGGCTATGGAGGAGATAAGTCGCCAGAGTGTAGAAAACATGGTCATTGTTCAGAATAGACTGGCATCTCTTGAGGAGCGATGGTCATCTCTTGAACACAGAAACCAGACCTTCATGGAAGTCCTTCTGAGTAGGACTTCCAGTGCAGATACGGGTCCCCATGTGCAGCAAGGTGCTCTCAATCCACTTGCTAGCGCTGACCTATGAGAGGGATGTTGGTGGCAGACAACAAGGAAATGGGGGCTCCTCTCCAAGTGCTCACATGACCAAGCCACTGCAAAGCCCTCGGTCAGAGCCCCACCAGAGTCCTCACCCAACTGAGATGGGCATCTCAACCCCTGCACAGCCGCAGGAGCAGCAGACTGTTGCCGAGCCCTCACAGGTTCACAACCCCAGAGGACGGGCCGCCAAAGGTGTCAAGACAGGAGCAGCAAGAAAGTGAGCAAGGGGCCTCCACATCTGCTGAAGCCACAGGGGAAGCACCACGTAGGAGCACGCGTAAAAGAAAAATAATGTACAAGTAGTCACAAGGGTAATCACTTGGGTGTTATGTTGTGTTTAATCTTGAAATGCCAGCACTTGCTTGGTGTGATTAAAAATTCTGCTGGCAAACTGCTGAAGTTGTGGCGTCTGTCATTTCGCAAATGGGACTTCCACATTGAGGGCTTAGGATGACTTGCAATTGTCAGTATGGTGGTCAGAGTGATAGGAATCCGCAGGTTCCTGGCCATTGTCGATGGTCTGATAAGAAGGTGCGAGGCAAAAGTGTTTGATTGTGCAGGCTAAGCAAATCTGGTCAAGTGCGTCCCTTGCATCTCGGGCAGCAATGTGGTCGCACACTAGCACCTTCTGGCCTGTGCAGCTTCAGGTGGATGAGGAGCAGCTTGGCACTCCTGTTGATGCTGCTGCTGCTGGTGGTGCTGTTGTTCATGGTTCTGCTGCTGCCACGGCTGGTCTTCGTCCGAATCTGATGTCCAGGAGGAAAGGAAATAAATGGTTCCCATGCTTCTGGTATATGCCTCAGTTGAGGAAGCGCTCAGTCAAGGTGGCGAGAAGGGTTTCCCATGAGGTCACACTGGAGATGGGTGTCAGGCTCCAAACTTCCACAGCTGTGGTTATGCCATATAAAAGTTCCCCCCAGACCTCAGACAACAAAGTCCTGCCAACTGCAAATGATGGCGGATCACATCTCCTATTTCATGGTTGAGCTGCAGCTGATAGTCAGCAATCCAAATGTGCTACCGCCAGGTTTTACATTCATGGTTCAGAATAGGCGTGCTTCACGTGGAAAAAGGGTTAAAATCACATAGGCCTTTCAAAATGGCATTATAGGGGCAATTTAGTGCTTGTTCAGGGCCTTAACAGCCTATCCCGCCAGCAGACACGATTTAATGAAAATTGCGTGGAGACTGGATGGAGGCGGGCTTGTGCCCACCCGCCAGTTTTCGCAATTTTAACCCTCCACACGCCTCCAAACCCACCTCCACGGGTCAATGAAAATTCTGCCCTATGACTCTATGGGGGAAAAATTCGGTTGGTTTGCACCTCCCGTTAGCGCCTTAAAAGGACGCTAACGGGGCGTAAAGGAACTAGCGCCCAGGCGCGGCAATGTCTGCGCCACTCGCGAAATTGTCCAGACATTTTGCGGCGGCGATAAACAATACCGCCAGATCTCCTGCGCCTGCAGATCTTGACGTCAATTGAGCGTGCAAATCCCTTGTGGCGCCCCGGACCCGGATATTGAGTGGCGCTCCCCTCCTTTCCGCAAGCAACGACAGGTAGACTGGAACGTTTCCCAGTCGCTGTGGGGCTGGGGGGGGGCGCTATTTAAACGCGGCCTCTTCCTGGCTTTTTCTGTGGTAGACATTTTTTCACCACTCATTCTGACAGAGAGAGAGAGTCTGAGAGAGAGAAGGAGAGACTTCTGCATAGAGTCAACGCTGTGTGAAGTAGTTTTGGCAAGTGAGCATCACTTTGCAGGTACTTTTGGATTTTGGCCTTCATTACTTTGATTGCCAAGAGACTCTGGGGGCTGACCTGATTCGGGGCGTCGTCCTGCGCCTGCAGATTCGGAGGCAACAGAGACGCAGAGAGAGAGTGGCAATCATGGCCAGACGGAGGAGGGCCAACAGGCCTCTGTACAGGAGACCTTACCCTCCCAGGGTATTTCACCAACAATTCTCCTACATTAATATGTCTGAGGAGCAGTGTTTGCGCAGGCTGTGCTTCAGCAAGGAGGTGGTCATTGAGCTCTGCCACCTGCTGCAGCCAGATCTGCAGCCTCTACTGAGGACCAGGACATCTCTGTCGGTGGCAGTGAAGATCACAGTGGCTCTGAACTTTTATGCCACCGGCTCCTTTCAAGCAGCTACTGGGGACATCGCCAATATCTCCCAGTTCGCGGTCCATTGCTGCATCCGTCAGGTCACAAATACCCTCCATAAAAGGAGACGCCAGTACATCTCTTTCCCAATGACCCGGGCCAAACAGCATGAAAGCGCATTGGGCTTTGCGAGGATAGCGGGCTTCCCCATGGTGCAGGGCACCATTGACTGCATGCATGTGGCATTGCGTGCACCGCATGAGAATGCAGAGGATTTCCGCAACCACAAGGGATTCCACTCCTTAAACGTCCAGTTGGTCTGTGACCACAGACAGCTGATACTCGCTGTCAATGCCTGCTATCCTGGCAGCAGCCACGATGCATTCATCCTGCGCCAGACTGCTGTGCCAGAACTTTTCCAGGCATCGCATCAGCCAAGTGGTTGGCTCCTCGGGGACAAGGGTTATCCACTGTGCACCTGGCTGATGACACCGCTCTGTAACCCCAACATCCCTGCTGAGCTGCGGTACAACGAGAGCCATCTCGCCACCAGGAACATCGTTGAGCACACAATCGGCGTGCTCAAGCAACAGTTCCGCTGTCTGGACCACTCAGGAGGAGCCCTGCAGTACTCGCCTGAGCGAGTCTCCCTCTTCATAGTTGTGTGCTGCATTCTTCATAACCTTACAATCCTCAGGACTCAGCCAATGCCACCAGGCCTTGGTGCACCACCGGAGGAGGAGGAGGAAGAGGAGGAGGAAGAGGAAGAGGGCAACACGGTGGCATTGTGGTTGGCACTGTTGCCTCACAGCGTCAGGGACCCGGGTTCGAATCCGGCCTCGGGTGACTGTCTGTGTGGAGTTTGCACATTCTCCCCGTGTCTGCGTGGGTTTCCTTCGGGTGCTCCGGTTTCCTCCCACAGTCCAAAAATGTGCGGGTTAGGTTGATTTGGCTATGATAAATTGACCCTTAGTGTTAGGGGGATTAAATACGTGGGGTTACGGGGATAGGGTGGGATATGTGTCGGTGCAGGCTCGATGGGCCGAAATGGCCTCTATCTGCACTGTGGGGATTCTGTGATTCTGTGAGGAGGAGGATGATCATCAGCAGCAGCAAGGCGGGAGGGAGGCCCACAATGTAGAAACTGGAAGGGCCGTCCGTCAACAGCTGATAACAAGCCGCTTCTAGGCCCCTGCTGAGGAAATGGCTTCTGGCATGGAGAACAACATGAATGAAACCAACCCGCAACCCCTAAGCCGGCCAAGGCAGCAATGAGTCCAAAGACCAAACATGTACATTTTGAATACAAAAACGTATTTATTTCACAAACTCTGTGTGTGTCATTTCTTCATGACAAACTAATAGAAACAAACACAAAAAATCATTCATTAACAAAACTGGTTCTCACAACCTGGAGATAATGTCCAAAACACTAAACAAAAGTTTGAACGCGAACCTCGGCCTTTAATAAAAAATTGACCAACATTTCGTCACACCTCCTACATTATGCCCTTCGAGGGTGATCTCCTTCCCTTGCGCACTTCCCCCCTTCCCACCCTACTGCTCCTCAATAATGGGGCCCCAGTGGCTGCAGCAAGGCTGGTGGAAGGGTGCTGATTGTCAGAACCTGAGACTGCAGATGCCCTTGAAGGACAGCCTTGACCAGCTCTGGGCCTGGAGGGCCTGGCTGCAGACTGCACCAACTCTGCATGGGCGGTCTGGGCTACAGGCGGTGGCAAGTGCAATGGGGAAGCGACAGTGGTGGCAGCAGGAATGTTGTCATCTTGAGAGAGGACAGCAACTCCCTGCTCGACCGACACACTGGTACTCCCACGGGGCAGCACTTCAGCATCCGGAGCAATCTGCTGGAGCACAGATTGCTGGCCTGCTGCGGCGCGGTGAGAGCCCTGGGGAAATGTGTCCGAACCAGCGAGAATGGCAGCAGTCAGTGCTTGCATGGCCTCAATCTGAGTCTGCAGGAGAGCAGTCAGAGATGGGGTCATGGCAGCCAGTGACTGAATTGCAGCACTAAGCTTCAGCGTGGCATCCGCCTGTGCTACAGCGAAGTGCTCCACACTCCTTGCCAGTGATTCAATGCATTCGGGCACCCTTCCCACTGCACCCATGAGCTCAGTGTGCATGTCCACCGCCTGGTTGTTCATTTCAGCGATGAGCCGCTCCTCCTCTGCGTCCAGTGCAGCAGGACTCACTGGCATACTCTCCCTCCGGGGAGAAGGCCCCCGAGCTTCCCTACCCCCATCGCGTTGCTGCAGCCCGCTGGGTCCTGGAGCTTCACCCTCATCAGACCCTTCCCCCCTGCTCCCCTCCAGGGAAGACGTGTTCCCAGTGTGGGCATGGGCTTCCTCGGGAGAGGGTGACGCTGATGCTCCGGCTTCCTCTTCCTCTTCCTCCTCACCTGCGGCTTCGCTCCCACTGGCAGCTTGAGGGCCTGTCTTCTCAGCTGGCGAATCACCATCTGAAAGCAGGGAGGTACAAGAGTGGCTTTAGCGTGAGGACAGGGGGGCACTAAGGGAGGAAGGAGTGCAGCGATTTAGTAAGTTGGATTGAAAGTGTCAAAGGCTGGTGTTGTGAGGGACAAGTGGAATGAGAGAGGAGAGAAAGCTGATGGCCTTACCATTGCTGTCCTGAACGGGGTCGGCGTCTCCAGTGGCGACGGGACCGATCACCCGGCTTGCCACAATCCTGTGGACGCGCGCCTCAAGATCGCTGAGGGGTTGCAGCTGAGGCCGCCCTCCACCCATCTGTTGCTGCTGTCTCCTATTATGAGATAGCTTGGCCTGCAAGAAAAAGGACGGCGTCTGAGTAAATATACAGCCATGGTCTTGCCTGATGTGCCTCCCATAGGTGAATAGCCCTTACTGTATGCAGCCATGGTCTTGCCTGATGTGCCTCCCATAGTTGAATAGCCCTTAATGTATGCAAAGTGTGGAATGTGCGTCTGTGTTTCATGAGAGGGCCATAGGTGTTGGATGAGTGTTGGGCATTGGGGTATTAAGACCCTCTGGCCATAGAGTGAGGTTGAGATGGAGGGATGGGGAGGTATTGAAAAAAAAGCCACTCACCCTGATGACGCAAGTGAGGTCATTGAACTTTTTGCGACATTGTATATGGGTCCTGGTCACCATGCTCCTGGAGGAGACGCTCTGAGCCACCTCCCTCCACACTCTTCTGTACTGGCGCGGCAAAGGCCTCCTGCCACTCTCAGGGAAGAGTATAGATCTTCTGCCCGCTCGCTGAAGCGCTGAGCTCGTTCTCTCACCCTCTCCATAGTCCTTGGCTGGTAAGTGTAGTCCCAGGTCTCTACAGGCCGAGATTCAAGGTTCCAATGAGCAGGGTGTGGCTGGAGAGCAAGATCGACCCTCCCCTTTAAGAACTGGCCGGCGCCAGTGTGTCTGTGTTCCATCGCTAACTGACATCACCTGCGCTGCGCCCGCGCTCTGAGTTAGCGCCTCGCTCCTCGGCCTTTGCGCCTTAAGACAGGTGTGCAGCGCCTGATTTAGCGCTCCAATCACCTCCAGGGGCGATAAAAGCCAAGTTAGCAGTCGGAGGTGATAATTAGCGGCAGGCGCTAAACTTTGCGCCCGGCCGATAATCGCGCCCCAAATGGGGCGATACTGAATTTCTCCCCCTATGACTATGACTTTATCGAAGGCCTTTGGAAAATCTAGATAAATTAATTCTGCTGCTTAACCCTTGTCTACTCTCTCTGTTACCTCTTCAAAAAATTCAATAAGATTGATCAAGCAAGACTTTCCCTTTTGAAATCCAAGCTGACTATTCATTATCATATTTTTGGTTTCTAGATGTTCTTCGATTCTCTCCTTTAGTGGGGATTCCATTATTTTTCCTACCACCAATGTTAAGCTGACTGGTCTATAGTTCCCTGTACATGTTCCATCTCCCTTCTTAATTATAGGTATTACGTTAGCTATCCACCAGTCCTCTGGCACTGCATCTTTATCTAACCAATTATTAAATATGTGTAATGGTGCCTCTGCTATCCACTACATTGAGATGATCTGGTCATTTGTCTTGTTGCTGTTTGTGGGATCTTGCTGTGCGCAAATTGGCTCACGTGTTTCCTGCATTGAAACAGTGACTACACTTCAAAAGTCCTCTTCTTCTTAGGCAGTCCCTCGGAACCGAGGATGACTTGCTTCCACACTAAAAATGAGTCCAATGCGGGACCGACAGTCTCTGTCACAGGTGGGGCAGACGGTGGTTGAAGGGGCGGGTGGGTGGGGTGCTTGGGTTGACGTGCGCTCTTTCCGCTGTTTGCGCTTGGCTTCCGCTTGCTCCCAGCAAAGAGTCTCGAGGTGTTCGCCGCCTTCCCGGATGCTTCTCCTTCATTTTGTGCGGTCTTGGACCAGGGATTCCCAGGTGTCAGTGGGGATGTTGCACTTTTTCAAGGAGGCTTTGAGGGTGTCCTTGAAGAGTTTCCTCTGCCCACGCTTCAAAAGTATTTCATTGGCTGTAAAGCGCTCTGGGACATCCTGAGGTTGTGTAAAGCGCTATGTAAATACAAGTTCTTTCTTTTATAGTATGGGTGTAAGAAGTCTTTTAATTTGGGTTGGAAGCAAAGAAATTGAAGACAAGAGTGCAAAATGGACTAACCTCTAAGGAGTCACGAGATTGGAAGGTATTTTTCCCCTTCAAATGAGAGTGCACATGTAATAGATTGCCATCTAAGTCAGCTAATGCTATGTTAACGAGCTCTTTTAAAAATAGCTAAAATATATACGGTTAATAACAAGACTGAAGGTTATACGTAGACATAAATGATGAAATGCTCTGCAGAATTCAGTGGCTTGTGCTGCTTACTAAAAGGATGAGTCATCTTTTGTATGATCACAGAATCACAGAATCCCCACAGTGCAGATAGAGGCCATTTCGGCCCATCGAGCCTGCACCGACACATATCCCACCCTATCCCCGTAACCCCACGTATTTAATCCCCCTAACACTAAGGGTCAATTTATCATAGCCAAATCAAACTAACCCGCGCATCTTTGGACTGTGGGAGGAAACCGGAGCACCCGGAGGAAACCCACGCAGACACGGGGAGAATGTGCAAACTCCACACAGACAGTCACCCGAGGCCGGTTCGAACCCGGGTCCCAGGCGCTGTGAGGCAACAGTGCTAACCACTATGCCACCGTGTTGCCCGGAGTGCAGGTTGTGAGATTGGATTCATATTTTTTTTTTATTCTTTTTTTATGGGATGTGGGCATCGCTGGTAAGGCCAGCATTTATTGCCCATCCCTAATTGCCCTTGAGAAGGTGGCGGTGAGCCACCTTCTTGAACCGCTGCAGTCCGTGTGGTGAAGGTACTCCCACAGTGCTGTTAGAGAGGGAGTTCCAGGATTTTGACCCAGCGACGATGAAGGATCGGCGATATACTTCCAAGTCAGGATGGTGTGTGACTTGGAGGGCAACTTGGAGGTGGTGGTGTTCCCATGCGCCTGCTGCCCTTGTCCTTCTAGGTGGAAGAGGTCGCAGGTTTGGGAGGTGCTGCCGAATAAGCCTTGGCGAGTTGCTGCAGTGCATCTTGTAGATGGTACACACTGCAGCCACGGTACGCCGGTGGTGGAGGGAGTGAATGTTTAAGGTGGTGGATGGGGTACCAATCAAGTGGGCTGCTTTGTCCTGGATGGTGTCGAGCTTCTTGAGTGTTGTTGGAGCTGCACTCATCCAGCCAAGTGGAGAGTATTCCATCACACTCCTCACTTGTGCCTTATAGATGGTAGAAAGGCTTTGGGGAGTCAGGAGGTGAGACACTCGCCGCAGAATACCCAGCCTCTGACCTGCTCTTGTTGCCACAGGATTTATGTGGCTGGTCCAGTTAAGTTTCAGATCTCACATCATTCAATTGATTGATTAATTGATTAAACTTGCTGACCAGTGGGAAATTTCATGATGCATTAACTGAGCCCCCACTCCACAGACTTGAGCGCATAATCAAGGCTGGCACTTTATTGCGGTACCGAGGGAACACTGCGCTGTCGGAGATATTGTTTTATCTGAAGAATATCACCTCTGACATTGCAGCACTATCTCACGGAAGTGCATTAAAAATTACCATACGGAACAAGTAAAAAATGTAGTGGGGGATGAGGTTGGGGATTGGGGTGGTGGGGGTGGGGGGAGAAAGGGGGATAGTAAGGATGTAGAGGAGATTTAGGTAGGTGAAGCACTCAATGGCCACAATCTCCACAAAGAACTAGACTCATGGGTCTTCCTGTCAAACCCCCAGCCTCTAAGAGCTTTTGAGAGAAACTGAGGAATGCAATTAAAGAGCCAAGATAAAGACTTTGAAAAAGAAATGGAAAGGTCATTGGGTTCATCAAGTAATTCCAACACCATGTACGGTTTGCTTTTCATGGAAGCAGCCCGGCCCAATCACCTCCTGATGGCTGCATCAAAACCTCCAGGGAGATAATGTTTAATGGAATGAAATGTGTTTCGTCTCTGTACCAGATAACAAAGAAAGACTTGCATTTCTATAGCGCCTTTCACGACGCCAGGATGTCCCAAAGCGCTTTACAGCCAATGAAGTAGTTTAACGAAGAGTAGTCACTGTTGCAATGTAGAAAACACGGCAGCCAATTTGCACACCTGCTCTTCTTTGAGATAGTGCCATGGGATCTTTTTCTGGTCCGCCCGCGAGGGAAGACAATGCCGTGGTTTAACGTCTCATCCGAAAGAAGGCACCTCCGACAGTGCAGCGTTCCCTCGGTACCGCAATAAAGTGCCAGCCTTGATTATGCGCTCAAGTCTCTGGAGTGGGGGCTTGAAGCCGTGAGCTTCTGGCTCAGTTAATGCATCGTGAAATTTCCCACTGGTCAGCAAGTTTAATCAATTAATCAATCAATTATACTATTTTTTTTAAACCTGGGAGTTCCCTTACTGTCCTACCACAAGCAGTACCACCAGAAATTACTTAATTGGTGATTCATCTCATTGTTATTTGTGGGATCTTACAGTGTGCAAAATGGCTACCATGCTTTCCTACATAAGAGTCACTGCACTTCGAAGTAATTGATTGTGTATGAATCACTAATGTCCTTTAGAGAAGGCTACCTGACCTCCTTACCCGGTCTGGCCTATAAGTGACTCCACCTATATGTGACTCCAGTCCCACACCAACGTGGTTGACCCTCTGATTTGGCCTGGTTTGCTAGCAATCCACTCCATTGTACAAGGGCAACTCAGAATGGGTAATAAATGCCGGCCTTGCCAGCGACACCCACATCACCAAAATGAATAAGGTTTAGAGCTCCGGTCTTAAAATTTTCTGAGGATTGGGAGCAGTTTAGAGTTCAGCAACAAAGGACCAAGAGATTGATTAAGAGGGGAAAAATAGAGTATGAGAGTCAACTTGCAAGGAACATAAAAGCGGATTGTAAAAGCTTCTACAAGTATGTAAAAAGAAAAAGATTAGTGAAGACAAATGTAGGTCCCTTACAGTCAGAAACGGGAAAATTTATAATGGGGAACAAGGAAATGGCAGAGCAATTAAACAAATACTTTGGTTCTGTCTTCACGGAAGAGAACACAAATAACTTCCCAGAAATGCTAGGGAACCAAGGGTCTAGTGAGAAGGAGGAATTAAAGGAAATTAGTATTAGTAAAAAAAATAGTGCTGGAGAAATTAATGGGACTGAAAGCCGATAAATCCCCAAGGCCTGATAATCTGCATCCCAGAGTACTAAAAGAGGTAGCCATGGAAAAAGTGGACGCATTGGTTGTCATCTTCCAAAATTCTATAGATTATGGAACAGTTCCTGCAGATTGGCAAATGTAATCCCACTATTTAAAAAAGGAGGGAGAGAGAAAACAGGGAACTACAGACCGGTTAGCCTAACATCAGTAGTAGGAAAATGCTAGAGTCTATTACAAAGGATGTGATAACAGGACACTTAGAAAATATCAACGGGATTAGACAAAGTCAACATGGATTTATGAAAGGGAAATCGTGTTTGACAAACCTACTGGAGTTTTTGAGGATGTAACTGGTAGAATAGATAAGGGAGAACCAGTGGATGTGGTGTATTTGGATTTTCAGAAGGCCTTTGATAAAGTCCCACATAAGAGGTTAGTGTGCAAAATTAAAGCACATGGGATTAGGGGTAATAAGGCATGGATTGAAAATTGGTTAACAGACAGGAAACAGAGAGTAGGAATAAATGGGTCTTTTTTGGGGTAGCAGGCGGTGACTAGTGGGGTACCGCAGGGATCAATGCTTGGGCCCCAGCTATTCACAATATATATCAATGATTTGGATGAGGGAACCAAATGTAATATTTCCAAGTTTGCTGACGACACGAAACTAGGTGGGATTGTGAGTTGTGAGGAGGATGCAAAGAGGCTTCAAGGCAATTTAGACAAGTTGAGTGAGTGGGCAAATACATGGCAGATGCAATATAACGTGGATAAATGTGAAGTTATCCACTTCGGTAGGAAAAACAGAAAGGTGGAGTATTATTTAAATGGTGCTAGATTGGGAAATGCTGATGTACAGAGGGACCTGGGTGTCCTTGTACACCAGTCACTGAAAGCAAACATGCAGGTGCAGCAAGCAGTTAGGAAGGCAAATGGTATGTTGGCCTTCATTGCAAGGGGATTTGAGTACAGGAGCAAGGATGTCTTACTACAGTTATACAGGGCCTTGGTGAGACCACACCTGGAGTACTGTGTGCAGTTTTGGTCTCCTTACCTAAGAAAGGATATACTTGCCATAGAGGGAGTGCAGCGAAGATTCACCAGACTGATTCCTGGGATGGCAGGACTGTCATAAGAGGAGAGATTGGGTCGACTAGGCCTGTATTCACTAGAGTTTAGAAGAACGAAGAAGGATCTCATTGAAACGTATAAAATTCTGACAGGGCTAGACAGACTGAATGCAAGGAGGATGTTTCCCCTGGCTGGGGGGGTTTCAGGATACGTGGGAGGACATTTAGGACTGAGATGAGGAGAAATTTCTTCACTCAGAGGGTGGTGAACCTGTGGAATTCTCTACCACAGAAGGCTGTGGAGGCCAAGTCACTGAATATATTTAAGAAAGAGATAGATAGATTTCTAGACACAAAAGGCATCAAGGGGTATGGGGAGAGAGCGGGAATATGGTATTGAAATAGAGGATCAGCCATGATCATATTGAATGGCGGAGCAGGTTCGAAGGGCTGAATCATAGAATCATAGAAAGTTACAGCACGGAAGGAGGCCATTTCGGCCTATTGTGTCCGCGCCGGCCAACAAGGAGCTTTCCAGCCTAATCCCACTTCCCAGCTCTTGGTCCGTAGCCCTGCAGGTTACAGCATCCCAAGTGCACATCCAAGTACTTTTTAAATGTGGTTAGGGTTCCTGCCTCTACCACCCTTTCAGGCAGTGAGTTCCAGACCCCCACAACCCTCTGGCTGAAGAAATTTCCCCTCAAATCCCCTCTAAACCTTCCACCAATTACTTTAAATCTGTACCCCCTGGTTTTTGACCCCTCTGCTAAGGGAAATAGGTTCTTTCTATCCACTTTATCTAGGCCCCTCATAATTTCATACACCTCAATAAGGTCTCCCCTCAGCCTCCTCTGTTCCAAGGAAAACAGACCCAGCCTATCCAGTCTTTCCTCATAGCTAAGATTCTCTACTCCCGGCAACATCCTTGTAAATCTCCTCTGTACCCTCTCTAGTGCAATCACATCTTTCCTGTAATGTGGTGACCAGAACTGCACGCAGTACTCTAGCTGAGGCCTAACTAGTGTTTTATACAGTTGAAGCATAAGCCCCCTGCTCTTGTATTCTATGCCACGGCTAATAAAGGCAAGCATTCCGTATGCCTTCTTAACCACCTTATCTACCTGGCCTGCTACCTTCAGGGATCTGTGGACATACACTCCAAGGTCCCTTTGTTCCTCCACACTACTCAGTGTCCTACCATTTAATGTGTATTCCCTTTTCTTGTTAGCCCTCCCCAAATGCATTACCTCACACTTCTCCGGATTGAATTCCATTTGCCACTGTTCTGCCCACCTGACCAATTTATAGATATCTTCCTGCAGTCTACAGCTTCCTTCTTCAGTATCAACCACACAGCCGATTTTAGTATCATCTGCAAACTTCTTAATCATACCCCCTATATTCAAGTCCAGATCGTTGATATATACGAATGGCCTACTCCTGCTCCTATTTTTCTATGTTTCTAAGTTTTTCTTATGACTATGAACTGCTAGTAGTCATTCGCACTGCTGAGTAAATTAAATCCTTTTAGTGTTATTATTTTCTCTAAAAAAGTAACCGCTGCTATCTACCTGTCCATTCCAAAGTTTTATCTCGAATCCGCACTATTTTAAGCTTGACCTGTAGCCTTTTGCACAACCCGAGGTTATAAGCTGGACCATTACAAGTGCATAGTGCCAGCAGTCCATCAGGAATAGCATAGAAATGGGTCCTGATGCATTGTCATAGAGTCATAACGGCACAGAAGGAGGCCATTTGGCCCATCGAGTCCGTGCCAGCTCTCTGTAGAGCAATCCAGTCAGTCCCATTCCCCCGCTCTATCCCCGTAGCCCTGCGAGTTTATTTCCCTCAAGTGCCTATCCAATCTCCCCTTGAAAACATTGAGTGTGTCCGCTTCCACCACTTCCATCGGCAACGAGTTCCAGGTCCTCACCACTCGCTGCGTAAAAAAGTTTTTCCTCAAGTTACCCCCTGTATCTCTTGCCCAAAACCTTAAATCTGTGTCCCCTAGTCCTTGTACCATCAACTAGTGGGAAAAGCCTTTCCCCGTCTAGCCTATCCAAACCCGTCATAATCTTGTACACCTCCATCAAATCACCCCTCAACCTCCTTTGCTCTAATGAAAACAAATCCAGCTTCTCCAACCTGTCCTTGTAGCTAAGATCCCCCATCCCCGGAACCATTCTGGTAAATCTCCTCTGCACCCTTTCAAGGGCCTTCACATCCTTCCTAAAGTGCGGTGACCGGCACACCGTGGCTGCAGTGTGTACCATCTACAAGATGCACTGCAGCAACTCGCCAAGGCTTCTTTGACAGCACCTCCCAAACCCACGACCTCCAACATCTAGAAGGACAAGGGCAGCAGGCGCATTGGGAACACCACCACCTCCAAGTTCCCCTCCAAGTCATACACCATCCTGACTTGGACATATGGGGCTCGATTTTGCCAGGCCCGAGGAGGCGGGCTTGGAGGCGTGTGAGGTGTTAAAATCGCAAAAAATGGCGGGCGGCTCCGATCACGCCTCCAGCCCGGCTCCGAGCAATTTTTCCAGAATCGGGGTTTTAGACCCTTAAGGCCCTTAACAACCAGTTAATTGCCTCTATAATCCCATTTTGAGAGGCCTTTCTGATTTTAACACTTTTCCCCCGTCCTGCACGTCTCCTCTGGAACACGCCAGTTCATCCTGGCGGCCTCACAAGTGGAATGCTTTCTAACAGCTGCAGCTCCACCATTAAAAAGGAGTTTTCACCAATGATCATTTACAGGTGGCAGAACGTTGTTGTCTCAGGTCTGGGGGAACTTTTAGCAGGCATACTCATTGTTGTGGAAGTTTGGAGCCTGACACCCATCTCCAGTGTGACCTCCTTGGAAACCCCTCTCCACACCTTGACTGAGCGCTTCCTCAACTGAGGCATATACCAGAAGCATGGGAACCATTTATTTCCTTTCCTCCTGGACATCAGATTCGGACGAAGACCAGCCATGGCAGCAGCAGAACCATGAACAACAGCAGCACCAACAGCAGCAGCAACAACAGGAGCGCCAAGCTGCTGCTCACCCACCTGAAGCTGCTCAGGCCAGAAGGCGCCAGCATGCGACCACATTGCTGCCCAGGATGCAAGGGACGCACTCATGTTGGCCAGATTTGCTTAGCCTGCACAATCAAACACTTTTGCCTCGCACCTTCTTACCAGAGCATCGACAATGGACAAGAACCTACGGATTCCTATCACTCTGACCACCATACTGACAATTGCAAGTCGCTCTAAGCCTTCAATGTGGAAGTCCCATTTGCGAAATGACACAGGCCACAACTTCAACAGTTTGCCATCAGAATTTTTTATCACAACAAGCAACTGATGGCATTTCAAAAATAAACACAACATAACACTCAAGTGACTACCCATGTGACTACTTATGCATTATCTTCCTCTTACACGTGCTCCTACGTGGTGCTTCCCCTGTGGCTTCAGCAGATGTGGAGGCCCCTTGCTCACTTTCTTGCTGCTCCTGTCTTGACACCTTTGGCGGCCGTCCTCTGGGGTTGTGAACCTGTGAGGGCTCGGCAACAGTCTGCTGCTCCTGCGGCTGTGCAGGGGATGAGATGCCCATCTCAGTTGGGTGAGAACTCTGGTGGGGCTCTGACCGAGGGCTTTGCAGTGGCATGGTCGTGTGAGCGCTTGGAGAGGAGCCCCCACTTCCTTGTTGTCTGCCACCAACATCCCTCTCATGGGTCAGCTCCACTTCAGAGCTAGCACGTGGCTTGACAGCACCTTGCTGCACTTCAGGGGGGCCGTGAGGACCCATTTCTGCACAGGCAGTCCTACTCCAGAGGACTTCCATGAAGGTCTGGTTTCTATGCTCAATAGCTGACCATCGCTCCTCAAGAGATGCCAGTCTATTCTGAACAATGACCATGTTTCCAACACTCTGGCAACTTAGCTCCTCCATGGCCGTAGCCATCCTCTCCTCTACGGTAGCCAGCCTTACCACGGAGGCAGCCATCCTTTCCACGGAGGTTGCCATCCATTCCATGGTGATGCATTCATGCGCCAATGCCTCCACAAAGGCTCTGCTCATGTTCGCGATGGACTCCTCCATTCGCTCCACATTCGCAGCAACCCTGGAGACAAAACCTGCCAGAGACTCCTGCACCTGTTCCTGGAGTTCCAGCACTGTTCTCCTTCTGGATGGACCCGGAGGCACAGGGTCGACATGCAGCTGAGCCGAGCTGGCAGAGTCCTGCGCCCTCCGACGAGGACTCTCCACTGCTGTCCCTGTCTCCACCATCTGCTGATGCTCACTTGTGAGCTGTGATACACCAGGTGACAACACTACTCTATCTCGCAAAGGTCTCACCGAGGTGTGAGTGTCTGCGTTGGTGCTGGGTGCGCTTAATTCTGCTGACGCTACGTCCTCAGAGGTTGCAGCTTCCTCTGAGGAGTCTTGAAGCTCAGGCTGTTCCTCCTGGACAGTGGGGACGGGGGCTGTCGATGGTCCTGTGGGGGAGTAAAGGAAAGAGAGATGTGCGGTAAAGTTTGCATGCACATTGAATTGTGCAGATGATCATAAGTCAATCTGTTCGAGCATCAGAATTATTATCAGTCACTCATGCAATGTCAATGAGAGAGATGCCAAACTATTCTGTCACCAGCTTGCTGTGATGCGCCCGTCTGTCCGTCCCCCACTTGCGAATCTTCCTTGAAACCAGCGATTTCCAGGGCCGCCTCCTCCGAGGTGGCGAGCTGGACTACTGAGGGTGGCCCTCCTCCTGTCCTCGGTCATTCCCCCTTATTGTGGGCTCCCTTTTCCTACAATGAGGGACACAAGTGGAGTTTGAGTGAGAATGAAGGAGTGAGTGTAGAGAATCTATAGCATAGATGCTTAGAAGGAGACAAAGGGCCCTCCCTGTGTGTTGTAAGTTGTTGTCATTGCGTCACAGTGATAGGGAGTGTGAGGGCTGCATGGTAGAATAGTTAGTGAATGTGACCATAGAGAGAGAGGGAATAGGTATTCCTGACACGAAAACCACCTGACACGCCCCAGCCCGCCCCAGTGGCAAAATCGAGCCCATAACCTTCGTTCCTTCATGGGGGGCTGGGTGAAAATCTTGGAACTCCCTATCTAACAGCACAGTGGGAGCACATTCACCGCACGGACTGCAGTGGTTCAAGAAGGCCCACCACCACCTTCTCAAGGGCAACTAGGGATGGGCAATAAATGCTGGCCATCGTCCATGTCCCGAAAACGAGTTAAAAAAAAACTACTAAGAAAAAATGCTTCATTTTTGTCAAAGTACTTTGTGGGTGAAATCTGAAAGGTAGCCAGTAGCAGAAATATAGAGGTGGGCAGTGCATGTCTGCGGCAGATCTGTACCTTCACCTCACGATATCCAATTCATCTATTTTATTTGGGCAACACAATAAATAGTTTTAATTGGTGTTAAATTTAGGCTAAAAGGGTCTGACTGACCTTCGCAACAACAGAGTATAATGGAGATCATGTCACTTGAATTTCTTTCCTTTGTTTATGAAACAAAACACAATGAACAAAATGTTCTGTACTCATTCTTCTGTTTTCATTTAAATGCCAATGCCCTGAAAAGATCTTGGTCTTGGGAAGTAACGCAAAATGGGCAATAATGAATCGGCCGCCTGTTTTACACCCCGCCCAAACTCCTTTTCCATTGACTCTGCCCGTTTTTTCACGGCTGGCATAGACCAATTTCACCCCGCCATAATCCTACGGTATTTCCTAAAGACAGAACGCACCACACCATTGGCACTGATCCATCCTCTAATTTCAAGCTACACAAAAAAAACAGCTGCGCAGGTTTAAAGTTGAAAGGAGTATGTCTGGAAGATTGAGGGATTGTTCCGATCAAGGTGTTTTAAAATGTTAAAAAAAAGATTCGACAGGGTAGACGCCGAGAAACTGTTTCTTCTGGTGAGGAGTCAAGCTCTTAAAGTTAGAGCTGGTCCATTTTGGAGGGAAATCAGGAAGCACTTTTTCCACACAAAGGGTGGTAGAAATATGGAAGTCTTTTCCCCAAAAGGCTGTGGATGCCGGGGCAATTGGAGCTTTCAATACAGGGATTGCTAGATTTTTGTTGGGTAAGGGTATCGAGGGATATGGATCTAAGGCGGGTCAATGGAGTTGAGGAACAGATCAGCTATGATCTCATTGAATGGTGGAGCAGGCTTGAGGAGCTGAATGGCCAACTCCTGTTCCTATGTTCCTAAAATGATGGGAATTTTGGGTAAAATTTAACAATAGATATAAAATGGGCTGATGTTAGGATGCGTTTCCAGGTCCCACCTGGATTTACGGGTTCACTGGACGGTTTATGCCCAATACTAGTAGATCTGAGAATGTTTGCTTCAAGCTGTTCCAGTACAGCTCTATCACTGGCATCTGCCCAACAATGTGGACAATTGCCTAGATATGTCCTGTCCACACAAAACAGGACAAATCCAACCCGGCCAATTACCACCCCATCAGCCAACTCCCAACCATCTGCAAAGTGATGGCAGGAGTCATCAAAGATCCCATGGCACTATTTTGAAGAAGAGCAGGAAAGTCCTCGCTGGTTTCCTGGGCCAATATTTATTATTCAACCAGCATCACTAAAACAGATTATCTGGTCATTATCACATTGCTGTTTGTGGGCAAGGAGTCAGGACCCGAGGAGGATGACTATGAATAAAGCGGGAGCAGAGGCAGCACGGACCGGCGAGGAGTCGGGACTTGAGG
The DNA here is from genome assembly GCA_030390025.1 of Squalus acanthias. Lineage (NCBI taxonomy): Eukaryota > Metazoa > Chordata > Chondrichthyes > Squaliformes > Squalidae > Squalus > Squalus acanthias. Next base: position 254,496,525 of record CM059425.1, read on the forward strand.
AGGCTGACCATATCTCCAGCGAATTCGAAAACAACAAAAAAAAACAAGGAGTTACGACACAGGACATCAGGTCGGTGATTGGTTGGTGAGTATTAATGTTTTTTCTCTCTAAGCTAGGCAGTGGTTTAAACTAAGAGTGGGAAGCTATAACGTACTTTATTAATTAAAAACTTAACTAGATACACTAATTAATATAACTATATAGAATCGCTGCATAAAGATTTTAACTAATTAACTAAATAAAAGGTGGTTTGTCATGGCAGAGCAGGTTGTGTGTCTAGACTGCAGTCTGTGGGAGTTTGTGGACAGCGAGACTGTCCCGAGCGAACACGTCTGCAGTAGATGTCTCTGTCTCGAATCTCTCCGGCTCAGAGTCATTGAGCTGGAGTGCGAGTTGGAGACACTCCGACACATAAGGGAGGGGGAAGAGTGTCTGGTCAGTTTGCTCCAGACCTCGGTCACACCTCATAGAGAGGTGCAGGATCAGAACAGGCTTGGTGTGACTGATAGTGTGCAGAGTAAGAGGAGCCCAGGTAAGAAAGGGAACGAGGATCCACAGAACCTGATCCTATCCAACAGGTACAATGTACTTGCTACCTGTGAGGATAAGGATAAAGACAGCCAGAATGCGGACCATGGCACTTTGGAGTAGGAGGCTGTCCTAAAGGGGGAGGAGGATGAGGAGAGGAAGCGGGATATAGACAGGCTGGGTGAGTGGGCAGAGATTTGGCAGATGGAATACAATATTGGAAAATGTGAGGTTATGCACTTTGGCAGGAAAAATCAGAGAGCAAGTTATTATCTTAATGGCAAGAAACTGGAAAGTACTGCAGTACAAAGGGATCTGGGGGTCTTGGTGCAAGAAAATCAAAAAGTTAGTATGCAGGTGCAGCAGGTGATCAAGAAAGCCAATGGAATGTTGGCTTTTATTGCTAGGGGGATAGAATATAAAAACAGGGAGGTATTGCTGCAGTTGTATAGGGTATTGGTGAGACCGCACCTGGAGTACTGCATTCAGTTTTGGTGTCCATACTTAAGAAAAGACATACTTGCTCTCGAGGCAGTACAAAGAAGGTTCACTCGGTTAATTCCGGGGATGAGGGGGTGGACATACGAGGAGAGGTTGAGTAGATTGGGACTCTACTCATTGGAGTTCAGAAGAATGAGAGGCGATCTTATTGAAACATGTAAGATTGTGAAGGGGCTTGATCGGGTGGACACGGTGAGGATGTTCCCAATGATGGGTGAAACTAGAACTAGGGGACATAATCTTAGAATAAGGGGCTGCTCTTTCAAAACTGAGATGAGGAGAAACTTTTTCACTCAGAGGGTAGTGGGTCTGTGGAATTTGCTACCCCAGGAAGCTGTGGAAGCTACTTCATTAAATAAATTTAAAACAGAAATAGACCGTTTCCTAGAAGTAAAGGGAATTAGGGGTTACAGGGAGCGGGCTGGAAATTGGACATGAGTTTGACTTCGGATCGGTCAAGGCCCTGTGGGTGGCGGAGCGGGCCCAGGGGCCGAGTGGCCTGGTCCTGCTCCTACTTCTTGTGTTCTTTAGAGTTGAGGTTGGATCAGATCAGCCATGATCTCATTGAATGGCGGAGCAGGCTCGAGGGGCCGATTGGTCTACTCCTGCTCCTATTTCTTATGTTCTTATGTTCTTAAGCGTGATGTGGTAGTTGTAGGGGATTCTATAATTAGGGGGACAGATAGCATCCTTTGTAAGCAGGATTGAGAGTCCCACATGGTATAGAGTGCTTGTTTTGGGAGTCTCGTATCGGGCATGCGAACGATGTGACCCGTCCATCGGAGCTGATCGAGCGTGGTCAAAGCTTCGATGCTGGGGATGTTGGCCTGAGCGACAACACTGACGTTGGTGCGCCTATCCTGCCAATGAATTTGCAGGATCTTGTGGAGGCAGCATTGGTGGTACCTCTCCAGTGCTTTGAGGTGCCTGCTGTACATGGTCCATGTCTCTGAGGCATACAGCAGGGCGGGTATCACTGCTGCTATGTAGACCATGAGCTTTGTGCCGGGTTTGAAGTCCTGGTCTTCAAACACTCTCTTCCTCAGGCGACCGAAGGCTGCACTGACACACTGAAGGCGGTGTTGGACTTCGTCATCGACATCTGCCCTTGTTGACAGTCGGCTCCCAAGGTATGGAAAGTGGTCCACGTTGTCCAAGGCCTTGTCGTGGATTTTGATAATCGGGGGGCAGTACTGTGTGGCGGGGGCAGGTTGGTAGAGGACCTTTGTCTTACAGATGTTTAGTGTAAGGCTCATGCTCTCGTACGCTTCGGTGAAGGTGTTGACGATTATTGGAGTTCAACCTCAGAGTAAGCGCAGACGCAAGCATCGTCTGTATACTGTAATTCGATGACAGAGGATGGGACGACCTTGTATCGGGACTGGAGGTGACGGAGGTTGAACAGTTTCCCGTTTGTTCTGTAAATTAGCTCCACTCCAGCGGGGAGCTTACTGAGGGTGAGACGGAGCATTGCAGCAAGGAAGATCGAGAAGAGCATTGGTGCGATGACACAGCCTTGCTTGACCCCGGTCCGTACATGAATTGGGTCTGTGGTGGAACCATTGGTCAGGATCACGGCTTGCATGTCGTCGTGAAGCAGGAGGAGGATGGTGATAAACTTTTGAGGGCAGCCGAATTTGAGGAGGACACTCCATAATCCCTCATGGTTAACAGTGTCGAGGGCCTTTGTGAGATCAAAAAAGGCCATGTACAGCGGTTGGTGCTGTTCCCTGCATTTCTCTTGTAATTGACGCGTGGTGAAGATCATGTCCATTGTGCCCCTTAGTGGGCGGAATCCATATTGCGACTCTGGGAGAAGGCGATTGAGGAGGATTCTTGCGATGACTTTCCCTGTGGCAGACAGCAGGGAAACTCCTCTGTAATTACCACAATCGGACTTGTCACCTTTCTTGAAGATGGTCACAATTACGGCGTCTCTGAGATCCCCTGGCATGCTCTCCTCCTTCCAAATAAGAGAACTGAGTTCATGTATTCGCGCCAATAGTTCTTCTCCGCCGTGCTTTAGTGCCTCGGCGGGGATTCCATCTGCTCCTGAGGCCTTGTTGTTCTTCAGTTGTCGGATGGCCTTTTCAACCTCATGCTGGGCTGGGGTTGTGCTGAGGTGGTAGCGGGTAGCATGCTGCGGAATGGAGTTGAGGACACTCGCGTCGAAGACAGAGTCGCGGTTAAGGAGATCTTCGAAGTGCTTCTTCCAGCGGGCACTGACTGCCTCTCTGTCCTTGATGAGTACCTCTCCGTTCTTGGCCCGCAGTGGGGTAGGGCCTTGGGTGCTTGGGCCATAGATGGTCTTGAATGCGCTAAAGAATCCACGCACGTCGTGGTTGTCGGCTAGCTGCTGGATCTCCTGCTCTTTCTCCACCCACCATCTGTTCTTTAGGTCGCGAGTTTTTTGTTGGACCTCGGCCTTCAGGCGTCTGTACAGCTGCTTTCTTGCTCTCGGGCTGCTTTGTCCTGGATGGTGTCGAGTTTTTGAGTGTTGTTGGAGCTGCACTCATCCAGGCAAGTGGAGAGTATTCCATCACACTCCTTACTTGTGCCTTGTAGATGGTGGTCCTATGATGAGAGATTGTGTAGATTGGGCCTATACTCTCTGGAGTTTAGAGGAATGAGAAGTGATCTCATTGAAACATATAAGATTCTGAGGGGGATTGACAGGGTAACATAAGAACATAAGAACATAAGAAATAGGAGCAGGAGTAGACCAATCGGCCCCTCGAGCCTGCTCCGCCATTCAATGAGATCATGGCTGATCTGATCCAACCTCAACTCTAAAGAACACAAGAAGTAGGAGCAGGACCCGGCCACTCAGCCCTGGGCCTGCTCCGCCACCCACAGGGCCTTGACCGATCCGAAGTCAAACTCATGTCCAATTTCCAGCCCGCTCCCCGTAACCCCTGATTCCCTTTACTTCTAGGAAACGGTCTATTTCTGTTTTAAATTTATTTAATGAAGTAGCTTCCACAGCTTCCTGGGTAGCAAATTCCACAGACCCACTACCCTCTGAGTGAAAAAGTTTCTCCTCATCTCAGTTTTGAAAGAGGAGCCCCTTATTCTAAGATTATGTCCCCTAGTTCTAGTTTCACCCATCATTGGGAACATCCTCACCACGTCCACCCGATCAAGCCCCTTTACAATCTTATATGTTTCAATAAGATCGCCTCTCATTCTTCTGAACTCCAATGAGTAGAGTCCCAATCTACTCAACCTCTCCTCGTATGTCCACCCCCTCATCCCCGGAATTAACCGAGTGAACCTTCTTTGTACTGCCTCGAGAGCAAGTATGTCTTTTCTTAAGTATGGACACCAAAACTGAGAGGTAGGTGCTGAGAGGTTGTTTCCCCTGGCTGGAGAGTCTAGAACTAGGAGGCATAGTCTCAGGATAAAGGGGTCGGCCATTTAAGACTGAGATGAGGAGGAATTTCTTCACTCAGAGGGTAGTGAACAATGTCCCCTCTATTTTTTTTGTACCAGCCAGAAACTCCTTTGAGCACAACCTTTTCGTTCGTGGGCAAATTATACAACAACAACAACGACAGCAACGGCAACCACTTAAAAGCATATATACAGTAATGCCATAATGCCCAGAGGGCTGTGGATGCTCAGTCTTTGAGTATATTCAAGGCGGAGATAGATGGATTTTTGGACTCATGGGGAATCAAGGGATCTGGGGATCGGGCGGGAAAGTGGAGTTGAGGTCGAAGATCAGCCATGATCCTATTGAATGGCGGAGCAGGCTCGAGGGGCCGTATGGCCGACTCCTGCTCCTGTTTCTTATTTTCTCCTGTTCTTAGTAGAACAAGAAGGCAACATTTCAAAAAGGCGAGAGGCAAATTTAGACCCGATGTCAGGAAGTTCCATTTCGCACAAAGTGGGAGGTTGGGGGGAGGGAGGGGGGGAACTTTCAATTGCAAACCGTCCATATCTTGCCTGAAAAGCGGGTGATCAGCAGTTGAAAGTTTGGTAGGGACCTTGTCCACCCATTTGCCAGCCTGAATCAAAAATGGGCGGCCAACACTCCGGCCCAAAACAGGCGGGAGGCTGTTTAGTTATACAAATCGGGGTCTTAAACCTCTTGTAGCTCCCCAAGTGCAACTTTTCAAAGAGAAATGAGCCGAGCTTGGACGGTGCATGTCAGTCCCATTTCCCCAGGCGTGGAGAGGCCTGCCCAGCCATCTGTAAAGGGACTGCTGCAGGCTCCTCCAAACACCATCTGGCCTGCTGAAGGCCTGTTCTCACTCACCCCGCCACACCCACTACCAGCATCTGCTCTCCCCCCTACCACCCCTCCACCCCGAATCCCCCCCCACCAACGGGGCTTACCCGCCAGGGAGCGGACAATTAGCCGGCTGATTTTCCGTCTGGTACCCATCTGGTGTCTGTCTGGTGCCCGCTTGGTGCCCGTCTGGCTCCCGTCTGATGTCCATCTGCCACCCCTTCTGGTGAAGAGGCCTAAAGCTGTAGTTTTTTTGCGGGCCTCCCGACTGCCATGTTGCACCCGCGCCCTGTGACACAGAGTGGGTCTTGTAGGTTCCATCTTCCCAAGTGCCCGTGTGGTTAGCTTTCGGTCTCAGGAAGGGTGCTTTGCCAAGTAGCTGTGAGACCCTGCCATTTGGAGCAAGAACCGAATGGAATTCCAATCTCGAAAGAGCCCAAATTTGGCGAAACCGTGAATTTACAATCTCATCAGACAAAGGGGGGAGGGGGGTCAAACCCGTCTCGGCTGGGTCAGCGGGAAACGGGCGCTAGCGAATCGGCAGCCCGGTTTACACTCCCGCCCACCCCTCCCCCCACCGATGTTCTTTTTGATTGGAGTCGGTGGCGAAGACTATCTGACGCAGTGTAAAATGGACCGTTCGCTACCGTCCATTTTGCACCGCTGACCAAGAAGGATTTCACCCCCAAACCGCCTCAGCGCTACAACAACCCATCAGTCGCCTGCGTGCGTGACAGTGGCGCTACAAAAAAGTCACATAGAAACATAGGAGCAGGAGTAGGCCATTCAGCCCTTCGAGCCTGCTCTGCCATTCAATATGATCATGGCTGATCCTCTATCTCAATACCATATTCCCGCTTTCTCCCCATACCCCTTGATACCTTTTGTGTCTAGAAATCTATCTATCTCCTTCTTAAATATATTCAGTGACTTGGCCTCCACAGCCTTCTGTGGTAGAGAATTCCACAGGTTCACCACCCTCTGAGTGAAGAAATTTCTCCTCATCTCAGTCCTAAATGTCCTACCCTGTATCCTGAGACTGTGACCCCTCGTTCTAGACCCCCCAGCCAGGGGAAACATCCTCCCTGCATCCAGTCTGTCTAACCCTGTCAGAATTTTATACGTTTCAATGAGATCCCCTCTCATTCCTCTAAACTCTAGTGAATACAGGCCTAGTCGACCCAATCTCTCCTCATACGACAGTCCTGCCATCCCAGGAATCAGTCTGGTGAACCTTCGCTGCACGATGATTCTCCTCCTCTTCTCCCCCCTCACCGCAAGCGCCCTCCTCCTCGCCAACCCCCCCCATCCCCCCCAACCCCACCCCACCGCAACCAAAAGGAAGCTTACAAACAATGTTTTTTTTAAACTTTTACGAACAACTACATCATCCCATTATTCTGCGAATACCAGAATTCGACCCAGATCAGATTACGTAATTCTGATTCAGGTCGGCCTGCTCCTTTTGAATAAGGAGCACGTGCAGAGGCTGCAGTCTTTGTAACAACAAGTCGCAAGTGTTCCTACTGGAACAGAAGATTGTGGAGAGGTGGCTGCAGCTGCCAGTGGTGCTATTCCAAGGGAATTATTTTGACATGTTATTTTTAAAACAAAGGCCCACACTGTTATTAGCCACAGGTTTTTTTTTTCCCCCCTTCACGTTTTTTTTGCCTCCCCCAGGATTTAGCGTTCCGAACAGTTGATTCAAACCGTCTGGTGCCAGCACGGGTGTCGATGTACCGACTGGAAATAAAAAGTTGCTGGAAATGTGAAGCAACTCAACACCCACAGGAAACGCTGGTGGCAAATTCTCAGTGAGCCAGTCAGCATCGGAGGAGGGAACAGAGGAGTTCATGGTTCAGGTGTGACTCTTCGTCAGAGTCATCATCGAAGTAAAATTACAGACAGACAGCATTTAAAAAAGATCAGGGCGAAGGAGGAGGAAAAACACACAGATACTGATACACACACAGAGATACACACACACACAGACACATAGACACAGACACATAGACACAGATGGACACATACACAGAGATACAAACACACACAGACACATAGACACAGATGGACACACACACAGAGATACAAACACACACAGACACATAGACACAGATGGACACACACACAGAGATACAAACACACACAGACACATAGACACAGATGGACACACACACAGACACACACACACACACACAGACACATAGACACAGATGGACACATACACAGACACACACACACACACACAGACACAGACACAGACGGACACACACACAGATACTGATACACAGACACACACACAGACACACACACACAAACACACATAGACACAGATGGACACACAGGGCTGGATTTTGTGGGAGGTCAGTGGGCGTGATCGGTGGCGGGTCGGATGGGAAAGTGTTTCTTTTCCCCAGCATGTCGGGACCCCGCTGTGAACCCGCCGCCACCCGCCTTTACCTAATGTCGGGTCTGCCAGCGCTGAGCAGACCCGACACGCAGCAGCAGAGGAGGCAATTAATGTCATTAGTGGCTTGTTTACAGCCACTTATCAATGCTTTTTTTCCCAGCTTTTTGGATTTGACAGGTCGCCCACTGGTTTCCCGCTGTGCCTAGACCTCCTCTGTGAAGCTGAGGCTGGAGGTCAGTGGCCATTGAATCAGTTGATGATTGACAGCTTCAAATGTCAAGTCAAAGCTCCCAGCTGATTGAGAAATGTTCCCTTAACCACTAGCCTCTCTGAACTGCATTTCAACAACAGATTCACGATGCTGCAAGTCTTTACACAAGTCTCCATCCAGTCTGACCTCATTACCTCTCCCACCATTGACAGGTTGCTTCTGTCATCTCTACTTCACCTGCCATCTACTCCATCAGCATTGGTGCACTTTATACTCTCTCACCTTGGTCCTCAGAATCCCACCATGATCAGACCCAACACCAGCAGCACCAGGCACACCAGCAGCACCAACAACAACACCAACCTTCTCCACAATCAACTGATGCTGCACAGGACAGAGGGCATTAGCACCCGACCACAGTGCTGCCCGGGAGACCAGGGATGCGCTCACTATGGCCAGATTTATTTCATTTAACACTGTACACCCTGGCTGCCACATGATGCACCAGGTTGGCACCACCCCACACCAACACCATAAAGCATCCCTACAATGTCCAAGCCATTCCTTTCACACTCGTCACCATTGCGGGGGAACCGTTATTTATCACCATTCACTGCAACTCACTAAGCCACTTCCAAAGGTGCACACAAATCTGTCCAAGAATGGAAAGTCTTGAAAATAAAGATTTCAATGTTTGACAGCACATTAACAGAAATTTTACATGAACATTAGCTAAAACACCCAAGTGCCTCACCTTATGTGTTGTTAGTTGGTATGATTGCACTAGGATGAGGGTGAGTGTGAGGAGTGTCTAGTGAGATGGGAATGTGATAATGTAGATAGAGAGAGAGGGATGGGTGGAGGTGCAAGGTAAGTTGGTGTGAGTAAGGATGTGCAGGAGTAGGGTAAGGAAGGCAGAGTGATGGGGATGTGATGAGTGGCACAGGAGGATGAGGTTGAGTGTGGCTTTGCAGTAACGTTTCGTGATCTACTGAGATCATTGAAATGTTTGCGGCACTGCACCCAGGTCCTCCTGACCACATCCCTGCTTGTGTCCTCCTGTGCAATATGCAACCAGGCTGTGTTGATCTCCTAGGGAGGTCTTCTCCACCCATTGGAAGGGAAGAGAACCTCCCTGTGTGCTGTGTCTCCCTCCTTAAGCATATGGTGGGAGTCATGGGAGAGCCTGGGTGCAGCCGTGCACATCTGTGCAGTCATTGTCAGTGTTTGCAGCACCTCAATGCTGTAGAACACTGACAGCACAAATGTCAAAATCAATTTGGCCATGGTCCCTTTAAGGAAACCGGTTGATGGCGCGTCATGAAATGACGTCACCAGACCCGCTTCCTCTAATTGACCGGAAAACACACTGGGCGGGCTTAACAAGCCCAATCAAGGGAAATTCATTCTACACAGCGGGCTGGAGCCAGCAGCAGGGCCACCAACGTCGCCCGCCACGGATCCACCGAGGTTTGTAAAATCCATCCCATAGAGACACACACAGACACTCAGACACACAGATATAGACACTCACACACGCACACGGACAGATACACACACACATACACATCTACCTACACACAGACACAGACGTACATACACACACACAGGTAGACAACACATCTACATACATAGATACACACACAGAGACACACACAGATACAGACACACACACACATACAGATATACACACACAGATACGACATTCAGGCTTGGGCTGATAAGTGGCAAGTAACATTCATGCCACACAAGTGCCAGGCAATGACCATCTCCAACAAGATGGAGTCTAACCACCGCCCCTCGACATTCAATGGCATTACCATCGTCGAATCCCGCACCATCAACATCCTGGGGGGTCACCATTGACCAGAACTTAACTGTGGCCACAAGAGCAGGTCAGAGGCTAGGTATTCTATGGCGAGTGTCTCACCTCCTGACTCCCCAAAGCCTTTCCACCATCTACAAGGCACAGTAAGGAATGTGATGGAATACTCTCCACTTGCCTGGATGAGTGCAACTCCAACAACACCAGAAACTCAACACCATCCAGGACAAAGCAGCCCGCTTGATTGGCACCCCATCCACCACCTTAAACATTCACTCCCTCCACCACCGGCGTACCGTGGCTGCAGTGTGTACCATCTACAAGATGCACTGCAGCAACTCGCCAAGGCTTCTTCGGCAGCACCTCCCAAACCCGCGACTTCTTCCACCTAGAAGGACAAGGGCAGCAGGTGCAAGGGAACACCACCACCTGCAAGTGCCCCTCCAAGTCACACACCATCCTGACTTGGAAGTATATCGCCGATCCTTCATCGTCGCTGGGTCAAAATCCTGGAACTCCCTCCCTAACAGCACTGTGGGAGTACCTTCATCACACGGACTGCAGCGGTTCAAGAAGGCGGCTCACCACTGCCTTCTCAAGGGCAACTAGGGATGGGCAATAAATGCTGGCCTTGCCAGCGACGCCCACATCCCAGGAACAAATTAAAAAAACACACACACGCGCATTGACACACACACACACCTACAGGCACTCACGGCCAGACACACATACATACACACACACATAGACAACACATATACATACACAGACACACGACATTAACATGTTAGTCACTAAATTATACCCCAGTGAAGAGTGTCAAATAAAAATTGCATGAACTGGTTCTACGAGTCCGTATATTGTGCAGCCCTGAGAAAGAAAGAAAGACTTGCATCACGACCACCAGACGTCCCAAAGCGCTTTACAGCCAATGAAGTACTTTTTGGAGTGTAGTCACTGTTGTAATATGGGAAACACAGCAGCCAATTTGCGCACAGCAAGCTCCCACAAACAGCAATGTGATAATGACCAGATGATCTGTTTTTGTTATGGTGATTGAGGGATAAATATTGGCCAGGAAACTGGGGAGAACTCCCCTGCTCTTCTTCGAAATAGTGCCATGGGATCTTTTATGTCCGCCTGAGAAACATAGAAACATAGAATCTAGGAGCAGGAGTAGGCCATTCGGCCCGTCGAGCCTGCTCCACCATTCAATACGATCATGGCTGATCATCCAAATCCAATACCCTGTCCCTGCTTTAATCCCCACAGTACACATATCCCACCCTACCCCTGTAACCCCACATATTTAATTCCCCCTAACATATCCCATCCTATCCCCATAACCCCACATATTTAATCCCCCTCTAACACTAAGGATCAATTTATCATCGCCAAATCAACCTAACCCACACATTTTTGGACTGTGGGAGGAAACCGGAGCACCCGGAGGAAACCCACGCAGACACGGGGAGAATGTGCAAACTCCACACAGACAGTCACCTGAGGTCAGATTCGAACCCAGGTCCCTGGCGCTGTGAGGCACCAGTGCTAACCACTATGCCACCGTGTTGCTCTGAGAGAGCAGACGGGGCCTCCGACAGTGCAGCACTCCCTCAGCACTGCACTGGGAGTGTCAGCCTAGATTTTTGTGTTCAAGTCTCTGGAGTGGGACTGTGAACCCACAACCGTCTGACTCAAGAGGTGAGGGTGCTGCCCACTGAGCCACGGCTGAGACCGACACTGTGAATGGTTCCTGGTGGTCGCTACTAGCAATGATGTATCCAACCCAGAATGCTGTGCGTTTTTGACGCAGATGAAACCTTGCATGAAACGCCTGAACATTCTGTAATCCCCGCAGGGCTGAGGAAGGTGCCCAGTTACAGAACGTTGCCGAGCTTGAAGTCTCGTCCAGGGATTGCTTAACTCATTCCACGTTCCCATGTTACAAAACATCAGGGAGGTGCAGTCTGACGGGACTTGTTTACCTTCTCCCTGGCACCAGAAATGCGTTTCCTGATCGGGCGCAGGTCTGTCAGGCCTGGTTTTGCCACTGTTGTTGTGTGGCAATCGAGGCAAAGAGTCTGAAGGATGAACTCTGCATGTGGATGCCAAAAGTGACAGCTTAAGGTCTGCTCGAGTCAAGCAGCTCAACACCATGGGCGAACAACAGGTGATAGCTGGTGCAGTACAAGAGGAAACCTCTAAACGTATAGAAATGAAAGTCAATCATAGAATGATACAGCATAGGAGGAGGCCAATTGGCCCATCGTGCCTGTGCCGGCTCTTTGAAAGAGCTGTCGGATTAGTCCCACTCCCCCCTGCTCTTTCCACATAGCCCTGCAAATTTTTCATGTTCAAATACACATCCAATTCCCTTTTGAAAGTTTCTATTGAATCTGCTTCCACCACCCTTTCAGGCAATGCACTGCAGAGCATAACAACTCGCTGTGTAAAAAAATTTCTCCTCATCTCCCCTCTGATTCTTTTGCCAATTATCTTCAATCTGTGTCCTCTGGTTACCGACCCTCCTGCCAGTGGAAACAGTTTCTCCCCGTCTACTCTATCAAAACCCCTCAGAATTTTGAAGACCTCTATTAAATCTCCCCTTCACTTTCTCTGCTCTAAGGAGAACAACCCTAGCTTCCCTCTAATCTCTCCACATAACTGAAGTCCCTCATCCCTGGTACCATTCTGGAAAATCTCCCCTGCACCCTCTCCAAGGCCTTGACATCCTTCCTAAAGTGTGGTGCCCAGAATTTGCTCAGGATAACCTTCCTATTGAAACTCTGGGTTATTTTTAAACTATGTTGAATATGTACTGAAATAAAAACAGAAAATGCTGGAAATACTCAGCAGGTCAGGCAGCATCTGTGCAGAGAGAAACAGAGTTAACGTTTCAGGTCGATGACCCTTCGTCAGAACTGGAAAAAAGCTGGAGATGGAACAGGTTTTTAAGCAAGTGTAGGGGCAGGGAGAGGGGGGAGGGGAAGAAAGAACAAAAAGGGAAGGTCTGTGATAGGGTGGAAGGCAGGAGAGATTAAGAGACAAAAGAAATGATGGTGCAAGGCAAAAGGAGATGGTAATGGGACAAGTTAAGAAACAAAAGATGGCCAGTTTTGTTTCATCCGTTGCCATGCATGTGTCTGCTGTTCGTGAAGTTAAAACCAAAACACAACTGCAGGGGATGCCACAGCCTGCTGAGTGACAACATTATCCTAATTCAGGAGACAAACTCCCAAATCTCTGGTGTGCATGTGTGTGGCGGGGTGTGTTTATTTTTCCAGTGTTTTGTTTCCCTGTAAGGGACAGAAATAGTTTGCTTTTTCTCGTTACCTCACGTTAGGGGAAGGCCGAAGGAGGTGAAGATTTTCCACTTTAGGTCAAGTTTAAAGCAGGAGTTGCCAACGGTGGTTAGACGTATCCCTGGAGGTTTCATCACATGACCTCCAACCGCCCCGCCTCCGCATTCCTGCCATTGGTCGCCCGACACGCCCATCCTCGCGGCGCCCCGCCTTCCCCCCCCCCAGCCAATCGGAAAGCAGACAGACTCTTCATTGCCCGATTAGATGATTCTTGACTGTCAGTCAAACAGCCTTTTCTTCCCACGTCTGGTATTTTTATAAGTAATAAGCAAAAAATGTTCAAAGAAATTTTTTTTAAGAAACACTATTTTTAATGGCCCTATTCCCCCTGAGGGTGGCTCGCGGCAGTGTCCTGGAGATTATTCTTTAATTAACGGGAGCTCCCCAGCATCAAGTGATCCCTCTGAAAGACACAATCGCACGCAACAAAGACTTGGGGAGCCAGCTGAACCGGCAACTTAAGTTAAACAAAAGTTGCTCCTGCGATCTGTTCCACTGAGAGCACCGCTCCGTTCGAAAGCGCTGCACTGCGACACAAGGATCACAAACAACACATTCTGCCTAGTCTGGCCAACCATGTGCAGCTGTGTGTGGGTGTAAATACCTTACTTAGCTTAGGAACGTAGGAACAGGAGGAGGCCATTCAGTCCCTCGGGCCTGTTCCGCCATTCAGTGAGACCATGGCTGATCTGCACCTCAACTCTATTTTCCCGCCTAGGCTCCATATCCCTTGATCCCCTTACCCAACAAAAATCTACCGACCTCAGCCTTGGAAGCTTCAATTGTCCCCCAGCATCTATAGCCTTTTGGAGGAGAGAGTTCCAAATCTCTACTACCCTTTGTGTGAAAAAGTGCTTCCTGATTGCGCTCCTGAATGGCCTGGCTCTAACTTTAAGATTATGCCCCCTTGTTCCTGATCCTGAAAATAGTTTTTCCGTATCCAACCTGTCAAATCCTTTTAACATTTTAAACACCTCAATCTCCTTTACTCAAGGGAATACAAGCCATTTATGCAACATATCCTCATAATTTAACCCCCTGAGCCCCAGTATCATTCTGGTGAATCTGCGCTGGACGCTCTCCAAGGCCGATATATCCTTCCTGAGGTGCGGTGCCCAGAACTGAATGTAGTATTCCAGATGGGGTCTCGCCAAGGCTCCATACAACTGAAACATAACTTCCTCTCCATTGTACTCCAGCCCCCTTGAAACATAGGCCAACATTAGAAGAGTTTATAAAAGCAAAATACTGCGGATGCCGGAAATCTGAAATAAAAACAGATAATGCTGGGAAATACTCAGCAGGTCAGGCAGCATCTGTGGAGAGAGAAACAGAGCCAACGTTTCAGGTCGATGACCCTTCGTCAGAACTGGAAAAAGTTGGAGATGTAACAGGTTTTAAGCAAGTGCAGAGGCAGGGAAAGGGGGGAGGGGAGGAAAGAACAAAAGGGAAGGTCTGTGATAGGATGGAAGGCAGGAGAGATTAAAAGACAAAAGGAATGATGGTGCAAAGCAAAAGGAGATGGTAATGGGACAAGTAAAGAAACAAAAGATGACTCCAGATGAAGTGTAAATGGCAATGGCAGAATCATCAACAGCTGCCATGTGAAAAAAAATATAGGGGCCGAGGTTATGGTCTGAAATTGTTGAACTCAATGTTGAGTCTGGAAGGCGGTAAAGTGCCCAATTGAAAGAGGAGTTGCTAAAATGCTAGTGGAACCCGCAAATGTTAGGCTGCGGCTACGGGGCTAGGAGAGAGAGGCCTGGCACATGCAGGTGAAGCGGAGGCAAGAAACAGTGGCTTGGCGCAGGGATGGAGCAGGTGCAAGGGACAGTGGGCCACTGGCCTGGGAGAGAGATGGAACCAGCCCCGGAGAATAGGCAGGCAGCGGGTGTGGCCCAATAGAATGCTATGGAATTTTAAATTAAACTTTTACAGTATGTGAAATTGAAGTTAAAATTAAAGTTTCAAAATAAAAATTGCCTGCAGCACAGCCTTGACTTGGGAGCTGGACTTGGAAGAAGGGCGGTGCCACCTAGTGTTGGGAGGCCCAAAAGACAAACCTATACAAGCCTGACTGTTTCAATGAAAGGGCATTCTAAGCAGTGCGCCCAGTTGTGACACAGTTAGTGTGACAGAAAAAGCACACACTTTGAGCCAAGACTAATAATATATTTCTAGCGGACATTCACGGATTACATCCGTGCATTTTTAAAGAATCTAGGAAGAGATAGCAGAGGCACTACTACACATATTTAATAATTGGTTAGATAAAGGTGCAGTGCCAGAGGACTGGTGGATAGCTAACGTAATACCTATAATTAAGAAGGGAGATGGAACATGTCCAGGGAACTATAGGCCAATCAGCTTAACATCGGTGGTAGGAAAAATAATGGAATCCCCACTAAAGGAGAGAATCGAAGATCATCTAGAAACCAAAAATATGATAATGAATAGTCAGCTTGGATTTTAAAAGGGAAAGTCTTGCTTGATCAATCTCATTGAATTTTTTGAAGAGGTAAAAGAGAGAGTAGGCAAGGGTTAAGCAGCAGATGTAATGTATCTAGATTTTCCAAAGGCCTTCAATAAAGTGCCACATAATAGTCTAATGAACAAGGTCAGAGAATGCGGAGTCAAGGGACAAGTAGTAGAATGGACAGCTAGCTGGCTTCAAGACAGAAAGCAGAGAGTCGGCATAAAGGGAAGCTGTTCAGAGTGGCAGAATGTGGGAAGTGGTGTTCCACAAGGATCAGTGCTGGGACCACTGTTGTTGATAATTTATATTAACGATTTAGACTTTGGAATCAAAAGCACAATTTCTAAATTTGACGATGGCACCAAATTGCGGGGAAAGTCAATACTGAGGAGGACTGCAACAAATTACAAGAAGACATTAATAAACTTGTAAAATGGGCATATAATTGTCAAATGAATTTCAACACATGTGAGGTATTACATTTTGGGAAGAAAAATAGGGAGGTCACATATTACTTGGAAAATAAGAATCTAAATGGGGTAGAGGAGCAAAGGGATCTCGGAGTACAAATACAGAAATCACTAAAAGTAGCGACACAGGTTAATAAGGCCATAAAAAAAAGCAAACCAAGCACTAGGGTTTATTTCTAGAGGGATAGAATTGAAAAGTAGAGAAGTTATGCTAAACTTGTATCAAACCTTGGCTTTTATTTATTCGTTCATGGGATGTGGACTTCACTGGCAAAGCCAGCATTCATTGCCCATCCCTAATTGCCCTTGAGAAGGTGGTGGTGAGCCACCTTCTTGAACCGCTGCAGTCCGTGTGGTGAAGGTACTCCCACAGTGCTGTTAGGGAGGGAGTTCCAGGATTTTGACCCAGCGACAATGAAGGAGCAGCGATATATTTCCAAGACAGGATGGTGTGTGACTTGGAGGGGAACTTGGAGGTGGTTGTGTTCCCATGCACCTGCTGCCCTTGTCCTTCTAGGTGGAAGAGGTCGCAGGTTTGGGAGGTGCTGCCGAAGAAGCCTTGGTGAGTTACTGCAGTGCATCTTGCAGATGGTACACACTGCAGCCACGGTACGCCAGTGGTGGAGGGAGTGAATGTTTAAGGTGGTGGATGGGGTGCCAATCAAGCGGGCTGCTTTGTCCTGGATGGTGTCGAGCTTCTTGAGTGTTGTTGGAGCTGCACTCATCCAGGCAAGTGGAGAGTATTCCATCACACTCCTTACTTGTGCCTTGTAGGTGGTGGAAAGGCTTTGGGAAGTCAGGAGGTGAGACACTCGCCACAGAATACCTAGCCTCTGACCTGCTCTTGTTGCCACAGTATTTATGTGGCTGGTCCAGTTAAGTTTCTGGTCAATGGTGACCTCCAGGATGTTGATGGTGGGGGATTCAGCAATGGTAATGCCATTGAATGTCAAAGGGCGGTGTTTAGACTCTCACTTGTTGGAGATAGTCATTGCCTGGCACTTCTGTGGTGCAAATGTTACCTGCCGCTTATCAGCCCAAGCCTGAACGTTGTCTAGGTCTTGTTGCATGTGGGCATGGACTGCTTCATTATCTGAGAAGTTGTGAATGGCACTGAACACTGTGTAGTCATCGGCGAATATCCCCATTTCTGACCTTATGTTGGGGGGAAGGTCATTGATGAAGCAGTTGAAGATGGTTGGGCCTAGGACACTGCCCTGAGGAACTCCTACAGCGATGTCCAGGGGCTGTGATGATTGACCTCCAACCATCACAACCATCTTCCTTTGTGCTAGGTATGACTCCAGCCAGTGGAGAGTTTTCCCCCTGATTCCCATTGTCTTCAGTTTTACTAGGGCTCCTTGATGCCACACTTGGTCAAATGCTGCCTTGATATCAGGGCAGTCACTCTCCCCTCACCTCTGGAATTCAGCTCCTTTGTCCATGTTTGGACCAAGGCTGTAATGAGGTCGGGAGCCGAGTGCACTTGGAGTACTGCGTACAATTCTGGTCGCGACATTATAAAAAGGATATACAGGCACTGGAGAGGGGGCAAAAAAGATTTACAAGGATGATAGTAGAAATACAAGGTTATATCTATCAGGAAAGGATGAACAGGCTGGGTCTCTTTTCTCTTGAAAAGAGAAGGTAACCTGATCGAGGTCTTTAAAATTGTGAAATGTTTTGATAGAGCAGACACACAGAGAGTGTTTCCACTTGTGGGGAAGAGCAAAACCAGAGGCCATCAACATAAGATAGTCACCAAGAAATCCAATAGGGAATTCAGAAGAAACTTCTTTACCCAGAGAGTGGTGAGAATGTGGAACTCGCTACCACAGGGAGTGGTTGAAGCGAATAGTATAAATGCATTTAAGGAGTGGTTAGATAAACATATGAGGGAGAAGGGAATAGTGGGTTATGCTGACAGAGTTAGATGAGGAAAGACAGAAGGAGGCTCGAGTGGAGCTCTATTCCCCAAACGGCAATTGATGCTAGATCAATTGTTAATTTTAAATCGGAGATTGATAGCTCTTTGTTATCCAAAGGTATTAAGGGATATGGGCCAAAGGCGGTTACATAGATACATAGATACATAGAAGATAGGAGCAGGAGTAGGCCATCCGGCCCTTCGAGCCTGCTCCGCCATTTAATGAGATCATGGCTGATCCTCCAATTCAGTATCCCGTCCCCGCCTTCTCTCCGTAACCCTTAACCCCTTTTGCCTGTAGAAATATATCTAATTCCCTCTTAAATATATTTAATGAGCTGGCGTACACTGCCCTCTGTGGCAATGAGTTCCACAGGTTCACCACCCTCTGAGTGAAGAAATTCCCCCTCATTTCTGTCCTAAATGGTTTAGCCCTTACCCTTAAATTATGTCCTCTAGTTCTGTTCTCACCCGCCAAGGGAAACATTCCTTCTGCATCTAGTCTGTCTAGACCTGTCAGAATTTTATACACTTCTATGAGGTCCCCTCTCAATCTTCTAAACTCCAGTGTGTACATCCCTAAACTACATAGTCTCTCCTCATAGGTCAATCCCGCCATTCCTGGTATCAGCCTGGTGAATCGCCGCTGCACCCGCTCCATGGCAAGAACATCTTTCCTCAGATGAGGCGACCAAAACTGTACACAGTACTCGAGGTGTGGTCTCACCAGTGCCCTGTACAGCTGCAGCAAGGTATCCCTGTTCCTGTATTCCAACCCTTTTGCTATGAAGGCCAGCATACCGTTTGCCTTCTTGACCGCCTGTTGCACCTGCATGCTCGCCTTCAGTGACTGGTGTACAAGAACACCCAGGTCTCTCTGTACTTCCCCCTCTCCCAATTTATTGCCATTTAAATAATAATTTGCCCTCCCGTTCCTGCACCCAAGGTTATATGGAGTAAGGTCGCAGGTCAGCCATGGTGGAATGGTGGAACAGGTTCGAGGGGCTCAATGGCTTACTTCTGTTCCTATGTTCCTATGAGTGGAGCATAAACGCGGCATGGACTGGTTGGGCCGAATGGCCTGTTTCAGTGTTGTATATCCTGTGTAATTCAGTGGCCATGTTCATGGTTAGCCATACGATTCACTGGTTCCTAACAAAGTGTGAGGAAAAAGTGTTGCAGAAAGTAAGTGTGACACAAGAAATGCATTCTGTACAATAGGCTTTCAGCAAGTTATAGATGGATATATAAACGGGATTCTGAGATTTTACTCAGGACTTGGGGGATTCCAGCCATGGCTCAGTGGGTAGTACTCTCATCTCTGAGTCAGAAGGTCGTAGGTTCAAGTTCCACTCCAACAAGACTTAAGCACAAACATCTAGGCTGACTCTCCAGTGACAGTGCTGAGGGAGTGCTGCACTGTCAGAGGTGCCGTCTTTCGGATGAGATGTTAAACCAAAGCCCTGTCTGCCCTCTCAGGTGTACGTAAAAGATCCCATGCACAATTTCAATAGAAGAGCAGGGGAGTTCTTCCCCAGTGTCCTGGCCAATATTTATCGCTCAACCAGCATCACTAAAAATAGATTGTCTGGTCATTTATCTCATTGCTGTTTGTGGGAGCTTGCTGTGGGCAAATTGGCTGCCGTGTTTCCTACATTATAACAGTGACCGCACTTCAAAAGTATTTCATTGGCTGTAAGGCAGAATGAGGTTGTGAAAGGAGCTATATAAATGCAGTCTTTCTTTCTTTCTGCAATGGTTGTCCCCAAAATGAGAAACCAATGGCCTTGCCTCTGATCAAGGTTTTACAGTGACTCGACACATAAAATTCTGTTTTTATTACAAAGGGTTCCAGGATTTGCATACAAACTCCAGGTGGTGGGTACAGATTCAACAGTAGCCTTCAAAAGGGAATAAATACCTGAAGGAGAAAACATTGCAGGGCTATGGGGAAAGAACGGGGGAGTGGGAATAACTGGATTGCTCTTCGAAAGAGCCAGCGCAGACTCGATGGGCCGAAAGGTCTCCTTCTTCTATTCTAAGATTCTATGATGTTAACCAGTGTTTTGGTAATTATGTCCATTTATCTGTGTAAAAGGAACATCGGAGGCCTTAACTATAGGTCATAAAAAGCTCATCTGATGCTGAAATCCTCATCCGTGGCTTTGTTACCTCTAGGCTTGATTATTCCAACGCACTCCTGGCCGGCCTCCCACATTCCACCCTACGTAAACTTGAGGTCATCCAAAACTTGGCTGCCCTTGTCCTAACTCGCACCAAGTCCTGTTCACCCATCATCCCTGTGCTTGTTCACCTATATTGGCTCCCGGTTAAGCAACGCCTCGATTTTAAAATTCTCACCCTTGTTTTCAAATCCCTCCATGGCCTCGCCCCTCCCTATCTCTGTAATCTCCTCCAGCCCCACAACCCCCCGAGATATCTGCGCTCCTCTAATTTTGGCCTCTTGAACACCCCTGATTTTAATCGCTCATAGACCCTAAGCTCTAGAATTCCCTCCCTAAACCTCTCCACCTCTCTACCTCTCTTTCCTCCTTTAAGACGCTCCTTAAAACCTACTTCTTTGATCAAGTTTTTGGTCATCTGCCCTAATTTCTCCTTATTCTGGCTCAGTATCAAATTTTGTTTTATAACACACCTGTGAAGCGCCTTGGGATGTTTTACTGCGTTAAAGACGATATATAAATACAATTTGTTGTTGTTGTTGTAATAAGGCTGCTCTTCCCTATAATCAGGGCAAGTAGTTTATGGTGATCAAATAAGTCCAAATCTGGGTTTTTTTCCGGGATATTTACCTGGTGTTTCGGGAATCACATTCCGCAATACCATCCATTTGTCAGTGAAAGCTAAAAGCTAAAAACCAGTGTTCTTGGCTGTCATAAGAACATAAGAAATAGGAGCAGGAGTCGGCCATTTGGCCCCTCGAGCCTGCTCCGCCATTCAATTAGATCATGGCTAATCTTCGACCTCATCTCCATTTTCCTGCAGTATCCCCCATATCCCTTGATTCCCTTAATATTCAAAAATCTATCGATCTCTGTCTTGAATATACTCAACGACTGAGCCTCCACAGCGCTCTAGGGTAGAGAATTCCAAAGATTCACCACCCTCTGAGTGAAGAAATTTCTCCTCATCTCAGTCCTAAATGGTCGACCCCTTATTCTGAGACTGTGACCCCTGGTTCTAGATTCCCCAGCCAGGGGAAACAACCTCCCTGCATCGACCCTGTCAAGCCCTGTAAGAATTTTGTATGTTTCAATGAGATCACCTCTCATTCTTCTAAACTCCAGAGAATATAGGCCTAGTCTACTCAATCTCTCCTCATAGGACAATCCCCCCATCCCAGGAACCAGTCTGGTGAACCTTCGTTGCACTCCCTCTACGGTAAGTATATCCTTCCTTAGGTAAAGAGACCAAAACTGTACACAATACTCCAGGTGTGGTTCTCACCAGGGCCCCATATAATTGCAGTAAGGCGTCTTTACTCTTATACTTAAATCCTCTTGTAATAAAGACCAACATACCATTTGCTTTCCTAATTGCTTGCTGTACCTGCATGTTAACTTTCAGTGATTCGTGTACAAGGACACCCTCTGAACACCAACATTTCCCAATCTCTCACCATTTAAAAAACACTCTGCTTTTCTATTTTTCCTACCAAAGTGGATAACTTCACATTTCTCCACATTATATTCCATTTGCAATGTTCTTGTCCACTCACTTAGCCTGTCTATGTCCCCTTGAAGCCTCTTTGCATCCTGCTCACAACTTACATTCATTCCCACCCAGCATTGTAGCCATTAGTTGCTGCAGAATGGTGACTCACTAGCTCAAAAAATAGCTGTTTAATTATTTATGAGCAAGACCAACAATTTAATTAAAGGACGGGGGAGATCACATGTGGCAAATGTGCTTCTGGAAGGTGGAATTCCCTTCCTCGGATCTAAGGTTGGCCATCACCGAACAGTCTGCCCGTGTGAACACGCACAGGAGATTTCTCCTATTGACTGCTTGCAATGAAGTACCTGAGTCAACTATTTAAATGTACCGTTTTAATAAGATGGAGGCCCTTTCATTCGGTCAATAGCTGACAAACATCTATGCCAAGTTAAATGGGGTAGTAAAAAAAAGATTCTGTTTTTTTTTTACTTGCTTAATCAAATATCCTTGCAGCTAAATCCCTGCTTAAAGACTATGGCCCTGAAATTCGCCTATCCGGCTTGCCACGGGGGTAAGGATCGCGCGTGCACTTTAAAGTATCTAAAAAAGATAAACCTGCTGAAAAAAATTTAAAATTATAATTAATTAACCACTTACCTTGTTGAAAACGGGTCCTGCGCCTCCTTTTTAAAAGCGCAGGTTCTTCAATACTTACCCTCCTGTAGAAAACTGGAAAAAAAACTAAGTTTGCTGCGTGCGCGCAGCCTCTACCGCGCACGTGGTTCACCTCTGAACCGCCCCCTTCACCAGACCGGAAGTTCCGGTTTCCCGCGCATGCGCAGTGCATGCAGGAAACCGGCACTTCAGGACACCTTACGGGTGAGTACACAGCGCGTACTCACCCGGGAAGGGCCGAATCTTTGGCCCTGTGTTGTTCACAAAGGGACAACGACAACTTGCATTTAAATAGCGCCTTTAACGGAGTAAAACGTCCCAAGGCGCTTCACAGGAGTGACCATCAAACAAAAATCTGACACCGAGCCACATAAGGAGATATTAGGACACGTGACCAGAAGCTTGGTCAACGAGGTGGGTTTTAAGGAGCGTCTCAAAGGAGGAGGGAGAGGCGGAGAGGCGGAGAGGTTTAGGGAGGGAATTCCAGAGCTTAGGGCCCGGGCCGCTGAAGGCACGGCCGCCAATGGTGTGACGAAGAAAGTGTGGGAATGCGCAAGAGGAAAGAGTTGGAGGAACGCAGAATTCTCGGATGGTTGCTAGGCTGGAGGAGGTTACAGAGGTAGGGAGGAGGGGCGGGGCCATGGAGGGATTTGAAAACAAGAATGAGAATTTTAAAATCAAGGCTTTGCAGGCTATGATGGGCTTCGATGGGCTGAATGACCCTTTCTCACCCCTGACTTTTCCGATAGTCAAAGAGTTTGCATCTGAGTGGAATACGAAACCACCATTGCCTCTATTTAATAAATAATTCAAGTTAGGAAAAAAAAACGCAGGACAGCTCAGATTCCACCCAGGCTGCTCACCAGGATATAAATGTTGAGTATTCTTTCAATTCTATAATTGCTCCGCATTTAGCAACTGGCATCATACCGCTTAATTAAGTCAGCCAGCAGTCAGATTGTGCAAAGAAGGAAAAGCAGCCACTAATTATAAAGGTTAGGTCGTGTTTGTTGGCCTCCTGATGTTCAGCTGATTTAAATACCTGATACCCGTGGTCAGCTAACCAGGAGTCAGTAGTCACAACTAAATAAATGACCCTCGCAGTTCTGAACTCCAGTGACTTAGCTGCAGATTGTGATATTTTAACTCAGGGGTTGTTCAATGCACTTAAATGACCTGAAAAACATTGTTGCGGGGATGGGAGGTGGGGGGGGGGGGGGGTTTAAAACTGAACTTCGGCCGGGGCGGGGTGGGGGGGGTGGGTAGTGCGTTGGCGTAAAACGGGCAGCAGTGGATCGCCCGCCCTTATACACTCCCCGCACCCCCATCCCTCCGCACCTGATTTTCCTTTCCTGTCGAAGTCAGTGGGAAGGGAAATCTCAGTGAAAGAAGGCACCGTCCTCAATACTACCTTGGAATGTCAGCCCTGATTTATGAGCTCAAACCCTGCTCTGCGGCATAAAGCTACATGACCTTCTGACCCAGAGTGAACCAACAGATCCAAAACTGACGCAGGCCGAGCCAAGCTGGCACACAAGAGGGGAAGGCCATTGCACCTGGCAGTCTACAGGGCTGCAAGAGACAACGGGATGCATTCCTGGAAGGAGACGGGATTGAGGAGTACACTGGGTAAGTAGGACCGATTTATGAAAAAAGGGATTAGGCCTGTATGAGCATAAGGGCCACTTCCCATTCCTGATCGTTTTCCTGTTCTTAAATTGGAGTGCAGGCTTTCTGTTGCTCCTTGCAGTCACTAACAGAAAGAAAGAAATGTGAGAAGTCGCACAACACCAGGTTATAGTCCAACAGCTTTATTTGAAATCACAAGCTTTCGGAGCGCTGCTCCTTCGTCAGGTGAAGTGAAGAGATGCATATAGGCACAGCATATATAGTCAGAGAACACTGCCAGATGATTACAGGTGTGATAAAGGGCAGTTAGAAAGATTAACTGTAATCATCTGGCAGTGTTCTCTAACTATATATGCTGTGCCTATATGCATCTCTTCACTTCACCTGACGAAGGAGCAGCGCTCCGAAAGCTTGTGATTTCAAATAAAACTGTTGGACTATAACCTGGTGTTGTGCGACTTCTCACATTTGTCCACCCCAGTCCAACACCGGCATCTCCACATCAGAAAGAAAGAAAGACTTGCATTTCTACAGCGCCTTTCATGACCACCAGACGTCTCAAAGCGCTTTACAGCCAATGAAGTACTATTTGGAGTGTAGTCACTGTTGTAATGTAGGAAACGCGGCAGTCAATTTGCGCACAGCAAGGTCCCACAAACAGCAATGCGATAATGACCAGATCATCTGTTTTTGCGATGTTGATTGAGAGATAAATATTGGCCAGGACACCGGGGATAACTCACCCTGCTCTTCTTCGAAATAGTGGCCATGGGATCTAAGAACATAAGAACATAAGAAATAGGAGCAGGAGTAGACCAATCGGCCCCTCGAGCCTGCTCCGCCATTCAATGAGATCATGGCTGATCTGATCCAACCTTAACTCTAAAGAACACAAGAAGTAGGAGCAGGACCAGGCCACTCGGCCCCTGGGCCCGCTCCGCCACCCACAGGGCCTTGACCGATCCGAACTCAAACTCATGTCGAATTTCCAGCCCGCTCCCCGTAACGCCTGATTCCCTTTACTTCTAGGAAATGGTCTATTTCTGTTTTAAATTTATTTAATGAAGTAGCTTCCACAGCTTCCTGGGGTAGCAAATTCCACAGACCTACTACCCTCTGAGTGAAAAAGTTTCTCCTCATCTCAGTTTTGAAAGAGCAGCCCCTTATTCTAAGATTATGTCCCCTAGTTCTAGTTTCACCCATCCTTGGGAACATCCTCACCGCGTTCACCCGATCCAACCCCTTCACAATCTTATATGTTTCAATAAGATCGCCTCTCATTCTTCTGAACTCCAATGAGTAGAGTCCCAATCTACTCAACCTCTCCTCGTATGTCCACCCCATATTACGTTCACCTGCGAGAGAGCAGACGGGGTGGGGGGGGCTCGTTTTAACGTCTCATCCGAAAGTAAGTATTGTTGGGGAGCTGGGGAGAAATTTGGCTGCTTTTGCTACTTACTTAAAAATCGTGCGCTTGAGGGAGAAGAACAACAAAAGGTGAAGGAGGAGAGCAGAAGCAACCGATTGAGCCGTCATAGTTAAAGGAAAAAACTACAACAACATCTTGCATTTATATAGCGCCTTTAAAGTTGTAAAACGTCCCAAGGCATTTCACAGGAGCATTAAAATTTGACAACGAGCCACATAAGGGGACAGGTGACCAAAATCTTGATCAATAGGGTAGGTTTTAAGGAGCGTCTTAAAGCGGGGGAGAGAGAGTTAGAGAGGCGGAGAGGTTTTAGGAAGGGAATTCATTAGACTCGGGAACGGTGCCCATGGATTGGAGGGTAGCTAACGTTACCCCACTATTCAAAAAGGGGGGTAGGGAAAAAGCAGGTAATTACAGACCTGTAAGCCTTACATCAGTTGTGGGCAAAATGCTGGAGTCCATCATTAAGGATGAAATAGCAGAGCACTTAGCAAATGGGGACAGGATAGGACAGAGTCAACATGGATTTACAAAGGGTAAATCGTGCTTGACGAATCTATTGGAATTTTTTGAGGGAGTAACTGGTAAAATAGATGGGGGAGAGCCAGTAGATGTGGTGTACCTGGACTTCCAAAAGGCCTTCGACAAGGTCCCACATAAAAGATTAGCATGGAAAATTGAAGCTCATGGGATAAAGGGGAGAGTATTGACGTGGATAGAGAACTGGCTGTCAGATAGAAAACAGAGAGTTGGAATAAACGGCTCATTTTCTGAATGGCAGGCAGTAACAAGTGGGGTACCACAGGGATCTGTCCTGGGTCCCCAGCTGTTCACAATTTACATTAATGACCTGGATCAGGGAGTCGGATGCAGCATTTCCAAATTTGCAGACGACACTAAACTAGGAGGGGGGTGGGCTCAGAGGAGGAGACCAGGAAGCTCCAGAGCGATTTGGACAGACTGGGTGATTGGGCGGATAAATGGCAGATGCACTATAATGTGGACAAGTGCGAAGTTATCCACCTTGGGTGCAGGAACGGGAGGGCAAATTAGTATTTAAATGGCAATAAATTGGGAGAGGGGGAAGTACAGAGAGACCTGGGTGTTCTTGTACACCAGTCACTGAAGGCGAGCATGCAGGTGCAACAGGCGGTCAAGAAGGCAAACGGTATGCTGGCCTTCATAGCAAAAGGGTTGGAATACAGGAACAGGGATACCTTGCTGCAGCTGTACAGGGCACTGGTGAGACCACACCTCGAGTACTGTGTACAGTTTTGGTCGCCTCATCTGAGGAAAGATGTTCTTGCCATGGAGGGGGTGCAGCGGCGATTCACCAGGCTGATACCAGGAATGGCGGGATTGACCTATGAGGAGAGACTATGTAGTTTAGGGATGTACACACTGGAGTTTAGAAGATTGAGAGGGGACCTCATAGAAGTGTATAAAATTCTGACAGGTCTAGACAGACTAGATGCAGAAGGAATGTTTCCCTTGGCGGGTGAGAACAGAACTAGAGGACATAATTTAAGGGTAAGGGCTAAACCATTTAGGACAGAAATGAGGGGGAATTTCTTCACTCAGAGGGTGGTGAACCTGTGGAACTCATTGCCACAGAGGGCAGTGTACGCCAGCTCATTAAATATATTTAAGAGGGAATTAGATATATTTCTACAGGCAAAAGGGGTTAAGGGTTACGGAGAGAAGGCGGGGACGGGATACTGAATTGGAGGATCAGCCATGATCTCATTAAATGGCGGAGCAGGCTCGAAGGGCCGGATGGCCTACTCCTGCTCCTATCTTCTATGTATCTATGTATCTATGAATTCCAGAGCTTAGAGCCCAGGCAGCTGAAGGCACGGCCGCCAGTGGTGGAGAGAAGTTAAAATTCAAAGAGGCAGTTCCATCGACATCTGCAAAGAGAAAAGGTCAGTTAGTATTTGGATTGAAGTGACTGCTGGCAAATGGACCTGGAGTTTACACCATGAGCTATTACTGTGCGGGTGCTTCAAGCATTCACCTAAAAGATCCTCTCTCCTGTCCTTTAGCAGGTCAATGAATAGGGGGGAGGGGGAAGAAGAATTTCAGATGATGGAATCAGAATGCGTACGCTAGTCTCCAACAGTGTAAATTAGGGCCCAGCTCATTGGAGGTGTCGGCCTGTGGCTCAGTAGGTAGCACGCCTCAACTCTACTCTGAGTCAGTAGGTTGTTGGTCTCAAAGTCCCACTCCCGAGACTTGCGCGCAAAACTCCAGACTGACGCTCCCGTGGAGTGCAGAGGGAGCGCTGCGCTGTTGGATTTGCCGCACTTTGGATGAGATGTTAAACTGAGGCCACGTCTGCCCTCTCGGGTGGATGTAAAAAGCCGTGGAATGGCCTCCCCTCTCAACCTTGAAGGCGCTCCTTTAACACCTACCTCTTTGACCGATATTTTGGTCACCTGCCCTGATATCTCCTTCTGAGGCTTGGTGTCAGATTGTAACAACGCTCCTGTCAAGCACCTTGGGGAAGTTGTACTACATTCAAGGCGCTATATAAATGCAGGTTGTTGTTTTTGAGAAAACATTCTGCACAGCCGACGTGTCACAACTCAGCTGTATAACTGAGTTATACAGTCTGTGTGCCTCGGTTATTTTGCATTCATCACATGCAGCCTCTCTTTCTCTGCTAACCACATAAAAGTGTGTTAAATTAAGACTGCTTTGGTTTTGGACTGCTGCCAATGTTACTTAAATCATTAGGAAAATTAATCTGTTTTATCGAATTGTCACATTTTGCACCATTAGCTTGCATCGTAAGCTCTGGGCCTGCATTAAGAACATAAGAAATAGGAGCAGGAGTCGGCCATTTGGCCCCTCGAGCCTGCTCCGCCATTCAATAAGATCATGGCTGATCTTCTACCTCATCTCCACTTTCCCGCACGATTCCCATATCCCTTGATTCCCTTAATATCCAAAAATCTATCGATCTCTGTCTTGAATATACTCAACGACTGAGCCTTCACTGCCCTCTGGGGTAGAGAATTCCAAAGATTCATCACCCTCTGAGTGAAGAAATTTCTCCTCATCTCAGTTCTAAATGGCCGACCCCTTATTCTGAGACTATAACCCCTGGTTCTAGACTCCCCAGCCAGGGGAAACATCCTTTCCTGCTGGCCAGTACGAATAAATAATATTGTTTGCACTCAAAAAGTACTTCATTGGCTGTAAAGCGCTTTGAGACGTCCGGTGGTCGTGAAAGGCGCTATATAAATGCAAGTCTTTCTTTCTTTTTCTTTTCATTTAGCTTTTTTCACTTTGCAATAGCTCCAACTGACATATATTGTGAATGATTTTCAAACTGTGGGGAGCGTTGCTGTTTAGGTATCGGCTGTGGCTCAGTGGGTAGCACTCTTGCCTGTGAGTCAGAAGGTGGTGGGCTCATAATCCCACTCCCACAGACTTGAACACAAAATCTAAGCTGACACTTCAGTGCAATACTGGGGGAGTGCTGCACTGTCCTTTCTGATGGTAAACCGAGGCCCCGTCTGCTCCCCCAGGGGAACATTAAAGATCCCATGGCACTATTTTGAAGTAGAGCAACGCAGTTCTCCCCGGTGTCCTGGCCAATAGTTATCCCTCAATCAACGCCACTAAAATTATCGCGAAGATTATTTGGTCATCAGCACATTGTGTGTCAGCTGTGGCTCAGTGGGTAGTACCCTCGCCTCTGAAGTCAGAAGAGTGTGGGTTCAAGTCCCATTCCAGAGACTTGTGCACATAAAGCTAGGCTGACACCTCCCAGTGCAGTGCTGAGTGAGTGCTGCACTGTCGGAGGTGCCGTCCTTTGGATGAGACGTTAAACCGAGGCCCCATCTGCCCTCGCAGGTGGACATAAAAGATCCCATGGCCACTATTTGGAAGAAGAGCAGAGGAGTTAACCCTGGTGTCCTGGGGCCAATATTTATCCCTCAATCAACATCACTAAACAGATTATCTGGTCATTAACACATTGCTGTTTGTGGGAGCTTGCTGTGCGCAAATTGGCTGCCGTGATTACACTTCAAAAGTACTTCATTGGCTGTAAAGCGCTTTGAGACGTCCAGTGGTCGTGAAAGGCTCTATATAAAATGCAATTTTTCTTTCTTCTAGACAAACAACAGCCATTCTGCACCATTAGCGCTCCACGAACAGCAATGGCCAGTTAATTGATATTGGCTGAGGAAAGGGTAGTGGCCATGGCTTGTGCCATGGGATCTTTAATATCCAGCCGAATCACCAGAACAGTCTGGCGGAACCTCAGTTTAGCACCTCATCTGAAGGACGGTACCTGTGGCAATGCAGCACTCCCTCAGTACTGCACTGGAGTGTCAGCCAAGGCAGTCAAAGCCCGATGATCTACAACCTTCTGACCGAGAGGCATGAGGGCTACCAATTCAGTCAAGCTGAGATGATAGAAATGGACTGGCTCGCTAACCTTTGCAGTTTTGTAACAACAACAACTTGTATTTATATAGCGCCTTTAACGTAGTAAAACGTCCCAAGGCGCTGCACAGGAGTATTTTAAGACAAAAAATTTGGCACCGATCCACATAAGGGTAAATTAGGGCAGGTGACCAAAAGCTTGGTCAAAGAGGTTGGTTTTAAGGAGCGTCTTAAAGGAGGAAAGAGAGGTAGCGAGGCGGACAGGTTTAGGGAGGGAATTCCAGAGCTTAGGGCCTAGGCAACAGAAGGCACGGTCTACAGAAGACAAATCAACGACATCCAGACGAAGCACAGAGTAAATAGTGTTTATTTCGATAGAAGCTGAGTATCTTGCACTACACTTCAGCAGTTGGCTAGCTCTGAATCACACCAGTACATAGACCGCAGTCAACATCTACACTCCATCTGGCATTAGCTCAGCTATTCAATGAGTCAGATGAAGATTAGCGTGTCTTGACAGGACAAATTACATTCATATCAAGTTGCATAGGCATTCGTTTAGTTTTGTTTTCAGTAGGAATAACCTAAAGCAAGACCGGCTTGCTATTGCTTCAACAAACAAGCTAGATGTTTGTAACATGAACCAGTAGACCAGTGGAGGCTCGAGCTGCTCCAGTCAATATGACCCTGAAATGATGCCATGGGATGGCAGGGTGCAAACACTCAACACCTTCCTCTGAAATAGCTCTCTCTGCCAAGACGGCAAGTTCTGGTGGAGGCCTTCGTCCACTAGTATTCCACACCCCTTCTGCCTCTCCCAGGAGATTGGGGGGGGGGGGTGCATTTTTTACTTTGGGCGAGAGTGTAAAATGGGCGATATCGGAATCAGTCACCCGTTATGTGTCTCTCCCTACTGAAGCCGATGGAAATGAAAATCGGGAGAGATGTATAATGGGCACCTGACATCGCCCGTTTCACACTGTCGCCCAAAGTCAGAGCCGCCCTCATTGAGTGCTTCGGGAGTGAGTCAATGGTGTATGAGGTGTAACATTGCTTGGGTGGAACCCATGGTCTATTCCCGCCTTGCTTTTCCCATGTTCGTGCGAGCGTTTGTAATTTGAGGGCTTATGTGTGCACCAGCATCGTTAATCCCCCTTGACAATGTTTCCAGTGAGGTGGAAACAAAGCAACCAGAGGGGTTTATGAGGTCACTTCACGTGGCAACCATAGCAACTCGCCTTCCCTCCCCCAAAAAAGTCTTTACAAGAAGATATTTTGAAACAGACGGGTCAGATCAGCCTTTAACACCCTTGTTATCTACTGCTGCTGGTGTAACATCAGCCCCAAGGCAAAATAAGCTAATTAATATGTAAAACGCTTAACCTAATTCCTATTTCCATTAGATTTTAGCTTTCACACGTAAAAACCGACAAGCCTTGGCAAAATAAAGCGTTGCTCCATTATTAAACAATTTTCCCGCGTGAATTATATGCTTGTGTTGTTAGCTGAGGATACGCACTAATAAAACAAAGAATGCTTTAGCACAGATGTGTGGAGAAGCGTCAACGTTCGTAACCCTCGAAAGGATTCCCAGAAGGCTGTGCCAGCACACGCTGAAGGGAAGCACGGCATTCCCGCTCGCCAACACCCGGGAAATGCCACTGTATAGGAAATGAAACAGGAATGCATCGATAACACGTCACGTCAAACTTAACAACACCACACTCTCCAGACCAAAGGTTTGTGGATTTCAATGGTTCTATGGAATCGGGAGCGCAGCATTCAACAGGCACTTCTAGGGGGGATATCTGTGGCTATTACCTTCTGTGCAAACATCGGCAAGGCATCTATAAAAAGACATACCCTGGGTCAAAGTTAGTTGACTGGAGGTGGCTGAAGCAATCTGTGATGCTATGCACGGATAGACCGCGACTAAAACTTTTTATGGAGCTATACACAATAACTTTTTTTTTTTAAATGACTGCGGAAGTGGAATATTTTCAGCCTGGTATGCAAATAGGAACGGACGCAGGAACAGGAGGAGGCCATTCAGCCCCTCGAGCCCGTTCCGCCCACTCAATTAGATCATGGCAGATCTGTAGCTCAACTCCATCCACCCGCCTTAGTTCCGCAACCCTTAGTTCAGGAATTTTCGATTGACCTCGACAGCTTTATGGGGGAAGAGAGTTCCAGATTTCCACTACCCTTTGTGTGAAGAAGTGTTTCCTGACATCACCCCTGAACGGTCTAATTTTAAGGTTATGCCCCCCCCCACTTTGTTCTGGACTCCCACCAAATAGTACAGTTCATGTATACTGTAGACATGGTATAAGTATCTGAGAGATATCCTATAATGGCACTGCATTTGTCCGGTTAGCTGAGTATGTTGTACTTTTTTGCACAGCCCTGAGGAAAAGACACTTTAGTTGTGAAACCCGAAATTCAGTGAGATCACTGGGTACGTATTGTGAGGTGGTACTCCCGGTGCGGAGCCTCGCTAGACGGGAGCATGGATTCAAGATGGGGCCATAACACTCTAGACCAAAGAAATTGCAAATTTACGGTACAATTGCCGCGGCATGAAATCTGGCAAAGTCTTTTTTTTAATTAGGAGATGATTGCAGCAACGTTGATGTTGTTTCATCAAACAATCCAATCTTTGCTGCACAGTCCTCGTAGGAGATCTTCTGCGGCGTCACTCACAGTGTGTCAGGAGTGTGTGATGGGGAAACGTGACAGGGAAAGTGTTACAGGAAGAGCGACATTTACAGGAAGTAGAAAAGAAAGAACTTGCATTTCTATAGCGCCTTTCACAACCTCAGGACGTTCCAAAACGCTTTACAGCCAATGAAGTTCTTTGTGAAGTGTGGTCACTGTTGTAATGTAGGAAACGCAGCAGCCAATTTGTGCATGTGTGACACTTACAGGAAGAGCGAGACTTTTATGTCTCATTCTCCCAGGGCATTGCACATGGGCAGTGAAGAGGAGTTAAGAGAGCAGGAGGCTCATTGGACCAGGGTGCGCAAAAGAAATTCAGTCCCTATTTCAAAAGTCATCCATTCTGTCCTTTTTTATATATAAGATTTAGACAAAACTATGGGAAAGCAATTTGGGAAAGTGGAGAAGTAGAGTTGTTTGCAGCATCGAAGTTTCCCTCTACTACAGGAGTGAGGAGCTGGGAACGTAAGAAATAAGAGCAGGAGTCGGCCATATGGCCCCTCGAGCCTGCTCCGCCATTCAATAAGATCATGGCTGATCATCGACCTCAACTCCACTTTCCCGCCCGATCTCCATATCCCTTGATTTCCCTAGAGTCCAAAAATCTAACTATCTCCGCCTTGAATATACTCAAAGACTCAGCATTCACAGCCCTCTGGGGCAGACAATTCCAAAGATTCACAACCCTCTGAGTGAAGAAATTCCTCCCCATCTCAGTCTTAAATGGCCTACCCCTTATCCTGAGACTATGCCCCCTAGTTCTAGACACTCCAGCCAGGGGAAACAACCTCTCAGCATCTACCCCGTCAATCCCCTTCAGAATCTTGTATGTTTCAATGAGATCACCCCTCATTCTTCTAAATTCCAGAGAGTATAGGCCCATTCTACACAATCTCTCATCATAGGACAGCCCTCTCATCCCAGGGATCAATCTAGTGAACCTTCGTTGCACCGCCTCCAAGGCAAGTATATCCTTCCTTAGATAAGGAGACCAAAACTGTGCACGGTACTCCAAGACTAAACTGAGACATTTCAGCGCCACCACTGGAGGAAGAGCGTAATTACAGCATGACAAGTTTCCATGGGCTCGCGCCCATTATAAATGGAGACATCAGAAATCATAATGGGAAAAATTGAAACAGAAATTGCACGCAGCCTAAAGATTTTTAACACATCATAGATAGATGGTTGATGCACAAAATAGTTACATTTTGTTTGATAATGCTCCTTGGGACGTTTTACCACGTTAAAGGAACTATATAAATACAAGTTGTTGTTGTCGTTAAGATATCTAAATAGTAACCTCCTCCCCCTTCAGTTTTTTTCCCCTCCGTGAGTCACCAATTCTTGCTAAGGTCTGGTTTCATGCCATCAAGTGCCCAAGTGTGAGCGTAAGCAGTGAGCAGGCGATTAAACCTGGGGGAGGCAGCATCACTGTCCAGCCCATCTCTGTCCACACCCAATGTCCGTACTTGCACACTGTTCAGCAGCGAGGTGGGACCCTGGCTTTGATTTTTCTCTCTGCCCATCCTGGGCGTGCTGAGGCCGGATATAGTCACCCTGCCGGTGGCCCAGCTAGCTCGGCACAGGCTGAGGATTGAACCTGGTCTCTGTGGCTCGGTTTAGCAGTACGGACATACAAAAAATGACAGGCAGGAAGAGAGCATCGGGTCTATGAAGCCCGCCCTACACCCATGATGGTTGGAGCACCATAACTGGACATTTCCTACAACCGCCCCCCCTGCCTCTGCGCTCCCTCTTCCTCTGCAGCCATATCAGGCAAAAAAAAAGACAAACTATGGGTCAATAAGGTGGGGGGTGGGGGGGGAACCTCAGGCAATCATACCCAGTCCAGGAGATCACATGGACCAGGAGATCACATGGGCCATATGTTTGTTATCGGTTAATCCACACGAGTTGCGTGCACTCACCAACTGAGCTATAAATGAATCTTAACAACTTCAAGATTGGCTGCACTTCATAAACCACATGACACAGTAACACACAGTCTCAATTCATATGTTAATCTTTCATCTCTGAACATGTGTTCCAAGACGCTGGTATTTCCTAACGGGATTAATACTAACAGTAGCTTTCCTGTTTGTATAATGGGAGGCTCAGAGGCACTGCAATACTTGACCTTTCATCTGTTAGGAACATAGGAACAGGAGTAGGGCATTCAGCCCCTCGCGCCTGTTCCGCCATTCAATGAGATCATGCCTGGTCTGTGACTTAACTCCATCTATCCCACCTTGGATTCTTAATACCCTTGCCTAAGAAAAATCTATCGATCCCAGTTTTAAAATTTTCAATGGACCGAGCCACAACAGCTTTTTGTGGGGGGGGGAAGAGTTCCAGATTTCCACCACCCTTTGTGTGAAGAAGCGCTTCCTGACATCACCCCTGAACGGCCTTGCTCGAATTTTAATTTTAAGCCCCCTTTGTTCTGGACTCCCCACCACCCCATCCCCCCACCCCAAGCCAGAGGAAATAGTTTCCCTCTATCTACCCTATCAAATCCTTTAATCATCTTAAACACCTCAATTAGATCACCCCTTAATCTTCTATACTCGAGGGAATACAAGCCTAGTCTGTGCAACCTGTCCTCGTAACTTAACACTTTTAATTCCCGGTATCACTCTCGTGAATCTGCGATGCTCCCCCTCCAAGGCCAATATCTCCTTCCTGAGATGCGGAGCCCAGAACCAAACGCATTTAAGAATATAAGAAATAGGAGTCGGCCATTTGGCCCTTCGAGCCTGCTCCACCATTCAACAAGATCATGGCTGATCTTCTACCTCATCTACACTTTCCTGAACTATCCCCATATCCCTTGATTCCCTTAATATTCAAAAATCTATCGATCTCGGTCTTGAATATACTCAACGACTGAGCCTCCACAGCCCTCTGGGGTAGAGAATTCCAAAGATTCGCCACCCTCTGAGTGAAGAAATTTCTCCTCATCTCAGTCCTAAATGGCCGACCCCTTATTTAAGCGGGTGAAGCTGATGGCTCTTTATACAAGATCTCTGCCCAGTAATATTGGGCACAATTCCAGTTCTGAAACAGCGCTAGCTTTTATTAGCCACTGCAGAAAACAGACTGCTTGTGTCCGTACGGAGGCAATGTGAGGTTTTCCACTCTGCAAAAACAAGAGTATTTGTAAACGATACGGCAGCATCTGTAAACCTTTCTGACGGAGCGCTCCGATATTGTCTTCGCCCCCCGCTCAGCCCCCCACCCCCACCGCCCCACTAATCTGTGCTGCACTGCACCCAAGTTTAGGAAACTAGCTAAAGGTAGCATGGGTTCCTGCCGGCAGAGAGGTATGATTTCCATCAAGAGCTGAATAGAAATCTTTCAGTGCGTAGGAGTTGCAGGTAGGAATGCTGCCAAAATAGGCCGCTTTCATTTCAAGGGCATGTTGCCAGTATTTCAGCACAGTCTCCTCCTGTTAATACAGTCCTTCTCTACCGGCCAAAAAAAAAAAGGAACATTTTTCAATTATCCAATAGTACGAATTAAGCAAATGATAACACAGTCGTGACCATTCCTTGGAAAATCTTCAATGGAGTCCTTTATAAATGCAGGCAGCTATGTTTACTGATATAATGTAGAGGAGAGTTCACTCTATTTATACATCCCTGAGTCAGAAGATTGTAGGTTCAAGCCCCGCTCCTGAGACTTGGGCACTTAATCTAGGGCTGACACTCCCAGCGCAGTACCGAGGGTGTGCTAGACCGTCGGAGAGAAGTTAAACCCAGGCCCCGTCTACCCTCTCAGGTGGATGTAAAAGATCCCACGGGACTACTTCAAAGAAGAGCGGGGGAGTTTTCCCCCGGTGTCCCGGCCAACATTTATTCCTCGATCAACAACAGCAAAACAGATTCTCTGGTCGTTATCACGTTGCTGTTTGTGGGAGCTTGCTGTGCGCAAATTGGCTGCCCCGTTTCCTACATTACAACAGTGACTACACTTCAAGAAGTACTTCATTGGCTGTAAAGTGCGTTGGGATGTCCGATGCTCGTGAAAGGCGCTATAGAAATGCGAGTCTTTTTTTTTCAAATGTATGTCAAACAAGACTGATTCTTCATGACACGCAGCCTGTGCAGCAGTGCTTGATGTATCAGTAACGTTTTGGTACAATGGTTTCAAAGACAGCTGGTAACTGAAGCCCCATTTGCACCTGCGAATACAGATTTGGTTTCCAGATCTCAGCTGTTCAAATGTGAAATGAGGTGCTGCGTAAACATTAGGTTCGGTTACCCCAGCCGAGAGGGCAGAATTCAAACCTTCAGCTCAACCTATGTATTGCTTTAGAAACCGACTTCAAAATAATAAGGGAGTCGTCAATCAGCTCAAGACTATAACCCTGGCGCTTCCCGAATCCCATGGTATAAAATGACATGACAATGGCATAAGAACATAAGAATTGGAAGGAGAGTAGGCCACGCGGCCCCTCGAGCCTGCTCCGCCATTCAATAAGATCACGGCTGATCATCGACCTCAACTCTACCTTCCCGCCCGATCTCCATATCCCTCGATTTCCCCTCGAGTCCAAAAATCTAGCTATCTCAGCCTTGAATACACTCAAAGCGGAACGGGCTCGAGGGGCTGAATGGCCTACTCCTATGTCTCTAAATGGACAAGTAACAAATGAGTCGGACACTGATTTGATGCCACGAATTGCTGGGCGGTAGAGGGGATTTGTTTGCAAAGGGGTAATGTGGTCTCATTGGGGAGATTCGATTCCAGGAACAGCTCAGTTCAAGGTACGACAGGAGGCACTGTACACCGATGATGGTGGCAAAGGTGCCCCTTTCAACAACGGGCACCGTAGAAAACAGACGGACCGACCTCCGCGGTCGGAGCCTGTATATATCTGTTGGCCCTGCAACGAGAGTGCTTTCGCGTCACAGAATCTCGCAGCACAGACGGAGACCATTCGGCCCATCGTGCCTGCGCCGGCTCTGTGAAAGAGCTAATCCGATTAGTCCCACTCCCCCCCACCCCCACCTTGCTTTTTTTACAGAGCCCTGCAAAAAAAAAATGTTTCAAGTATATATCCAAATTGGTGGGACCCTCCCCCCCCCCACCTCCGCTGGATAAATGGGGATTGGTGGATAATTGGGATTTATGTTGTACAACAACAATGAAACAAAGCGGCATGCAAGACAAATGACATAAAATGAACTGAAACTTGGGTTGATTTATGTCAGAGTGGCTTGGGGTTGGCAGGTTGTGCAGCCAGATGTCTCAGATTCTGATGGATAGCGGAGATTCCAATGTACGGATTTAAAAGTGGTATTTTCGAATCCCTCCGTGGCCTCGCCCCCCTCCCTGTCTCTGTGTAATCCCCTCCAGCCCCACAACCCTCCCAAGATCTCTGCACTCCTCCCATTCTGGCTTCTTGCGCATCTCCCGATTTTCACCGCTCCACCATTGGCGGCCGCTCCTTCAGCCGCCTGGGCCCTAAGCCCTGGAATTCCCTCCCTAAACCTCTCCGCCTCTCGCTACCTCTCTCGCTCCTCCTTTAAGACGCCCTTTGACCAAGCTTTTGGTCATCTGTCCTAATATCTCCTTATGTGGCTCGGTGTCAAATTTTGTCTGATAACGCTCCTGTGAAGCGCCTTGGGACGTTTTACTACATTAAAGGCGCTATAGAAATACAAGTTGTTGTTGTTGATGACCTGACGTCCAAGACACCTGGCGTCATATAGAACAGAGATCGGGTGAGGTGACGAGTCCTACAAAAGTCAGGTATGTTGACTATTTATCCTCTGCATCCCTGGATTTCATAACCTCACTGAAGGTCTCTGCAGTCTAGCAACTGTGGCAACTCTTTAAGTGTTAGGATCTTTCGCACTTTAATTGGCAGTCAACAGAGATTAGATTTTCAACTGGAAATGGAAATTGCTGGAATGACACAACAGGTTTGTCACGATCTGAAAAGAGCAGAGTGTTGCGTGTGAAGACCCTTAGTCAGAACTGGAGAAAGTAAGGCTAAGAGAGAGCTCCTTTAAACCTTTATTAAAAATTCATTCTCAGGATGTGGGAGTTGTTGGCATGGTCAGCGTTCATTGCCCATCCCTAGTTATCTTGGGTACAACTGAGTAGTTGAGGACTGAGTAGAAGTTCTGCTCTTCACTCCGACCACTTGCTTAAAAACCTGTTCCCTCTCCAACTTTTTCCAGTTCTGACCAAGGGTCATCGACCTGAAACGTTTCACTCTGTTTCTCTCTCTCTACAGATGCTGCCTGACCTGCTGAGCATTTCCAGCATTTTCCTGTTTTTATTTGAGTAGTTTGTTAGGTCACTTCAGATGGGCAATTAAGAGTCAACCAGGTTGGTGTGGGGCTGGAGTCACATATAGGCCAGACCGGGCAAGGACGGCAGGTTTCCTTCCCTGAATGACACGAGTGAAGCCAGTTGGGTTTTTAACTACAACCCGACAACTTCATGGTCACTTTTACTTATATCAGCGTTTTTTATAGCCAGAATAATTTTTTTTTAATAAATTTAAATTCTCATGGTAGGATTTGAACTGTCATTCTCTGTATTTTTGGCCCAGGCGTCTGGATTACTAGTTCAGGAACATAACCGCTGCACCACCATAACCAACAAAGAAGGAATGCAAGAACAGGACTTGGCTCAGTGGGTCGCACTCTCACCTTTGAGTCATGAGTTGTTGTGGGTTCAGGTCCCACTCCAGAGACTTGAGCACAAAAATCTAGGCTGACGCTCTGAGGCAGTGCTGCACTGTCGGAGGTGCCGTCTTTTGGATGAGACGTTAATCTGAGGCCCTGTCTGCTCTCTCAGGTGGATGTACAAGATCCCATGTCACTATTTTAAAGAAGAGCAGGGGAGTTCTCCCCGGTGTCCTGGGCCAATATTTATCCCTCAATCAACACCATTAAAAACAGATCATCGGGTCATTATCACATTGCTGTTTGTGGGAGCTTGCTGTGTGCAAATTGGCTGCCGCGTTTCCTACATTAAGAACATAAGAAATAGGAGCAGGAGTTGGCCATTCGGCCCCTCGAGCCTGCTCCGCCATTCAATAAGATCATGGCTGATCTGATCTTGGCCTCAACTCCACTTTCCCGCCCGCTCCCCACAACCCTCGTCTCCCGTTTTTCAAAAATCTGTCCATCTCCGTCTTGAATATATTCAATGGCTCAGCCTCCACAGCTCTCTGGGGGGATGAGAATTCCAAAGAGTCACGACCCTCTGAGAGAAGAAATTCCTCCTCATCTCCGTTTTAAATGGGCGACCCCTCACCCTGAAACTGTGCCCCCCGAGTTCTAGATTCCCCCACCCAGGGGAAGCATCCTCTCAGCATCTACCCTGTCCAGCCCCCTCAGAATCTTACACGTTTCAATAAGATAACCTCTCATTCTTCTAAACTCCAATGAGTATTACAACAGTGACTGACATGAATCTTGTCATTCATGTGGAAATGACTTATGAAATAATACTGGGCGGCCTGCTGGTGGCGCTGTCCAGGGAGAGTATAAATACTCGGGCATGGGCCCAGCTTGCTCAGGACATTCTTTGACAGGAACTAGGGAAGGACACAACTAGATCTCCATGTTGAAAAAACAGTTGATTAAAGCTTTGTTTAACGCTTAGACCAAGTGCCGAGTAGTTTTCTTACGTCAATGACCACACTTCAAAAGTACTTGATTAACTGTAAAGCGGTTTGGGGTGTCCTGAGGTGATGAAAGGCGCTGTATAAATGCCTTCTTATAGTCCTTTCTTTCTATAAAAGCAAAATCTTCTTCCTTATTCTGAAGAAGGACCTCCACCCGAAACATTAACCTCTCTTTTCTCTTTAGCAAAGCTGGCTGATTTTTGCCGTGTACTTCCAGCATTTTCTGGGTGCTTTTCTTCCCCCCACGCCTCCTCCCTTTTTAGTCACAGAGATGAGATTCTTGTGCGTGAATATTTATTGTGTTTGGAAATTTACTCCAAAGAATACAGGATTTCTATCAGCCCATCTACTTTCCAGCAGGAAGCATATGTGTGACAACTAATGTTATATCTGGCCAACCGAGAGTGGGGCAGTGACCGAAAATTGCCAGATTAAATAGTTCAATGGATAGTTACACAAAGTGACATTTACCTATAAGTGTCTCGCTGAAAAGAACATTGAGGTGGAAGGTTACATTTTTTTCCCAAAAAAAAAACTTTAAAGTAGTTTTTCCAAACGTGTCAACTACTTAGATGTGATGTCAGTAATGACCTAGAGTAACCTAGTGCAACAGAATAATAAAGAAAAAAAAACCTCATGCATTATTACATTTGCTTCTCTTCTGCAACGATCCTCTTCCGGTAAGGCTTTATTGTTAAGACCGTGACCCCCCACCCCATCCTTCCCCCCCTCACCTCGAGGGGTACGTGCGGAGTGCGCAGAGTCCCGAGTCAGCTATACATGGCTCTCATAAATAACTCGGGGGGTTTTCCTGATCACTGCTGGCGTAGCGGATGTGTTGTTTTCCACCAAGACTGCCGTAACATGGTTGGCCTTTTCAGTCATGGTTGGCACAACCTCGCTGGCATCCTCCGTCGCCGTCGGCACAACCTGAGTATTATTTTCAGGCGCTGCTGGCACTGCCTCCACCTCCTTGGCCTCTTGCTCCGGTCGGCAGCTGCTACTTTGCTGGCATTGACTCTCCAGGTTCTCCTCACTAGTCAAGGGGTGGACCGATACCGTAATTGCAATGTGCTGGGGTTGCTCGTGCAAAGACGACTCGTCCGAGTCCCCTGCTGATGAATTACTACGCTTTAAAGAATTTGGTATAGTGTATACTTCATCTTGAGCTTCTTGGCTCGTTGGTCCAGCTCCGACATAGATATGGCTTGGCTCCTCCATGCCCACAACTTCCATTATTTCCTCCACAAAGGTCTTGCAGGTCATGATGAGAGGGGGAAGGGGAACACTTCTGGCAAGCTCCTCTATGTAGCGGGCAAATTCCATCGTCTTAAACTGGGTGACTTTAGCCAGTTCCAGTGTTTTGGCGGAGGTGATTATCGGGATCCGTTTGGCGATCTCAAAGGCCTTCTGCAGCTTCTCCGCTCCCTCGGTCCTGAAGAACTCGTTGATGGCTTTCTCGGTCTTCTTGAGGTGGCTGCTCATCATGCACAGCCGGGTAATGTTCAGGATCATCACGATGGTGAACGCGACGAGGCAAACGATCATGTAGTAAATGCCCATATCCCCCGAGGTGAAGATGACTCTTAGGGTCACCGTGCAATTGACACTGCCGAGGGGGTTGGAGGCAACGCAAGTGTACTTCCCTCGGTCACTAAACGATACCATGGTGATGTTCAACAGGCCACTGTCCGAAATCAAATATTTTTCTGGTGAAACAATAGAGAGAAACCTTTTAAACAAATCGAGCAGAAAAATGAATACAAATAAAAAAAAGTTACATCTCACATCATTCTTTTTTTTTTTACTTTTTCAACTTCCTCCACCCTATTAAGAATCTAACGGTTTAGGGTATGTACTCTTTCGCAGTTTACCATGCCCTTTCATTTGATACCATCATCAATCAGGATAGGACCCCCAGATCTCTTTCATTTTCCCTGCACATTATTTTCTCTCCATTTAAGTAATAGTTCCTTTCTGGATTTGTTTTTTTGCCTCTTATGTGAAACACTTTGCATTTCTCGACATTGCATTTCATCTGCCACCTGCCTGCCCAATTCACAAGTATAGTCAAATCCTCCTGTAGTTTATCCTGTTCAGCTTTGGAATCTACCACCTGCGTCAGTTTTGCATCATCTGCAAATTTAGCCACTGTGCTCGTGACGTCCAGCTCCAGGTCATTTATAAAGATTTTTTTTAAACAAAAGAGGTCCCAAAACAGACCCTTGTGGGACCCACCAGTAAAATTCTCCCAGGTTGATGACAATCGCTGTATCACCACCACCCTCTATTGGTCAACCAATTACGTCTCCATTTTAAAATATATCCACCGCT
Organism: Squalus acanthias; assembly: GCA_030390025.1. Lineage (NCBI taxonomy): Eukaryota > Metazoa > Chordata > Chondrichthyes > Squaliformes > Squalidae > Squalus > Squalus acanthias. The sequence goes on from CM059425.1 coordinate 254,538,991, forward strand.
TCCCGCTTGCTTTATTTTCAGATAACAATATTTAAAAAGTTGCCTGGTGTATGAGTATCTAAATGATAATGGCGCATTATACTACAATTATATATATACTATCACTTGCTACAATTGTACAGCGCCTTGGTGAGACCACACCTGGAGTACTGTGCCCAGTTTTGGTCTCCTTATCTAAGGAAGGATATACTTGCCTCGGAGGCGGTGCAACGAAGGTTCACTAGATTGATTCCTGGGATGAGAGGGCTGTCCTATGATGAGAGATTGTGTAGAATGGGCCTATACTCCCTGGAGTTTAGAAGAATGAGAGGTGATCTCATTGAAACAAACAAGATTCCGAAGGGGATTGACAGGGTAGATGCTGAGAGGTTGTTTCCCCTGGCTGGAGTGTCTAGAACTAGGGGGTCACAGTCTCAGGATAAGGGGTCGGCCATTTAAGACTGAGATGAGGAGGAATTTCTTCACTCAGAGGGTTGTGAATCTTTGGAATTCTCTGCCCCAGAGGGCTGTGAATGCTGAGTCTTTGAGTATATTCAAGGCTGAGATAGATAGATTTTTGGAGTCTAGGGGAATCAAGGGATATGGGGATCAGGCGGGAAAGTGGAGTTGAGGTCGATGATCAGCCATGATCTTATTGGATGGCAGAGCAGGTTCAAGGGGCCGTATGGCCTACTCCTGCTCTTACTTCTTATGTTCTTATACCTAGTATCCTCGTTAAACTTGCCACGGAACTGCAGGACATAGAACCTTGAAATTATTTTTAATGTCCTTTAAATGGTCACATATAATTCACTGTAACTTGCACCAAAATAGCGCTGAATTACACCAAGTTGGTTTCCATTCCAAACCACGGTATCCTTTGTATGAAGGGTATCGTAGCTCAGTGTTTATGGTACCAGACAAGCAAACCAGAGATTACAAGTTCAAATCCATCCCATGCCAAGCTGCAAAATTAAATTTAATAAACCTGGTAATTTGGCCATGCAAACTGCTGGGTTGTGGTAAAAACCACTAATGTCCTTCAGGAAGGAACCTGCCTACATATAAAAGAACAGAAAGACTTCCATTTATACAGCACCTTTCACGACCCCAGGACGTCCCAAAGCGCTTTACAGCAAATTAAGTACATTTTTTGAGTCTAGTCACTGTTATAATGTAGGAAAGGCGGCAGCCAATTTGAACACAGCAAGGCCCCACAAACAGCAACGTGACAGTGACCAGATAATCTGTTACCAGGACACTGGGGAGAAATCCCCTGTTCTCCAAAATAGTGCCGCGGGACCTTTCACTTCGACCGGAGAGGGCGTAGACGGGGCCTCGGTTTAACGTCTCATCCGAAAGACGGCACCTCCGACAGTGCAGCACTCCCCCAGCACTGCACTGAAGTGTCAGCCTAGATTTCTGTGCTCAAGTCTCTGGAGTGGGAACTTGAGCCCACAACCTCCGATGACTCAGAAGGCGAGAGGTGCTACCATTGAGCCAAGGTTAACACCAAATGTAGATGCACCTCTACACTGGAAATTCAAGAAACTCTCGGAGCAACTCAGTAAGGCAGGAAACACCTGGAAAAGTCCCAACACTGCGGTAAGTAACCCCCATCAACCAAATGCTTCATAAGCTGTTCAAATGACACCAGCAAAGGGAAAGAAATGAGCAACATACAATATTTAGTAAGTTAACATGGCTTAACAAATATATACTGACAATCCCCTTTTTGGAACACGTTCCCCCTCTCCCCATGTTAAAGGCATCTGTGGAAACAGGTTTTTTTTAATATTCGTTCATGGGATGTGGGCATCGCTGGCAAGGCCAGCATTCACTGCCCATCCCTAATTGCCCTTGAGAAGGTGGTGGTGAGCCGCCTTCTTGAACCGCTGCAGTCCGTGCGGTGAAGGTACTCCCACAGTGCTGTTAGGGAGGGAGTTCCAGGATTTTGACCCTGCGACGATGAAGGAACGGCCGATATACTTCCAAGTCAGGATGGTGTGTGGCTTGGCGGAAGATTTTGAGGTTCAGTCACCGTCAGCTTCCCTTATCCAGCATGAAACGTATTGGGGTTATCATTCCCATTGGCAGAATTAACGCAACTCACAGCGACAGCGACAAGCAATTACCAGGCATCAATGCCCAACTGGATTGCTTCTTTACAATGTCCTATTCACTGATGGATGACAAAACCACATAATCCATATCACAAGATGGCACAATGCACATGCAGGCTTTATTTATTTATAGCCCTCGAATGTTTCTGATGCACTTTTGGCCATCTAAAAATACCAGGTAAAGTACCACAAGGGGACTCCGAGACGTGCTGAATACGTCACTGTTCTTTCAACCTTGGCAAGGCGGACTGAATCCATCCCCGACAGTAAGGATTCTAAGTGAAGTGATACCTCCGTGCAGCACTTCCTATTCCTGCAATTTCTCCCCCCACCCCCCACCATCCAATCACCACCTCCCCCGCCCAACAATTAAGTTCAGTCCCAACACTCATGAAATCGGAGTGCTAACCAGCTCCAGCATTGTGTGGTGGATAACTCAAGGTCAAACTTTCTTATGGTCTTACGATATTTAATTTTCCTATTTTTAAAATTTGTTCCTGGAATGTGGGCGTCGCTGGCAAGGCCAGCATTTATTGCCCGTCCCTAATTGCCCTTGAGAAGGTGGTGGCGAGCTGCCTTCTCGAACCGCTGCAGTCCGTGTGGTGAAGGTACTCCCACAGTGCTGTTAGGGAGGGTGCTCCAGGATTTTGACCCAACGACAATGAAGGAACGGCGATATATTTCCAAGTCAGGATGGTATGTAACTTGGAGGGGAACTTGCAGGTGATGGTGTTCCCATATGCCTGCTGCCCTTGTCCTTCTAGGTGGTAGAGGCAATGACTATCTCCAACAAGAGAGTCTAACCACCGCCCCTTGACATTCAACGGCATTACCATCGCCGAATCCACCACCATCAACATCCTGGGCGGTCACCATTGAGCAGAAACTTAACTGGACCAGCCACATAAATACTGTGGCTACAAGAGCAGGTCAGAGGCTGGGTATTCTACGACGAGTGTCTCACCTCCTGACTCCCCAAAGCCTTTCCACCATCTACAAGGCATAAGTCAGGAGTGTGATTCAATACTCTTCACTTGCCTGGAAGAGTGCAGCTTCAACAACACTCAAGAAGCTCAACACCATCCAGGACAAAGCAGCCCGCTTGATTGGCACCCCATCCACCACCTTAAACATTTACTCCCTCCACCACCGGCGCACCGTGGCTGCAGTGTGTACCATCTACAAGATGCATTGCAGCAACTCGCCAAGGCTACTTCGGCAGCACCTCCCAAACCCACGATCTCTTCCACCTAATAGGACAAGGGCAGCAGGTGCATGGGAACACCATCACCTGCAAGTTCCCCTCCAAGTTACACCCCATCCTGACTTGGAAATATATCGCCATTCCTTCATCGTCGCTGGGTCAAAATCCTGAAACTCCCTCCCTAACAGCACTATCGGAGTACCTTCAACACATGGACTGCAGCGGTTCAAGAGGGCGGCTCATCACCACCTTCTCAAGGGGAATTATGGATGGGCAATAAATGCTGGGCCTTGTCAGTGACGCCCACATCCCAGGAACAAATAAAAAAAGGTTGTGGGTTTGTGAGTTGCTGTCGAAGAAGACTTGGCAAGTTTCTGCAGTGCATCTCGTAGATGGTGCACACTCCAGCCACCAGTGGTGGAGGGAGTGAATGTTTAAGGTGGTGATTGGTGTCCCAATCAAAGGTAGTTTAGATAAGCTCTGATAGAAGAAAGACAGACAGACAGACTTGCGTTTATGTAGCGCCTTTCACAATCTTAGACCATCCCAAAGCACTTTGCAGGCAATGAAGTACTTTTGAAGTGTAGTCACTGTTGTAGGAAACGCGGCAGCCAATTTGTGCACAGCAAGGTCCCACAAACAGCAATGTGATAAGACCAGATAATCTGGGGTTTTTTTACGTGATGTTGGATGAGGGATAAATATTGGCCAGGACACCGGGGATAATTTCTCTGAGAGAGAGGGGCAGACGGGGCCTCGGTTTAACATCTCAACCAGACGGCACCTCTGACAGTGTAGCACACCCTCAGTACTGTACTGGAGTGTCAGCCTGGATTTTGTGCTTGAGCCTCTGGAGTGGGCCCAAAACCTTACCATACAACCTTCTGACCCAGAGGCAAGAGCTCTACCCACTGTGCCATGGCTGGCGCCTATCATTTTAATGATAGCTTTAAAATACGATTTTTTTTTCTCCTTGTTGACTAAACCTGAAGCCCTGAAATATGCAAGGAAAGCAGAAATGAAACACTACTTCCTATTTTGGGATTTTCGATAAACTTTGCCTCTTTAGTAAGGAGGTTTTCAATTTCATCTCTATGCTATTGCGTCAGAGCCCATGACCTTTGTAACAATAGCAGGCCCATCAACATCTGAAAAGAGAAAACAGTTTCAGATGGAGGCCCTTCATCTGTCCGAAACGTTAACCTATAAGAACATAAGAAATAGGGAGCAGAAGTCGGCCATTCGGCCCCTCGAGCCTGCTCCGCCATTCAATAAAATCATGGCTGATCTGATCTTGGCCTCAACTCCACTTTCCCGCCCGCTCCCCATAACCCTGGACTCCCCTGTAGCTCAAATATCTGTCTATCTCCGCCTTGAATATATTCAATGACTCAGCCTCCACAGCTCTCTGGGGTAGAGAATTTCAAAGATTCACAACCCTCTGAGAGAAGAAATTCCTCCTCATCTCCGTCTTAAATGGGCGACCCCTTATTCTGAAACTATGCCCCTAGTTCTAGATTCCCTTATCGGATAATGGAAGACATGCTGGAGTTTTCTAGTATTCATGGTTTGACTTCTGATTTCCAGTTTTTTGTTCCTTTTTATTTAATGTCATATATGCCGAGGCTCAGCGGGCAGCACTCACGCCTCTGAGTCAGTAGGTTGTGGGTTCAAGTCCCACCCCAGGGACTTGAGGGGAAAAAAATCAAGGTTGACACTCCAGTGCAGTACTGAGGGATGAGACATTAAACCGACGTGGACAGTCTCAGGTGGACGTAAAAGATCCCATGGCACTATTTCGAAGAAGAGCAGGGGAGTTTTCCCCGGTGCCCTGGCCAATATTTATCCCTCAACCAACCATCGCTATATAAAAAAAACAGATCATCTGATCGTTGCAACATTGCTGTTTGTGGGAGCTTGCTGTGCGCAAACGGCGTTTCCTGAATTACAACAGTGACTACACTTCCAAAAAATACTTAACTGGCTCTAAAGCGCTTTGGGACGTTCCGGAGGTCATAAAAGGTGCTATATAAATGCAATTCTTTCAAGTCTGTTTTTTGGGTCCATATCACACCAGTACGGTACCAAACCTCCACACTACCTGTGACAGAGAGGGTCCACAGAGGCACATATTACAGGGCTTGTAATTAACTGGCAACGGTTGAGTGTCTCCAAATAAACCAACAAAAGGATATCATGTAATCATAGAATCACAGAAATTTACAGCACAGAAGGAGGCCATTCGGCCCATCTTGTCCATGCCGGCCGACAAAGAGCTATCCACCCTAATCCCACTTTCCAGCACTTGGTCCGTATCCTTGTAGGTTACGGCACTTCAAGTGCACATCCAAGTATTTTTTAAATGTGATGAGGGTTTCTGCCTCTACCACCCTTTCAGGCAGTGAGTTCCAGACCTCCACCATTCTCTGGGGTGAAAACATTTCTCCTCAAATCCCCTCTAAACCTCCGACCAATTACTTTAAATCTGTGCCCCCTGGTTATCGACCCCTCTGCTCAGGGAAATAGTTCCTTCCTATCCACTCTATCTAGGCCCCTCATCATTTTGTACACCTCAATTAAGTCTCCCCTCAGCCTCCTCTGAAAACAACCCCAGCCTATCCAAACTTTCCTCATAGCTAAAATTCCCCAGCCCAGGCCACATCCTCGTAAATCTCCTCTGCACCCTTTCTAGTGCAATCACATCCTTCCTGTAATGCGGTGACCAGACCTACATGCAGTACTCTAGCTGCGGCCTAACTAGCGTTTTATACAGTGCACGCATAACCTCCCTGCTCTTGTATTCTATGTAACCCGAGGAAAGACGCTCAGGACTAACTTTAAAAAAAAAGAAATGTGCATTTCATTGAATTAAATCTTCAGAATACTCTTCCTTCCACGAGTTCATCGTGCTACAAGAACATAAAAGTGTCAGCGGGTGGTGCAGCAAATTGGTGTGACTGCATGAAGGAGCAGTCGGGGTGATCTAGAATTCCGGGCACGTCGAGCTCCTGATTGAAATTGGGCCACACTGGAAAGCAGCCCAGTAGAGACGAGGCGCTTTCCCACCAGGGAAGGGAAAAAATGAATTTGCAATTTATATGGAAGGCCGTTTCACGTCCTCAGGACATCCCAAAGTATTTGGCAACCAACTGGAAGTGCAGTCACTCTGCTGACATTGCTAATTACACACAGCAGGTTGGGACAAACAACAGCTGAGAGGAACGACCAGTTGGTCTGGTTTTATTTTTAGTCATGATGCGGAGATGCCGTTGTTGGACTGGGGTGGACAAATGTGAGAAGTCGCACAACACCAGGTTATAGTCCAACAGTTTTATTTGAAATCACAAGCTTTCGGAGCGCTGCTCCTTCGTCAGGTGAGCAGCGCTCCGAAAGCTTGTGATTTCAAATAAAACTGTTGGACTATAACCTGGTGTTGTGCGACTTCTCACATTTTTCAAACTGTACCATGGGATCGTTTCCGTCCCACCTGAACAAGCAGGCCGGGGACTCAGTTTACCAACCTATCTGAAAGACGGCACCTCTGACAATGCAGCACTCCCTCAGAACGGCAATGAAGCATCAGCCTAGATTACATAACACAGGAATTAAAAAACAGAAAATGCTGGAAATACTCAGCAGGTCAGGCAGCGTCTTTGGAGAGAGAGAAACAGAGTTAATTTTTCAGGTCGATGACCCTTTCTGACGATCCAACATCCACAGATGCTGCCAGACCTGCCGAGTATTTCCAGCATCTTCTGTTTTTATTTCAGATTTCCAGCATCCGCAGCATTTTGCTTCTGACTCGTGAGGCAAGAGTGCTACCGACTTGAGCCAAGCTGACACATAACCCATGGTGAAATGAGCTCGCATCAGTGACAGAGTGCTACCAGCTCAAGCATAAAAATAGATCAGCCTCTCGCCTTAAAGCTGGGGTTGTTCTCCTTAGAGCGGAGGAGGTTAAGAGGAGATTTAATGGAGGCGTTCAAAATCATGAAGGGTTTTGACAGAGTAAATAAGGAGAAACTGTTTCCACTGGCAGGAACATTGGTAACCAGAGGACACAGGTTTAAGATAATTGGCAAAAGAACCAGAGGGGAGATGAGGAGGATTTTTTTTTTTTACGCAGTGAGTTGTTGTGATCTGGAACGCGCTGCCTGAAAGGGCGGTGGAAGCAGATTCAACAGTAACTTTCAAAAGGGAATTGGATAAATACTTGAAGGGGAAACAATTGCGGGGCTATCGGTGAAGTAGCAGGGGGGAGCGGGACGAACTGAACAGTTCTTTCAAAGAGCCGGCACAGGCACGATGGGCCGAATGTAGGATTCTATGACAAAAGGGAAATTTTGGACCCTACTCACCTTTCTCTGTGCACGAGTATTTTACTTCAGTGTTTTCTGCTGTTTTCATTTGGTCTCAAATGCTGAATGACTAAGTGGGCTCTGCTACAAAGGTGATGCCAACTGGCTATTTATAGAAATCCTGTTTGTGGAATAATACATTTCCTGGCAAACGAATTGCATATTCGGCTATAGCCAGAGACGTTTCAGTAACATGGAGGAGGTGCATCACTGGTGTGTGGCATTACCTTGGAGCGCGTCTCCACAACTACACATTCACTTTATGAAATATTCCACATTGATCGCACTCCATTTTACTTGCTTCTCATTTTACACGGAAGTTTACAGCACAGAAACAGGCCATTCGGCCCAACAGGTCCGTGCCGGTGTTTATGCTCCACACAAGCCTCCTCCCACCCCTCTTCATCTCACCCTATCACCATAACCTTCTATTCCTTTCTCCCTCATGTGATTATCTCACTTCCCCTTAAAGGCCTCTATGCTAGTCGTCTCAACCATTCCCTGTGGTAGCGAGTTCCACATTCTCACCACTCTCTGGGTCAAGAAGTTTTTCCCCCCTATTGGATTTATTAGTGACTATCTTATATTTATGGCCTCTAGATTTGGATTCCCCCACAAATGGAAACATCTTCTCTACGTCTACCCTATCAAATCCCTTCATAATTTTAAAGACCTCTATCAGGTCACCCCTCAGCCTTCTCTTTTCTAGAGAAAAGAGCCCCAGCCTGTTCAACCTTTCCTGATAGGTATATCCTCTCAGTTCTGGTGTCATCCTTTCTTGCATAATTTTGTTGGAAATTAGACGAACCACACGAGACACACATAAAAAATAATACTAACTCCCCTCCCAATATCCAGGAATGGCCTCAGCAAAGAAAGAAAGACCTGCATTTGAACAGCAAGGAAGTTATGGTAAACCTTTATAAATCACTGGTTAGGCCTCAGCTGGAGTATTGTGTTCAATTCTGGGCACCGCACTTTAGAAAGAACATCAAGGCCTTGGAGAGGGTGCAGAGGAGATTTACTAGCACGGTACCAGGGATGTGGGACTTCAGTTATGTAGAGAGACTGGAGAAGCTGGGATTGTTCTCCTTCGAGCAGAGAAGGTTAAGGGGAAGATTTGATGGAGGTGCTCAAAATCATGAGGGATTTTGATAAGAGTAGATAGGGGGAAACTGTTTGCACTGACAGGAGAGGCAGTAACCAGGGGATACAGATTTAAAATAATTGGCAAAAAAGGCCAGGGAAAGTAGATGAGGAGAATTTTTTTTAAGCAGCGAGCTGTTATGACCTGGAATGCGCTGCCTGAAAGGGTGGTGGAAGCAGATTTAACAGTAACATTCAAAAGGAAATTGAATCGCTAACTGAAAATGAAAAATTTGCAGGGATATGGTGAAGTAGCAGGGGGGGAGCGGGACTATTTGGATAGCTCTTCCAGAGAGCCAGCACTGGCATGATGGGCCGAATGGCCCTCTTCTGAGCTGTATGATTCTATGATTTTATCATATCACTCAGAAACATTCCAAAGTGCTTCACACGCAATTAATTTCTTTGAGGTGCAATGTTATCACGTGGGCAGTGTTAACACTGCCTCTATGAAATTACCCTGAAATCTGCATTGTTCTAATGATAAAAATACAATTTTACAAATCTTTATTCATACTTGTATTTCCTCATACCAGCAGCATCCAAGGGATTCTGGGGGAAAATTCAGTTGGTTGCGCCTCCCGTTAGCGCCTTAAGAGGGCGCTAATGGGGCGCAAAGCATCTAGCGCCCAGGCGCAGCGAAGTTTGCGCCGCTCGCGAAATTAACTAGACATTTTGCGGCGATGCTAAACACTACCGCCAAGATCTCCTGCGCCGGTAGACCGTGACGTCAGTCGAGTGCGCAACGCCCCGGTATCGCCCCGGAGCGGAAATTGAGTGGCGCCCCCTGCCTTACCGCCTGACGCTAGCAACGACAGGTTGAGGGGAGCGTTTTGCAGTCATGAAGGGACTGGGGGAGCGCAATTTAAAGGTGACCGCTTCCTGCCTTTTATTGTTGGTGCCATTTTTGAACCATGCATTCTGACAGAGAGCGAGAGAGACTTCTGGAGAGATTCAACGTTGTGTAAAGGAGTTTTGGGTACTGAGCAGCACTTTGCAGGTTCATTTTGATTTGCCATTCCTTGTATCGATTTAGAAGAGACTGTGGGGGCTGCACTCTGAGCTCTTTGCCTGGTACTCTCCATTGTTCTTTCCAGCAGATTTGATGTGCAAGTCTCTCCAGGCCGAGATTCAAGGCTGCAATGAGCAGGATGTGGATCGAAAGCAAGATTAACCATCCCCTTTAAGAACTGGCCCGCGCCATTGTGTGTGTGTTCCATTGCTGACTGACATCACATGAGCTTCGCCAGCGCTCTGAGGTAGCGCCTCGCTCCTCGGCCTTTGCGCCTTAAGACAGGTGTGAAGCGCCTGATTTAGCGCTCCAATCACTACCAGGGGCGATAAAAGTCAAGTTTGCAGTCGGTGGCGATAATTAGCGCCGGGCGCTAATCTTTGCACCTGGCCGATAATTGCGCCCCAAATGGGGCAATACTGAATTTCTCCCCCTCTATGTTTTAGCTTCTCTAAAGCCTCAATATCCTTCCTACAATGTTGAGCCCAATACTGCCCTATAGTCCAAACGCAGATTGGGTGACCGCTTTGCGAAACACCTCCGTTCAGTCCATAAGGGGGACCCCGAGCTCCCGGTGGCCTGTCACTTTAATTCTCCGCTCCACTCCCACTCTGACCTCACCGTCCTCGGCCTATTACACTGTTCCACGGAAGCGCAGCGTAAGCTCGAGGAACAGCACCTCATCTTTCGTTTAGGCACCCTACAGCCTTCTGGACTCAACATCGAGTTCAACAATTTTAGATCATAACCTCGGCCCCTATCACATTTATATTTTATTTTTTCATCCACCCTTTTGTTTGGCCCCCCCCCTTTTTTTTTCCTCCCAGAAGCTGGCAGCTGTGCTTCATTCTGCCAGTGCATTTCACACTTCATCTAGCCTCAACCTGTCACATTAACACCTCCTCTTGCCTTGATTATCTCTTAATGTCTCTCAATATCTCTTAATCTCTCCTTTTGTTCTTTCATCCCCTCCCCCTTTTCCCAGCTTTATACTTGCTTTAAATCTATTTCATTTCCTGCTTTTTTCCAGTTCTGACGAAAGGTCTTCGACCTGAAACGTTAACTCTGTTTCTCTCTCCACGGATGCTGCCTGGCCTGCTGAGTTTTTCCAGCCTTTTCTGTTGTTATTACTGCCCTATAGTCTTCCGACTGAGGTCTTATTAAAGGTGTTAGGTAGATTTAATAGAGGCGTTCAAAATCATGAGGGGTTTTGATGGAGGAGAAACTGTTTCCACTGGTAGAAGGGTCGGTAACCAGAGGTCTCAGGTGACCGACAAAAGAGCCAGAGATGAGATGAGGAGATTTTTTTTTTACTCAGCCAGTTGTTACGATCTGGAATGCTCTGCCTGAATGGGCGGTGGAAGCAGATTCAATAATAACTTTCAGAAGGGAATTGGTTAAGTGCATGAAGAGGAGAAAATTGCAGGGCTATGGGGAAAGAGCAGGGCAGTGGGGACACGATGGGCCAAATGGCCTCCTTCTGTGCTGTATTATTCTATGATCCTACATTATACAGGCTCATCATTACCTCGACTTTTATCTTCTATACCTCTAGTGATAAAAACTAGAATTGTATTAGCTTTTTCTTATGGCCTCATCAACTCAAAGTGCTGCCTTTAATATCCTGTGAACCCATAAGCCCAAATCCCTCTGCTCTTTCACAGTACTAAGCCTACTTCCATTCAGAGTATAATCACTTCTGTTTTTTTTACCAAAATGCATCACGTCACATTTACTGACAATGAATTCCATCTGTCACTTTAATCCCATTTGCCCATCTTATAAATATCCCTTTGCAGCTTGCTTTGGTCTCAAAGAATGCATTTTGGTCTCATCTGTCAATTCCGACACTACTCACTCTAGACCTATATGCAAATCATTGATATACACAGTGAACGGAACTGGCTGCAAAACTGAGCCCCCTGGGACATCCCTACCTACATCTAACCACACTGAAAACACTGCCCTTAACTCGTACTCTCGGTTTTCTTCCTGCTAACCAAATTTTTAATGCAGTTTGCTATCCTGCCCCCTAATTCCACATCCCTTAATCTTATCTAATAATCTCCTGTGTGATACCTTGTCAAAGGCTTTCCTAAGGTCCATGTAGACTACATCCACTGCATCTACCATGCCGGTTACCTCCTCAAAGAATTCTAAGGTTTGTTAATCGCTTTCGAAAATCATCGCTTTTGAAATCCAAAAGCAAAATGCTGCGGATGCTGAAAATCCGACAGCTACCTGGACTACACTTCCTCCCACCCCGCTCCCTGTAAGGACTCTATCCCATTCTCCCAGTTTCTCCGTCTCCGTCGCATCTGTTCTGACGACGCCACCTTCCACATTAGTACTTCCGATATGTCTTCCTATTTCCTCAACCGAGGATTCCCCTCTACCGTGGTTGACATGGCCCTCGACCGTGTCCGTTCCATCTCCCGCACTTCTGCTCTCACCCCTTCCCCTCCCTCCCAGAACCACGATAGGGTTCCCCTTGTTCTCACCTTTCACCCCACCAGCCTCCACATTCAACAGATCAACCGCCGCCATTTCTGCCACCTCCAGCGCAATCCCACCACCAAACACATCTTCCCTCCCCTTTCAGCATTCCGAAGGGACCGCTCCCTCCGCGACAACCTGGTCCACTCCTCAATCACCCCCAACACCCACTCCCCTTCCCATGGCACCTTCCCGTGCAAGCACAGGAGATGCAACACCTGCCCTTTAACCTCCTCCCTTCCCACTGTCCAGGGCCCCAAACACTCCTTCCAGGTGAAACAGCGATTTACTTGTACTTCTTGCAATTTAGTATACTGTACTCGCTGCTCACGATGCGGTCTCCTCCACATTGGGGAGACCAAACGCAGGTTGCGGAACACCTCCGTTCAGTCCGTAAGCGTGACCCCGAGCTTCCAGTCGCCTGTCACTTTAATTCTCCGCTCCACTCCCACTCTGACCTCTCTGTCTTCAGCCTCTTACACTGTTCCAACGAAGCTCAACACAAGATCGAGAAACAGCACCTCATCTTTTGATTGGGCACTTTACAGCCTTCTGGACTCAACATCGAGTTCAACAATTTCAGACCATAACCTCTGGCCCTATTTTTTCAGATGGCAGCTGTTGATGATTCTGCCATTCCCATTTACACCTCTTCTAGACTCATCTTTTGTTTCTTTACTTGTCCCATTACCATCTCCTTTTGCTTTGTACAATCATACCATTTGTCATTTAATCTCTCCTGCCTTCCACCCTATCACAGACCTTCCCTTTTGTTCTTTCCTCCCCTTCCCCCTTTCCCTGCCCCTACACCTGTTTAAAATCTGTTCCATCTCCAGCTTTTTCCAGTTCTGATGAAGGGTCATCGACCTGAAACGTTAACTCTGTTTCTCTCACCACAGATGCTGCCTGACCTGCTGAGTATTTCCAGCTTTTGAAATCTACGTTGGCCACTTCTAACTATTTTCTCTTTATCTAAATGCGTGGCCATTTCATCCTTAATTAGAGATTCTAAAATTTGCCTACCACAGATGTTGAACAAACTGGCCTGTAATTACCCAAATTAGCTCTAACTCCTTTTTTTAAATGGCTATTACAATGGGAGCTTTTTAGTCCTCTGGCACACATCCACACCCAATAAAGTCTATAATTACAAGGGCCTCAGTTATTTACTACCACAGGACTCTAGGATGCATCTCATCAGTGTCCTGCTACTTTGTTTGCCTTTAGCCTCACTAACTTAGTTAAAATTTTCCTTTTATCCATCATAATCGCCTCGCTCTCAAGCCCTTCATAATTCACCTTCTCTCCGATACCCTTCTCTTTAGAGAAGATGATCAAGCACTTCATAATTGCAAAGTATTTCTTCTTTCAGATGCTATGGAACTGCAGGGTATTTGGAGCTTTTTCAATGTTTCTTTTTCAGATTTCCATCATTTGGCAGTTTTTCTTTAACTGCACTTACATTCTTTTAGCTGAGTTTTCACATTTAATTTTGTAACTACTTGAGGGCATCCAAAGTTCTGCCCTAATCGCACCAAGTTCTGTTCACCCATCACCCCCTGTGCTCGCTGACCTTCATTGGCTCCCGGCCCGGCAACGCCACAAATATAAAATTCTCATCTTTGTTTTTCAAATCCCTCCATGGCCTCACCCCCTCCCTATCTCTGTTACCTCCTCCAGCCCTCCAACTCTCCGCGATCTCTGCTCTCCTTGAATTCTGGCCTCTTGAGCATCTCCAATTTTCGGCGCTCCACTATTGGAGGCCCTTCATTAAGTGTCAGCTTGGCTCAGTCACCTCTAATTCAGAAGGTTGAAGGTTCAAGCCCAGGACTTGAGCACATAATGTAGGCTGGCACTTCAGTAGGGCATTCACCTGAAAGACGGCACCTCAGTACTGCACTGGAGTGTCAGCCTAGATTTTGTGCTTTACTGGCTGGAGTGGGGCTTGAACCCACAACCTTCTGACTCAGAGGTGAGAGTGCTACTTCTGAACCACGGCTGACATGGTAATATTTTTATATTAAAGTGTTACCATGTCGCTACCTTAAAAAAACCTCTTTGAGAGGATTAAGGTTGGAATTTCAAGGGAGCCAAACAGATGAGAAGATCCCAGGTTTAATTCCTGGCCCGTCTCAAGAGACAATGTCAGTCAGGAAGCTGTAAAGGGAGCTCGACGACAGCCAGGTTTTCCCCCTCACAACTGCTAGCTAATGGTCCGTGCTGCGTGGGTGTTGGATGAGGACAGGTTAGCCTGGTGAATAGCCCGCCAACAGTCGAAGCTCACGTGTGAGGAATGAGCGAGGTACGGAAGGGCAATCAGCACTCATAGGAATTGCCAGACGATAAACGACCAAGGTCCACCTACTTCACCTAGGTCTCATGATACAACGATAATGGGATAGAAACATAGAAACATAGAAAATAGGTACAGGAGTAGACCATTCGGTCCTTCGAGCCTGCACCGCCATTCAATGCGTTCATGGCTGAACATGCTACCTCAGTACCCCATTCCTGCTTTCTCGCCATACCCCTTGATCCCCTTAGTTGTGAGTGTTATATCTAACTCCCTTTTGAATATATTTAGCGAACTGGCCTCAACAACCTTCTGTGGTAGAGAATTCCATAGATTCACCACTCTCTGGGTGAAGAAGTTCCTCCTCAGCTCAGTCCTAAATGGCTTCCCCTTAATCCTTAGACTGTGACCCCTGGTTCTAGTTTTCCCTACCATTGGGAACATTCTGCCTGCATCTAATTTGTCTAAACCAGTCAGGATTTTAAATGTCTCTATAAGATCCCCCCTCATTCTTCTGAACTCCAGAGGATACAAGTTCAGTTGACCCAATCTTTCTTGATATGTCAGTCCGGCCATCCCAGGAATCAATCTAGTGAACCTTCGCTGCACTCCCTCAATAGCAAGAATGTCCTTCCTTAAGTTAGGAGACCAAAACTGCGCACAATACTCCAGGTGTGGCCTCACCAAGGCCCTG
Organism: Squalus acanthias; assembly: GCA_030390025.1. Classification (NCBI taxonomy): domain Eukaryota; kingdom Metazoa; phylum Chordata; class Chondrichthyes; order Squaliformes; family Squalidae; genus Squalus; species Squalus acanthias. The sequence continues at coordinate 254,554,296 of CM059425.1, forward strand.
TACAACTGTAGCATCACCTCCCTACTCCTGTACTCAAATCCCCTTGCTATGAAGGCCATCATTCCGTTTGCTTTCTTGACTGCCTGCTGCACTTGCATTCCCACCTTCAGTGACTGATGTACCATGATGCCCAGGTCTCGTTGCACGTCCCCTTTCCCTAATCTGCCACCATTCAGGTAATAGTCCGCCTCTCTATTTTTACCACCAAAGTGGATAACCTCACATTTATCCACATTGTACTTCATCTGCCATACATTTGCCCATTCACCCAACCTGTCCAAGTCACTCTGTAGCCTCCTAGCATCCTCCTCATTGTTCACACTGCCTCCCAATTTAGTGTCATCCGCAAATTCGTCCAAATCATTAATATATAATGTAAACAGCTGGGGTCCCAGCACCGAACCCTGCGGTACCCCGCTGGTCACTGCCTGTCATTCTGAAAAGTACCCATTTACTCCTACTCTTTGTTTCCTGTGTGCCAACCAGTTCTCAATCCACGTCAACACATTACCCCCAATCCCATGTGCTTTAACTTTGCTCACCAATCTCTTGTGTGGGACCTTGTCGAAGGCCTTCTGAAAGACCAAATACACCACATCTACTGGTTCCCCCCTGTCCACCCTATTGGAAACATCCTCAAAAAATTCCAGAAGATTTGTCAAGCATGATTTCCCTTTCACAAATCCATGCTGACTTGGACCTATCATGTCGCCACTTTCCAAATGGTCTGTTATGACATCTTTAATAATTGCTTCCATCATTTTACCCACGACCGATGTCAGGCTGACCGGTCTATAATTCCCTGCTTTCTCCCTCCCTCCTTTTTTAAAAAGAGGGGTTACATTGGCCACCCTCCACTCCATCGGAACTGATCCAGAGTCTAAGGAATGTTGGAAAATGATCGTCAATGCATCCACTATTTCCAAGGCCACCTCCTTAAGTACTCTGGGATGCAGACCATCAGGCCCCGGGGATTTTTCAGCCTTCAGTCCCATCAATTTCCCCAATACCTTTTCCCGACTAATAATGATTTCCCTCAGCTCCTCCCTCTTACCAGATCCTCTGACCCCTTTTATTTCCGGCAGGTTGTGCGTGTCCTCCACAGTAAACACCGAACCAAAGTGCTTGTTCAATTGATCTGCCATTTCCTTGTTCCCCATTACGACTTCCCCTGTTTCCGACTGCAGGGGACCTACGTTTGTTTTTACTAACCTCTTTCTTTTTACATATTTATAGAAGCTTTTGCAGTCCATTTTAATGTTCTCTGCAAGCTTCCTTTCATATTTTATTTTCCCTGCCCTAATCAAACCCTTCGTCCTCCTCTGCTGAGTTTTGAAGTTCTCCCAGTCCCCGGGTTTGCTGCTACTTCTGGCCAATTTGTATGCAACTTCCTTGGTTTTAATACTATCCCTGATTTCCCTTGTTAGCCATGGTTGAGCCACCTTCCCTTTTTTATTTTTACGCCAGACCGGGATGTACAATTGTTGTAGTTCATCCATGCGATCTCTAAATGTCTGCCATTGCCCTTCCACTGATAGCCCCTTAAATATCGCCTATAATGGAGTTGTTGACTAATCCGAGACTGTACCCCGGCAAGGAGTCAATGCCTTCGAGAAAAGGAAGAAGAGAAGGGAGAAGGCTGGCGAACGAAGGGGAAGGAGGAAAAAAAATTACAGGCAAGGGCAAGCTCAGTAAATGGACACTCTAACAACTTATCATCAGGCTGCGGTGTTAGCCGTGGCTCAGTTGGTAGCACTCCTGCCCCCCCCGAATCAGAAGGTTGTGGGTTCAAGTTCCACTCCAGGGACTTGAGCACATAATCTAGGCTGACACTCCAGTGCAGTGCTGAGGGAGCGCTGCACTGTCGGAGGTGCCGTCTTTCGGATGAGACGTTAAACCGAGGCCCCGTCTGCCCTCTCGGGTAAAAGATCCCACGGCACTATTTTTTGTAGAAGAGCAGGAGAGGTTTCCCCGGTGTCCTGGCCAATATTTATCCCTCAACCTACATCGCTAAAAAAAAATTATCTGGTCATTATCACATTGTATTCTGTGCACAAATTGGCTGCTGCATTTCCTACATTACATCAGCGACTACACTTTAAAAAGTACTGAATTGGCTGTAAAACTCTTTGGGACGTCCTGAGGTTGTGAAAGGCGCTATGTAAATGCAAGTCGTTCTTGGTTTCTTTACATGGGGCCCCCCACAGATTAAACTGTTGATTATTAGCAACTCCATATTTTTAAATGTCTAATCTGCCCTTTGGTACTATGGAAATTGACCTTGGCATTCATAGGCTTTAGCTGCAAAAAGGAAACGTTTGGTCGGTAACCAGAGGACTCCAACTAAAAGACACTCAGCAAAAGAGCCAGAGGGGAGATGAGGAGAATTTTTTTTAAGTAGCGCGCTGTAATGATCTGGAACACACTGCCTGAAAGGGTGGTTAGAAGCAGATTCAATAGTAACTTTCAAAAAGTGAAATTGAATAAACACTTGAAAGGAAAGAAACTGCAAGGCTATGGGGGAAAGAGCAGGGGGAGTGGGACTAATTGGAGAGCTCTTTCGAAGAGCGTTCACAGGCACGATGGGCCGAATGGCCTCTTTCTGCAATGTATGATTCTACGATGCACGCATCAAACATTTGCACACTAACATTCGCACAACACAATTTCAAGGACACATCGTGGCAGTAAAGCATTGCTGTCGCCTCCAGAAATGAGGCAGGCCTGTTAATTTACGAGCTGTGAGCGACTTGGAATTTGCCTCATCATTTCACAAAACCTGTTCTTCCAGATAACCTCACACCCCGGACAAAACGGTCGCGTGGCCTAATGGATAAGGCGTCTGACTTCGGTTGCGAATCCTTCAGTTATCAGCTCATTAAATATATTTAAGAGGGAATTAGATATATTTCTACAGGCAAAAGGGGTTAAGGGTTACGGAGAGAAGGCGGGGACGGGATACTGAATTGGAGGATCAGCCATGATCTCATTAAATGGCGGAGCAGGCTCGAAGGGCCGGATGGCCTACTCCTGCTCCTATCTTCTATGTATCTATGTATCTATGTAAAACTTCAATCCAATGCCCGGTTCAATTACATAGAAACATAGAAACATAGAAAATAGGTACAGGAGTAGACCACTCGGTCCCTCGAGCCTGCACCGCCATTCAATGCGTTCATGGCTGAACATGCTACCTCAGTACCCCATTCCTGCTTTCTCGCCATACCCCTTGATCCCCCTAGTTGTGAGTGTTATATCTAACTCCCTTTTGAATATATTTAGCGAACTGGCCTCAACAACCTTCTGTGGAAGAGAATTCCATAGATTCACCACTCTCTGGGTGAAGAAGTTCCTCCTCAGCTCAGTCCTAAATGGCTTCCCCTTAATCCTTAGACTGTGACCCCTGGTTCTAGTTTTCCCTACCATTGGGAACATTCTGCCCGCATCTAATTTGTCTAAACCAGTCAGGATTTTAAATGTCTCTATAAGATCCCCCCTCATTCTTCTGAACTCCAGAGGATACAAGTTCAGTTGACCCAATCTTTCTTGATATGTCAGTCCGGCCATCCCAGGAATCAATCTAGTGAACCTTCGCTGCACTCCCTCAATAGCAAGAATGTCCTTCCTTAAGTTAGGAGACCAAAACTGCGCACAATACTCCAGGTGTGGCCTCACCAAGGCCCTGTACAACTGCAGCATCACCTCCCTACTCCTGTACTCAAATCCCCTTACTATGAAGGCCATCATTCCGTTTGCTTTCTTGACTGCCTGCTGCACTTGCATTCCCACCTTCAATGACTGATGTACCATGATGCCCAGGTCTCGTTGCACCTCCCCTTTCCCTAATCTGCCACCATTCAGGTAATAGTCCGCCTCTCTATTTTTACCACCAAAGTGGATAACCTCACATTTATCCACATTGTACTTCATCTGCCATACATTTGCCCATTCACCCAACCTGTCCAAGTCACTCTGTAGCCTCCTAGCATCCTCCTCATTGTTCACACTGCCTCCCAATTTAGTGTCATCCGCAAATTTGGAGATATTACATTTAATCCCTTCGTCCAAATCATTAATATATAATGTAAACAGCTGGGGTCCCAGCACCGAACCCTGCGGTACCCCGCTGGTCACTGCCTGCCATTCTGAAAAGTACCCATTTACTCCTACTCTTTGTTTCCTGTGTGCCAACCAGTTCTCAATCCACGTCAACACATTACCCCCAATCCCATGTGCTTTAACTTTGCTCACCAATCTCTTGTGTGGAACCTTGTCGAAGGCCTTCTGAAAGTCCAAATACACCACATCTACTGGTTCCCCCCTGTCCACCCTATTGGAAACATCCTCAAAAATTGGTACATACAAGAGCAACATACTGTCAAAGCTGAGCGAATGGCCTGTACACACAAACAAGCTTATCTGCAGCTGATCTAGCTAATCTTCAACGGTGTTGCTCACAGGTAGACTGGGGCCTGGTTTTTTTTTGGACTGTACAGTTATAATGCCCAGTTTCTTTGATGGCGCTATGCTTAAGCTGCTGGCTTGCAGCTTTACGACGGCTCAGGCTGGTCTAAATAGGCACACCATGGGGTCAACCAGAGGCCAATTGTTGCGGGAAGCTTCTATAGATTGGCAGTTGCTTGTAAATTCCTGGTTCCTGCTTTTGGGGAGAGAGATCAGGTACCAAGGTCTGAAAATCCAAAAGGTCATGACTGGCTTTCTTTATATACTTCTGCAACTTTGAAGTGTAACGATCAAATGCTAAACACAATCATTTTTAATGCAAATACATAAATCACTGTGGTGACGTTTTAACTAGAAGGAGGGTGAGGGAAGGGAGTAAGTATGAATGAGATGAGGATTTTTTTGTGGTTTTAATATCTCTAAGGATTGTTCCTGGGTTGACCTGGGTGTCCTTGTACACCAGTCACTGAAAGCAAACATGCAGGTGCAGCAAGCAGTTAGGAAGGCAAATGCTATGTTGGCCTTCATTGCAAGAGGATTTGAGTGCAGGAGTAAGGATGCCTTACTACAGTTACACAGGGCCTTGGTGAGACCACACCTGGAGTACTGTGTGCAGTTTTGGTCTCCTTACCTAAGAAAGGATACACTTGCCCATAGAGGGAGTGCAGCGAAGGTTCACCAGACTGATTCCTGGGATGGCAGGACTGTCGTATGAGGAAAGATTGGGTCGACTAGGCCTGTATTCACGAGAGTTTAGAAGAATGAGAGGGGATCTCATTGAAACGTATAAAATTCTGACAGGGCTAGACAGACTGGATGCAGAGAGGATGTTTCCCCTGGCTGGGGGGGTCTAGAATGAGAGGTCACAGTCTCAGGATACGAGGTAGGATATTTAGAACTGAGATGAGGAGAAATCTCTTCACTCAGAGGGTGGTGAACCTGTGGAATTCTCTACCACAGAAGGCTGTGGAGGCCAAGTCACTGAATATATTTAAGAAGGAGATAGATAGATTTCCAGGCACAAAAGGCATCAAGGGGTATGGGGAGAGAGCGGGAATATGGTATTGAGATAGAGGATCAGCCATGATCATATTGAATGGCGGAGCAGGCTCGAAGGGCCGAATGGCCCACTCCTGCTCCTATTTTTCTATGTTTCTATGTTCTCCTTAGAGCAGAGAAGGTTAAGGGGACATTTAATAGAGGTGTTCAAAATTATGAGGGGTTTTGATAGAGTAGACGGGGAGAAACTGTTTCCACTGGCAGGAGGGTCGGTAACCAGAAGACACAGATTTAAAATAATTGGCAAAAGAACAGAGGCGAGATGAGGAGAATTTTTTTTTTTTACGCCACGAGTTGTTATGATCTGGAAAGCGCTGCCTGAATTCAAGCAGATTCAATAGTAACTTTCAAAAGGGAATTGAATAAATACTCGAAAAGGAAAGAAATTGCAAGGGCTACGGGGAAAGAGCAGGGGGGTGAGTGGGACTAATTGGAGAGCACTTTCAAAGAGGCATGATGGGCCAGACGGCCTTCTTCTCTGCTGTCCGATGCTCTGCTAAATCAGTTGATTTTTGTAAACACACCGCAGTGTCACCCTCCTGTGAAAAGCTGAGCTTTGCTGCCAGGGATCTTCCAGTACTGTCGGCGGGACGAGATGGGTGAAGCCTGCCTCTGACGTTTATGTCGGCGTGGTGGAGATTTGGGCGAGCGGCGGGAGTGGTCGAATTCTAACTTACCGCCTTCCTGGTCTAGCAACCGGCCACTGGAGTTGTACCACAGAATGCGCGGCACGGGGCTCCCACTAACGTTGCAGTCGATCGTTACGCTGACCCCCTCTTTCACTATGATGTGATCCAGCCGGGACGTCACGAAAGGCACCCATCCAGCCATCCGCTCTGTCCCGTTCGCAGTGGTGTGGTTTACAGCCTGGGCAAGGGCACACAGCAAGCAGCCACAGGAGGTCAGCAGGAGAAAGCAGCATCGCAGGCTGATCGGCGTCAACATCTTCACACCACCAAGCTCTCACTTTGACCTCCTAGTCATTAATCGTGTGCGTGGGGGGATTTTATTTCCATGTTAAGATATATACAATAATTCCCACTCGGTAACAGGCTGCAGCTTGCAAGTTTCAAATGAGCCACATTCAAGTTGGTGCAACCTAGAAATTTAAAAAAAACACATATTTTAAAGGGGGTGCAAGAACAGAGAGACCTGGGGTGTTTGTGCACAAATCTTTGAAGGAAGGATGTTCTTGCCATGGAGGGAGTGCAGCGAAGATTCACCAGACTGATACCTGGGATGGCAGGAATGACGTATGAGGAGAGATTGGGTCGATTAGCCTTATATTCGCTAGAGTTCAGAAGAATGAGAGGGGATCTCATTGAAACTTATAAAATTCTAACAGGACTAGACAGACTAGATGCAGGAAGGATGTTCCCGATGGCGGGGGAGTCCAGAACCAGAGGTCACACAGTCTAAGGATAAGGGGTAAGCCATTTAGGACTGAGATGAGGAGGAATTTCTTCACCGAGAGTGGTGAACCTGTGGAATTCTCTACCACAGAAGGCAGTTGAGGCCAATTCATTAAATATATTCAAGAAGGAGTTAGATATATTTCTTAAGACTAAAGGGATCAAGGGATATGGGGAGAAGGCAGGGACAGGGTACTGAGTTTGGATGATCAGCCATGATCTCATTAAATGGCGGAGCAGGCTCGAGGGGCCGAATGGCCTACTCCTGCTCCTATCTTCTATGCTTCTATGTCAACAAAGCAGTTAATAAAGCATATGGGATCCTGGGCTTTATAACTAGAGGCAGAGAGTACAAAAGCCAGGAAGTTATGCTAAACTTATATACAGTAAAACGCTAGTTTGGCCCCAGCTGGTGACTAAAGGTCGCCACATGTAATACAAGATAGAAAAGGCAAAAAGATATGAAATATATTCTGGGCACCACACTTTAGGAAGGACATGAAGGCTTTGGAGAGGGTACAGAAGAGATTTACTAGAATGGTTCCAGGGTTGAGGGATTACACTTGCGTGGATAGGCTGGGGTTGTTCTCCTTGGAGCAGAGAAGGTTGAGAGGAGATTTGATAGAGGTGTTCAAAATCAGGAAGTGTTTAGATAGAGTAAATAAAGAGAAACTGTTTCCAGTGGCTGAGGGTCGATAACCAGAGGGCACAGATTTAAGGTGGTTGGCAAAAGAACCAGAGGCGACACAAGGAAAAACCTTTTTACACAACGAATGGTTAGGATTTGGAATGCCCTGTCTGATAGGGCGGTGGAGGCAGATTCAATAGTAGCCTTCAAAAGGGAATTGGACAAATACTTGGAGAAACAATTGCAGGGATATGGGGAAAGAGCAGGGGGGGTGGGACTGACTAGAGTGCTCTTGGAAAGAGCCGGCACAGACTCGATGGGCCGAATGGCCTCCTGCGCTGTACTAGTCTATGATTCTGTGATATATAAAGTTACCACTAGGGATCAGAACTGGGAGACCATCAAACCAAATCGGATTTTATTCCACAGAACGTGTGCCTAAACCCCCAAACAATTAAAACTGTTTTTCTCCAAAGGGAGCGAAGTGGGAGAGAGATTGGCCTTCAGAATTATTGCAATGGTTGCTTTGATTTGTTGCAACAACAAAAGTCGCCACGTGTAATATAACATATTAAATGTATTATAGCTCCACAAGATATGATAAATATTGGTTATATTGGAGGTATATGTGATATAGCTGATATATATATAAAATAGACCTATGCTATATACCAGATATAATAGCTATTGGCTATATTTAAAAGACTTGCCTTTATATAGCGCCTTTCACGACCACCGGACGTCCCAAAGCGCTTTACAGCCAATGAAGTACTTTTTGAAGTGTAGTCACTGTTGTGTAATGTAGGAAACGTGGCAGCCAATTTGCGCACAGAAAAATCCCACAAACAGCAATGTGATCATGACCAGATCATCTGTATTGGTGATGTTGGTTGGAGGGATAAATATTGGCCCCAGGACACCACCTCCCATCTTTTCTTCGAGGTGTATATTATATAGCTGATATATATATATATATAAAATAGATCTGATATCTATACTAGATATGATAAATATTGATTAGAGGTGTGTGATGATGGGACCTGTTACTAGGTTTAATGCGCTATATAAATGCAAGTTGCTGGATATCTGTAAAATATTGATACATGAAATATTGGGAGATATTAGAGATATAAATTCTATCTGTGAGATGTGTTGCAAGAACCCTTAGGTAATAATGCAGGGTTATTGAGAGTGTGGAGGTGTTGAGCCGGGTTCTCTCTCTCTCTCTTTCTCTCTCTCTCTCTATATATATATATATATCTAATGGGGAGCAGGTATCGCGGACTCGGGAACTGACAGTAAGAGTGTTACTCACCAGCTGATCACTGTCCTTTGCAGCCGCAGCACTTTGTCCTCGTTCTCCTCTCCTCTCTGCATGCACCGACCTTCGGAAAGGCAGCTTCCTCTTTTTTTTTAGCCTCTCAGTCTGTTTTTCCTTCCAGTGCATTTATTATTAAAAACAAATGTATATATATATTTCTGGAGGTATTTCTCTCGGGTTCCGTGATTGCGATCCTTCCTTTTTTTTAAAAAAAACTTGTTGCAATTTGTTTCTTTTGTTGCATTGAACATCCTTTCCCCCTGCCGTCCCTTTGCCTTTTTTTTTTTGCGTGTGTTGTTTTTGCTCCCTTCAGCTGGCGAGGAGCGGCTGCTCCTGGCCCGGCTTTGCAAGGTGACTGACAAGAGGCAGAGGCAGCGCACAGGAGCCGCCGCTGCGGTGACGGCACAGTCAGCCGCCCGGGAATCTGTGTAACCATCGTCACCGCCCCAAACTGGGCAGCGGCGCTCTGGGGGGAGGGCCCTCCACCCCCGCCCCGCAACCTGAATGAATGGCGTGTGCGCTTGCACGGTCGGCGCTGCCCCCCCTCACCCGGGAATCTGAATAATCCAAATGCGCGCACACGCAACAGGCGCCTCCCAGTCCCTCTACCCCGCACCCGGGAACCTGTGTACTCTTCTGCTTAAAGCGATCAAAGAAAGACTTGCATTACTGTAGCGCCTTTCACCACCACCGGACGTCTCAAAAGCGCTTTACAGTCTTTGAAGTGCAGTCACTGTTGTAATGTGGGACTGCAACTTAACTTAAAACATTAAAAGAAGCTTGACAACAACAACAACAGCAATTTGTATTTATATAGCGCCTTTAAAGTAGTAAAACGTCCCAAGGTGCTTCACAGGAGTGTTTTAAGACAAAAAAAATTGACACCGATCCACATAAGGATAAATTAGGGCAGGTGACTAAAAGCTTGGACAAAGAGTAGGTTTTAAGGAGCGTCTTAAAGGAGGAGAGAGAGGTAGCGAGGCGGAGAGGTTTAGGCAGGGAATTCCAGAGCTTAGGGCCCAGGCAACAGAAGGCACGGCCACCAAAGCTTGAGCGATTATAATCAGGGATCACCAAGAGGGCAGAATTAGAGGAGCGCAGTTATCTCGGGAATTAGTGGGGCTGAAGGAGATTACAGAGATAGGGAGCGGCGAGGCCATGGAGGGATCGGGGAGGTGGTGATGATGCACTCCGCAGTCCCCCCGCAGCGCCCGCCAGTTGTGGAAGGCCTCGAGAGTGCCGGCGGGCACCACGTGCTCCGTCTCCAGGGCCACCCGGGCGCCGATGAGGCCGCGGAAGGGAGGCAGGCCAGGGCAGTCGGGCCGGAACAACGCCCCCCCACCCCTCCTTCCCCCACCCCCCACCTCGACCGCCCGCTGCCTGGACCAGTTGATGGCCACTTTGGCCAGGCCCAGGAGCAGTCCCACCAGGAGGTTCCCCCCACCCCCCACCTCCTCCCCACAATGACCTGCCAGCTCTCCCCTCCGCACCGGGTGACCGAAGAGCAGGAGCGTGGGACTGAAGTGCAGCCAAAAAAATCGAGGAGCAGCCCCTTCAAATAATGGAATAGGGGCTGCAACCTCTCACACTCTACGTACACGTGGAACACGGACTCCTCCAGGCCGCAGAAAAGGCAGGCGGCCTGGGAGTCCTGTGAACCTACTTAACACCTTATTGCCCGGGACTGCTCCATGCAACACCCTCCAGGCCAAGTCCCCGATAGATAAAGGGAGGACTCCCGCGTAGAGAGCCCTCCATGGGGGACCCCCGCCTTCGCCGGATGGCAAGATGGTGTGCCAAGGCGTGTCCGGATGGCAGACGAGGATGGCAAAATGGAGGGCGTGCAAGAGCAGCCTGTACAGGAAACCCCTCCGCGCAGAACGGAAAGACACGAAGGGGATTTCCCGGAGTCGGCTCAAGTTGTGAGGCACCGCCTCCCGAGAGGGGTTTCGGGGCCGGGCGCTGATGAGGCCGGGAACCTGTGTAATGAAGAAGTGCCACACTGCCTTGGCCAACCTGTGTAACTAAACACTGCGGGCCACGAATTCCCACCCAGGAGTTTGAATTAATGATTCAGAAGAAAGAATTTATATAGCGCCTTTCACGACCTCAGGACGTCCCAAAGCACTTTACAGCCAATTATGTACTTTTTGAGGCGCAGTCACTGTTGTAATGCAGGAAACACGGCAGCCAATTTTGCGCACAGCAAGCTCCCACAAACAGGAATGTGATAATGACCAGATAATCATTTTTTAGTGAACATAAGAAATAGGAGCAGGAGTGGGCCATTCGGCCCTTCGAGCCTGCTCCGCCATTCAATCAGATCATGGCTGATCATCTACCTCAACTCCACTTTCCTGCACTATCCCCATATCCCTTGATTCCTTAATATCCAAAAATCTATCGATCTCAGCCTTGAATATACTCAACGACTGAGCATCCACAGCTCTCTGGGGTAGAGAAGTCCAAAGATTCACCACCCTCTGGGTGAAGAAATTTCTTCTCATCTCAGTCCTAAATGGCCGACCCCTTATCCTGAGACTGTGACCCCTGGTTCTAGACTCTCCAGCCAGGGGAAACATCCTCCCTGTATCTACCCTGTCAAGTCCCTTAAGAATTTTATACATTTCAATGAGATCACCTCTCATTCTTATAAACTCTAGGGAATATAGGCCTAGTCTACACAATCTCCCCTCATAGAACAATCCCCCTATCCCAGGAATCAGTCTGGGGAACCTTAGCTGCACTCTGTCTGAGGCAAGTATATCCTTCCTTCAGTAAGGAGACCAAAACTGTACACAGTACTCCAGGTGTGGTCTCACCAAGGCGCTATATAATTGCAGTAAGACTTCTTTACTCTTTTACTATTAGCCTCAACTATTTACAATCTATATTAATGACTTGGATGAAGGGACCGAGTGTACTGTAGCCAAATTTGCTGATGATACAAAGATAGGTGGGTGAGCAAGTTGTGAGGGGGACACAAAGAGTCTGCAAAGGGATATAGATAGGCTAAGTGAGTGGGCAAAAATTTGGCAGATGGAGTATAATGTGGGAAAATGTGAGGTTATCCACTTTGGAAGGAAGAATGAAAAAGCAAATTTTTATTTAAATGGAGTGAGACTACAAAATGCTGCGGTACAAAGGGATCTGGGGGTCCTAGTACATGAAACACAAAAAGTTAGCTTGCAGGTACAGTAAGTAATTAGGAAGGCTAATGGAATGTTGGCCTTTATTGCAAGGGGTATGGAGTATAAAAGTAGGGAAGTTTTGATGCAACTTTACAGGGCGCTGGTGAGACCGCACCTGAAGTACTGCGTACAGTTTTGGTCTCCATATTTAAGGAAGGATATACTTGCATTGGAGGCAGTTCAGAGAAAGTTCACTAGATTGATTCCTGGGATGAAGGAGTTATCTAATGACGAAAGGTTGAGCAGGTTGGGCCTATACTCATTGGAGTTTAGAAGAATGAGAGGTGATCTTATTGAAACATATAAGATTCTGAGGGGGATTGACAGGGTGGATGCTGAGAGGATGTTTCCCCTAGTGGGGGTATCTAGAACTAGGGGTTTTGTTTCAGAACAAGGGGTCGTCCATTTAAGACGTTGATGAGGAGGAATTTCTTCTCTCAGAGGGTCGTGAATCTTTGGAATTCTCTACCCCAGGGAGCTGAGGAGGCGGAGTCATTGAATATAATCAAGGCGGAGATTGACAGACATTTGAACTACAAGGGAGTCAAGGGGTATGGGGAGAGAGCGGGAATGTGGTGTTGAGGCCAAGATTGGATCAGCCATGATCTTATTGAATGGCGGAGCAGGCTCGAGGGGCCGATTGGCCTACGCCTGCTCGTGTTTTATATGTTCTTATGTTCTTACTCTTATACAGTATGGGTACAGTAGCATAGTGGTTACGTTACTGAACTAGTAATCCTGAGCGCTGGACTAATGATCCAGAGACACGAGTTCATAATCCCACCACCGCAGCTGGAGAATTTAAATTCAGTTAATTAAATAAACTTGGAATAAGAAAGCTAGTATCAGTAATGGTGACCATGAAACTACCGGATTGTTTATGTAATCCTATAATCCTATGTTGTAAAAACCCATCTGGTTCACTAATGTCCTTTAGGGAAGGAAACCTTCCTCTATGTGACTCCAGACCCACAGCAATGTGGTTGACTCTTAATTGCCCTCTGAAATGGCCTAGCCAGCCACTCAGTTGTACCAAACCGCTACAATGAAGTATACTCGCTGTGGGAGCACCTTCACCTCACGGACTGCAGCGGTTCAAGAAGGCGGCTCACCACCACCTTCTGAAGGGCAACTAGGGATGGGCAATAAATGCTGGCTTTGCCAGCGACGCCCACATCCTATGTCTGAATTAAAAAAAAACCTCCAATCCTTTTGTAAAAAAGGCTAACATTCCATTTGCTTTCCTAATTGTTTGCTGTACCTGCATGTTAACTTTCAGTGATTTGTGTACAAGGACACCCAGGTCCCTCTGAACACCAACATTTCCCAATCTCTCACCATTTAAAAAATACTCTGCTTTTCTATTTTTCTTACCAAAGTGGATAACTTCACATTTCTCCACATTATATTCCATCCACCATGTTCTTGCCCACTTACTTAACCTGTCTATATCCCTTTGCAGTCTCTTTGCATCCTCCTCACAACTTACTTTCCCTCCTAGCTTTGTATCGTCAGCAAACTTGGATATATTACACTCGGAAGTGGGTTGAGGATAAATATTGGCTAGGATACCAGGGAGAACTCTCCTGCTCTTTGGCGAATAGTGGCCATGGGATCTTTTACAAACACCTGAGAGAGCAGACGGGGCCTCGGTTTAATGTCTCATCTGAAAGACGGATTGTAGTGCAGCCCAGGGGCAGACTGACCATACGGGAAATCAGGAGACTTCCCAAATGCACCCATGAATTGTTCCATAGCACTGTATTATACTGGTCACAGTTGCCCATTAGAACCAGTAACATCAATCAGTATCCTTAGTTTAATATAATTTTGCCATTTTATTATGCAATTCCTGCAACCTTCTTTATCCCAAGTGCTTTCACTTTGGTTGCAATTCTCACTGGAGACATTTTATCAAAATGCTTTCTGGAAACCAAGTTATGACTATCATCCACTAATTTTGTTACATCCTTAAAGATTTCAAATAAGTTTTTAATTCGGGAAAACCTGGGTTTCACAAACCAACGTTGGCTTAGAATTTATGAATTGCTTAGTCAACCAACTGTCTCCTTGTCTCACCATCCTCCCTCCCTACATCCGCACCTCCAACACCAAGTGCAAGGAGCTTATGGATTTCTTAGTCTCAAAGATCAAGGGGGAGAAATTCAGTATCGCCCCATTTGGGGCGCAATTATCGGCCGGGCGCAAAGATTAGCGCCTGGCACTAATTATCGCCACCGACTGCAAACTTGACTTTTATCGCCCCTGGAGGTGATTGGAGCGCTAAATCAGGCGCTTCACACCTGTCTTAAGGCGCAAAGGCCGAGGAGCGAGGCGCTACCTCAGAGCGCTGGCGAAGCTCATGTAATGTCAGTCAGCAATGGAACACACACACAATGGCACGGGCCAGTTCTTAAAGGGAATGGTTAATCTCACGTTCCATCCACATCCTGCTAATTGCAGCCTTGAATCTCGGCCTGGAGAGACCTGCACATCAAATCTGCTGGAAAGAACAATGGAGAGTACCAGGCAAAGAGCTCAGAGTGCAGCCCCCACAGTCTCTTCTAAATCGATACAAGGAATGGCAAATCAAAATGAACCTGCAAAGTGCTGCTCAGTACCCAAAACTCCTTCACACAACGTTGAAACTCTCCAGAAGTCTCTCTCTCTCTCTCTCTCAGAATGTGTGGTTCAAAAATGGCACCAACAATAAAAGGCAGGAAGCGGTCACCTTTAAATAGCGCTCCCCCTTTCCCTTCATGACTGCAGAATGCTCCACTCAAACTGTCGGTGCTAGCGTCAGGCGGTAAGGCAGGGGGCGCCACTCAATATCCGCTCCGGGGCGATACCGGGGCGTTGCGCACTCGACTGACGTCACGATCTGCCGGCGCAGGAGATCGTGGCGGTAGTGTTTAGCGCCGCCAGCAAAATGTCTAGTTAATTTCGCGAGCGGCGCAAACTTCGCCGCGCCTGGGCGCTAGATGCTTTGCGCCCCATTAGTGCCCTCTTAAGGCGCTAACGGGAGGCGCAACCAACTGAATTTTTCCCCCCAAGACTATCCATGCAACCATCTCAGCCGCCACACCACCTCCACAGCCCATCATTATCACCCAACTTTTCCTCCACCCCATATCACATTTCAAGTTCACATCTCCACCTCAGCCCTAACTGAGCTAATTTCCTCTACTGAGACCCAGCTCCTGTTCCTGCGTTCCCTGCCCTACTCAACTACCTCTGCTTGACATTGGTTTGCTCGGCACAGGAATGAATCCCCTCTTGTTTAAAATTGCCATCGTCACTCTATTCCCAAAGGACCCACCCTCCATGCTGTGCAATCTACCGTTCCATTATCTAACCTCCTTCTCCTCTCCAACGCCCTTGAACATCTCCGCACCACTCAGCTCCATGCTCACCTCTCGTAAAGCTCCCTTTGTGAGTCCCTAGGTGTCAGCTGTGGCTCAGTGAGCACTCTTGCTCCTGGAACAGAAGGTTGTGGGTTCAGGTCCCACTGCAGAGACTTGAGCACAAAATCTAGGCTGACGTATCAATACAGTACGGAGGGAGTGCTGCACTGTCGGAGGTGCCGTTTTTCAGATGAGACGTTAAACCACGGCCCCATCTGCTCTCTCAGGTAAACGTAAAAGATCCGAAGAAGAGCGGCGGGGGTGGGGCGGTCAGTGTCCTGGCCAATCAACATCACTAAAAAAAACAGATTATCTGGTCATTATCACATTGCTGTTTGTGGGAGCTTGCTGTGCACAAATTAGGTGCCGCGTTTCCTACATTACAACAGTGACTACACTTCAAAAGTACTTCATTGGCTGTAAAACGCTTTGCGATGTCCTCAGGTCATGAAAGGCGCTATATAACTTCAACAGCACCTCCCAAACCCGCGACCTCTACCACCTAAAAGGACAAGGGCAGCAGGCGCAGTGGAACACCACCACCTCCAAGTTCCCCTCTAAATCACAGACCATCCTGACTTGAAAATATTCCTTCATCGTCACTGGGTCAAAATTAGGGGTACGGTAGCATAGTGGTCATGTTGCTGGACTAGTAATCCAGAGACCTGGACTAATAATCTGGAGATGTATAGTTTAAATCCCACCACAGCAACTGGGGAATTAAATAAATCTGGAATGAAAAAGTTAGTATCAGTAATGGTGATCATGAAACTACCGGATTGTCATAAAAACCCAACTGGTTCACTAATGTCCTGTAGGGAAGGAAATCTGCCATCCTTACCCGGTCTGGCCTATATATGACTCCAACGTGGTTGACTCTTAACTGTCCTCTGCAATGGCCCAGCAAGCCACTCAGTTGTACCAAACCGCGACGACGAAGTCAGCACTGTGGGAGTACCTTCACCACGAGGATTGCAGCGGTTCAAGAAGGTGGCTCACCCACCACCTTCTCAAGGGCGATTAGGAATGGGCAATATATGCTGGCCTTGTCAGAGATGCCCACATCCCCGTGAACGAATAAGTATAAATGCAAGTCTTTCTCTCTTCTGTGCAGTGTCCACCCAGCGCACAGCACTAAAGTCATCCTAGTTAAAGTTGCGAGATGTTCGCGGGATGTTCTGCGGCATTCAGCACACTTGGCCACTGTATTGTCCTCCGTTGCCTCTCTTTCGCGGTCCACCTTCACTTGGTTCTACCCCCCTACCCGTGCCAACAGAGCCAGCACATCTCCGGCAATGCCTTCTCCTGTCACTAGCACAGTGACCACAGGAGTATAAAAAGATTGTGGCTTCGGTGCTTTCCTTTCCTGTATTTCCATGCCGCCACCCTCCCTCCCCTTTCCCCCGCCAGAGACATTCACCGCCGGCACGGGTCAGTTTCCTTATGATGAGGACACCCAGTTTGCTTCTCCACCACCATCCAAGTTTGCTGACAATACAAAGCTAGGTGGGAAAGTAAGCTGTGAGGAGGACACAAAAAGCCTGCAAAGGGATATAGACAGGTTAAGTGAGTGGATAAGATGGGGTACAATGTGGGGAAATGTGAGGTTATTCACTTTGGTAGGAAGAATAGAGAAACCGAATATTTTTCAAATGGTGAGAAACTATTAAATGTTGGTGTTCAGAGAGATTTAGGTGTCCTCATACAGGAAACACGGAGAGTTAGCATGCAGGTACAGCAAGCAATTAGGAAGGCAAATGGCATGTTGGTCTTTATTGCAAGGGGGTTGGAGTACAAGAGTAAGAAAGTCTTGCTACAACTCTACAGGGTTTTGGTGAGATCACACCTGGAGTACTGTGCACAGTTTTGGTCTCCTTATCTGAGGAAGGACATACGTGCCTTAGAGGCGGTGCAACGAAGGTTCACTAGATTGATTCCTGGGATGAGAGTGTTGTCCTATGAGGAGCGATTGAGTAGATTGAGCCTATACTCTCTGGAGTTTAGAAGAATGAGAGGTGATCTCATTGAAACATATAAGATTCTGAATGGGATTGACAGGGTAGATGCTGAGAGGTTGTTTCCCCTGGCTGGAGTGTCTAGAACTAGGTGGCATAGTCTCAGGATAAGGGGTCAGCCATTTAAGACTGAGATGAGGAGGAATTTCTTCACTCAGAGGTTGTGAATCTTTGGACTTCTCTACCCCAAAGTGCTGTGGATGCTGAATCGTTGAGTATATTCAAGGCTGAGATAGATAGATTTTTGGACTCGAGGTGAATCAAGGGATATGGAGATCGGGCGTGAAAACGGAGTTGAGATCGAAGATCAGCCATCTTCTTCTTTCGTATGGTAGTAGCAAAGCAAATGAAATGTCAATATCTAAGTCAGATATCCAGGCCAAAGCTTCTGGTGTCACAGCGTGGATATCTTGTAGGCTGCCTGCGAATTTCCTCTGAGGGCAGTGCTCAATGATGTGCTCCAGGGTCTGATCAGGAGCTCCACAGTTGCATGAAGAGGATGCTTTAATCTTCCATCTATGGAGAAGGTGGCAGCATCGACCGTGACCGGTTCTGAGGCGGTTGATGGTTGTCCACTGTTTGCGAGGAAGGTTTGATCCATCAGGTTGTACTGTGGGGTCCTCTATAAGGAATCCATTCCGTATGTCACAGTTCTTCCAAGCATTTCGCCATCGGTCATCAAGGCTGAGGGGAGATCGCTGAAGGGCTTCGGCGACAGTCCAAAATGGCCTTCTAGATTTGAGACGGGTTGCTGGTAGGTTGTTCAAGTCAGCCTGGATCGGCATGTCTTTGCTGGTGTAGCGGTTGTATTCTCTGGAGACTGCATACTCGCGGCGTAGGTGTGGTGGTGCGATGTTTGCAAGCACGGGCAGCCAAGGTGTTGGTGTCAATAAAAGCATACAGGTGATAATTCTCATGGTAGAATTCAGCTGGACATCAACGGATTTGACATGCGGACTTGATGGCCACGCCGGAGAGCAGTCCAGGCCGGAGAGCAGTACTCCGCTGTAGAGTACACCAGGGCGAGTGCTGCCGTATGGAGGGTTGGAGCGTCTGCTCCCCATGTGGATCCGGCCAGTTTCTGAATCAAGTTGAGCCATGAACTTATTGAATGGTGGAGCAGGCTCGAGCAGCCGTATGGCCTACGCCTGCTCTTAATTCTTATGTTTTTATGTTCTTATGTTCATCCTCAATTCCATGACCATCTCTGTTGTATCAAAAGTGAGAAGTCGCACAACACCAGGTTATAGTCCAACAGCTTTATTTGAAATCACAACCTTTCGGAGCGCTGCTCTTTCATCAGGTGAAGTGAAGAGATGCATATAGTCACAGCATATATAGTCAGAGAACACTGCCAGATGACTACAGTTAATCTTTCCAACTGCCCTTTATCACACCTCGGCAGAGAGATAATCACGGTAATCAAAGGTGACGTGTAACCCCACCTGACGTAGAGTCATCCAGACTCGAGTCATCGTTGGTTTGTTCTCTCTACACAGATGCGGCCGGACCTGCTGCAATTTCCAGCAAAAACAGTTTTTTGTTTTCCATACAGACCCCAGCATCTGCCACATTGTCTTTGATGTAATGTTTTCCTGACTGACCTGTTTGGACACCATCCACACCTTTGATTGCTGTGATTATCTCTCTGCCGAGGTGTGATAAAGGGCAGTTGGAAAGATTAACTGTAATCATCTGGCTGTGTTCTCTGACTATATATGCTGTGACTATATGCATCTCTTCACTTCACCTGACGAAGGAGCAGCGCTCCGAAAGCTTGTGATTTCAAATAAAGCTGTTGGACTATAACCTGGTGTTGTGCGACTTCTCACATTTGTCCACCCCAGTCCAACACCGGCATCTCCGCATCTGTTGTATCAGACTGCCTATCTGACATCAAGTCATGAATGAACCAAAACTTTCTCCTTCTGACCATTGAGAAAACCAAATCCAACTTATTAGGTTCCCACCAAAGCCTCTATACCCTTTCACCAACTCTACCTTATTGCCCACGACTCCATTCCCAGACAGTGCACACCGCTCTACACAAAATCCAGCTGATCCAATACTCCACCACCCACATCCTATCCTGCACCAAGTCCCACCTCCCCATCACCCTGCCCTCACCAACGTTCCCTGGCTCCTTGTCCTCCAATACATTGAATTCAAATACTTGTCCTTGTCTACAAACTCCTTCGTGCTCTTGCCCCATCCTACCTCTGCAACCTCTTCCAGCCCTACGTCACATAGGAAGAGGGGTAGGCCATTCAGCCCTTCGAGCCTGTTATACGAACATAGGAACAGGAACAGGTCGGCCATTAAGCCCTTCGAGCCTGTTCCATCATACAATTAGATCATGGCTGCTCTGTACCTCAACTCCATTTACCTGCTTTTGCTCCATATCCGTTGATACCCTTAACCAACAAAAATCTATCCATCTATGTCTTGAGAATTTCAATTGACACTGTATCCACAGCCTTACGGAGGAGAGAGTTCCAGATTTCCACTACCCTTTGTGTGAAAAAGTGCTTCCTGATTTCACTCCTAAATGGCCCAGCTCTAATTTCAACAGCACTGATCAACCATTTCTGTCTTCCTGTGCATCCTCCCTCCTTCATTGGTTGCGTAGTTTTCAGTAGCATCAGACGGAGGGGGGTGAATTTCCTTGGCTTCTCCCGTAACTTCGGCGGAAACTTTCGTTCACGCGCAGAGACGGGGTTTCTGCCAAAGATACAGCGGCAGAGCAGGAGTATCCACGAGGAAATTCACTCTCAGCTCTCTGGAACTCACTCCCTAAATATCTTTGTCTCGTTACTTTTCTCCCCACCTTTAACAGTCACTTCAAATCCTATCTTTTCGACTGTCTCTGAAGAGTTACACTTCATGCTCTTTTATGTATAACTCTTGGAACATCTTATTACATTAAAGATGCTACAACAATCCAATAGTGTTTGCAATTGATTCCAATAGTGTTTGCAATTGATTCCAATAGTGTTTGCAATAGATTCCAATAGTGTTTGCAATTGATTCCAATAGTGTTTGCAATTGATTCCAATAGTGTTTGCAATAGATTCCAATAGTGTTTGCAATTGATTCCAATAGTGTTTGCAATAGATTCCAATAGTGTTCCTGCAATAGATTCCAATAGTGTTCCTGCAATAGATTCCAATAGTGTTCCTGCAATAGATTCCAATAGTGTTCCTGCAATAGATTCCAATAGTGTTCCTGCAATAGATTCCAATAGTGTTCCTGCAATAGATTCCAATAGTGTTCCTGCAATAGATTCCAATAGTGTTTGCAATAGATTCCAATAGTGTTCCTGCAATAGATTCCAATAGTGTTCCTGCAATAGATTCAAATAGTGTTTGCAATAGATTCCAATAGTGTTCCTGAAATAGATTCCAATAGTGTTTGCAATAGATTCCAATAGTGTTCCTGCAATAGATTCCAATAGTGTTCCTGAAATAGATTCCAATAGTGTTCCTGCAATAGATTCCAATAGTGTTTGCAATAGAATCCAATAGTGTTCCTGCAATAGATTCCAATAGTGTTTGCAATAGATTCCAATAGTGTTCCTGCAATAGATTCCAATAGTGTTCCTGCAACAGATTCCAATAGTGTTTGCAATAGATTCCAATAGTGTTTGCAATAGATTCCAATAGTGTTCCTGCAATAGATTTCAATAGTGTTCCTGCAATAGATTCCAATAGTGTTCCTGCAATAGATTCCAATAGTGTTCCTGCAATAGATTCCAATAGTGTTCCTGCAATAGATTCCAATAGTGTTTGCAATAGATTCCAATAGTGTTCCTGCAATAGATTCCAATAGTGTTCCTGCAATAGATTCCAATAGTGTTTGCAATAGATTCCAATAGTGTTCCTGCAATAGATTCCAATAGTGTTCCTGCAGTAGATTCCAAGAGTGTTCCTGCAATAGATTCCAATAGTGTTTGCAATAGATTCCAATAGTGTTCCTGAAATAGATTCCAATAGTGTTCCTGCAGTAGATTCCAAGAGTGTTCCTGCAATAGATTCCAATAGTGTTCCTACAATAGATTCCAATAGTGTTTGCAATAGATTCCAATAATGTTCCTGAAATAGATTCCAATAGTGTTCCTGCAATAGATTCCAATAGTGTTTGCAATAGATTCCAATAGTGTTCCTGCAATAGATTCCAATAGTGTTTGCAATAGATTCCAATAGTGTTCCTGCAATAGATTCCAATAGTGTTCCTGCAATAGGTTCCAATAGTGTTTGCAATAGATTCCAATAATGTTCCTGAAATAGATTCCAATAGTGTTCCTGCAATAGATTCCAATAGTGTTTGCAATAGACTCCAATAGTGTTCCTACAATAGATTCCAATAGTGTTTGCAATAGATTCCAATAGTGTTTGCAATAGATTCCAATAGTGTTCCTACAATAGATTCCAATAGTGTTTGCAATAGATTCCAATAATGTTCCTGCAATAGATTCCAATAGTGTTTGCAATAGATTCCAATAGTGTTCCTGCAATAGATTCCAATAGTGTGCCTGCAATAGATTCCAATAGTGTTTGCAATAGATTCCAATAGTGTTCCTGAAATAGATTCCAATAGTGTTCCTGCAATAGATTCCAATAGTGTTTGCAATAAATTCCAATAGTGTTCCTGCAATAGATTCCAATAGTGATTGCAATAGATTCCAATAGTGTTTGCAATAGATTCCAAAAGTGTTCCTGCAATAGGTTCCAATAGTGTTTGCAATAGATTCCAATAGTGTTTGCAATAGATTCCAATAATGTTCCTGAAATAGATTCCAATAGTGTACCTGCAATAGATTCCAATAGTGTTTGCAATAGATTCCAATAGTGTTCCTGCAATAGATTCCGATAGTGTTCCTGCAGTAGATTCCAAGAGTGTTCCTGCAATAGATTCCAATAGTGTTTGCAATAGATTCCAATAGTGTTCCTGCAGTAGATTCCAAGAGTGTTCCTGCAATAGATTCCAATAGTGTTCCTGCAATAGATTCCAATAGTGTTTGCAATAGATTCCAATAGTGTTCCTGCAATAGGTTCCAATAGTGTTTGCAATAGATTCCAATCGTGTTTGCAATAGATTCCAATAGTGTTTGCAATAGATTCCAATAGTGTTCCTGCAATAGATTCCAATAGTGTTTGCAATAGATTCCAATAGTGTTTGCAATAGATTCCAATAATGTTCCTGAAATAGATTCCAATAGTGTTCCTGCAATAGATTCCAATAGTGTTTGCAATAGACTCCAATAGTGTTCCTACAATAGATTCCAATAGTGTTCCTGCAATAGATTCCAATAGTGTTTGCAATAGATTCCAATAGTGTTCCTGCAATAGATTCCAATAGTGTTTGCAATAGATTCCAATAGTGTTCCTGCAATAGATTCCAATACTGTTCCTGCAATAGATTCCAATAGTGTTTGCAATAGATTCCAATAGTGTTCCTGCAATAGATTCCAATAGTGTTCCTGCAATAGATTCCAATAGTGTTCCTGCAATAGATTCCAATAGTGTTCTGCAATAGATTCCAATAGTGTTCCTGCAATAGATTCCAATAGTGTGCCTGCAATAGATTCCAATAGTGTTCCTGCAATAGTTGCCTGGCCAGAAGCTTCATAATTCCCAAGATCTTGTCTGAGCAAGGCAGGCCCACTCTACTCAAGGATGCTATTGATGGAACTTTGAGGGATGGATCAATCACTGGGGTGGGCTAATCCAGTAAACCAATGAGTAGGAGGATCCGAGCTGGATAAGAAGAAAACAGGCATATATTCAGCGCCTTTCACAGCCCCAGGACATCCCAAAGTGATTCACAGCCAATGAATTACTTTTGAAGTGTAGTCACTGTTGTAATGTCGGGACACGTGGCAGCCGTTTTACTCACAGCAAGCTCCCACAAACAGCAATCAGTTAAATGATCAACGCTCTATGTGTTGGTTGAGGGCCAGGACACCTGCCCTTTTTCGAAATAGTGGCCATGGGATCTTTTACGTCAACCTGAGAGAGCAGACAGGGCTTCGGTTTAATGTCTCTTCCAAAAGACGGCGCCCCCCACCCCCCAAGAGTGGGGGGAAAAAAAAGAAAGGCGTACATTTATATAGCACCTTTCACAACCTCAGGATGTCCCAGAGCATTTCACAGCCAATGAAGTACTTTTGAAGTGTAGTTATTGCTGTAATGTAGGACAGTGCAGCTCTCCCTCAGTACTGCACTGGGAGTGTCAGCCCAATGTGCACAAGTCTCATGGAGTGGGACACTTGAACCCACGACCTTCTTGATCTAACAGAAGCAAAAGTAGCTACCCACTGAGCCACGGCTGATACCAATGTAAATGTAAGACGATTTGAAATGTAAGTTGCTGTCATTCCTGGATACGGGCTGCAAGACATGGCTTGTGAAAGGGAGTAATCTTCGGCTTGGTGTCAACAGCAAGAATTTAGCTTTGGGCACTTTAGTTTTGCAATAAAGGCGTTTTCTATTTGCGGTTGCAACATGGTGGGGTGTTGCCTGTCCATCCACCTCATAGAAAGAACGAAGAAAGAAAGAAAGAAAGAAAAACGTTTATATTGCGCCTTTCACCACCTTAGGACGCCCCAAAGCGCTTCCCAACCAATGAAGTACTGTTGTAATGTAGGAAACTCAGCAGGCAAGTTGCACACAGTAAGGTCCCACAAACAGCAGTGTGATAATGACCAGATAATCTGCTTTCGTGATGTTGATTGCGGATTAAAACAAAGGTCATCGACCTGAAACGTTAACTCTCTTTCTCTCGCCATTTAAAAGAAACTAGTGAAATAGCAGGCGGAGGGCTTTCCTGCAGTGTTAATGTGCTGTTTACCAATATTAAACGGTGAGATTTACATCCCAAAGTGGTAGCTTCTTTTAAAGAGAGAAAGACTTGTATTTATATAGCGCCTTTCATGACTCAGGATGTCCCAAAGTGCTTTACAGCCAATTGAAGGGTAGTCACTGTTGCAAATGGAATATAATGTGGAGAAATGTGAAGTTATCCACTTTGGTAGGAAAAATAGAAAAGCAGAGTATTTTTTAAATGGTGAGAGTTTGGGATATGTTGGTGTTCAGAGGAACCTGGGTGTCCTTGTACACGAATCACTGAAAGTTAACATGCAGGTACAGCAAGCAATTAGGAAAGCAAATGGTATGTTGGCCTTTATTACAAGAGGATTTGAGTATAAGAGTAAAGACATCTTACTGCAATTATATGGGGCCCTGGTGAGACCACACCTGGTGTGTTGGGTACAGTTTTGGTCTCCTTACCTAAGGAAGGATATACTTGCCATAGAGGGAGTGCAACGAAGGTTTACCAGACAGGCTCCTGGGATGGGGGGATTGTCCTAGAAACATAGAAAAAACATAGAAAAATAGGAGCAGGAGTAGGCCATACGGCCCTTCGAGCCTGCTCCGCCATTCAATATGATCATGGCTGATCCTCCATCTCAATACCATATTCCCGCTCTCTCCCCATACCCCTTGATGCCTTTTGTGTCTAGAAATCTATCTATCTCTTTCTTAAATATATTCAGTGACTTAGCCTCCACAGCCTTCTGTGGTAGAGAATTCCACAGGTTCACCACCCTCTGAGTGAAGAAATTTCTCCTCATCTCAGTCTTAAATGTCCTACCACGTATCCTGAGACTGTGACCCCTCGTTCTAGACCCCCCCCCAGCCAGGGGAAACATCCTCCCTGCATCCAGTCTGTCTAGCCCTGTCAGAATTTTATACGTTTCAATGAGATCCCCCCTCATTCTTCTAAACTCTAGTGAATACAAACCTAGTTGACCCAATCTCTCCTCATACGACAGTCCTGCCATCCCAGGAATCAGTCTGGTGAACCTTCACTGCACTCCCTCTATGGCAAGTATATCCTTTCTTAGGTAAGGAAACCAAAACTGCACACAGTACTCCAGGTGTGGTCTCACCAAGGCCCTGTACAACTGTAGTAAGACATCCTTGCTTCTGTACTCAAATCCTCTTGCAATGAAGGCCAACATACCATTTACCTTCCTAACTGCTTGCTGCACCTGCATGTTTGCTTTCAGTGACTGGTGTACAAGGACAGACAGGTCCCTTTGTACATCAGCATTTCCCAATCTAGCACCATTTAAATAATACTCTACCTTTCTGTTTTTCCTACCGAAGTGGATAACTTCACATTTATCCACGTTATACTGCATCTGCCATGTTTTTGCCCACTCACTCAACTTGTCTAAATCGCCTTGAAGCCTCTTTTCATCCTCCTCACAACTCACAATCACACCTAGTTACGTGTTGTCAGCAAACTTGGAAATATTACATTTGGTTCCCTCATCCAAATCATTGATATATATTGTGAATAGGGACCTGGGTGTCCTTGTACACAAATCACTAAAAGTCCTATGAGGAGAGATTGAGTAGACTAGGCCTATATTCTCTAGAGTTTAGAAGAATGAGAGGTGATCTCATTGAAACATATAACATTCTTAAGGGGCTTGACAGGGTAGATGCAGGGAGGATGTTTCCCCTGGCTGGGGAGTCTAGAACCAGGGGTCACAGTCACAGAATAAGGGGTCGGCCATTTAGGACTGAGATGAGGAGAAATTTCTTCACTCAGAGGGTGGTGAATCTTTGGAATTCTCTACCCCAGAGGGCAGTGGAGGCTCAGTCGTTGAGTGTATTCAAGACAGAGATCGATAGATTTTTGAATATTAAGTGAATCAAGGGATATAGGGAGTGGGCAGGAAAGTGGAGATGAGTCGAAGATCAGCCATGATCTTATTGAATGGCGGAGCAGGCTCGAAGGGCCAAATGTCCTACTCCTGCTCCTAGTTTTTATGTAATGTGGGAAAGGCAGCAGCCAAATTGCGCACAGCAAGCTCCCACAAACAGCAATGTGATAATGACCAGATAATCTGTTTTAGTGAAGTTGACTGAGGATTAAATATTGGCCAGGACACCGGGGAGAACTCTCGGGGCAGAGAGAGAGTTGTGGGAAGAGAAAGTGTGAGGGTGGGAGGGGGGGGGGTTGGGTGGCGGGCGGAGGCGGTGGGATATGACAGAGTAAAAGCCTATTAAGAAAAATGAACAAAGAGCAAGGGAAACGTGTCGCAAAGTGAAAGAGTAGTTCAGCTTTAAGATCGCACACTTCACGCGGCTCTCCCGTGGCCTGATAGTTGATAGTCGTGTTGCTGCCGGATCCCAGTTACTGTGAGCTTGTTGCATTAGCTATACCTGTTCTGAGGCTGCAGTAGATCAGCAGCTACTTTGTGTTGCCTCTATTCTGCTGCATATAAAAATTAGGTCATCCCGACACTCTGTGTGCATTGGCCCCGGCCAATTGGAACTCTGTGCCAATTTAAGGGGCTTTGGCAATGCTCAGCATAAAAAAAGGAAAGAGGCAAAGTCAGCCAGATCTTAACTTCCTCCAGTTTGATTTAACACTTGGACAGTTGCTGTAACTTATCTGCGCTTATATAAACTGGCAGATTACAATGCATAAAATAGGTACTGGGAACGACCGATCTTTTAACAATTGCCAACCAGGTATTTGGGACTGTGGGCTTAAGGTATGAAGTACAAGGATGTTGTTTCTGCGGAGCTCTCTTAATAGACTGACACTGCAATGCTGTCACTGCAGTGCTGTATCGATGTGGCAGGTGTAATTTGCTGCAGTATTTACTTACTGTTGTATTCATGTTGAGCAAAGCAAAATAAATGCCTCACATTTATACCAAGCCTTCCACACCCTCAAGATGTCCCGAAGCACCTCGCTGGCAGTGCATAGCCCACGGCTGAATTTATTTTGGGTTGGTAAACCAAAACTGAAGTGCAATCACCGTTGGTTGTTTTTGTTTTACACGAACGCCACAGCCAATTGTGCACAGCGCGATCCCACAAGCAGCAATTGGAAGAATGACCACTTCTTTTCTTCTTCTTCCTCTGACCTATCTGTCCTCGGCCTCTTACACTGTTCCAATGAAGCTCAACGTAAGCTCGAGGAACAGCACCTCATCTTTCGATTAGGCACTTTACAGCCTTCTGGACTCAACACTGAGTTCAACAGTTTCAGACCGTAACCTCGGCCCCTATCGTTTCAGGCGGCAGCTGTTGATGATTCTGCCATCCCCATTCACAATATTTAACCTCTCCTGTCTTCCAGCCTATCACAGACCTTCCCTTTTGTTCTTTCCTCCCCTCCCTTTCCCTGCCTCTGCACTTGCTTAAAATCTGTTACATCTCTAACTTTTTCCTGCTCTGACGAAGGGCCACAGATCCGAAACGTTAACTCTGTTTCTCTCTCCACGGATGCTGCCTGACCTGCCGAGCATTTCCAGCATTTTCTGTTGTTATTTCAGTTCTTTTGGTGTTGCTTGAGGGAAGCATGTTGGCCGGGACACCAGAAGAGCTCGATGCTCACCTTCAAAAAAAAGTACCATTGGATCTTTTACGTCCACCTGAGAGGGTAGACGGGGCCTCGGTTTAACGCCTCATCCAAAAGATGGCACCTCCGACAGTGCAGCGCTCCCTCAGCACTGCCCTGGGAGTGTCAGCCTAGATGTATGCGCTCAAAACCTGGAGTGGGACTTGAACCCACAACTTTTTGACATGAGCCAAGCTGATAATGTTATGTACTCATGCCATATCAATGTGTAGTATGTTTCTGTGGTACACTGCCCTTCGCTTGTGTCTAGGGCAAGTGATTTGTTAGCAATCAGATCCACCCAGTAACCGACATCTTCAATGTCCCCATGTCTATTACACAACAAAAACAACAACAACTTGCATTTATATAGTGCCTTTAAGGTAGTAAAACGTCCCAAGGTGCTTCACAGAAGCATAAATCAGACAAAATTTGACACCGAGCCAAAGAGGATACATTAGGACAGGTGACCAAAAGCTAGGTCAAAGAAGTAGGTTTTCAACAGCGTGTTAATGGAGGAGAGGGAGGCGGCGAGGAGGAAAGGTTTAGGGAGGGAATTCCAGAGCTTAGGGCCCAGACGGTTGAAGGCACGGCCGCCAATGGTGGGGCGAAGGAAGCGGGGGCTGCGCGAGAGGCCAGAATTGAAGGAATGCAGAGATCTCGGAGGGTTGTTGAGCTGGAGAAGGTTACAGTGATTTGAACACGAGGATAAGAATTTTAAAAGAAAGACTTGGATTTCTTTAGCACCTTTCACGACCACCGGACGTCTCAAAGAGCTTTACAGCCAAGGAAGTACTTTTGGAGTGTAGTCACTGCTGTAATGTAGGAAATGCAGCAGACAATTTGCGCACAGCAAGCTCCCACAAACAACAATGTGATAATGACCAGATATTCTGTTTTTGTTATGTTGATTGAGGGATAAATATTGACCTGGACACCAGGGAGAACTCCCCTGCTCTTCTTCGAAATAGTGGTCGCGGGATCTTTTACGTCCACCTGAGAGGGACGTCTCATGCGAAAGACGGCACCTCCGACAATGTAGCACTCCCTCAGTACTGCACTGGCGTGTCAGCCCAGATTTTTGTGCCTAAGTCCCTGGAGTGGAACTTGAACCACGCCACCTTCTGGCTAGAGGCGAGAGTGTTACCCACTGAGCCACGGCTGACACATTGAGGCATTGGTGGAACGGGAGCCAATGTAAGTCAGAGAGCACAAGGGGTGATGGGTGAACGGGACTTGGTGCAAGTTCGGATAAGGGCAGCAGAGCTTTAGAGCAAAATGAAGGTACTCGGGTAGTATCTTCAGCTGCTTCATCAATGACTTTCCCTCCAACATAAGGTCAAAAATGGGGATGTTCGCTGATGACTGCACAGTGTTCAGCGCCATTCACAACTCCTCAGATAATGAAGCAGTCCATGCCAGCATGCAACAAGACTTGGACGACGTTCAGGCTTGGGCTGATAAGTGGCAGGTAACATTCGCGCCACAGAAGTGCCAGGCAATGACTATCTCCAACAAGCGAGCGTCTAACCATCTCCCCTTGACACTCAACGGCATTACCATCGCCGAATCCCCCATCATCAATATCCTGGGGGGTCACCATTGACCAGAAACTTAACTGGACCAGCCACATAAATACTGTGGCCACGAGAGCAGGTCAGAGGCTGGTATTCTGCGGCGAGTGTCTCACCTCCTGACTCCCCTAAGCCTTTCTACCACCTACAAGGCACAAGTCAGGAGTGTGATGGAATACTCTCCACTTGCCTGGATGAGTGCAGCTCCAACAACACTCAAGAAGCTCGACACCATCCAGGACAAAGCAGCCCGCTTGATTGGCACCCCATCCACCACCTTAAACATTCACTCCCTCCACCACTGGCGTACCGTGGCTGCAGAGTGTACCATCTACAAGATGCACTGCAGCAACTCGCCAAGGCTTCTTCGGCACCACCTCCCAAACCCGTGACCTCTTCCACCTGGAAGGACAAGGGCAGCAGGTGCATGGGAACACCACCACCTCCAAGTTCCCCTCCAAGTCA
The DNA here is from genome assembly GCA_030390025.1 of Squalus acanthias. Taxonomy (NCBI): domain Eukaryota; kingdom Metazoa; phylum Chordata; class Chondrichthyes; order Squaliformes; family Squalidae; genus Squalus; species Squalus acanthias. The sequence goes on from CM059425.1 coordinate 254,584,257, forward strand.
CACACCATCCTGACTTGGAAATATATCGCCGTTCCTTCATCGTCGCTGGGTCAAAATCCTGCAACTCCCTCCCTAACAGCACTGTGGGAGCACCTTCACCACACGGGCTGCAGCGGTTCAAGAAGGCGGCTCACCACCACCTTCTCAAGGGCAACTAGGGATGGGCAATAAATGCTGGCCTTGATGCCCAGATCCCATGAACGAATAAAAAAAAAAAAATTGTGCTCCATCTGGTAAGTGCAGACATTTGCTGGATTTCTCAAGGGGTTGGCGTGCTTGCCAAGTCACTTGCTCTACTTACAGCAGGTGTGATTTATCTGGGCAGTTGGGTAAACTAGACAAGAGCAGTTTCCACAAACCAAATAGTGTTTTAAAAGTTAATGAGGCACAGTTGAGGCAAAAGCATTAGGGATGGTCAAAATACAGCTGGACGCTATAATGGGACGAGCTTCAACGGATCAAACGACCTTTTCTCGTCCCTTACACGCTCATGCTTTGTCGGTTGTAGGTTATAGGAACATCGATCGGCCTGTTTGAACACTTCTTAACTGTAGCTGCAGGAAGTGTAGGTGAATAAGCCACAATCTGATTGTACCTTGATCCATTTTGCGCAGCATAATGTCAATGAACTGGTGCACGTTATTTCTTCTACTGTTTGGACTCAGTCTGGAGCCAATAGTCGGCCGTTGGCTGATTCGCAATTTGTGAGCTTCACATAAACTTAGACCCAGATATCAAACCTTCATACCTTGCGGGGGTGTAAGTGTGTTTGTGTGTGGATACGTTTGTGTGTGGATCTATCCTTGGCCCTCCTCCCAGTTCTCATCTACATGTTGCCCCTGGGCGACATCATCCGAAAACACAGCGTCAGTTTCCACATGTATGCTGATGACACCCAGCTCTACCTCACTACCACTTCTCTCGACCCCTCCACGGTCTCTAAATTGTCAGGCTGCTTGTCCGACATCCAGTACTGGATGAGCAGAAATTTTCTCCAATTAAATATTGGGAAGACCGAAGCCATTGTTTTCGGTCCCCGCCACAAACTCCGTTCCCTAGCCACTGACTCCATCCCTCTCCCTAACATCTGTCTGAGGCCGAACCACACTGTTCGCAACCTTGGTGTCATATTTGACCCTGAAATGAGCTTCCGACCACATATCCGCAGCATAACTAAGACCGCCTATTTCCACCTCCGTAACACCGTCTGTCTCCGCCCTTGCCTCAGCTCATCCACTGCTGAAACCCTCATCCATGCCTTTGTTACCTCTAGACTTGACTATTCCGACGCACTCCTGGCCGGCTTCCCACTTTATACCCTCTGTAAACTCGCACCAAGTCCCGTTCGCCCATCTCCCCTGTGCTCGCTGACCTACATTGGCTCCCGGTTAAGCAACGCCTTGATTTCAAAATTCTCATCCTTGTTTTCAAATCCCTCCATGGCCTCGCCCCTCCCTACCTCTGCAATCTCCTTCAGCCCCACAACCCCCCGAGATAGCTGCGCTCCTCTAATTCTGCTCTCTTGAGCATCCCTGATTGTAATTGCTCAACCATCGGTGGCCATGCCTTCTGTTGCCTAGGCCCTAAGCTCTGGAATTCCCTCCCTAAACCTGTCCGCCTCGCTACCTCTCTTTCCTCCTTTAAGACGCTCCTTAAAACCTACCTCTTTGACCAAGCTTTTGGTCACCTGCCCAAATTTATCCTTATGTGGCTCGGTGTCAAATTTTTTGTCTTACAACACTCCTGTGCAGCGCCTTGGGATGTTTTACTACATTAAAGGCGCTATATAAATACAAGTTGTTGTTGTTTGTGTGTGGATCTGTGTTTATTTGTGTGTGGTAGTTTGTGGTACTGTGTGTGAGTGAGTGTATGTGAGTGTGTGTGTGTTTGTGTGTGGTAGTTTGCGTGTGTGTGTGAGTGTGTGTGAGTGTGTGTGTGAGTGAGTGTGTGTGTGAGTGTGTGTGAGTGTGAGTGTGTGTGTGAGTGAGTGTGTGTGTGAGTGTGTGTGAGTGTGTGTGTGAGTGAGTGTGTGTGTGAGTGTGTGTGAGTGTGTGTGTGAGTGTGCATGTGTTTGTGTGTGGTAGTTTGCGTGTGTGTGTGTGGATGTTAGTGGTACTGTGTGTGAGTGAGTGTGTGTGTGTTTGTGTGTGAGTGAGCGTGCGTGTGTTTGTGTGTGAGTGAGTGTGTGTGTGAGTGAGTGTGCGTGTGTTTGTGTGTGAGTGAGTGTGTGTGTGAGTGAGTGTGCGTGTGTTTGTGTGTGAGTGAGTGTGTGTGTGAGTGAGTGTGCGTGTGTTTGTGTGTGAGTGAGTGTGCATGTGTTTGTGTGTGAGTGAGTGTGCATGTGTTTGTGTGTGAGTGAGTGTGCATGTGTTTGTGTGTGAGTGAGTGTGCGTGTGTTTGTGTGTGAGTGAGTGTGCATGTGTTTGTGTGTGAGTGAGTGTGCATGTGTTTGTGTGTGAGTGAGTGTGCATGTGTTTGTGTGTGAGTGAGTGTGCGTGTGTTTGTGTGTGAGTGAGTGTGCATGTGTTTGTGTGTGAGTGAGTGTGCGTGTGTTTGTGTGTGAGTGAGTGTGCGTGTGTTTGTGTGTGAGTGAGCGTGCGTGTGTTTGTGTGTGAGTGAGTGTGCGTGTGTTTGTGTGTGAGTGAGTGTGCGTGTGTTTGTGTGTGAGTGAGTGTGCGTGTGTTTGTGTGTGAGTGAGTGTGCGTGTGTTTGTGTGTGAGTGAGTGTGCGTGTGTTTGTGTGTGAGTGAGTGTGCGTGTGTTTGTGTGTGGTAGTTTGCGTGTGTGTGTGTGTGCACGCATGTGAGCATTAATGGACATATTGAAAACATATAGAGGTGCGAATTAGATTCAGTGCTAAAGGGCGCAGTGGGGAACAATGTGATTTGCCACTGGGCCTTACAGACCGCGCAAACCAAACTCGGCAGCAGCGATCGTGCTTTAATTGAGTTCAGTGTCTGTAATGTGAGGAGGAGAAACTCGGCCAGTACCCCAGCGACTGATGACCATCCAGTGACCCCTGGAGGAAGGTGCGTGTGTGTGGATGCAGGTAGGGACAGAGTCAAGCTCAGCTGTGTTTTAGAATCATTCTGCATCAGAAGTTATTCAGCTGACTCATCAGATGAGACTTACGTGGGGGCCTTGAGAATAGCTGCCATAGATGACCATTGACAGTCCCTTCGGGCATCAGTTAACTCAGGTCAGGCAGCTTGGACCACACAAGTTTGCAATGTATGTTTTAATAAAGCAGATGAGTACATTTTTATAAAATGCTCGATGCATGCCATGTTGGAGAAGAAAATTATTAAAGAAATGTCGGAGAAGAAAAACTCATCCAGTTAATGAACTTTAAATTCGCTGACACAGGACTTTAACATGCTGCAATGGGTTGGCAGTCTGCCTTGTCAGACAACGTTACAACATACAGGGCTCGAGATAACACTGTCACATAGACGAGGCTGATCACATCAACTGTACCCTGACGTTAATTGAATTTATTTACCATGCTTAACAATTGTATACATAAGATTGATTGGATTCTAATAACTATCACGTGCTCATGTGAGCACGATGTGATCAATGATGGATGTATAAAATACTGTGCCCCGGAGTGACTTATCTGAGAGGTCGGTGACTGCACACGGGTGCATCACTCCTCTCCCAGAGCGCTCTGAATAAAGTGTACTCCCGCATTTAACCTTGTAAATTGGTGTTTGAGTTTTATTGCTCAGTCGGGCTAAGTCGGGTAACGCGTCGACTCTCCTTCACGGTTGGTCCGCTTAAGGCTCCGATTAGCCCCTACAACAATTGGCGCTGCGAGCAGGGTTACTGAGTACCGACACCCTGATCAAGTGTTAACGGGCTCGAGTAACCGAAAGAATCTGAGGGGATTTGCGAGAGTACACTTTATAGGGGTTTTTGGTCCGGGTATTCTCGGAAGGCAGAGGGGGAATCGTTGTGAGTATTCTGCATTACAATGTCAAATTTTTGGGCCGTAGGTTAAAGGTACAGAGTAAAACCTGTGATAAAGTCTGCGGGCGGTGCTTGCGAGATCCGGAACTCCAGGCAACTAGACACGTCGGTAAACGAGTTCGCGAGTCCAGAAGGACGGGAGAGTGAAGAGAGGCGGTGAGTGTTTACTGGAGAGTGTGATCGGAGAGCGGACGGGCGATGTCAGGTAAGGACGTTAAGATGGGGCCCCCGGGGTCCCTTATTAATAGTTACATGACAGATAGACGTTCGCTGATAGACAGAATGCAGAAAGATGGCTGGGATGTTAGCCAGACATTAGAGTCACAACGAGAGTGGGTACGTAAGCAAAAAAGGGAGAAAACCAAGAAAACGGGAGTTCTTTTGGTACACCAATTGGCAGGACTAATCGAGCAAGTAGATAAGGTCCGAGAGACTGATAAGGCCAAAAACAGAGAAATAGCAGATTTAAAAAAGAAGGTAGAAATACTAGAGGGAATAAATCAAGAACAAAGTAGAATGTGTCCCGGAAGGTGGACGGGGTGTAACACAGATCCACTCCCCCCGTACGGACTTTCCGGACCAACAGCCCCAACTGAAGAAACAGTCGGAGATACAACAGAAGAATATTTTGCGGCCCCCGTTAGAATGAGGGGCCAGCCTGGTGCCGCCGGGGCAAGGGCGGATTTTCAGCCTTTTACCCCGGGAGAAAGGCAACAGATTTTGAAAGACCTGGGGAACTTACAAACACGAAGTGCCAACACCAAGTTCTGGGCAAACCTAGATATGGTTTGGCTGGGACACAGCCTCCACCTGCGTGACGTTCATCAGTTGGTCCGGGCAGCATGTCCGGTCGACCAATGGCACCTCATGCAGACCACCCCCAATCAGGCCAATACGGATTATAAGACCGGTCGATGGACTGAACAATGTCCATTGGCAGATACAATAGACCGACAACAGGCTCCCTTTAATCTGTTTAAAACAGAAATCCAGCGGGTGTTAGGAGAGGCCCCGACTAATTGGAGTAAGATAACGTCCTGTAAGCATCAGGCCAACCAGGGCCGGCAAGAACTGACCCCGCTTTCATTCAGGCCTTTAAAGATGGCTTGTCTCCCGCACACCAGGCTATCATCAAGATGGGCGTAGTAACAACCAGGAATTAGGACGACCTAGTAGAGTGGGCTGGCCCCTCATTCTAACGGGGGCCGCAAAATATTCTTCTGTTGTATCTCCGACTGTTTCTTCAGTTGGGGCTGTTGGTCCGGAAAGTCCGTACGGGGGGAGTGGATCTGTGTTACACCCCGTCCACCTTCCGGGACACATTCTACTTTGTTCTTGATTTATTCCCTCTAGTATTTCTACCTTCTTTTTTAAATCTGCTATTTCTCTGTTTTTGGCCTTATCAGTCTCTCGGACCTTATCTACTTTTATTTTATTTGCCCCCCCCCCCACCTTTTTTTTCCTCCTAGAAGCTGGCAGCTGTCCTTCATTCTGCCAGTGGATTTCACACTTCTTTCAGCCTTAATCTGTCACATTAACACCACCTCTAGCCTTGCATATCTCTTAATGTCTCTTAATGTCTCTTCATCTCCCCCTTTGTTCTTTTATCCCCTCCCCCTTTTCCCAGCTTTACTCTGGCCTTAAATCTATTTGATTTCCGGCTCTTCACAGTTCTGACGAAAGGTCATCGACCTGAAACGTTAACTCTCTTTCTCTCTCCACGGATGCTGCCTGGCCTGCTGAGTTTTTCCAGCGTTTTCTGTTGTTATTTCAGATTTCCAGCATCCGCAGTATTTTGCTATCGTAGTAGAGTGGGCTTGTGGGGTAGACGGGTTAAAGGCCAAAGAGGAAGGTATGGTCAAGGTTAAACAGGAAAGTGTAAGTGCGGTAAAACAGGCAGCGGGACCCAAGGGGGCATGTCATGGTTGCGGGAAGCCTGGACATTTTATTAGAGATTGTAAGGCTAAGAAGACATGTACTTACTGTAATAAGAAGGGCCATACTGAGGCCACTTGTTTCAGTAAACATGGCAGACCTGAGACGACCCACGTCACCATGACCCCCGAAGAAAAGAGACAATATCAACAGTGGAAAGAGACACAGTGACAGTCAGTGGCCCCCGTAAAAGGAGACATAGGGGAGAACCCAGCTGAGGGGATCCTGGGAACAGGAGCCCCACACAGTTGTAAAAAAAATAGACGAGGACATTGGAGAAGAGATTATCAAAGACACCCCTCTAGAGGAAGTGGAGGAAACATTCTATGTAGATGGATCCCGTAAATATATTAATGGACAACCCCGAACCGGGTGGGCAGTAGTTAATAGTAAGATGGAAGTAGTTAAATCTGGACGGTTAGACGGTAGCTTATCAGCCCAAGTAGCAGAGTTGGTCGCGTTGACTCAAGCATTAAATGAAGCAAAGAACCAGGTAGTCAATATATACACAGATAGCCGGTATGCCTTCGCGGTAGTGCATGACTACATGACAGCATGGGGACGTAGAGGGTATATAACCACAGGAGGTAAAGGTAACCCCATCAAACATCAGGGACGAATAGAGGCCTTGCTAGAAGCAAGCAAAAGACCTAAACAGGTGGCAGTTATCAAAATTAAGGCCCATCAGAAAGAACCAGACAAGACAAGCCCAGACTGGGACAGCCACCAGGGGAACCAGGCGGCTGATTGGGCAGCACAGGCAGCTCTAGAACAGGAGGAGGTAAACGAAGTACCGGTGGGCAGCGTAGACAGCCCAGAGAACGAAATAAAGATCTGGGAAGTCCAAGACGAAGCATCGGACACGGAAAAGGAAACATGGGTAAGAAATGGAGCTGGAGTAGGATCCGATCGAGTCTGGCGAAAAGAAGGTAAAGTAGTAGCACCGGAGTGTATACAACAGACTCTGCTAGAGATACATCACGGTATTTCACATACAGGGAGAGAGGCAATGAGCTCCTTAATAAGTAAGGATTGGTGGTGGAAGGGGATGGGAAGAGACATCGCGAGGCACTGTCAGCGATGTATCACTTGTGCTCAGCATAATCCTGGCCGGCCTATTAAAATTAGAATGGGCCACCAGCCAAGACCCCGAGGTCCTTGGGAGCACATACAAATTGATTTTACGGGACCACTTCCCCAGTCCCACGGAAAAATATACTGCCTTGTGATAATTGACCAGTTCACAAGGTGGGTAGAAGCTTTCCCAACGCGGAATTGCACGGCCTTAACGGTAGCCAGAATCCTGGCCGAGGAAGTAATCCCGTGGTGGGGAGTGCCCTTGCAAATCGACTCTGACCAAGGAACGCACTTTACAGGGAGTGTAGTAAAGAATATTTGTCAGCTGATGGGGATTAAACAGAAGTTCCATATCCCTTACCACCCCCAGAGCTCGGGAATGGTTGAAAGAATGAATCAAACACTCAAAAACGCTTTAGCAAAAGCAATACAGGAATCTGGGAAAACATGGGTTGAGGTTTTACCCCTTATCCTAATGAAGTTACGAGCCACCACGAATCGTACGACAGGCCTGACCCCTTATGAACTAATGACAGGAAGGGCGATGCAATTACCAGAAGGCATCATAACAGGTGGGGCTGATGTGGGCCCCTTAAAGGACAGACTACGGCGTTATGTCTTAGAGCTTAGCACCCAACTGAAGGGGATGCGCCAAGCCGTATGAGACAATCAGGAACTTCAGGATCAGGCACAGGAGGGGGTCATGACACCCTCCGTGCCATCAGCGGGCAGCAAAGTGATGCTGAAGGTCCTGCCTGACAAGCCAGGTTTCGCCCCAAAATGGAGCGGACCCTACGAAATTATAATTAGTGGTGATACCTGTGCCTGTCTGGACATAAGGGGGAAGGGAGTCTGGAAACATTGGACACAATTAAAAATGTATGGAGAAAAGATGAACTAATGGGCGCTTCTTTGTGTTTCTTTTACCTACAGATCAAGCGACCCGTAAATATCCAATTACCTTACCTGTTTGCATTCGTGCTTTGGCTTATTCCATTTGGTGTACTACTGTGTTTTTATGTTTGTATGTTAATACAAGAGTGCTACCAGAAGCGGCAACGACGCGGTGATAGACAGTGCCTGCTTCCAAGTAAAAATGGGGATACCACTGTGTTTAATAGCGTTAACATGCATTGTTTCGGGAATGGAAAGGGGCTCCCGTAAGCGAAGAGAGCTCCAGGTGAATACCTTTGTATATATGTCATATGAATACGTAAAGGAGACAGGGCAAAGTAGCTGTTGGGTGTGTAGCCATATTCCGATCCATAGTAAGGGTGGGATACCACTGCGGCCCATACCCCTGAATCTCACGGAACTAGCAGAATTTGCGCTTAATGACCAGAACAGCTATCATGACGTCACGAGGGAGGAGTTCCGAGGTGGAGGGTACCCAGTGGAACGATTTAAGGGATGTTACAAACCCAAGTACAACTCTAGTAAAGATCCACCCTTCTTCGCCCTAACAAACACAACCGGGGTCGGAAGACCCGTCGGGGAAATATGTTGGACAAGGAGTGTAAGTAGAGGGGTGAAGGTGAACCTAGAGGCAGGAAATAGTAATTGCACCCAAACCTTTGTGACATATGAGGAGGGGAACACGGCATTTGAAAGCTGGTGGTTTAATACCACTGGTCTGCTAAACTTAACGAGTAACCAACCGTGGAATGGGACCCGACGGGCCACAGATAGTCAGATGGGTTTCACTATCTTTCGGGCAAACATGGATATGACGGCCTACAATGGAACATATTTTATATGCGGGAACAAGGCGTACCCATGGCTGCCCAGAGATTGGACCGGGTCATGTTACCTGGGATACGTCATGCCTTATGTATACCATCTCAAATCCCTCACGGAGCACCATTGACGGCGAGGAATTACGGAGACTGAGCGATTCTTCGCCGTCGCCTTCCCCCACTGGGAGGGTGGGTAAATTAGCACGGGAAATCATTAACAATGCCCAAATTCTCGAGAAGGTAGCCAACGACACCACAGAAGCCCTTGCAGAAATAAGCGCAGAAATGGTAGCCCTCAGGACAGTGGCCATGCAAAACAGGATGGCACTGGACTACCTGCTTGCAAAGGAAGGAGGCACTTGCGCGGTGATCAGGCAAGAGTGTAGTACTTACATCCCTGATAGTTCGGAAAACATCATCAACTTGGTAAATCACATGAAGGAAGAGATTAAGAAATTACACCGGGAACCGACACAGTCATGGCTAGAATGGTTGGGGCTAACAGAATGGCCCCTGGATTATGCACGTAATGGTTGTGATAGTGATGATATGTGTCACTGTATGTTGCTTGATAACCTTGTTAAAGACATGTTGTAAGATTGCCACAACCCAGCTAATGTCAGTCAGCGCCGTACGGGAAGAGGAGCCGTTGCTCGAAGACAAAGAAAAGGAAGGATACACCGATCTCCAGCCCAGGGAGGAAACGCATGACACCGTCGCCGGGGTAGCCAGCCCTCAAGAGATGAGCCAGTGGCTGTAGCGTCGACCCCGTGAAGAGGCACGGAGCAGTGGTTTCCTGGGGGCAAGAAGGTCGTGCCCCCAGACCAACAGAAGGGAGTGTTGGAGAAGAAAATTATTAAAGAAATGTCAGAGAAGAAAAACTCATCCAGTTAATGAACTTTAAATTCGCTGACACAGGACTTTAACATGCTGCAATGGGTTGGCAGTCTGCCTTGTCAGACAACGTTACAACATACAGGGCTCGAGATAACACTGTCACATAGACGAGGCTGATCACATCAACTGTACCCTGACGTTAATTGAATTTATTTACCATGCTTAACAATTGTATACATAAAATTGATTGGATTCTAATAACTATCACGTGCTCATGTGAGCACGATGTGATCAATGATGGATGTATAAAATACTGTGCCCCGGAGTGACTTATCTGAGAGGTCGGTGACTGCACGCGGGTGCATCACTCCTCTCCCAGAGCGCTCTGAATAAAGTGTACTCCCGCATTTAACCTTGTAAATTGGTGTTTGAGTTTTATTGCTCAGTCGGGCTAAGTCGGGTAACGCATCGACTCTCCTTCACGGTTGGTCCGCTTAAGGCTCCGATTAGCCCCTACAACAATGCCATGTTAGAATACAATCTAAGGAATGTGTGTAAATGGCTCCTATTTACTTGGTAGTCCTGACTGACAACACAAAAGAATAAGATCAAGACAGAAAAACAAATAGACAGAAGGAAAGAAAAAGAAAGAGGAAAAAGGGAGCGGAAGAAAGGGAAAGGCAGAAGGACAGAATCTCCCTCCCCTGCGATATTTAGCAGCAAGAAAGATAAGAGCCGCAACGTTTTTCTAACACTATCCCCTCCAAGTCCTTCATCAACCTGACTTTGAATGTATCACTGTTCCTTCATTGTCGCTGGGCCACTATCCTGCTATCTCCCTACTCAATACCATTATAGAAGCACCTTTACCACAAAGACTGCAGCGGTTCAAGAAGAAGTCCCACAACTTACTTGCCCTAGACACAAGCAAAGGATGCTGCACCACAGAAACATACTCAGACTCGATGGGCCGACTGGCCTCCTTCTGTGCTGTACTATTCTATGATTCTATGATACCCATAGGTGTAATCGATTTGTATTCCCTCACTGTACCTGTACCTGACGAAGGAGCAGCGCTCCGAAAGCTCGTAATTTTAAATAAAACTATTGGACTATAACCTGGTGTTGTGCGACTTCTCATTTTTGTCAACCCCAGTCCAACACCGGCATCTCCGCATCATGACCCATAGGTGTGACATGGGTGCAGTATCAGCTCAGCTCACCTCTGAGTCAGAAGGTCGTGGGTTCAAGCCCAACTCTGGAGACTTGGACATATAATCTAGGCTGACACGCCAGTGCTATACTGAGGGAGCCTCCGCTGCACTGTCAGAGGTGCCGTCTTTTGGATGAGACTTTAAACAGAGACCCCCGTCTACCCTGTCAGGTGGATGTAAAAGATCCCATGGCACTATTCGAAGAAAACCCTGCCGAATATTTATCCCTTAACCAACATCACTAAAAAAACAGATTCTCTGGTCATTATCACACTGCTTGTTTATGGGAGCTTGCTGTGCGCAAATTGGCTGCCGCGTTTCCTACATTACAACAGTGACTACTCTTCAATAGTACTTCATTGGCTGTAAAGCGCTTTGGGACGTCCTGAGGTCACGGAAGGTGCTTATACAGTTCTTTCTTCCTTAACTGTGCCAGCATTTTCTGTCTAAGCTGACACACACGCTCGGGCAAGGTCCGGGACAGCCCATCGAACGCCTGCTTTGACAGAGGGGCAAGAGGAAAGAAAAAAACCCAAACAACTCAGTGTTGAACGGCTTAAGTGGAGATCGACACGTGAGCATTATCTGTGGAACCACTTGCACAATCAGGAGCAGCAGAACGTGAGCAATTTATAAAAACCAAAGTCTTCCTGTCAGCATGGAAGCAGTGATTAAGGTAACTGTGATTTGAGCTGGGTGTTGGAAGTGTCAAGTTAATTCTGCACAAGGGGTTGAACTATATAAGATGTGTCTGCAGTAGGAACTCAGTGCTGCAGCACGGTAATTAGCGTATGGTTTTAATATCGTGGAGCACACCATGTTTAGCTAGCTCCTCGACGAAACTTAATCATTCTTTCTGAAATATTAGCACAGGTGTGAAATTCTAACCCTAACCCATATGGGTACAGCATCCCCATTAAAATGGCGGAACAAGTCATTTGGTTTGAACACGTTGGCCACAAATTGGTGGTGGGCCTGAAATGGAGGCCACAAATTAGACCAGTACACGGAAACGCTGGGCCAGCTGCCCACTGCTCCTTACCACTCTCCTCGCCGTTTTACTGACAATTGTAAGAAAAAGAAAGAGTTTGCATTTATATAGCGCCTTGCATGACCTCAGGACGTCCCAAAGCGCTTTACAGCCAATGAAGCACTTTTTGAAGTGTTGTAATGTGGGAAACGCATCAGCCAATTTGCGCACAGCAAGCTCCCATAAACAGCGATGTGATCATGACCAGATCATCTGTTTTCATGATGTTGATTGAGGGATAAAATATTGGTCAGGACACCGGGGAGAACTCCCCTGCTCTTCTTCTAAATTGATGACCCCCCCCCCCCTCACCCGTCATCAATGACTGCGTGGCTGGAGAGATGGTGTAGGAGGGAGGGCTTTAGATTCCTGAGGAATTGATACTGTTTCTAGGGGATGTGAGACCTCTACAAGCCAGACAGGTTGCTCCTCAACGGGAACGAGAGGGTTTGCTAGTGCTGTTGGGGAGGGTTTAAACTAGCTTGGCAGGGGTATGGGAACCTAAGTATAGAGTCAATAGGGAGGGAAGAAAAACTGGAATTGGAAATAAAAATGTAGAAAGTAAATTGGGAAGACAGAGGAATCAAGGGCTAGATAGTAGTCAACAAGGAGGTTTGCCTGTACTAAATGGTATATACTTCAATGCAAGGAGTATAGCGAACAAGGCAGCTGAGCTAAGGGCACAGGTAGATACTTGAGGCTATGATATTATAGCTATTACAGAGACGTGGCTGAAAGAGGGGCAGGTATGGCAGCTCAACGTTCCTGGTTACAGGATTTTCAGGCGGGATAGAGAGGGAGGTAAAAAGGGAGGGGGGGGGTCGCGGTATTGATTAAAGAAACTATTACAGCTGTGAGGAGGGATGATATGTTGGAGGGATCATCAAACGAGACCATATGGGTCGAATTGAAAAACAAAAAAGGGGCGATCACACTGCTGGGAGTGTACTACAAGCCCCCAAACAGTGAGAGGGAGATAGAAGAACAAATATGTAGACAAATTTCTGAGAAGTGCAAAAGCTATAGGGCAGTAATAGTAGGGGATTTCAACTACCGCAATATTAACTGGGATAAAATTAGTGTGAAGGGTATAGAGGGTGCGGAATTCCTAAAATGCATCCAGGAGAAATTTTTTAGCCAATATGTAGCAAACCCAACAAGGGAGGGGGCGGTTCTGGACTTAGTTTTAGGGAATGAAGCTGGGCAGGTAGAAGGCGTATCAATGGGGGAGCATTTTGGCGCTAGTGACCATAATTCTGTTACATTTAAGGTAGTTATGGAAAAGGACAAGGATAGACCAGGAATAAAAATTCTAAATTGGGGAAAAGCAAATTTTGCTAAGCTCAGAGAGGATTTAGCCATAGTGGACTGGAAACAGCTACTTGAAGGTAAATCAGTGTCAGAGCAGTGGGAGGCAGACAAGGAGGAGATCCGGAGGGTTCAGACCAAATATGTGCCCTTAAAGAAAAATGGTGGGACTAACAAATCTAGAGCTCCCTGGATGTCTAGGGACATACAGGGTAGGATAAAGAAAAAAAGGGAGGCGTATGACAGATACCGAGGGCTAAATACTCCAGAATCTTTAGAGGAGTACAGAAAGTGCAGGGGTGCAATTAAAAAGGATATTAGAAAAGCAAAGAGAGAGCATGAAAAATTCTTGGCAAGTAAAATCAAGGAAAACCCAAAGATGTTTTATAAATATATTAAGAGTAAGAGGATAACTAAAGAAAGGGTAGGGCCTATTAGAGATCATGAGGATAATCTGTGTGTGGAGGCGGGAGACATCGGTAGGGTTCTTAATGAATACTTTGCGACTGTTTTCACAAAGGAGAGGGGCGAAGCAGACATTGCTATCAGGGGGGAGGAGTGTGAAATACTAGATGAAATAAACATAGTGAGAGAGGAAGTATTAAGGAGTTTAGCAGCTTTAAAAGTGGATAAATCCCCAGGCCCAGATGAAATGTATCCCAGGCTGTTAAGCGAAGCAAAAGAGGAAATAGCAGAGGCCCTGACCATCATTTTTCAATCCTCTCTGGCTTCAGGGCCTCTCGCACACTCCTCAACCATCTCGTACACCAGCTCTACAGCAAACGCCACAACCTCGAAACCAAGATAGAGTCCATGCTCTCAGCCTGTGCTCAGGACACAGCAGACCAGTTACGAGACACCGCCAAACAGACGAGGCAACGGAACTACGCTGCCTACATGCGCATCAAGAACAGGAAGCTTGAGAAACTCGGCATCACCACCAGCAGCAACCAAGCCTCCCCCGGTACCACGGCGGCAACCACAGGGAAGTCCATCGTCAATTTGTCCGACCATACCCTTCAACCAGACGAAATCGAAGTTCGCGGCAGACACGGAGGAATTCATCAGGAGAATGAGGCTCCGGGAATACTTCCACAAATCCCAAGATGTCAGCAACAAACCCAATGAGACAATCAATGATCCAGAACAGCAGACAGAGGGACTTGCAGTGCAGCAACCGAAGAAAAAAGAGTCAAACTGGACCCCTCCGGAGGGTCGCTGCCCCAAGCTTGACATGTATGCTCAAGCTGTCAGGAGATGCATCAACGCCAGATTCATCAGCCGCACTCACAAGACAGTCCAGAATGTCACCCGAGCACAACGCAACGCCATCCACGCTCTCAAGACCACCCGCAACATCGTCATCAAACCAGCGGACAAAGGAGGAGCCATCGTCATACAGAACAGAACGGACTATTGTAAAGAAGCATACCGACAACTGGACAACCAGGAACACTACAGACAGCTACCCGCAGATCCGACCAAAGAACACACCCGCCAACTCAATAGACTGATCAAGACCTTCGATCCAGACCTTCAAAACATCCTACGCGCTCTCATCCCACGTACTCCCCGCGTGGGAAACTTCTACTGCCTCCCAAAGATACACAAAGCCAACACACCCGGACGTCCTATCGTATCAGGCAATGGAACCCTGTGTGAGAACCTCTCTGGATACGTCGAGGGCATTCTGAAACCCATCGTACAGGGAACCCCCAGCTTCTGTCGCGACACTACAGACTTCTTACAGAAACTCAGCACCCACGGACCAGTTGAACCAGGAACACTCCTCGCCACGATGGACGTATCGGCACTCTACACCAGTATCCCCCACGATGACGGCATCGCTGCGACAGCCTCAGTACTCAACACCAACAACAGCCAATCTCCAGACGCCATCCTACAACTCATCCGCTTCATCCTTGACCACAATGTCTTCACCTTCGACAACCATTTTTTTACCCAAACACACGGAACAGCCATGGGGACCAAATTCGCACCCCAATACGCCAACATCTTCATGCACAAGTTTGAGCAAGACTTCTTCACTGCACAGGACCTCCAGCCAATGCTGTACACCAGATACATCGACGACATTTTCTTCCTTTGGACCCATGGCGAAGGATCACTGAAAAAACTACACGATAACATAAACAAGTTCCATCCCACCATCAAACTCACCATGGACTACTCCTCAGAATCGGTTTCATTCCTGGACACACGAATCTCCATCAAAGACGGACACCTCAGCACTTCACTCTACCGCAAGCCCACGGACAACCTCACGATGCTCCACTTCTCCAGCTTCCACCCTAACCACGTTAAAGAAGCCATCCCCTATGGACAAGCCCTGCGAATACACAGGATCTGCTCAGACGAGGAGGAACGCGATGGACACCTACGGACGCTGAAAAACGCCCTCATAAGAACGGGATATGACGCTCGACTCATCGATCGACAGTTCCGACGGGCCACAGCGAAAAATCGCATAGACCTCCTCAGAAGGCAAACACGGGACACAACCAACAGGGTACCCTACGTCGTCCAGTACTTCCCCGGAGCGGAGAAACTACGCCATGTTCTTCGCAGCCTTCAACATGTCATCGATGACGACAAACACCTCGCTAAGGCCATCCCCACGCCTCCACTACTTGCCTTCAAACAGCCGCCTAACCTCAGAAGTACCATCGTTCGCAGCAAATTACCCAGCTTTCAGGATAACAGCGACCACGACACCACACAACCCTGCCACGGCAAACTCTGCAAGACATGCCAGATCATCAACACAGATACCATCATCACACGTGAGGACACTACCCACCAGGTACATGGTACATACTCATGTGACTCGGCCAACGTTGTCTACCTCATACGTTGCAGGAAAGAATGCACCGCGGCATGGTACATCGGCGAGACCATGCAGACACTGAGACAACGTATGAACGAGCACCGCGCAACAATCGCCAGGCAGGATTGTTACCTCCCAGTCGGGGAACACTTCAGCAGTCAAGGACATTCAGCCTCGGATCTGCGGGTAAGCGTTCTCCAAGGCGGCCTTAGGAAAACACGACAACGCAAAATCATCGAGCAGAAACTGATAGCCAAGTTCCGCACTCATGAAGACGGTCTCAATCGGGATCTTGGGTTTATGTCACGATACATGACGTGATCTGGACTCGAGTCGTCGTTGGCTTGTTCACAGATGTGATTCCCAGTAAAAAAGTAAAAATTTTAAAGGTGGTGCCAGAGGACTGGAGGACTGCTAATGTGGTACCCTTGTTTAAAAAGGCAGAAAAGGATAGACCGAGTAATTACAGGCCAATCAGCCTAACCTCGGTGGTGGGAAAATTATTGGAAAGAATTCTGAAGGACAGGATAAATCTTCATTTAGAAAGCCACGAATTAATCAAGGATAGTCAGCACGGATTTGTTAAGGGAAGGTCATGTCTGACAAACTTGATTGAATTTTTTGAGGAGGTAACAAGGAGGGTAGATGAGGGTAGTGTGTTTGATGTAGTGTATATGGACTTTAGCAAGGCTTTTGATAAGGTTCCACATGGCAGACTGGTCATGAAGTTAAAAGCCCATGGGATCCAGGACAAAGTGTCAAGTTGAATTCAAAACTGGCTCGGAGACAGGAAGCAGAGGGTAATGGTTGATGGGTGTTTTTGTGACTGGAAGGCTGTTTCCAGTGGGTTCCGCAGGGCTCAGTACTAGGTCCCTTGCTTTTTGTGGTCTATATCAATGATCTAGACTTGAATATAGGGGGTATGATTAAGAAGTTTGCAGATGATACTAAAATCGGCTGTGTGGTTGATACTGAAGAAGGAAGCTGTAGACTGCAGGAAGATAGCAATAAATTGGTCAGGTGGGCAGAACAGTGGCAAATGGAATTCAATTCAGAGAAGTGTGAGGTAATGCATTTGGGGAGGGCTAACAAGGAAAGGGAATACACATTAAATGGTAGGACACTGAGTAGTGTAGAGGAACAAAGGGACCATGGAGTGCATGTCCACAGATCCCTGAAGGTAGCAGGCCAGGTAGATAAGGTGGTTAAGAAGGCATACGGAATGCTTGCCTTTATTAGCCGTGGCATAGAATACAAGAGCAGGGGGGTTATGCTTCAACTGTATAAAACACTAGTTAGGCCTCAGCTGGAGTACTGCGTGCAGTTCTGGTCACCACATTACAGGAAAGATGTGATTGCACTAGAGAGGGTACAGAGGAGATTTACAAGGATGTTGCCGGGAGTAGAGAATCTTAGCTATGAGGAAAGACTGGATAGGCTGGGTCTGTTTTCCTTGGAACAGAGGAGGCTGAGGGGAGCCTTATTGAGGTGTATAAAATTATGAGGGGCATAGATAAAGTGGATAGAAAGGACCTATTTCCCTTAGCAGAGGGGTCAAAAACCAGGGGGCACAGATTTAAAGTAATTGGGGGAAGGTTTAGAGGGGATTTGAGGGGAAATTTCTTCACCCAGAGGGTTGTGGGGGTCTGGAACTCACTGCTTGAAAGGATGGTAGAGGCAGGAACCCTAACCACATTTAAAAAGTACTTGGATGTGCACTTGGGATAGCTGTAACCTGCAGGGCTACGGACCAAGAGCTGGGAAGTGGGATTAGGCTGGATAGCTCTTTATTAGCCGGCGCGGACACGATGGGCCGAAATGGCCTCCTTCCGTGCTGTAACTTTCTATGATTCTATGACTGCCCAAACAGAGAAAAATCGCCTTTCCCTTTTCACTCCAATCAAAACCCTTTATAACTTTAGAAACCTCAATTTAATCTTCTCTTAGCCTTCTCTGATGCCTCTGGCCATGCTGATTTTATATATATCTATATAAGTCTTGCATGTGTTGGAAATAAATAGTAAGTCCATCTCAAAAGAGAAAAGATGGGTTGATATTGAGGCTGTAGACCTTTTGTACAAACTGGTGACACCATTGAACTGTCTTTACTTTCACAGATGCGGGTGGACCTGCTGTGTATTTCCAGTATCTTCTACATATGATAACTGGATCAGGAAATGCTCCATGTGGTAATACCATATTATGTAGCACCTGTTAATGTAGTAAAACGTCCCAAGGCGCTTCACAGGAGCGTAATCAGACAAAATTTGACACCGAGTCACATAAGGAGATATTAGGACAGATGATCAAAAGCTTGGCCAAAGAGGTAGATTTTTAAGGAGCCTCTTAAAGGAGGAAAGAGAGGTAGAGAGGCGGAGAGGTTTAGGGAGGGAATTCCAGAGCTGAGGGCCCCGGCAGCTGAAGGCACGGCCGACATCGGTGAAGCGATTAAAATCAGGGACGTGCAAGAGGCCAGAATTGAAGGACCGTAGGGATCTGGGAGGGTTGCAGGGCTGGAGGAGATAGGGGTGAGGCCATGGAAGGATTTGAAATCAAGGATGAGAATTTTAAAATAGCAGTTTTGCCGGACCAGAAGCCCATGTAGGTCAGGGAGCACAGGCATTATGGATGAACAGAACTTGGTGCGAGTTAAGATACGGGCAACATAATTTTGGATGAGCTCAAGTTAACAGTGGGTGCAAGGTTGGAGACCAGCCAAGAGAGCACTGGAATAGTCGAGCCTAGAGGTAGTGGGCATGGATGAGGGTTTCAGCAGCAGATGAGCTGCGGCAGTGGCGGAGACAGGCGATGTTACGCAGCTGCAAGTAGGCGGTCTTGGTGAAGGAGAGGATAACGGGTCAGAAACTCAGCTCGGGGTCAATTAGGACACCAAGAACAGCAAACAATAGCCCAGAGTTCATGAGGAGGGGAAAAAATCAGCAACATTGTGAGCTGATTTACCTGTTACTGTTCGGGCTTTCTCCCAACAACCGTATTCTTGTTTCCAGCTACACGCCAGTTTCATACACAGACTGGGTCTCTTACGAACCAAAACCTGAATCTTTACCTCTCTGCTGTATACAGGTTAGGATTCCTGGGTTTAACAAATAACCACCATCGCCATCAAACTAAATTATACAGGAAAATAACACGGCATCAGACTAAAGATACAGGCTAACCTACTTAGATAGATTTATTTAAAGATGTAATAATATTCAGAAGCAAAGAAGACGCAATAAGATGCCACATCATTACAATAAGCAGACTTATGTACAACATATATAAACTGAGCTGATTATTTAAAAAGTAAGAAACAGAATGCCTAACTCCTCGTAGCGTAACTGAGTGAGATCTTCGGCACAGTCTCTGGTGGCGATTTACATGAACAATGTAGCTCCTATTACACCTATTAGGGGCAAGGCAAATGGGAAACTAAAGATGTTGAAAACATTCTTAGGTTCTAGGGTATCTT
The DNA here is from genome assembly GCA_030390025.1 of Squalus acanthias. Classification (NCBI taxonomy): domain Eukaryota; kingdom Metazoa; phylum Chordata; class Chondrichthyes; order Squaliformes; family Squalidae; genus Squalus; species Squalus acanthias. Next base: position 254,603,685 of record CM059425.1, read on the forward strand.
TTCCTTTGAAGATCAAACTATTTCTTCTCAATAGTCAGGCAATCAGGATTTTAACAGCCTTTAACAGGTGGATGTTGTGGAAATGACAGGAACTGAGAGTTCTGGGTGGCCTATTTGGCTGTCTGACAGTGATTGAAAAAGCATTACTCCGTCTTTCCGGCTGAAAATAATTCCGAATCTATAATTTGATTTAATTTGGGATCAAAGGCTTATCTGTGCTTTGAAACAGCCACACGGTCTGTGGCAGACATTGCAGCTTTCCACGTGGACTCCACTTGGAGTTTAGCACAACATGTAAAATATATATTTAATTTGTATTAGAAATCTGTCAACTGTGTGCACTTCCTGTCAACCTTTTCCATTGTAAATTCCTACGTCCGGATTTATAAAGGAAACTGACTACCTAAGAACACAAGAATTAGGAGCAAGAGTAGGCCATACGGCCCCTCGAGCCTGCTCCACCATTCAATAAGATCATGGCTGATCTTCGACCTCAACTCCACTTTCCTGCCCGATCTCCATATCCCTTGATTCCCCTGGAGTCCAAAAATCTATCGATCTCAGCCTTGAATATACTCAAAGACTCGGCATTCACAGCCCTCTGGGGCAGAGAATTCCAAAGATTCACAACCCTCTGAGTGAAGAAATTCCTCCTCATCTCAGTCTTAAATGGCCTACCCCTTATCCTGAGACTGTGCCCCCTAGTTCTAGACACTCCAGCCAGGGGAAACAACCTCTCCGCATCTACCCTGTCAATCCCCTTCAGAATCTTGTACGTTTCAATGAGATCACCTCTCATTCTTCTAAACTGCAGAGAGTATCGGCCCATTCTACACAATCTTTCACCATAGGACAGCCCTCTCAACCCAGGAATCAATCTAGTGACTACGTGAACCTCTCACACTGTAATTACACCATCCCGTCAGTGGAGGCGTTACAGTGCCATCGCAGCGTCATCAGAAGGTCGTGAATTCAAGTCCCGCTCCAGGGACTTGAGCACCAGATCTAGGCTGACACTCCCAGTGCAGTGCTGAGGGAGTGCTGCACTGTCGGAGGTGCTGTCTTTCGGATGAGACGTTAAACTGAGGCCCCGTCTGCTCTCTCAGGTGGATGGAAAAGATCCCGTGAAGAAGAGCAGGGGAGTTCTCCTCGGTTACCCGGCTCAATGTTTATCCCTCAACCAACATCACTAAAACAGAATATCTGGTCATGATCACATTGCTGTCTGTGGCAGCTTGCTGTGTGCAAATTGGCCGCCGCGTGTCCTGCATTACAACAGTGACTACACTTCAGAAAGTACTGTGAAGCGCTTTGGGACATCCTGAGGTTGTGAAAGGCGCTATAGAAATGCAAGCTCTTTCCTTTTTAGACAGACCGGAGAGGGGACATCCAGGCCAGCGGCATTTTTAATGGAGCCAGGAGAAGCACGGAAGTATAAAAAAGTCCACTTACCTTGTTGTTGGCAGCCTCCAGGGGACCACTGGCTCTCTCTCTCTCTTAGGCAGTCCCTCGGAACCAAGGATGACTTGCTTCCACACTAAAAATGAGTTCTCAGGTGACTGATGAGTCCAATGCGGGACCTACAGTCTCTGTCACAGGTGGGGCAGACGGTGGTTGAAGGGGCGGGTGGGTGGGGTGCTTGGGTTGACGTGCGCTCCTTGCACTCCTTGCGCTTGGCTTCCGCTTGCTCCCGGCGAAGAGACTCGAGGTATTCGGCGCCTTCCCGGATGCTTCTCCTCCACTTTGTGCGGTCTTGGGCCAGGGATTCCCAGGTGTCGGTGGGGATGTTGCACTTTTTCAAGGAGGCTTTGAGGGTGTCCTTGGAGTGTTTCCTCTGCCCACCTGGGGCCCTCTTGCCGTGCCGGAGCTCCGAGTAGAGCGCTTGCTTTGGGAGTCTCGTATCGGGCATGCGGACGACGTGGCCCATCCATCAGAGCTGATCGAGCATGGTCAAAGCTTCGATGCTGGGGATGCTGGCCTGAGCGAGAACACTGACGTTGGTGCGCCTATCCTGCCAATCGCTGAAGACCTGGATTAGCTGGGCTGAGTGTGCTACGCCACAAGCTCCACGCAGTTGACGCTGAATCTTGATTTGGGTCCTAAAACCAGCGTTGGAACCCTGATTTGCACCTCCAAGTTCCCCTCCAATTCGCACACCATCCCGACTTGGAAGTATATCGCCGTTCCTTCATCGTCGCTGGGTCAAAAATCCTGGAACTCCCTCCCTAACAGCACTGTGGGAGTACCTTCACCACACGGACTGCAGCGGTTCAAGAAGACGGCTCACCACCACCTTCTCAAGGGCAACTAGGGATGGGCAATAAATGCTGGGCCTTGCCAGCGACACTCACGTCCCATAAACAAATTTTTTAAAAAGGCACCTAACCCCTGTTTCACCTGGCAGTCACGGCCAAATCACGTACTTCTAGGGGATTCAATAATTAGGGCCTTTACTCCTGTTCCTATGTTCCCAACACCAACGCACCCGTTATAAGCGGTGGAGACCGTAGTGTGTTTCCGCATCTCTCAGAAATGTCCCCAAGTGCTTCGCACACAAAAATGCATTCCCTGTCACGGGGACCTGCAGACCCTGTCACGGGGACCTGCAGACCCTGTCACGGGGACCTGCAGACCCTGTCACGGGGACCTGCAGACCCTGTTGTAATGTCGGCAATGTGCTATTCACAGGCCAATCTTTCATTTTCTTCCTTTAAAAGGAAAACAGGCGCTTTCCATTTATCATGTTCTCGACTGGAAGCCGATTTTCAATCCAGCCGGTTATGTATCGCGAGCTTTTATCTTCTTGAAAAGCCTTGTGTGGAATTTTATCAAATGCCTTCTGATTCTAATTCCAAGTAAGTTTGACCCACCCCGCGAGATTAGGTCCACTGATTCAATTACCTCCTCAGAGAATTCCAGTTGATTAATGAGACATCACCTGTTGCTTTCAAATTCCTGCCAATTGCTCCTTATGCTCTCTGAGCTCTTTAGATGGACGTTGATAGCATCTCCTCAAACATTTTCAAGCATATTACCCACTGCGGGTATTGAGCTTGCTGATCCATACTTCCCAAAGTTCCTGCCTCACTCCTTCACGGAATATCCCCGTGCTTGGTTCGTAGCTCAGTGGGCAGCCTCTCAGTACTGGGTCACAGGGTTGTGGGTTCATAAGCCCCGCTCTCAAGACTTGAGCCCATAGTCTAAGCTGATACTCCAAGCTGATACTGAGGGAGCCTCCGCTGCACTGTCGGAGGTGCCGTCTTTCGGATAAGATGTTAAACGGAGTCCCCACTCTGACCTCTCAGATGGGTGTAAAAGATCCCATGGTACAATTCGAAGAAGAGCAGGGCAGTGTCCCGGGGCCAATATTTATCCTTCAACCAACATCACTAAAAACAGATCATCTGGTCATTATCACATTGCTGTTTGTGGGAGCTTGCTGTGTGCAATTTGCTGCCACGTTTCCTACATTACAACAGTGACTACACTTCAAAAAGTACTTCATTGGCTGTAAAGCGCTTTGCGATGTCCTGAGGTCGTGAAAGGCGCTATATAAATGCATGACTTTCTTCTTCTTTCTCCTAAAACTATTAACCAGATTGTGCAATGTGAGAGCCTTGCTGACTCCTCCAGTTTAACATTTTGCTTATCAATGGCCCATGTACTTAACACATTAATTATGGTCCAAGTTCCACCATAGGGTCAGATATTAAACTTTAATTTTACACTTTTACAGTTCAATGGTCAAAGCAGAAGAACAAATCGATCCCATGTCTCATTGTTTTGTTTCTTCGAAGCAGAAAGGACGTTTGCGCCAAGCAAAGTTTAACCAACGCATTTATAGTCAGAATGAACTAGAAAGACAATTGGTATAATGACTTGGCTTTAGAATAAATTTCTCAATAATGTATTGTTCTTATTATAATCGTTTTTTGATTACAATATGTTGGCATATAGTATGGTGTATCTAGTGCATTCATATCGTATAGTGCACAAAGTATATTCATATCGAATAGAACACAAAGTGTGTTACAAGGTACAATCATATTGTGCAGTGTGCCTGATAAATTCATATTTTACAGTATACATGGTACATTCATATTTTATTGTACTTGGTACGCAAACCAGGTGTTGTGGAAGTTGGACGAGAAGAAGCCCTGACAGGGGTCAGCCATGGCTCACACTCTCCTCTGAGTCAGAAGGCATGGGTTCAAGACCCACTCCAGAGACCTGAACACATAATCCAGGCTGACACTCCCGGTGCAGTACTGAGGGAGCGCTGCACTGTCGGAGGTGCCGTCTTTCGGATGAGACGTTAAACCGAGGCCCCCCCCCTCTGCCCTCTCAGGTGGACGTAAAAGCTCCCATGGCCACTATATTGAAGATATATTGGAGGGGAGTTATCCCCGATGTCCTGGGCCAATATTTCCCAGCAAAAACAGATTATCTGGTCATTATCACATTGCAGTTTGTGGGATCTTGCTGTCCACGAATTAGCTGCCGCGTTTCCTACATTACAACAGTGACTACACTTCAAAAAGTACTTCATTGGCTGTAAAGCGCTTTGGAACATCCTTAGGTGGTAAAAGGCGCTATATAAATGCAAGTCTTTCTTTTCTTTTACAGGCCACTTCGGTCCTGCGAGGACTCCTCCTACGGGATGTGCTTCTGACAGCTGCGCCTTGCCAAACAACAACAACATCTTGCATTTATATAGCACCTTTAACATAGTTAAAAGTTCCAAGACGCTGCACAGGAGTATTTTAAGACGATAATTTTGACACCGAGCCACATAAGGAGAAATTAGGGCAGGTGACCAAAAGCTTGGCCAAAGAGGTAGGTTTTAAGGAGCATCTTAAAGGAGGAAAGAGAGGTAGAGAGGCGAACAGGTTTAGGCAGGGAATTCCAGAGCTTAGGGCCTAGGCAACAGAAGGCACGGCCGCCAATGGTGGAGCGATTATAATCAGGGATGCTCAAGGGGGCAGAATTAGAGGAGCGCAGATATCTCGGGGGGGTTGTGGGGCTGAAGGAGATTACAGAGATAGGGAAGGGGTGAGGCCATGGAGGGATCTGAAAACAAGGATGAGAATTTTGAAATCGAGGCGTTGCTTAACCAGGAGCCAATGTAGGTCAGCGAGCACAGAGGTGATGGGCGAACGGGACTTGGTGCGAGTTAGGACACGGGCAGCCGAGTTTTGGATGACCTCAAGTTTACGTAGGGTAGAATATGGGAGGCCAGCCAGGAGTGCATTGGAATAGTCAAGTCTACAGGTAACAAAGGCATGGATGAGGGTTTCAGCAGCGGATGAGCTGAGGCAAGGGCGGAGACGGGCAATGTTACGGAGGTGGAAGTAGGCGGTCTTTGTTATGCTGCGGATATGTGGTCGGAAGCTCATTTCAGGGTCAAATATGACACCAAGGTTGCGAACAGTGTGGTTCGGCCTCAGACAGATGTTAGGGAGAGGAAGGGAGTCAGTGGCTAGGGAACAGAGTTTGTGGCGGGGACCGAAAACAATGGCTTCGGTCTTTCCAATATTTAATTGGAGAAAATTTCTGCTCATCCAGTACTGGATGTCGGACAAGCAGTCTGACAATTTAGAGACCCTGGAGGGGTCGAGAGAAGTGGTAGTGAGATAGAGCTGGGTGTCATCAGCGTACATGTGGAAACTGACGCTGTGTTTTCGGATGATGTCGCCAAGGGGCAACATGTAGATGAGAAATAGGAGGGGGCCAAGGATAGATCCTTGGGGGACACCAGAGGTTGAAAGGATATTTACTAGTCCTAGCCCCTTTGGGGCTATCCCGGATCAGGCGTATTTCTCAGACGTTCACTTTCAACTAAAGTTTGAGGTAGCCGAATCCTAAAGACGCTTAATTGGGTCTAAAGGTCCGGGCTATCTCTCCCTAAAGGAAAAGAACAACCCGAGAATGTTACCGTCCTCCAGATAGCACTTTTAATAAGTTTAGCTAGACTGTAACGTCCCAGATATTATGAGGGTCCGAAAAACTCCCCCAGAATTCTGTAACTCTCCACCAAAGAGTGTACAGAGATTGAGTTCGCGAGTTATTGATACAGAAGTCTTATGTGAGACAATTCTAAAAATATATGGAGATTTATTAAAAGAACCAACATGCAATTTACAGTTGGTGAATCAGTCAATCACAACGTTAACAGTTCTAAAAAGAGAAAAAATACGATCTTATTATTAACAGAGAATCTTACTTTTAAATCTTAACTTCGCTACAGTATTATAGTTCTTAAAGTTTTCTATACAGGATATCCATCAATATCAAATACCTTTGATACCCAAGGTAGAAAGAGTGGAAGACCACAGAGCCGTCTCTGTAGCCAAGAATCACCTTGCCCGATTAAAGCGACTCTGATATCCCATTTGAGACTTCAATATTTATACCCTTTTCAGTTGTATTTCCTTTAAAGTTTCTGCTGGTGCAAGTCAATTATCCCTATTCATCTTTCTGCTGACCTCTGCAATTCTTTACTGCTACATCAGCTTGTAATATTCCAGAATCTTGTCTCATCTCCAGGTGTTCTGGGTTCACCATATAAAACGGTGTGAAGGGCAAGTGTCCCCTATTTTATGTCATCTTTACGAGGGCAGATGTTCCTTATCTTATGTGCCATCTTTACGAAGTTTAAATTAAAACAATTTATCCAGGGTGGACCATTGTTTTTGTTCCCAAAAGGTCAGCCTGTCGGAGCCCTTCACCTTCTGTTTCAATAAGGTTATTTATTCAGGGTCAACAACTGTCTTATCTCAATAGCCAGAATTCTTTCATAGCTATTTCATAGTTTCTAAATTTTCTAAATTTCTAAATTTCCAAACCCAGTTTGTCATGTTTTAAAGAATTTATAAGGTAGAGTTCCTTATATAGTATATTCCTTCACAAGGTAATGACGCGGGAGCGGGAAGAGAAGTCGTTGCAGGTGATTCTACGATTAGATAGATAAGAATGGAACCAGGCGAGTGCAGTCCCACCCAGCTGGATGACAGTGGAGAGGCTTTGGAGAAGGATGGAGTGGTCAACCGTGTCAAAGGCTGCAGACAAGTCAAGAAGGACGAGGAGGGATAGTTTACCTTTGTCACACTCACAAAGGATGTCATTTGTGACTTTGATGAGAGCCGTTTCGGTACTGTGGCAGGGGCGGAAACCTGATTGGAGGGATTCAAAACATGGAGTTGCGGGAAAGATGGGCACGGATTTGGGAAGCCACAACACGTTCAAGGACTTTGGAGAGAAAAAGGAGGTTGGAGATGGGGCGGTAGTTTGCAAGGACGGAGGGATCAAGGGTTGTTTTTTTTGAGCAGAGGGGTGATGACGGCAGATTTGAGGGAGAGGGGGACAGTACCTGAGGATTCCATTGCTACAGAATAGCTAAATTCCCCAGGGTTGCCAAGGTGGCATGGATGTGGCATTCTAGGCACCAAGCGAGCAGCCGCTGCTGCTTGTGAGAAGGGTTTCTATTTCCAGGACGTCCAGTTCATCTGCGACGCAAACCAGGCTGTGTCTCAGCTATTCTGGAGCAGTCCCCGGCTCGGTGCCTCTGCTGCGTGGCGGGTGATGCCGAAGTGGATGAAATCGGCTGCTCTCGATGTAGTCCGCAAGCGTGACCCTGAGCTTCCGGTCGCCTGTCACTTTAACTCTCTGCTCCACTCTGACCTCTCTGTCCTTGGTCTCCTACATTGTTCCAATGAAGCTCAACGTAAGCTCGAGGAACAGCACCTCAACTTTCGATTAGGCACTTTACAGCCTTCTGGACTCAACATCGAGTTCAACAATTTCAGACCATAACCTGTGCTCCTATTTTTTCGGACGGCAGCTGTTGCTGATGATTCTGCTATTCCCATTTACGCCTCCTCTAGACCCATCTTTTGTTTCTTTACTTGTCCCATTACCATCTCCTTTTGCCTCGCACCATCCTCCCTTTTGTCATTTAATCTCTCCTGTCTTCCACCCTATCACAGACCTTCCCTTTTGTTCTTTCCTCCCCGCACGCCCACACCCCCCACCCCACTTTCCTTGCCTTTGTACTTGCTTAAAACCTGTTACATCTCTAACCTTTTCCAGTTCTGACAAAGGGTCATCGACCTGAAACATTAACTCTGTTTCTCTCTCCACAGATGCTGCCTGACCTGCTGAGTGTTTGCAGCCTTTTCTGTTTTTATTTCGTGTCCTCACTTGCCTCTGCAACGGGCATCGGAGGGCAGAACCTGCTGGATTCCTCGCCTGTATGAAGAAGTCTGAACTTACTACATGATCTTATGTTGACTTATTGTAAATGTCCATAAATAACTTGCAACAACAACAATTTGCATTTGTATAGCGCCTTTAATTAGTAGTAAAGCGACCCAGATCACAAGTGGCCAGTGTATTTCAAAAAGCAAACATTTCTTTTATTGCAAGCAAAGGGTGGTGGAGTGGTGGAAGGTTATGTGTGTGAGGATAAAGCTGTTAGTTAAGGAGTGTGTGACTATTATAATGGTAGAAATGTAGGGGTGTGAGGGTGTTAGAGTGGAGGGAGGTGTTTTGGGGTCTGAGGGAGTTGGGAGTCAGTGCCACTTACGAAGCAAAGGTGCCTGTTGTGCCTTGTTTTTCCTGCTGGCCCTCATATAAGCAGTAATGTCTTGCTCTGACGTACACATTCTTATTGCCTTGTCTACTGTTAAGCACTTTCTTTTTTTATATGCTTATCAGGAAATGGACAATTCACTATTAAACCTCAGGGTCAAAATCAGGCGCAGCACACACCAGAACATTTTTAATTTGATTTGTTAAGGTTTCTTTTTATTTGTTTTAAGTTACAGTGCTTATTGTTGGTGCCCCTTTAAAAAGGAGGCACATGGTTGACTTTTATTAAGAAGAAGAGTGAGCACAGAGCAGAGCTCGAAAACACTGCGGCTGTGGCACTGCTGCCTGATTGGTTCATATGACATTTCTGTCTGATTGGTCCATATGATATTGTTGTCTGATTGGTTCATATGGTAGTGTTGCCTGATTGGGTCATATGACATTGCTGCCTGATTGGTTCATATGACATTGCTGTCTGATTGGTTCGTATGACATTTCTGTCTGATTGGTTCATATGACGTTGTTGCCTGATTGGTTCATATGGAAGCGCTGTCTGATTGGTTCATATGACATTGCTGCCTGATTGGTTCATATGACATTGCTGCCTGATTGGTTCATATGGTAGGGTTGGTTGATTGGTCCTTTTTAGAGGAGATGGTCGATTGCCCCCTGTGGCAGAGCTGGTTATTGTTCCCTGTGGCGGAGCTGTTTGACCTGTCCCTGTGGCGGAGCTGTTTGACCTGTCCCTGTGGCGGAGCTGTTTGACCTGTCCCTGTGGCGGAGCTGACTAATGTGTCCTTGTGGCGGAGGGCGCTGGCGGGTTCCCTCCCCATTAGCCGCGCTGTTGAAGTTGTTTTTTTTCCCTCTCTGCTTGCCATGGCGGGACGCGGGAAAAGGAAAGCTGCCTGCAGAAGCTCGGAGGTAATGATCGGCAATGGAGGATTGTGTGTCGGGGAACTTATTGTAGCCAAACAGCTGCTAATGTTACAAAGTGTCCCGGGGATGGAGCAGCAGCCGCTGGACACTTTGTAACCTTGCATTGTAGCCTTGGCTACATTGTCTTACCAATGTTGCCGACAATAATGCTACCAACAAGGTTGTGTTGGTATTGGGACATCTCTCCGCAAACCTCTCGGTACGAAAGAAATCCCCGGGTTTGCAGTTAAAATGAAGCAGATTTTCTGGTTCAATGATGGCTTGGATCGTGTGAGACACTCACTCCATCCCTCCCCATAGGCCTTGGCTAGAATGTGAGTGCTTTATTTTAAGAGCAATCTGTTAAATATTCTCAAAAAATTAAAATTACATGGCCCAATTGTGTGCAACAGAGGAAAGGGGGAAAAAATCATTTCTGATAACTGTGTTCCAACCTTTTCTGTGAAACTGCTTGGGACATTTGTCTACCTTTCTTTTAGAGGGTGCTATATAAGTGCAGCTTCTTATAATGCCAGGAATAGAATCATACAGCACAGAAGGAGGTCCATCGTGCCTTCCTCTTCGAAAGAGCTATCCAATTAGTCCCAAGACTATATAAATGCAAGTCTTTCTTTCTTTAGTCCCACTTCGCCCTGCTGTTTCCCCATAGCCCTGGAATTTCTTTCCTGGAATCCGTAGCAAAGCAATTTCGGATTAATTCGACCGTGTCCAAGATATAAAATCTCAGCCCCCCCCCCCCCCCCAAGCTGGGTTACTACCTCAGATTGTACCGTGCAGTGGGGCTACTCTGCCTAGAACAAAAGAAGAACTTGCATTTATATAGCGCCGTTCACGACCCCAGGATGTTCCAATGGAGTACTTTTGAAGAGTAGTCACTGTTTTAATGTAGGAAATGCGGCAGCCAATTTGCGCACAGCAATGTGATAATGGCCAGATAATCTGTTTTAGTGATGTTGATTGAGGGATAAATATTGGCCAGGACACCGGGGAGAACTCCCCTGCTCTTCGAAATATTTTCATCCTATCTCTATCGCTACTGCCTCCTCCTTTACTGCTGCATTGGCAGCATCCTCTTCTCTAGTGAAGACTGATGCAAAGTACTCATTAGTACCTCAGCCATGCCCTCTGCCTCCACAAGAAGATCTACTTTTTGGTCCCTAATCGCCCCCATATTCAGCTTGGTTCTCTACTGCATTATGAATCTTACATTTGTCATAAGCCTCCTTTTTCTGACTCATTTTAACCTCTATATGTTTAGTCACCCAGAGAGCTCTAGCTTTGGATGCTCTTCCTTTCCCACCCCCCCCCCCCCTCATGGGAATGTGTCTACTCTGTACCCGAACCATCTCCTCTTTGAAGGCCTCTCATTATTCGATTACTGTTTTACCTGCCAATTCTTGATTCCAATCCACTTGTGTCAGATCCCTTTTCAACTCACTGAAGTTAGCCCACCTCCAGTTACTTATTTTTGGGCTTGATTGTTCCTTGTCCTTTTCCATAACTATTCTAAACCTGATGATATTGTGATCGCTGTTCCCCAAATACTCTTGCACTGAAACATGCTCCATTTGTCCCACTTCATTCCCTAGAACTAGATCCAGCGCTACTTCCTTTCTCGTTGGGCTGGAAACACACTCAGTAAGAAAGTTGTACACATTTCAGGAATTCCTCCCCCTCTTTGCCCTTTACACTGTTACTATCCCAGTCTATATTAGGATAATTGAAGTTCCCCATTATCACGACTCTGTAGTTCTTGTATCTTTCTGTAATGTGCCTGCAAATTTGCTCCTGTATCTCCTTCCCACTATTTGGTGGCCTATACTATATGCCCAGTAGCTTAATAGCTCCTCTATTGTTCCTTAATTCTAACCAAATAGATTCTGTCTTTGAACCCTCAACTACACAGAATGATTCGGCCCTGAAGGAGGCCATTCGGCCCATCGTGCCTGTGCCGGCTCTTTGGTAGAGCTAGCCAATTAATCCCACTCCCCCCTGCTCTTTCCCCAGAGCCCTGCAAATTTTTTCCATTCAAGTATTTATCCAATTCTCTTTTGAAAGTTACTATTGAATCTGCTTCCACCACCCTTTCAGGCAGCGCATTCCAGATCACAACAACTCGCTGCATAAAAAAAAAAGTTTCCTCGTGTCGCCTCTGGTTCTTTTCTTCGCCTCTGGTTCTTTTGCCAAACACGTTAAATCCGTGTCCTCTGGTTACCGACTCTTCTGCCTCTGGAAACAGTTTCTCCTTTATTTACTCTATCAAAACCATTCATGATTTTGAACGCCTCTATCAAATCTCCTCTTAACCTGCTCTGCTCTGAGGAGAACAACCCCATCACCCCTCTCCGGCGCTTTAACAGTTTCTTTGATCAATACTGCCAACCCCCCCTCCTATTTTTCTTTCCCGATCTATCCTGAATACCTTGTAGCCAGAAATATTAAGTTCCCAATCCTCCCCTTCTTTGAGCCAGGTCTCTGTTATTACCACGGTATCATAATCCCACGTGGCGACTTGTGCCTGCAGCTCAACCAACCTTATTTCCCACGCTCCGTGCATTTACACACATGGACTCCAAACCCATAGACTGCCTCGCACTTGCCCCCTGTCTGATCCCTCCTGTTTATGAACCATTCTTTACTCCAGTGCTATTTGGCTCTCCCTGTCCTCTGCGTGCCTTGTTTCTCCTCTCTAATGTTTCATCCTGGTGCCCATCCTCCTGCCAAATTAGTTTAAACCCTCCCCCACAGCACCAGTTAAGAAGATAAGAATTAGGAGCAGGAGTCGGCCATTCGGCCCCCTCGAGCCTGCTCCGCCATTCAATAAGATCATGGCTGATCATCAACCTCAACTCCACTTTCCCGCCCCATCTCCATATCCCTTGATTCCCCTAGAGTCCAAAAATCTACCTATCTCAGCCTTGAATATACTCAAAGACTCAGCATCCACAGCCCTCTGGGGTAAAGAATTCCAAAGATTCACAACACCTCTGAGTGAAGAAATGTCTCCTCATCTCGGTCTTAAATGGCCGACCCCTTATTCTGAGACAATGCCCCCTAGTTCTAGACACTCCAGCCAGGGGAAACAACCTCTCAGCATCTAACCTCCCCACGAGGACGTTGGTGCCAGCTCTGTTGGGGTGCAACCCGCCCAGCTTGTACAGGTCCATCCTTCCCCAGAACTGGTCCCAGTGCCGAGGATTCTGAAGTCCTCTTGATACACTTTGCATTTCATATTTTTAACCCATTCTCCTGCATTTCAGGTACTCGAATCCTAATGAACCGATCCAGTGCTTTGGGTATTGTTGTAGTGTTATTGCTTGAATTCATTTAGTTTCCCACCAACCTCCCACCCTTTTTTTTTAATGTTTTTTATTTCTTGATTTGCCCTCAGTCGAAGAAACTGGTAGAAGATGGTAAGAAGAACCGAGGGGAGAAGTCCGGTGTTCCTGAAGGATTGCGACAGGAGCTTCAGGATCTCTACAAGCTCCCGATGCCAGAAGACTTGTATCACTTCTGGGAATTCTGCGAGGAGCTGAATCCAGGGAATCCCTGCGGTATGTGCTTCCCGCCTTCCCCCCCCCCTAAACCCTTCCTGTTTAGTGTCCGCAACGCAGACGGAGGGGCTCGGAATAAGGGGTCGGTCATTTAGGACTGAGATGAGGAGAAATTTCTTCACTCAGATGATGGTGAATCTTTGGAATTCTCTACCCCAGAGGGCTGTGGAGGCTCAGTCGTTGAGTATATTCAAGACAGAGATCGATAGATTTTTGAATATTAAGGGAATCAAGGGATAGTGCAGGAAAGTGGAGATGAGGTAGAAGATCAGCCATGATCTCATTGAATGGCGGAGCAGGCTCGAGGAGCCAAATGGCCGACTCCTGCTCCTATTTCTTATGTTCTTATGACCTCCAGGCCGTCTGTGGCTAGCTGTGCAAGAACATCGAGACAGGTCAAGGGTGAGAGAAGCCCCCTGAAGCTGCTCTCTCCCCCCGCCACCCCCCAGCCCTCTTAAATAGCCCCCTAACCCAGCACCAAACTGCATTTCCAATCCACTAAATTCTGTGCCCCTGCCTGACTGATTGATTATCGGAGAATCGTAGAAACTTACAGCACAGAAGGAGGCCATTCGGCCCATCGTGCCTGTGCCGGCTCTTTGAAAGAGCAGTCCTGCTTAGTCCCACATCCCCGCTTTTTGTCCGTAACCCTGTAAGTTCCTCATCCTCAAGAACCCGTCCGACTCCCGTTTAAAATTATTGATGGAATCAGCTTCCACCACCTTTTCAGGTCGAGCGTTCCAGATCCCCACAACTCTCCGAGTGAAACAATTTCTCCTCATCTCCCCTCTGGATCTTTTGCCAATGATTTTGAATCAATGACCTCTGGTTATTGACCCACTCGCCAGAGGGAATAGTTTTTCTCCATCAACTATCAAAAGCTCTCATCATCTTGTAAACCTCAATGAGGTCACCTCTTATTCCAGACCATTTATCACACTTTTTGTTTTGTGCACAACTCCCTTCCAATTTACCCGTCTGGCCTCTCAGGTGCACGTAAATGGTTCCCACGGCACTATTCGGAGAGACTTTCTTCTGGCCGACATTTATCGCCCAACCAGTGTGAACGGTGACATGAATCTTGTCATTCATGTGGAAATGACTTATGAAATAATACTGATGAAAGGTCATCGACCTGAAACGTTAACTCTCTTTCTCTCTCCACGGATGCTGCCTGGCCTGCTGAGTTTTTCCAGCGTTTTCTGTTGTTATTATGAAATAATACTGAGTGGCCTGCGGGTGGCGCTGTCCAGGGAGAGTATAAATACTCGGGCACGGGCCCAGCTTCCGCAGGACATTCTTAACAGGAACTAGTGAAGGACACAACTAGATCTCCATGTTATAAAACAGTTGATTAAAGCTTTGTTTAACGCTTAGACCAAGTGCCTAGTAGTTTTCTTACGTCAAATGGTGCTGAGAGTTAGCGGATCTCAGCCTGCCGCGGCGGCAGTAGGGGGTGCTGCAATTAGGCCCCGGGGCCCTTTAATTAAGGAGGGATGGACAATTTGGAAAGAACCCCCATCTGTTGAGTACTTCTTCCCCACTCCCCCCCCCCCCCCCCCCATCCATCCCCAGTCCTTTTCCCCCAATCTGGCTGGAAGTGCGCACGTGGGCCAGAGCACGCTTTGCTGTGACGCCCCATGCAGCCGAATAGCCTGTTGACACTGGCTGTTGAGTTGAATATTGACCACCTTGGGCACAATAGAAAGAAAGACTTGTATTTATACAGCGTCTTTCACGAGCTCGGGACGTCCCAAAGCGCTTTACAGCCAATGAAGTACTTTTTGAAGTGTAGTCACTGTTGTAATGTGGGAAACGCGGCAGCCAATTTGCGCACAGCAAGCTCCCACAAACGGCAATGTGATAATGACCAGATAATCTGTTTTAGTGATGTTGGTGGTAGGGATAAATATTAGCCAGGACACCGGGGAGAACTCCCCTGCTGTTCTTCCAAATAGTGGCCGCGGGATCTTTTACGTCCACCTGAGAGAGCAGACGGGGCCTCGGTTCAACGTCTCATCTGAAAGACGGCACCTCCGACAGTGCAGTGCTCCCTCAGCACTGCACTGGGAGCGTCAGCCTAGATTTTGAGTTCAAGTCTCTGGAGTTGGGACTGTGAACCCACAACCTTCTGACTCAGAGGCGCGAGTGCTGCCCACTGAACCACAGCTGACACCAAATAAGGAAGGCATCAAGCTCCTGTGGAAGCTTACTCCCACACTGGTGTTAACGCCTTCAGGGGAGGACGAGCGAAGCGGGGAGCAACCAGTTTATGTAGAAAAGTTCCGTTTTATGGGATCTAAATAGCTGCTTGTGTTTTTTTTGTAAACAGAGGCACTGAAGTCGAGCCTTGGACTGCGGCTCGTTGGGCCTTGTGATATTTTAGCAGGAAAACATAAAGGAACCAAAAACCCGGAGCCTAATTACCTTCTGCACTGGAGGTACTTCTACGACCCCCCAGAATTTCAGACTGTCATCATTGGAGACTCCGAAACTCAGTATCACCTTGGCTATTTCAGGTAATCGTGGCACAGACACACTACTGACAGCGGTGCGGGTTGGAGGGGAGCTAGTCCCTGCTCATGTTGCGATTTGACTGGCTCAGCCAGTGAGGTCTTAGTGATTTAAAAAAACAATTCATTCTGGGGATGTGGGCGTCGCTGGCAAGGCCAGCATTTATTGCCCATCCCTAATTGCCCTTGAGAAGGTGGTGGTGAGCTGCCGCCCTCTTGAACCGCTGCAGTCCGTGTGGTGAAGGTGCTCCCACAGTGCTGTTAGGGAGGGAGTTCCAGGATTTTGACCCAGCGACGATGAAGGATCGGCGATATATTTCCAAGTCTGGCTTGTGTGTGACTTGGCGGGGAACTTGGAGCTGATGGTGTTCCCATACGTTGTCCTTCTAGGTGGAAGAGGTCGCGGGTTTGGGAGGTGCTGCCGAAGAAGCCTTGGCGAGTTGCTGCAGTGCATCTTGTAGATGGTACACACTGCAGCCACGGTACGCCGGTGGTGGAGGGAGTGAATGTTTAAGGTGGTGGATGGGGTGCTAATCAAGCAGGTTGCTTTGTCCTGGATGGTGTCGAGCTTCTTGAGTGTTGTTGGAGCTGCACTCATCCAGGCAAGTGGAGAGTATTCCATCACACTCCTGTGATTGTGTTGTATGTGGTGTTCACAGGGATACTCCGGATCAATTGCCAGTGTTCGTAGGTGCGAATGAGGCAAAGAATGGCTGCTCGGTGGTTCAGATGGGAGACAATTTGTTTAGCGCAGTAAAGTAAGTATGCTTCTTTTTCTTCGGGGCTGTACGTGCTGAGGCAAAAAAAAAGCGTATAAGAATAGACAAGGGGGGAAATTTAGTTAAAGGAACAGAATGTAGCAACTTTTTGGCTCAGTGGGTAGCGCTCGCGCCTCAGAGTCAGAAGATCATAGGTTCACAGTCCCCATTCCAGGGACTTGATCACTGATTCTCGGCTGACGCTCCAGTGCAGTGCTGAGGGAGTGCTGCACTGTCGGAGGTGCCGTCTTTCAGATGAGACGTTGAACCGAGGCCCCGTCTGCCCTCTCGGGTGGACGTAAAAGAAGAGCAGGGGAGTTCTCCCTGGTGACCTGGCCAATATTCATCCCTCAACGTCACTAAAACTGGTTATTTGTCACATTGCCGTTTGTGGGAGCTTGCCGTGCGGGAAATTGGCTGCTGTGTTTCCTACATTACAACAGTGACTACACTTCAACTATTACTTCATCGGCGGTAAAGCGCTTTTGGATGTCCTGAGGTTGTGAAAGGCGCTATATAAATGCGAGTTCCTTCTTTCTTTGAAGGAACGCTGCATTGTCCCAGTTAGCAGCCTTCAAACTGGCTATCCGAGCGCAGACTCCCATTGCCGTGCTCAAGTCTCCAAACCGAGCTACTGAGCAAATCTACACAAGTAGAGCTGCTGCTTACCAAATACCAGTACACGCTCTTCTCCCTCTTCCCCTCCGCCAACCCCATACGAACATGGTCTCCTTGCCTAAATGCAGAGAGCACCTAGTTTGATACATAAGAACATAAGAAATAGGAGCAGGAGTCGGCCATTCGGCCCCTCGAGCCTGCTCCGCCATTCAATAAGATCATGGCTGATCTGATCTTGGCCTCAACTCCACTTCCCTGCCCGCTCCCCATAACCCTCGACTCCCTTATCGTTCAAAAATCTGTCAATCTCCACCTTAAATATATTCAATGACCCAGCCTCCACAGCTCTCTGGGGAAGAGAATTCCAAAGATTCACGACCCTCTGAGAGAAGAAATTCCTCCTCATTTCCGATTTAAAAGGGTTTCCCCTTATTCTGAAATTATGCCCCCTAGTTCTAGATTCCCCCACGAGGGGAAACATCCTCCCTGCATCTACCCTGTCAAGCCCCTTCAAAACCTTATGTTTCAATAAGATCCCCTCTCATTCTTCCAAACTCCAATGAGTATAGGCCCAACCTGCTCAACTTTTCTTCATAAGACAACCCCTTCATCTCAGGAATCAACCTCGTGAACCTTCTCTGAACTGCCTCCAATGCAAGTATATCCTTCCTTAAATAAGGAGACCAAAACTGTATGCAGTACTCCAGGTGTGGTCTCACCAACGCCCTGTACAGTTGGAACAGGACTTCCCTACTTTTATACTCCATCCCCCTTTGCAATAAAGGTCAACATTCCATTTGCCTTCCTAATTACTTGCTGTACCTGCATGCTAACTTTTTGTGTTTCATGTACAAGGACCCCCAGATCCGTCTGTACAACTAGCTTAAGAGTCAGCCACCTTGGTGTGGGACTGGAGTCACACATAGGCCCAGACCGGGTAAGGACGGCGGGTTTCCTTCCCTAAAAGGACATCAGTGAACCAGTTGGGTTTTTACGACAATCCGACAGCTTCACGGTCACTTTTCCTGACACCAGCTTTTTATTTCCAGCTTTTAAAACACTGAATTCAAATTCTCAAACTGGCAGTGGTTGGATTTGAACTTGCGACCTGTGGATTATTAATCGAGTAACATAACCCCTGCAGTACTGTACCCTTAGTTACATACTTATTTTGAGCCACACTTCTATCATTAATAACTTTTTTTTTCTTGGATTGTGGAGTTGAGGTCGGAGACCAGCCATGATCTTATTGAAGGGCTCGAGGGGCCGAATGGCCGACTCCTGCTCCTGTTTCTTATGCTCTTATTTTTTTTCTTCACTTTTTGGTTGGAACCTCCCTAACCAAAAAAGGCATTGTAACTCGTTTCACTGTGGGGAAAGTTCTGTGACTGTTCTATGAAGTTTCTGGCCCTGTGGGGGCGGGGGCAACTGGGGGGGGTCTCCAGGTCTAGCCAGATCTCTGGAGGGGACCCCTCCCCCGAGAGAAACAGCATGAAGGGCTGAAAACGGACATTTGCACTCACTCCCTGTGGGTTCTGCTGCTACGAGACCACAAGGAATTTCAGGGTGTCTGTTCTATTTTCAGCCTCTCCTGTCAGTTTTTGCCTTTGTTCGGGGAGGGGGGTCGGGGTGGAGGTCGGGGGTTATTGAATGAAAAATCTAGTAGAATGTATCTAAGTTTAGCTATTTTCCTTTTTTTTTTCTTCTCCCTCCCCACCCCACCTTCCCATCCCGTCGCATTTTTTTGGTTTTCAGCCTACGTTTGTCCAGAAGACTGAAGGAAATAAATAATAAAAGTCAGAGCAGTGTTCTGAACGAGCTCGAGACCAAACTGACTGCGGTAGCGAAGAAGTTAGGTTATTCCCTAGAGCAAAAAACTAAAGAAATGAAACAAAGGGATAGGAAGGTAAGCTCTTGTACCGTACTTCCACAACCTTCCCTGGATTTAAGTAGTGTGGCATGACGTTTCTGATTTGCGATTATTTGCGACTTCCAACAGTGACTGAGCATCTCCCTCTGGCGATCCACTGTCTGAAAACACTGAGGGTGAAATTCAACTGTTAGCAGGGGGCGCAAGACAGGCGGTGGGGAATTGGCCGCCTGTTAGCGGGTGGCGCAAGACAGGCGGTGGGGAATTGGCCGCCTGTTAGCGGGGGGTGCAAGACAGGCAGTGGGGAATTGGCCGCCTGTTAGCGGAGGGTGCAAGACAGGCGGTGGGGAATTGACCGCCTGTTAGCGGGTGGCGCAAGACAGGCAGTGGGGAATTGGCCGCCTGTTACACTCTCGGCCCGATTCCCCTTTCCGCTGATCCGCTACCACCCGTTTTGTACCGGTCGCCGAAGTTGGATTTCACCCGCATTTAATTTTCCCTTCCCCCCCCTCCCTCTTCCCCCCCCACCAAGTCTTCCCCTTTTTCCCCACCAATTTTTCTTTCTCTTCTCCCATCCTCTCCCAGAGACTATGACCCCTTTCTCTGTGTCTGGTTCCCTGGCTGCCTGTTACCGTCTGGCACCTGAGGCGAATGGTCAATCTTTGTGTGCGATCCGACACGGTGAATTACTGAGGGAGCTCTGCGCTGCTGTCTTTCGGATGAGACGTTAAACCGAGGCCCCCGTCTGCCCCCTCGGGTGGACGTAAAAGATCCCGCGGCGCTATTTGGAAGAAGAGCTGGGGGGGGGTGGGTGGGGGAGTTCTCCCCGGTGTCCTGGCCCAATATTTATCCCTCAATCAACATCACTAATACAGATTATCTGCTCATTGGCACACTGCTGTTTGTGGGAGCTTGCTGTGCGCAAATTGGCTGCTGCGTTTCCTACATTACAGCAGTGACTACACTTCAGAAGTACTTCATTGGTTGTCGCTTTTGGGACGTCCTGTTCTTTGGGCTGGCGAGTTGACTAGTGGGGGAGGGGGGCGGGGGATGGAGAGAGGTTGTGACCTCACAGCCAAACCCAATCCTCTCCTCGCCCAAGGTTCAGACGCGCGTGCTTTCCTTCAAGGGTTGTTGGACAGCAATCAGGAACCCTGGCCGAGTTTTCTTCTTTTCCCTCACCTGGGGGCATTGAGGCCAGTTTATAATGGCCTTACCACTGCCATATCTGCACAGAGCCAGGACTGCTGTTTGGTACTGTCTTGTTGAAGCAGGTCATGTAAGATTTTGGGGTGGGTGGGGAACCAGCTTCCAACAGTTCTGTGGAATGTCTGCTACTCTTTGTGTTTATTGAAAAGATCTGGCAATGTGTTCTGAGTGATGCAGTTTTTTTTTCTAAAGCACACTGCCCCAAGTTTGGATATAATGACTTTGTTATTGGTGTGTGTTATTTGAGCCGGAATATATTATTGGAAATTGACCATTGTGCTGGTCATGGCAAGTCAGAGGGTGTGAGGTCAGGAACATTATACCGTTTAAAAGTGTAGGTCTATGTCCCTTTTAGGGCTATAAAGCCTTGTTGCTGTTCAGTAAATACTGACTTCATACAGCGGTCAATGAACAGGCTGCTTCTGTTAAATAAAAACTTGGATGAGTTTGTACAGATGTCAAACAAGAATTGCCCGAGCATCTACAGCACCGGAACAGGCCATTTGGCCCAACTGGTCTGTGCCGGTGTTTATACTCCACACGAGCCTCCTCCCAATCCAAGTACCGGCCTCCATATCCCACTATTCCCTGATGTATGACAGGAGACTGCAGACCTCCAGCATCTCTGTGCACTCGGAGAGTTTTTTATAGTTTGGAGTGTAACGGGAAAATGTGTGTGTGAGATGCTCGGCCGTGTGGCAAGACTTGGGAATGCATGCTAATTGTATGTAGTTTTTTAAATATTTAAATATTTCTCTCGTCGTGTGCGTGTCTTGCAGACGGGACGTTGCACAGCAGCATTTTGTTCGATGCGAACCAGTCTTTTTACTTGACCCGGAGCCTGAAATTTACAAACTTTTAACAAATGCCTCTGATCGCAAGAATCCCTGTGTAGCTGCAGCTGCCTGGGTTTGATTGTGAAGTGTAGAAGGGGCAGATGGAGTTAGCAGCGAACACGTTACAGCTGTGCTCCAGGCCCCAAACTACCCCAGTGAGCAATGTTACGAGAGAACCATTAGTTTTTTAAATTTGTTTTTAAATTATTTGTTCATGGGGATGTGGGCGTCACTGGCACAAAAAAAGGCCGGCCTTTATTGCCCATCCCTAACGGTGTATAAACAATAATAATGTGCATTGCCCTCTCACTGTGTCCGCAGCGCGAAAATCTGCCGAACTTTTTTGTTTTTGGACTGGCTCGGAGCGGATCAGAAATCACTTATTTCACTGACTCGGCATCGATCCGGGGCAAGCACCTTCCACTGCCAATTTCTTAGACTGTGTCGATTTTTTGCATTTCTCTTTCATCAAAGCCGCTTCATCCTGCATGATCAAACCGTGTGGTCTGGGTTTCGCGTGGACAGGCTGCCTGGCCAGATTATGACATTTGGTGAGACCAGGCAGCTTCCATTTTAACCCGAGCTGTTCGTTTCCTCAAGTCTGAAATAAAGACGGAAACTTTTCTCCGCTTGACACCTGCTCCTGTCATTCAGCCATTCCCCCTCGAAGAAAAAAAAGGCTTCTTCGGCAGGATTTCCCCATCCCAAGCCTGTGTAGGGCTGCACGTGAACTTCAAAAGGCAGATTGAAAGGTCCCCCCCCACCCAAGGCAATAAATCGCAGCTGCGGTTATTCAGCTTTGGTCCTGCCTGGAGAATTGGGCTGGGCTTTTCCGCCTCTGTGCTCTTGCGGCAGGTCAGCAACACAGACATCGGGAAACCGAGCACCCAGCCCATGATTCTCGGATCTTTTTTCATCATCCACATACAACTTCGCATCATAACCTGGAGCCAGAACCAAATACAATCTGATCGACGGATATTTGAGCTACAGGGGAGTCGAGGGTTATGGGGACCAGGCAGGAAAGTGGAGTTGAGGCCAAGGTCAGATCAGCCATGATCTTATTGAATGGCAGAGCAGGCTCGAGCGGGCCGAATGGCCGACTCCTGCTCCTATTTCTTACGTTCTTATGTTCTCAAATCTCTGCCATATCTTCTGACTCACCTGAGCCAGAGTTCCACTAATCGACCATTCCTCGCACGTGCAGTTAGTAAACAAAAGTTGCCAGCTCCCCGACCTGTGTCTTTGGTATTCGTTTTTCTCGCACCTGATTAAGGGTCCCGCCATAATCAGTCGATGCAGCTGACGTATGTTCAATGGATGAATGGCTTGTGCAATTAAACGCCTGTCTCTTTAATTCTCCGCTCCACTCCCCACTCTGACCTCTCCGTCCTCGGCCTCTTACACTGTTCCAACGAAGCTCAACGTAAGCTCGAGGAACAGCACCTCATCTTTCGATTGGGCACTTCACAGCCTTCCGGACTCAACATCGAGTTCAACAATTTCAGATCTTAACCACGGCTCCTATCATTTTTTCATTTTTTTTCTCTCTCTCACATGACAGCTGTCGATCATTCTGCCAGTGCCATTTACACTTCATCTAGAGTCATCTTTTGTTTCTTAACTTGTCCCATTACCATCTCCTTTTGCCTTGCACCATCATCACCTTTGTCTCTTAATCTCTCCTACCTTCCACCCTATCACAGACCTTCCCTTTTGTTCTTTCCTCCCCCCCCCCCCTTTCCCTGCCTCTGCACTTGCTTAAAAACCTGTTCCATCTCCAGCTTTTTCCAGTTCTGACGAAGGGTCACAGACCTGAAACGTTAACTCGGTTTCTCTCTCCACAGATGCTGCCTGACCTGCCGAGCGTTTCCCAGCGTTTTCTGTTTTTATTTTAAACGTTTGGCTAAATGTTAATGTGTTTCCGTATCGGAAGCTGTTTTTTGCGTTTACGTTGCCGAGTATCTTAATCTATCTTCATTTCTAGGTTGCTGCAAAAACTTTTCATGGGGCAGGTCTGGTTGTCCCAATAGATCAAAGTGGTGTAGGTTACAGGGAGCTTCCCGAGACAGATGGTACGTTTACGTTATTCTTGACTCTTTTCCTTTGTGAAACACAATATAAAAATGCAATAGCATCAAAAGTTACCTTGAAACAAGTCGTTGAATGGTGTATTATTTTTTTTTTACCTTTCCTTCGCTTGTTTTAACTTTCGGAGTCCAGAAATCAGTCTGCTAGACTTCAGTTCCCTTGTGAGGTGTAGTCGTTCTGTTGATGGACCAGCAAACCCAGAGGTCAGGAGGGCACATCCCACCCTGACGCCTTCTGAAATTCAATTCAACAGCTCCTGCTCAGTCGTGGGGCTGGCTGGCTGGCGCCAGAAAATAAAATCGCGGAAGATTCCAGATGGTTCGCGGGGGGCGGGGGGGGGCCAAAAAACCCAACTAACGTCCTTCAGGGATGGGAACCTGAAACCCACGCCCGGTCCGGCCGGCACGTGACTCCAGTCCCCCACACTGCGGTTGAATCTTAATGTCCCCCTTTAAAGTGGCCGGCCTACCAAGCCTTTCGTTTCTACCGAGGGGTGGGGGAGGGGGAAAGGATTGCAGCAGTTCAAGAAGGCAGTCAGCCCCCCGCCCCCCACCTTCTTGGGTCAACTAGAGATGGGCAGTAAGTGCAGCCTCGCCAAGCGTTGCCCACAGCCCGAGAACAAGTTAAATTAAAACGGCGAGCCTCTATTATCTGCACTTCCGATTATTCGCCAGAATGTTTCCCAGAACAAGGATCTGACGAGGCACAGAGCATGGCATGACTCGCCGGCACCAATCTCCTCCTACCTTCCTGCTTTTGCCTAGAGGATTGGTGCAGCGTACTAAGTGGGAGGGGTGGGGGGGGAAGTCTAGGGACCCGGGATTACTCGCCAACCTTCTGTTATCCACTCGAAGGGCCCCTCGATTATGGCCGATTATGCAGGTTCTACTTTATCTTCATCACCCCAAGCCTGGATTAGGGCACAATCATTACAAAACACATTGTCCCCTTGGTCTCCTGAACTCTGAGGAACGTTTGTGGTCCAGCCCCTCTTTTTTTGTTGTTGTGTCGGATTGTGAAGCACCTTGCGACGTTTTTCTATGTTCAAAGGTGTTACATAAATGCAAGAATTTTTTTTCTTTTCCCCCCCCCTTCCTAAACCCAGGGGCACTGAGGCCAGTTGCAGCCCCCCCACTCCCCGCACCTTTATTTTTTGCCACCCAGTCTGAAATCGGCTAACTCAGCACAGACTAGGGATCGGACCTGGGATCTTCCTGGTCTGTCTCGGTAACGACTCGCTGAACTCCCGGGGGTGGAGTCCCTGATATTCAGCCCCTTCTTTTTTCCTCATTCTTTAGATTGAGGCAATATTAAGGATTGATTTGTATTGTATTGTACTGTGGGAGCCATGACTCAGTGGGTCGCACTCTTGCATCTGAAATCGGAAGGTTGTGGGTTCAAGTCCCACTCCAGAGACCTGAGCGCATAATCTAGGGCTGACACTCCCAGTGCAGTACTGAGGGAGTGCCGCACTGTTGGGAGGTGCTGTCTTTTGGGTGCGGGAACGGTAGCACAGTGGTTATGTTACTGAACTAGTTAATCCAGAGGCACTGAGTCCGGAGACGTGAGTTCAAATCCCACCACGGCAGCTGGGGAATTTAAATTCAGTTAATTAAATAAAAGTCTGGAATATAAAAGCTAGTATCAGTAATGGTGACCATGAAACTACCGGATTTGTCGTAAAAACCCATCTAGGTTCACGAATGTCCTTATCCGGTCTGGCCTACATGTGACTCCAGACCCACTGGTTGACTCTTAACTGCCCTCTGAAATGGCCAAGCAAGCGACTCAGTTGTGGCCAAACCACTACGACAGAGTTACTGTGAGAGTAGCTTCGCCACATGGACTGCAGCGGTTCAAGGGCGATTAGGGATGGACGATAAATGTTGGCCTTGCCAGCGACATCCCATGAATGAATTTTTTTAAAAAGGTGGACGTAAAATTTCCCAAGGCGCTATTCGAAGACGAGCAGGGGAGTTCTCCCCGGTGTCCTGGCCAATATTTATCCTTCAACCAGTGTCACTAAAAAAAAAACCCAGATTATCTGGTCATTGTCACATTGCTGTTTGTGGGACCTTGCTGTGCGCAAATTGGCTGTAAAGTACTTTGGAACGTCCCGAGGTCGTGAGAGACGCTTTCTTTCCTTCCCCTTTGCCTTTAGATGAAGTGCAGGAATGATGTGCAACATATGCCTAACTTTTCTTCCATCCTGTGAGTAGAAGTAATAATCTGTGTCTTTTTTAAAAAAACAATAGGAAGCCTTAAAAAGATCTGCAAAGCAATTGTCGAAGCTCCAACTGATGAAGCCCGGATTAAAGCTTTTGCCCCAATTCAAGAAATAATAACCTACGTTCAGTTTGCAAATGATGAATGTGATTATGGAATGGGGTATGAACTAGGAATTGACCTCTTCTGTTACGGATCACACGTGAGTAGATGCAAATGGGGTTCAGCATTGTTCCTAACTCTCTGAAAGTCAGATCCATAAATATAGGCGCCTGCGGTAGCCCAGCTGCTTAAGGTAGTGAGTAGTTCAGCTAGACAGGAAGATCCCACCCACACACCTTGGTCTTTGTTCAGTTAGCCGCTCTCAGGTGGGGCGGCTGAAGCACATGTGGGTATATCTGAATCGGCTTCTTCGGCAGCACCTCCCAAACCCGCAACCTCCACCACCCAGAGGGGCAAGGGCAGCGGGCGCATGGGAACACCATCACCTCCAAGTTCCCCTCCACGTCACACACCATCCCGACTTGGAAGTATAATCTAAGGGGTAAGCCATTTAGGACAGAAATGAGGAAGAATTTCTTCACCCAGAGAGTGGTGAACCTGTGGAATTCTCTACCACAGAAGGTAGTTGAGGCCAATTCATTAAATATATTCAAGAATGAGTTAGATATATTTCTTAAAGCTAAAGGTATCAAGGGATATGGGGAGAAGGCAGGTACAGGGTACTGAGTTTGGATGATCAGCCATGATCTCATCGAATGGCGGAGCAGGCTCGAGGGGCCGAATGGCCTACTCCTGCTCCTATCTTCTATGTTTCTATGTAATCGCCGTTTCTTCATCGTCGCTGGGTCAAAATCCTGGAACTGCCTCCCTAACAGCACTGTGGGAGTACCTTCACCACACGGACTGCAGCGGTTCAAGAAGGCGGCTCACCACCACCTTCTAGAATAAATGCCGCCTTGCCAGTAAAGCCCATATCCCAAAAATTAATTTGACATCTGCCTGGTGCTGGATTATGCCGAGCAATTTAGGGGCCCATTCTTTCGGAGACTCAACACAAACTGCCCCACCCCACACCCACTGACCATCAAGGGCAACATTCCCAACTGACATGAGCCCGTTTCTTCTCCACCTCAATTCCCCATGACGTGACTATTCCCCAGACATGGGGACCACACAAGCTGCCTCAGTCTCTTGTTCTTGCATTGCTTCCACGACAGCCATTGCCAAGAGACCTGGATGTCCTGCTACATCTCCTCCAAGCACCGTGCCATCAAAGCTTACAGTCATTTCATGAAAGGTGCAAAAATAATTGTCCTCTGTATCCCTGGGCTGGAAAGACAAAAGACCGTCCAGGGTTCCTGCTCTCATTGCTGCCCAGAGCTATGCTGGTCGGGGAGGGGGTGTGGGGGGCTGTGCATGTGGGGACAGGATGGGGCTTGATTGTGGCAAAAAGATCTCTGGCCATTGGATGCATAATCCCAGCCGAATTCCCCTCTCTGCAGTGCTGGGTTGCATTCACGATTGCTGCTTTTGATTAGTTGCCAAGCCACTTGAGTTGTGGCATGATGAAAAATTTTGATAGAGTGGATAGAGAGAGAGTGTTTGCACTTGTGGGGAAGAGCATAACTAGAGGCCATCAATATAAGATAGTCACCAAGAAATCCAATAGGGAATTCAGAAGAAACTTCTTTACTCAGAGAGTGGTGAGAATGTGGAACTCGCTCCCACAGGGAGTGCTTTGAGGCGAATAGTATAGATGCATTTAAGGGGAGGCTAGATAAGCATATGAGGGAGAAGGGAATAGAGGGTTATGCTGCTAGAGTTAGATGAGGAAAGACGGGAGGAGGCTCGAGTGGAGCATAAACGCCGGCATGGACTGGTTGGGCCGAATGGCCTGTTTCTGTGCCGTATATCCTATGTAATGATCACGGGTAATTTTATAATGATTATATTACTCCAAGTGGAAAACATTGGCAGTTGCACACACCGAAATTTCAGCATTAAGTCACAACTCGGGGGTTACTCGTATTGCAGGAGGGAGAGGGGGGAACAAAAGTGGAAAACGTACTCAAAGGAATTTTAACAAGTTCTGTCTTTGCTGGAGATGGACCTCACACAGCGAACTTTTTTTATAAAACAAGTATTCAGAAGGTTGTGAGTTCAAGCCCCACTACAGGACTTGAGCACACAATCTAGGCTGACACTCCAGTGCAGCACTGATGGGGTGTTGTGTTGTCGAGGCGCCCCCTTTCGGATGAACTGAAGCCCCCGCAACAGTAACTGCGCATTCCAAATAAATCACCGTCGGGGAAGGACTTTGCGACATTTGAGAGATGTGATGAAGTGCTTTCTTTAAAATTTTAAAAAGCACCTTTAATTTTAGCATATGTTGAATAAACTGCAGGTGCGTTGACTCTTCAGGATTAAGACTCTATCTCACAAAGATACTTTCTTCCCCTCTCTCTCTCTCTCTCCCTTCCTTTACAGTACTTTCACAAAGTGGTGCGGCAGTTGTTACCTCTAGCCTACAAGCTCTTGAAGAGGCACCTGTTTGCTGAGATTATTGAGGTTCATTTGGCCAACCGAAATTGGGATGATCTGGACCAACTGAAAGGTTGAATTTGCCAAAGAGAATTCTGAATGTTCACACAGCATTGAATTTACAGACTTGCTGCATAAGCTACTAGAATGTTAGAATGTTCTATCGGAGTTGTATTCTGTTTATTTTGAAGAATGAAGGTAGTGTGTTTCTTTTTCTACAATAAAGATCCTTTGGTGTTGTTTAATATTGTCCGTGGCTGGCTGGTTCAACATCCATCCAAGGCTGCAATGGGCTGGAATTTCAATCCCACTTGAATGGGAATTGGGCGCGGGGGGGAATTCTCCACTGGCTGGAGTCATACCTAGCACAAAGGAAGATGGTTGTGGTAGTTGAGGTCAATCATCACAGCCCCAGGACATCGCTGCAGGAGTTCTTCAGGGCAGTGTCCTAGGCCCAACCATCTTCAGCTGCTTCATCAATGACCTTCCCTCCATCATAAGGTCAGCAGTGAGTATGTTTTGCTGATGACTGCACAGTGTTCAGTGCCATTCACAACTCCTCAGATAATGAAGCAGTCCATGCCTGCATGCAGCAAGACCTGGACGACATTCAGGCTTGGGCTGATCAGTGGCAGGTAACATTCGCGCCACACAAGTGCCAGGCAATGACTATCTCCAACAAGCGAGCGTTTAGCCACCGCCCCTTGACATTCAATGGTATTACCATTGCCGAACGTTCATCCCGGTGTCCTGGTCAATATTTATCCCTCAACCAACAGCACTAAAGCGGATTATCTGTACGTTATCACATTGCTGTTTGTGGGACCTTGCTGTGCGCAATTTGGCTGCCACTTTTCCTACATTACAATGGCGATTATACTTCAGAAGTAATTCATTGGCTGTAAAGTGCTTTGGGACGTCCTGAGGTTGTGAAAGGTGCTATATAAATGCAAGTCGTCTTTCTAGTATTCATGTTCTGCGTCAGTCTAACCAACAGCAATCACCTTTTCTTACCTTTTTGAAGGTTCCGCTCTTAGTCCTTCACCCTGTTTATATTCTTTGCTTCATCAACACTTCTGACTTAAAATGGAGCGTGCACATGTTCTCCATTACTAAAGCTTCCTCCAAGGAGCCCTCTTTCTGCTTTCATGGCAAACATGAAACTTTTCTCAACAACTGTTAATTCCTACCTCCCTATAAAACCCAATTTCATCCAGGACTTCAATACTGCTCCCATATCTGAGGCGGCTCTCTCTACTCAAGACAGGATAGTAGAAAAAGGTAATCATCCCTCTCTCACCTCAGCTCCGAACTTTGTTGCAACCAATATATACTATTAGAGTTGGTACTTCTCTGGATCATCCACCCTTGTTCCTTCCAACTTCTAAACACATCACATTATGCCTCAAACCCCAAGGTGTTGAAATCAATACTCTTAACTTTCCCAGCACCTCAAAACTGCAACGCCTTACCTCGCTCCATCTTTTCTCCTTCCTACAACCCCCCTCTCTTAAAACCCAAGCTCGGCTTATTTCACAAGCAATTCTAGAGTAGGCGAAGCATCGGATGTGCTTTAGAGCAACTTGCCGCGTGAATGTAAAGGCTTGAAGCTTAACCTTTCCCTAAGTTAACAACAACTTGTATTTATATAACGCCTTAAACGTAATAAAACGTCCCAAGGTGCTTCTCAGGAGTATTAAATACAAAGAATTTGACACCGAGCCACAGAAGCAGAAATTATGGCAGGTGACCAAAAGCTTGGTCAGAGGTAGGTTTTAAGGAACGTCTTAAAGGAGAGGTTTAGGCAGGGAATTCTAGAGCTCGGGGGCTAGGCAACAGAAGGCACGGCCAACAATGGTTGAGCGATTATAATCAGGGATCCTCAAGAGGGCAGAATTAGAGGAGCGCAGATATCTCGGGTGCATTGTGGGGCTGAAGGAGATAGGGAGGGGCGAGGCCATGGAGGGATTTGGAAACAAGGATGAGAATTTTCAAATGTAGGGACTTGTGCGAGTTAGGACACGGGCAGCCGTGTTTTGGATGACCTCAAGTTTACGTAGGGTAGAATGTGGGAGGCCGGCCAGGAGTGTGTTGTAATAGTCAAGTCTAGAGGTAACAAAGGCATGGATGAGGGTTTCAGCAGCAGATGAGCTGAGGCAAGGGCAGAGACGGGCAATGTTACGGAGGTGGAAATAGACAATCTTAGTTATGCTGTGGATATGTGGCCGGAAGCTCATTTCAGGGTCAAATATGACACCGAGGTTGCGAACAGTGTGGTTCAGCCTCAGACAGATGTTAGGGAGAGGGATGGAGTCAGTGGCTAGGGAATGGAGTTTGTGGCGGGGACCGAAAACAATGGCTTTGGTCTTCCCAATATTTAATTGGAGAAAATAAATGTTCATCCAGAACTGGATGACGGACAAGCAGTCTGACAATTTAGAGACTGTGGAGGGGTCGAGAGAAGTGAGGTAGAGCTGGGTGTCATCAGCGTACATGTGGAAACTGACACTGTGTTTTCGGATGATGTCACCAAGGGGCAACATGTAGATGAGAAATAGGAGGGGGGCAAGGATAGATCCTTGGGGGACACCAGAGGTAACGATGTGGGATAAGGAAGATAAGCCGGTGCAGGTGATTCTCTGGCTATGATTAGATAGATAAGAATGGATCGACGGTGGAGAGGCGTTGGAGAAGGATGGAGTGGGCAACCATGTCAAAGGCTGCAGACAAGTCAAGAAGGATGAGGAGGGATAGTTTACCTTTGTCTCAGTCACAAAGGATGTCATTTGTGATTTTGATGAGAGCCGTTTCGGTACTGTGGCAGGGGCGGAAACCTGATTGGAGGGATTCAAACATGGAATTGCGGGAAAGATGGGCACAGATTTGGGAGATGACAACATGTTCAAGGACTTTGGAGAGGAAAGGAAGGTTGGAGATGGGATGGTAGTTTGCAAGGACGGAGGGGTCAAGGGTTTTTTTTTTGAGTAGAGGGGTGATGACGGCAGATTTGAAGGAGAGGGGGGACAGTACCTGAGGAGAGAGAACCGTTAAAAATATCAGCTAACATGGGAGCCAGAAAGAAGTTGGGAAGTCAGCAGTTTGGTGGGAATAAGGTCGAGGGAGCAGGAAGTGGGTCTCATGGACAAGATGAATATGGAGAGGTCATGAGGGGAGATCGGAGAGAAACTGGAGAAAGATGTAAGTTCAGGGCTAGGGCAGGGGGGAGCCTTAGAGGAAGTTTGGCCCGGTGGGCTAGAGGAAGGAAGGGAAGTAGCAGAGGCAGCTGATTGGATGATCTCAATCTTAGATACAAAGAAGTCCATGAGCTCCTCACACTTGATGTCGGAGGTGAGGGTGGAGGAGACAGAGGAGAGGGGTTTAAGAAGATGGTTAGCAGTGGAGAATAGAAGCTGGGGTTTATCTTTGCATTCCTGAATGATTCTGGAATAGTGAGCAATTTTGGCAGACAGAAGCAGGGTCCGATAATGCTTTATGTGGTCCAGCCAGATCTGGCGGTGAATGGCTAAACCAGTTGTCCGCCATATCCATTCAAGTCTGCGTCCCTTGGACTTAAGGGAGCGAAGATGAGAGCCGTACCAGGGGGAACGGCCAGGGTGAGAGAGAGTAATTGTTTAATAAGGACTAGGGCATCAAAGGTGGTGGTGAGGGTATGGTTGAGCAGATCGGTAGCTGCAGAAATGTTATGGCGAATGGAGGGCCAAAGGCTGGACAATTGGGATTTCATAAGTGCAGTTGGAAGAGAATTGGGAGTGAGTTTTTATCCAGGGGCAGACACAGAAAGAAGTAGGGTTGGTGGGGGTGGGGGTAGAAGTGGGGTGTGTGTAGAGAGCGATACGAGGAAGTGGTCAGAGACGGCCTTATCTGCGATTGACATGATGGGAGTAGCGAGGCCACGAGAGATGGCAAACATAAAAGCATAAGAAATAGGATCAGGAATAGGCCACTTGGCCTCTCGAGCCTGCTCCGCCATTCAATAAGACCATGGCTGATCTTGGGCTCAAAGCCACTTCCCTGCCCGCTCCCCATAACCCATCACTCCCTTATCTTGCAAAAATTTGTCTATCTCCACCTTAAATGTATTTAATGACCCAGCCTCCACAGCTCTCTGGGGCAGAGAATTCCACAGATTTACGACCCTCTGAGAGAAGAAATTCCTCCTCATCTCAGTTCTAAAAGGGCGACCTTTTATTCTGAAACCATGCCCCCGAGTTCTAGATTCCCCCACGAGGGGAAACATCCTCTCTGCGTCTACCTTGTCGAGCCCCCTCAGTATCTTATATGTTTCAATAAGATCACCTCTCATTCTTCTAAATTCCAATGAGTATAGGCCCAGCCTGCTCAACCTTTCCTCATAAGTCAACCCCCTCATCTCTGGAATTAACCGAGTGAATCGTCTCTGAACTGTCTCCAATGCAAGTATATCCTTCCTTAAATAAGGAGACCAAAACTGTACGCAGTACTCAAGGTGTGGTCTCACCAATACCCTGTACAGTTGTAGCAGGACTTCCCTGCTTTTATACTCCAACCCCCTTGAAATAAAGGCCAACATTCCATTTGCCTTTTTGATTACTTGCTGTACCTGCATGCTAACTTTTTGTGTTTCATGCACAAGGACCCCCCAGGTCCCTCTGAACTGTAGCATTTTGTAATCTCTCTCCATTTAAATAATAATTTGCTTTTTTATTTTTCCTGCCAAAGTGGATAACCTCGCATTTTCCCACATTCTACTCCATCTGCCAAATGTTTGGCCACTCACTTAGCCTGTCTATATCCCTTTGCAGATTCTTTGAGTCCTCTGCACCACTTGCTTTCCCACCCATCTTTGTATCATCCACAAACTTGGCTACATTACACTCGGTCTCTTCGTCCAAGTCATTAATGTAGGTTGTAAATAGTTGAGGCCCCAGCACAGATTCCTGTGGCACCCCACTAGTTACCGTTTGCCAACTGGAAAATGACCCATTTATCTCGACTCTCTGCTTTCTGTTAGTTAGCCAATTCTCTATCCGTGCTAATATATTACCCCCAATTCCGTGAGCTCTTATCTTATGCAGTAACCTTTTATGTTGCACCTTATCGAATGCCTTCTGGAAATCCAAATACACCACATCCACTGGCTCACCTTTGTCCACCCTGCTCGTTACATCCTCAAAGAACTCCAGCAAATTTGTTAAACATGATTTCCCTTTCATAAAACCATGCTGACTCTGCTTGACTGCATTATGATTTTCCAAATGCCCTGCTACTGCTTCCTTAATGAAGGACTCCAGCATTTTCCCAACGACAGATGTTAGGCTAACTGGTCTATAGTTTCCTGCTTTCTGTCTCCCTCCTTTCTTAAATAGGGGTGTTACATTTGCGGTTATCCAATCCGCTGGGACCTCTCCAAAGTCCAGGGAATTTTGGTATATTGCAACCAATGCATCCACTATCTCTGCAGCCACTTCTTTTAAGACCCTGGGATGCAGGCCATCTGGTCCAGGGGACTTGTCATCTTTTAGTCCCATTATTTTACCAAGTACCATTTCCTTAGTGATAGTGATTGTCTTTAGTTCCCCACTCCCTGTGGTCCCTTGATTATCCATTATTGGGTCGAGGGGTGGCCATGAATATGGGTTGGGGAGTTTACATGGAGGGAGAGATTAAGGGAGGATAGGAGGCTAGTGAACTCAGAGGAGAGCACGCACAATGAATTGAGATGGAGGTTGAAATCACTGAGGATCAGAAGTCGTTCGGTGCAGAGGCTGAGGGAGGGAAGCAGTGAAGATATCTCAGTAATAAAATTTTTATGGTACTTGGGCGGGCGGTAGAGAACGAGAATTTTAAATGAGAGGTGAGATGCTCAAAGGAGGAGAAAGTGCCGGAGGAGTAGGGGGACAGACCGCGGTGTGATTTGGTGATGAGAGTCACACCGCCACCACGACGGTCTGTCGAGGCAAGTGGTGGAAGGTATAGCCAGGTGGGGAGGCTTCATTTAAGGGTAAGGTGTCATCACCCCTCAACCAAGTTTCCGTCAGGGCCATGATGTCGATGCAATCATCCACGATAAGCTCATGGATGGTAAGGGCCTTGTCCACTAGTGAATGGACATTCTGGAGGGAGATGCGGAGAGGGTCGGTGATGGCTGACCCACTGCCAGTGTCCACAGGGTCAGCGCTGGGGGGGAGGGGGGGGGGGAGATGAGTTGGACGGGGAGGAGATTGGCAAGATTTGCCCCCAGTGGGCGTGCTGGGCGGGAAGGTCGGCGAGAGAGTAGGATGGGACAGTTGGGGTTGCTGCTCATGAGGAGGCAGCGACGAGTGCCATGGTGGGCCTTTTGGAGGATGCCAAGAGAGGCACAGAGGGAAGCTGGGATTAGGGAGGATGGAAATTGACCAACATTCCTACTCCTGTTGGTCAATTTCCATCCTCCCTAATCCCAGGGCAGGTGTAGAACCCCCAACTGAGAGCAAGGCAAACCAACACAGACTGGGGATTAAACCCAACACCATCGTCCTCTGTATGGCTCAGCCCCACTAAATCAGTGAGGGAGCTGCATTACACTTTCTCATAGGTTTTTGGATAAAGAAACATCCAGTGAACACAACACAGATACATTTCAAAAAATAACAATGCACTAGTAGATTTTCTGGCACAGGCACGATGGGCCGAATGGCCTCCTTCTGTGCTGTATGATTCTATGAGTAGCCATTTGATGCAGCACATCAGTGTACAGAACTACAGTGCCACTGAATAGCAGGATTTGGATTATTTACCTGTATTTTCCCCACATAACAAATTCCTGATGTGCAGGTAAAGCAACTCCCAAGAATTCTGTTCACCTCTGGTAGGGAGTCAGGAATGAAAGCTGCTGGAAAATGCACACAGCGTCTGCAAAGAGAAAAAACCTATCTCATGCTGACACACTTATTGCCTATTCCTGGCATTTGTGATTCTCGTTCAGGACTTTCATTTGTTTTATTTTCAAAGACTCAAAGAGGTTGCCTCTTTCGTCTTCAGCTGCAGAATTAGGAGGAGGAACCAAACTCGGTAGGAGCAAAAATAGATATTTTTAAACAGTACATTTACACATCTTTTTGATAATCACACTGCACTTACTCCGGTTTGCCTTTGGGTCAGGTCCTTTAAAATTGATAATAACAATGAAGAGAGTTAGGAGTTGCATATTGCTGCATTGATACAACATTGATTTTGGACACAGGTATATCATAGAACCATAGAATGGTTACAGCACCGAAGAAGGCCATTTGGCCCGTCAAGCCCATGCCGGCTCTCTGCAAGAGCGCTTCAGCTAGTCCCACACCCCCGCCCTTTCCCTGTAACCCTGCAAACTTTTTTCCTTTAGGTACTTATCCAACTCCCTTTTGAAAGTCGTGATCGAGTCTGACTCCACCACCTTTTCAGGCAGTGCATTCCAGATCCTAACCACTCGCTGCGTTAAAAAGTTTTTCCTCATGTCGCCTTTGGTTCTTCTGCCAATCACGGAAAGCAGGCACATTTTCAAAACGACAAATGCATGCAGCACCAGGAAGACATTACAAGAAATAGATCTGCATTTATTTAGCATCCTATCACATCTCAAATCACTTCATTCACAATGAATCACTTCAGCTTTCAGTTTTAAAATTTAAAAAAAAAACGTATTGGCACATTGAGCGGGGGGTGCCTGACATCTTTCTTTTGTCAAATTTCTCCTCACCATCTCTCCTGAAGGACAGAGTTCCAGGGGCTCTTTGTGTCCTCCAATCCCTCAGCAAGTGACCATTCTCCATGGTGCAGGTGCGGACTCGATGGGCCGAAAGGCCTCCTTCTGTGCTGTATTATTCTATGATTTTAGAAGTCGAGAGGAGTGTCAGCACGTTAACACGCATCACAGCCAAGCCTGATCCTATCCAAGCAACCGTGCTTTCCAGCAGGCATCACCAGACAGTAATCAGCAGTGGGAACACTGGCCGATCTCCCCTTCCAAGTATGCAAAGCACGACTGTAATGCACCTTTTGCCACCTGTTTCTTCATCGTCGCTGGGTCAAAGTCCTGGAACTCCCGACCTCACAGCACTGTGGGAGTTCCTTCACACCACAGACTGCAGCGGTTCAAGAAGGTGGCGGCTCACCACCACCTTCTCAAGGGCAACTAGGGATAGGCAATAAATGCCAGCCTTGCCAGCAATGTTCACATCCCAACAACAACTTGCATTTATATAGCGCTTTTAACATAGTAAAACGTCCCAAAAGGCACTTCACAGGAGCATTATTAAACAAAATTTGACACCAAGCCACATTAGGAGATATTAGGACAGGTTGGTCAAAGAGCTAGATTTTAAAGAGCATCTTAAAGGAGGAAAGAGAGGTAAAGAGACAGAGGTGTTTAGGGAGGGAATTCCAGAGCTTAGGGCCAAGGCAGCTGAAGGCACGGCCACCAATGGTGGAGTGATTAAAATCGGGGATGCTCAAGAGGGCAGAATTAGACATCCCGAAAATTAATTATAAAAAAGCTTGATTGAGATCAGAGAACTTAATATAGGAGACAAGAATGGAACCTATGACCTTCCGGCCTGCATGGCTTTAATTTCGTCTTCTAATTGAATAATAAAAAAGGATAAAATCAACATGGCAAGTAGGAGATGTGGCAAAGCCGCAATTAAATTCCCAACAAAGGTTTACTGTTTTAACAGAGAATTTAATATAATATATTATACAATCAAAACATTCACAGTAACCATAATTAAGCTCACCTTAAGAATGTGAAATTCTAACACACCAAATATAAATAAAAAACATCCAGGATCAGTATTACGTACAATTCTAGGCAACATCACAGGTTAACAAAGCATTCTTCATTAACCGAAAGCAGGGCGACAGATAACAACCGAACACGGGCGCCATCCCCACAGGCTCTTGCTTTATCCCGCTATATCTGGCAGGCATTTTGGGGAGGGGGAGGGGAAAAGAGAGGGAGTCTCATTAGGTGCTGTGGACACTACGGTTGCCGTGTAAAAGCAGAAAATGCCAGAGATACACGGCAGGCATTCTTTACCCAGAGAGTGAGTGGTAAGGATGTGGAAGTGGCCGCCACAAGGAGTGTTTTGAGGTGAATAGCATAGATGCATTTAAGGGGAAGCTCGATCAACACACGAGGGAGAAAGGAAAGAGGTGGGTTATGCTGACAGGGTGAGATGAGGAGGCTCGCGTGGAGCATAGACGGCGGCAGGGAGCTGTGGGGCCAGAAGGCCCGTTTCTCTACTGTACAGAAATTCTATGCAAGACACATCAGCAGCCGAAAAGAGGAAAAGGCAGCTCATCATTTTGGGGGCAGACCTGAACTTGGGGTACATGATCTGTACCCAAAAAAGGGAAATGCTTTTTTTTTCCCCGTTAGCTTGTCTTCTGCCTTTACAGCTGCTGACACTCCTGCTGAGTATCTCCAGCATTTTCCATTTGTAATTTGCTATTCCCAGCATTGGCGTTATTACAGCTCCCAGTTGCTGACTATGTTGAATTGAAAAGCCCATCCAACGCTTCCTTAAAATGCTGTGATTCTAGTCTTTGAACAGCATCCTGTATATGAGATGTTGAAGTCTGTGCGGATTTCTTTATTTGGAGACTTCTCTTTTTTTTTACAATACTAACCATAATTTTTTTCTACGCAGCTTACAATGATGTCTGATCTTCTACGCGTCTTCGCTAAATTAATGGTCCAGGGTGCACGATGAATGCAAGGAAGCAATTAACTGATTACGCTTAACCATTTTGAAAGTAGCTCACACGGAGTTTATATTCCGCTCTCTCAAGCAAGCTCGAGGTCTATTAAAAATGCTCACTGGGTTTCAGTCTCCTACCAGCAGCGTGGCAGAACAAAACGGGATCTGCTAATCAAATCCATCCAATTCTGTACATAGAAAGTGTAGGCTACCTTTTATTAACATTTGGAGATTTAGTGCAAACTTCAAGTAATTTAAAAAGCAACATTTGCTTTTTTAAGAAGGTTTATATTTTAGTCTGATATTCCTTAATAATAACTACACAGGAGATGCCTTAAGTGTCCTAAAATAAATGGACTCATTTTTAAAAAAATGCATGAATAATGCCAGTTTTGCAGCTGTATCAGTTAAAGTCAATTTAGTTGGAGCAGATGATCCCAATCGTTTCGTAAACATGTCTATACTGCCAACTTAATGCTGAATAATAACATGAATTCAAAGTGCTAAAACTAAGCCTTAAATGCACTCAAGACGGCTTCAATAGCAGGACTCGACCATTGATGTCGACAGTAAAAAAAAAAAAATCACATTTGCCCTGAAGATGAAACGCACATTTTGTCACGATAACTTACTAAGACCTAGAAAATAAACCGTGTGAAGGATTCCAGTTAGAATAATTCCAATGATGAACAGTAAAACAGTGGTGACAGTCAGACTGGAACACCCTTGGCCCAGATCTGGCACATACGCAATTATCTGTGCTGTACCGCATCCATAATGTCTATGTACACGAAAACATAATACAGAGACTATTAGCAGGTGGCCATCATTCGTCCTCTTGTAGTGAAAGGGGTAGGGGAAGGGATCAATCGCCAATTAAGCAAAAACATGCTGTTCTGCATTAATAGATCCTCGGAACTTCATTAAAAGACATTCTTTATATAAAAAAAAACACAGGATGGATAAAAGGTGTTTCCTCCACAAACTGCCAACCCTCAGACTCCAATTATTTCTTACATGGCTTGTCAAAACATCAGAAAAGTGCTTTTTTTTTGAACTTCTGATTTTGGTTTAGTACTTCCGCGTTTGGCGCATGCCGCGGGCATTCTGTTCTCAGTGTGGACCTCACGCTTAGTGGCTTTTCTGACCGCATTCGCTCTACACGCGCGGAATCCCCGTCTTAATGCGGGGGAAACGGCCTGCTTCGGTGGCGGCGGGTGTTCCCACAAAGCGAGATCCCAGGAGCCATTCAGCTTTCCCGGTGGCAAAAGTGATTTAAAGAGTTCCGGAAAAGGAGCAGAGCTGAATTTAAAGCAAACCCCCCCCTCCTCCCCGCAACAAGGCTCCGGCTGCCCCATATGTTTCTGAGATGGACTGTGTTCCGGTATGAAAATGCAGCCAGCACCCTTGGAGGCGCGTGTGTAGGAGATGGCTTGCTTCAGTGCAGTCCAGGAGACACCAACAAATCAATGAACGAGCAATGTGGTTCAAGTGTGGCAAAAATAACCATTTATATACCAATCTTTCCACTGCCATTAGATCTCCATCCTTTAATAGCACATCTCAACAACAAAAAATAATCTTAAAATGT
Organism: Squalus acanthias; assembly: GCA_030390025.1. Lineage (NCBI taxonomy): Eukaryota > Metazoa > Chordata > Chondrichthyes > Squaliformes > Squalidae > Squalus > Squalus acanthias. The sequence continues at coordinate 254,642,742 of CM059425.1, forward strand.
GGAAATATTTAGGTATAGACTTTTTTTTTTAGTAGCGAGCATCAGGTTTAATACTAAAGTGGGCCACTTCTGACAAACGCCTACATCAAAGCAGCTTTCAGTGCCAACTGAACTGCGGAAAGACGCTTGGGTTTTTTTTTTCCTTCTGCGACGCTGAAATCTTTGGAGCCGTCAGATCGCTGTGCTGCTCTTTAACAGGTGGACCTCTTCCTCACCTTCCTCGGGATCCTCCACTATAGTGTTCAGTTGAACATGATTGACTCCGGATCTTGGTCTGCCATTTGAGCCATGTGACGGAGGATGTCCTTTTTTGTTATAATGCCAAGGAGACGCCTGAAAAAGGGACAAAGGGAAACAAAAAAAAACAGAATTCTGTTCAGTGAGAGGACGGTAACCGCAGTAAGCAGCAGCAGCAGGGACAGGACAAGGGAGGGGGGGAAAAAGCGGGTGGAAAATGACAGGGGGGAAAAATGATGCTGATCCCATCGGCGGAGATCGGTACCAACGCGGGACTCGTGACTCCAAACCCGTCGCTCAGGACGGAACGTCTGGAACTTTTATAACCCAAGAAAGAAACAATACTTCAGGTTTATGTTGTTAATTTCATTGATTGAAATGAGCACAGTGTGTGGTATTAGCAGCAGGATTTGGCAAGGAGATGGGGCGGGTCCTACAAAATTATTAAAGGGGAAGAAAGCAGAAAGGAGGGGGGGGAAACGGGCCACGACCCCCATTAATCTGGTTAGTATTCTAACAGCAGCAGGATGCATGAAACATGAATTATGAACACATGAGCATGAAGCACTTTTGCGTATGGGGGTGAAGGAGGGGAAATACTGCACTGATCATTCCTAAAACTAATTGGATTAGGTAACATTTGGCAGAAAGCAAATCACAGGTGCCTAAACCTGGGGTGGAGGAGGGGGGGGGGGGGGGCAGTCAATGTTTGATACATACCAATTCCACTGTAAAACACCAAACAAATTGGAAGGTGATGGCTATGAGCTGAACAGGCTCTTACACTGTAGGAGTCTTGACCATCAGCTATAAAGCATAAAGCACAACGTGCATGCAACTACAGTTGTAAAAAGACAAGGCATATGAGGCAAATACTTAAAAATAAAAACAATTTGAAAATCAAACGAATTTTTTAAAAATCAGTTTAATAATCACAGTACGAATACCAGCCGGAATCTTTTGCTGTAAATGTGCGCGCGTGTATTTTTCAAATGGTGTTGTGCACAATTTGAAAAATACACGCACACATTTACAAGAAAAGTTTTTTCTGTGGTACTCTCAGACACACACACGACAATGGTGCCCGACATCATTATTTTGTTGTATTTTCAACAAATGTCGCATTTTCAACAAATGTTGCATTTCAGGCTCACGGGGAGCATAACCAGCATAGATCACTTGGGCCGAATGGCCTGTTTCTGTGCTATAACATTCTTTGCAACAAATAAAAAGACAACCAAGACCTGATGGCCTACAGGTCAGGTTTATGACTTGCAACCAGGTGGTGAGGGACCTTGGTTGAAGTGAGTACCATTCTACACAGTTCATTGGTGGCCAAATGGCCCGGGGTTTGATCCCGGGACGGTATAGGCAGTGCCTGTAGAAGAAAAAGAATTCACATGGAAGCAGAGGATGGCAGCTCACCTTGGGGGAAAGTGGGTCTACCTGCAGTTTTACTACATTGGTGCTACAGCAGACACCCGGACCTCCCCTTTTAACCAGACTGCCGGACCCTGTTGGGAGGACAGACAGCTCCACTCTTGGGATCACCAATCATTTGATCCCTAGACTCGTCAGAGGGGTGCGAAAGGTCAGCTCACTTGCACGTTATTGTCTGCTGGCAGCCACGGGACACCGGGGACTGCACACTACCAATGATTTGGTCTTGACTACTGGTCCGGATCGTGACCGAGCGGCCTTCTCACAAACTCACTTAAAAACAGTGAAGTATAGCCAGTCTCCGTGTACGTTGCCTCGCCAAACAGAAACTCAAAGCGGACAATTTTAACCTAATCCGGCCATCGGAAAAGTGATGGATCAGGTGTAACGTTGGTTTTACACTCCGCCTGATTCTACTCTCCATTGAAGTCAAAGGAGTGTAAATATTGGGCGGGGTGTAAATCCGGCTTTCCATCCGATCCCGAAGGTTCCTCGCCCGGCGAGTTAGGTTAGAATTGCCCCCATATTATTTCGACACATGCGCAGGTTACCTTTTGAAGGCACTGAAGATTTTCAGCACTGCAGATGTTTCTTACACTCAGAAGTCACTAAGACAATTCCAGCATTGAGCTGGAGCTGTAGGTACAGCGTGCCCGGGTCATCGTGGGCAACTGCATCACGGCATCAGCACGTCCACTCACTGGACTGATTCAACGCACGTGCAAGGCGACAGAGTGCAGGTATACTGTATATGGGGCAGGAAAAGACCAGCTGGTCCAGCAAGTCTGCCTCACACCGTGACGGCCGAAAGCATCATGACTGCACACTTCTACCCCGAACTCCACCCCCAGCCCCTTCTCCCCGCCTGCAGCCATGTAATCTCCGGGAAGAGGCAAAAAAAAAGAAATTCAGGGCCAATAAGGGAAAAAAAAATACTCTTGAAGAATCCCTCTCCGACTCCCTCTACACCTAACTCAACGCGGACTGCCAGTGGTTCAAGAAGGCGCCCCACCACCACCGTCTCAAGGGACTAACTAGGGATGGGCAATAAATGCCGGCCTTGCCAGCAACCCAAGAATGAATTGGAAAAAGATTCACAGTTGATACTGCTGGGAACGGCATATCGAGTGTGAACGGCACTACCGCAACCCCTTCGGGTGTGATTCCGAGACCTTCTACTTACAGCATGGAAATTAGCCTTGCTGTGTCAGCGGTCCAAAACAAGCTTATACTGTTAGCTGTCAATAAATAACAAGTTAAAATATATACATACACACGGTGGTTTATAAATCAACAGAGGTCGAACTGCAGGAAAAACAAGAGTCACAGGCACAGCATCTAGTTACTCGCTCTCCATTTGTTGCAGCACTGGTCAAGCAAGCAAGGGCAGTGGAAAGTTAGCACACAGTCAGGCTGGGTGGGTGTGTTTTCGCTCACTTAAAGCCCACGGCAGGGAGAAAAAGAAGAAAAGAGCAAACAATTTGTACCCTGCATCTGTCTCAGTGGGTAGTAAAATGTCACCGATAGTCGGTGGATTTAATCCAGTCTTATTTGGGGGCATTTCAAAATCGGACAAAGACTTCTTCACAGCTTTATACAGTTTTGACAAGACTATAAGATTATTACAGTTCCAGCTTTGCAGTCAATTAGGACACGTGGCCTCAGCTACTCCCATCTACAAAACAATTTTGAGTAAATGGGGTTTAATAGTTTTCATATCACAAGTTTCATGCTTCCTCTCACTGCAGTTTTTTTTAAAGATAGTTTACTCCTCTAATTAGTAGATCTGCCATGACTAATCACCAAAGGTTCGACGTGCTGTTTTAGTTGCTCGAGGTGTTCTAATATGTTCTTCTTTGTGATGATCCCCAAGATATTCCTGAAACAGACCATGTTATGCTAATGACTGCGTTTTGCAATAAAATGAAGCAAATCATGTTTGTACAGCAGGAAAACAGGTTGCAGAAAATAATTAAAAGTAAAATCGCATGACAAAAATGCAGCAAATGAAATGCTTAAAAGCTAAGAAGAAAAATAACATGACTTCCCCAGGGCAGTTTAAAACTTTTGGAATCAAGCATAAAGCCCCCCCCCACAGTCAAGAGAAATGGATAGTTGTGTCTCATTAATTTACAATGTTTAAGGCGATTACATGAGGCTGATGGGACACGCTTGCACTATTTGTGTTGCACCAGTTACAGCGTTGTCGTCTCCAGGCCTCAGCCTTGTAATTGTGAGTGTTACTGGCAGAGCCATCAGCTGCACTCTTAGCCTTTGAAATTGTGCTGTGCTGCGAATATTAGTGTATTAATGCCCAATATACTAACCAGCTCGGTTAATAATAGCGTACAAAGGAATTTCATGCTAATCCATTAAGAGTTTGCAAGCTAATATCCCCACAGTGCAATTTCAAGGCCTTATCTCACTTCAGGGGTTACAGCCTATTATCACTGCACAGCGTCACACAGTTCAGTGATGTAAATATACTGATGGGAAACACAAATTGTATGAGGTGAAAACATTTTAAAAAAATAAGAGGGGGCAGAAACATACACATTACCTTTTGAACTTCTCATCAAAAATTTTCATGAGTTCAGTATCAACAGTGTCCTGTTCAAATTTATAGACTTATTAATACTTGTTTCTGATCATTAGGCCCAATTTCCCCCCCCCCCCCCAATACTATTTGATAAATCCACGGCAATGTTAGCACTTCAGGCTGAACAGCGGGACAAAGAATGGCTGAAAACTGAAGCAGTTAGAGCTGGTTATTGGGTTAGACTGGCAGCATACGGAAGTGACAACCCGCCCTAGTTAGCCAACAGCAGTGAATTTTCAGCATCACAGCGAATGGTTCTGCGTATCTGCTAAGAACTGTATGAACTGTAATTTAAAAAAAACTGTAAGCAGCACGGGGACATACGGTGGTACAACGTAGGCATATTCTCACAACTCTTCATACATTGTGAGATCACTAATGGTAGCCATACTGTTAGGGGAAGCAGTGGGCAGACATCAGGTCCTGGGCAAATGACAATCACTTCCCCCGAAGAGGGATGGCGGGACGGGGACAGGGCAATTACAGGAGAACAAGTTACTCTGGGCTGCTCTCGCACATCGCCCGACGGCTTCCTGCAGCACCAGAAGTCTCACAGCAGGTTCCTGGCCACCCTATTAGCAGAGAAAGGCAACAATGGAAGAAAAGCTGGCAGAAAAGGCCAAATAAGATGCTTTAAAAAAATCCACAAAAGCAAAGAATAACTTTTTTTATTCACCGGAATAAAGCCGTCTGCAACCGCTCCTGAAATTACTATTATTAAAAGACGAGGAGAGTTATTGGCGGAAAATAGTCAAAAGCTCCAAAATGCCTTTGTAGAAGTGTACAATAAAGTACTGGAATGACATGATTCCCCCATCACCCCGTGCTCACCAGCTCTCCATCCCCCAGCGCATAGATTTCAGAACCCTCACCCTCATTGACAAATCCCTCCGTGGATTTGCTCCACCCAATCTCCATAACCTCCTCCAGCCCTCTGTGCCCAACTCGCGCCTTCCCCTCTTCCGATTCTGGTTTGCTGTGCAACCCCTGCACCGTCGGTGACCCAGCTTCCACCATCTCTGTCCTGCGCGCTAGAATTCTCTTCCCAAACCCCTCCGCCTCATTATATCTATCCCTGACTTCAATAGCCTCTTTTAAAATCTACCTCCTGGACGGTGCTTTCGGCCACTTTTCCTAATGTTTCACCCTACTCCTACCTGGGTCTGAACCACCCCACTCACACTTTCACTACAGTAAAGGTGCCATACAAGTGCCAACCGTTGCTGCTGTTTAGCATTTCTAAGCTCATGTTTTATATTATGTATCATCTCTTTAGATCTCTATCACTGTAGATGTAGCTATATGTAGATATGCATAGTGCAGGTTATCCTTTCAAATCAAAACAATTCCATACGGAAAACACGTTCGAAGACTGGTGCTACAGTTAGTATAACAATAAGATTTTGGCATTAAAAAGTTAATACAATAGTTAACAGAATCAGACATATGGTATAACTACTAACTACTGCTTAAAGAGTAACATCCTTAAGATGCACCACTCTGGTTTTGATGAGATGTTACACAAAAACAAAAATAAACTGAATAGATATTAGTGGAAAAGTGCAGCAAGATCAAATGGGAAATAACATGTCCACAGTTGCAAAAATCAATAGCCTTGTAATTGAATTAAATTCACAAATCATTTCAATCTCACCACAATGAGAGTTAAAATAAAACTGATGACATTGTTTATGAAAGGTGCTTCTTACTTGTAAAGGCAGAAACTCTTAAATACAAACCGTACTGATTTTAGATTACCACAGGTTGCAGCTCAAATGCAAGGTTGCTAGTTATTTTTAATATAAAGACAGATAAACATAGGATGACAAAGGTCCAACCTTCCCATAAAGTCTTGTCCAGCCACATTGGTTGATGGGCCGTGGTTGGTACCAGTGCCTCTTTAGCACAGTGTCTGTGGTCTGCAGTGCCTCTTTTGCACAGGCTGAACAGCATCGTGAATCAGACCTAAGGTTTCAGTCACAAAATCTTTCAGGAAGAGCCACAGAAATATTTTAGGACCGAACCATAAGATTGTTTCAAAAAACCTTCAAGACAGCTTATTTGAATAAGACCATGATGTCCTTGGCAGCTGTACAGTCACTCCTTTGGTTTAACTTAATTTGACGCAGTGTGAAACAAAGACAAATGACCTAATCTGCTGTTGAAGTACTGTGTCATCATAGAGGCTGTGCAGCATGTAACTCAGCCAGCAGAGGGTGCTCACACCAAGAGATTGCAAAAATAAATTAATTAGAAACTGTTAAAAGGGAACCACACTTTTTTTTTACAACCAGAAATCTACAGCACGCTTCGTAAATAATCAGCAACATCGAGAGGCTGAAATTCCTGTCTTCACTAATTTTAGTGTGACAATAGACGCGAGTAAAAGGTGGAGCATGTTAGGAGTATCACTAAAGATTAAGAGAGAAATTTCAGCTCCTTGGTGTCAGCATGTCGGGAATATCATCTCCTGCCCCCTTTCAGAGCAGCATGAGCAAAGACCAGCAGATACTCTCAGCCAATGCTCCCTGTCATTTTCTTTTGGGCTGCGCGGCCCATTCAAAATTCCGCGCATGCGCGTTTTTTTCCCCAATTTAAAAGCCGGCTCACACTGGCTGCACAGGACCCCTGGAGCGCTGCACAGCTTCAGGGGAACATTGCTCTCAGCTGAAGGTGAAACGTAGGAACACAAGAATTGCTGGACAAAAAAAAGACCAAGGCCCAGCTAAGTTCACCTTCTACCGCCCCAGGCGACGCCAAGGATACATAAACCCAGGGAGAGCAGGTAACAAAGGGAAGTGCTGACAAGACCTTCAGAAATTTGTGTCATTAAAAAAAAAAAATTAGTATGAATCATTTGTGACAATGGCATTGCCAAATTTGTACAGGTAATTCAAATCACTGGAGTAAGGATGGAATATTGCTGAAAAGATTTTTTTTCTTTTTAAAAAAAAAGTTGCGTTTTAAGGGTGTTATCCTGGAGAGTTCACATCATTGGACCACATGTCCATTCGCAGATCTCCCACAGCATTGCTCAGGATGAGTCAGAGGACGTGGTGTTTTGTAAGGCCTCAGACCAGCGTCGACAGCGGGGGAGGAGGAGCCTTTCTTTCTTTCTCTCTCCCACAGAGCGGTCGGCAGCGGGGAAGGAGGGGCGGACCTGGTTGGAGCGGCAGAGGCCTGAGGTGAGTCATTAAAGGGAGGCCCGAGGCTCAGGTAGGCCTCAGACCAGCGTCGACAGCGGGGGAAGAGGAGCCTTTCTTTCTTTCTCCCACAGAGCGGTCGGCAGCGGGGAAGGAGGGGCGGACCTGGTTGGAGCGGCAGAGGCCTGAGGTGAGTCATTAAAGGGAGGCCCGAGGCTCAGGTAGGCCTCAGACCAGCGTCGACAGCGGGGGAGGAGGAGCCTTTCTATCTTTCTCTCTCCCACAGAGCGGTCGGCAGCGGGGAAGGAGGGGCGGACCTGGTTGGAGCGGCAGAGGCCTGAGGTGAGTCATTAAAGGGAGGCCCGAGGCTCAGGTAGGCCTCAGACCAGCGTCGACAGCGGGGGAAGAGGAGCCTTTCTTTCTTTCTCTCTCCCACAGAGCGGTCGGCAGCGGGGAAGGAGGGGCGGACCTGGTTGGAGCGGCAGAGGCCTGAGGTGAGTCATTAAAGGGAGGCCCGAGGCTCAGGTAGGCCTCAGACCAGCGTCGACAGCGGGGGAGGAGGAGCCTTTCTATCTTTCTCTCTCCCACAGAGCGGTCGGCAGCGGGGAAGGAGGGGCGGACCTGGTTGGAGCGGCAGAGGCCTGAGGTGAGTCATTAAAGGGAGGCCCGAGGCTCAGGTAGGCCTCAGACCAGCGTCGACAGCGGGGGAAGAGGAGCCTTTCTTTCTTTCTCTCTCCCACAGAGCGGTCGGCAGCGGGGAAGGAGGGGCGGACCTGGTTGGAGCGGCAGAGGCCTGAGGTGAGTCATTAAACTCACCTACGTGGCCTTTTTCCCCAGCGGGGAAAGAGCTTCGCGGGCTTTTTCAAAGGCGGGGGCGGGGCCAATTCATTGGTACCCGTATATATGTGGAGCGGTTGCTAAACCCGAGACACTACACTAGTAGTGACTCCCACCCTCCCACCTCCTCTAACCTTTAGGGGTAGAGGGAATTTAAAAGGTAGGTTCGATTTTATATTTTGTTTTCAGGGACTTAACTCCTGGACCTAAGTTAAATAAGTTTAAATTTTAGTAATAAAGTAACATAAGGGTTAAGTCATGACAGGAAGTCTCGGACCCGTTTCATGCTCCTCCTGTGCCATGTGGGAAACCAGGGACACTTCCAGTGTCCCTGACAACTACGTGTGCGGGAAGTGTGTCCAGCTGCAGCTCCTGACAGCCCGCATGGCGGTGCTGGAGCTGCGGGTGGACTCACTCTGGAGCATGCACGATGCCGAGAACTCGGTGAATCGCTCATTTAGTGAGTTGTCCACACCGCAGGTAAAGGCTAGGACAGACAGTGAATGGGTGACCAAGAAGCAGGGCAATATCAGGAAGGTAGTGCAGGAGTCCCCTATGGTCATCTCCCTCCAAAACAGGTATGCCGCTTTGGATACTGTTGGGGGAGATGGCCTACCAGGGGAAGGCACCAGCAGCCAGGTTCATGGCACCATGGCTGGCTCTGCTGCACAGCAGGGCGGGAAAAAGAGTGGTAGGGCTATAGTGATAGGGGACTCAATTGTAAGGGGAATAGACAGGAGTTTCTGTGGCCGCAACCGAGATTCCAGGATGGTATGTTGCCTCCCTGGTGCAAGGGTCAAGGATGTCTCGGAGCGGCTGCAGAACATTCTGAAGAGGGAGGGTGAACAGCCAGCTGTCGTGGTGCATGTAGGTACCAACGATATAGGTAAAAAGCGGGAAGAGGTCCTACAAGCAGAATTTAGGGAGCTAGGAGCTAAATTAAAAAGTAGGACCTCTAAGGTAGTAATCTCTGGATTGCTACCAGGGCCACGTGCTAATCAGAATAGAGAGAACAGGATAGTGAGATTGAATACGTGGCTTGAGCAGTGGTGCAGGAGGGAGGGATTCAAATTCCTGAGGCATTGGAACCAGTTCTGGGGGAAGTGGGACCTGTACAAAAGGGACGGTCTGCACTTGGGCAGGACTGGAACCGATGTCCTCGGGGTAATATTTGCTAAAGCAGTTCGGGAGGATTTAAACTAATATGGCAGGGGAATGGGAACCTATGTAGCGAAACAGGGGAAGTAATATGCAGTCAGAAACAAATGTTAGAAGGGTGAGAAACAATAGGGGAAGGCTGAGTAAACAAAGGCAAGAAACACAAAGGGCCATACTAAATCATAAGTCTAAAAGGACAAAGGATGTTAATAAAACAAGCCTAAAGGCTCTGTGTCTTAATGCAAGGAGTATCCGTAATAAGGTGGATGAATTGACTGTGCAAATAGATGTTAACGGATACGATGTGATTGGGATTACAGAGACGTGGCTCCAGAACAATCAAGGCTGGGAACTGAACATCCAGGGGTATTCAACATTCAGAAAGGATAGAATAAAAGGAAAAGGGGGTGGGGTAGCATTGCTGGTTAAAGAGGAGATTAATGCAATAGCTAGGAAGGACATCAGCTTGGAGGATGTGGAATCAATATGGGTTGAGCTGCAGAACACCAAAGGGCAGAAAACGTTAGTGGGAGTTGTGTACAGACCTCCAAACAGCAGTAGTGAGGTGGGGGAGGGTATGAAACAGGAAATCAGAGGTGCGTGCAAAAAAGGCACGGCAGTTATCATGGGTGACTTTAATATGCATATAGATTGGGCTACTCAAACTGGAAGCAATACGGTGGAGGAGGATTTCCTGGAGTGTTTAAGGGATGGTTTCCTAAACCAATATGTTGAGGAACCAACTCGAGGGGAGGCCATCCTGGACTGGGTGTTGTGTAATGAGGAGGGACTAATCAGCAATCTTGTGGTACGAGGCCCCCTGGGGAAGAGTGACCATAGTATGGTGGAGTTCTACATTAGGATGGAGAAGGAAACAGTTAAGTCAGAGACCATGGTCCAGAACTTAAATAAGGGCAACTTTGAGGGTATGAGGTGTGAATTGGCGAGGTTAAATTGGCAAGCGATATTTAAGGGGCTATCAGTGGAAGGGCAATGGCAGACATTTAGAGATCGCATGGATGAACTACAACAATTGTACATCCCGGTCTGGCGTAAAAATAAAAAAGGGAAGGTGGCTCAACCATGGCTAACAAGGGAAATCAGGGATAGTATTAAAACCAAGGAAGTTGCATACAAATTGGCCAGAAGTAGCAGCAAACCCGGGGACTGGGAGAACTTCAAAACTCAGCAGAGGAGGACGAAGGGTTTGATTAGGGCAGGGAAAATAAAATATGAAAGGAAGCTTGCAGAGAACATTAAAATGGACTGCAAAAGCTTCTATAAATATGTAAAAAGAAAGAGGTTAGTAAAAACAAACGTAGGTCCCCTGCAGTCGGAAACAGGGGAAGTCGTAATGGGGAACAAGGAAATGGCAGATCAATTGAACAAGTACTTTGGTTCGGTGTTTACTGTGGAGGACACACACAACCTGCCGGAAATAAAAGGGGTCAGAGGATCTGGTAAGAGGGAGGAGCTGAGGGAAATCCTTATTAGTCGGGAAAAGGTATTGGGGAAATTGATGGGACTGAAGGCTGAAAAATCCCCGGGGCCTGATGGTCTGCATCCCAGAGTACTTAAGGAGGTGGCCTTGGAAATAGTGGATGCATTGACGATCATTTTCCAACATTCCTTAGACTCTGGATCAGTTCCGATGGAGTGGAGGGTGGCCAATGTAACCCCTCTTTTTAAAAAAGGAGGGAGGGAGAAAGCAGGGAATTATAGACCGGTCAGCCTGACATCGGTCGTGGGTAAAATGATGGAAGCAATTATTAAAGATGTCATAACAGACCATTTGGAAAGTGGCGACATGATAGGTCCAAGTCAGCATGGATTTGTGAAAGGGAAATCATGCTTGACAAATCTTCTGGAATTTTTTGAGGATGTTTCCAATAGGGTGGACAGGGGGGAACCAGTAGATGTGGTGTATTTGGACTTTCAGAAGGCCTTCGACAAGGTCCCACACAAGAGATTGGTGAGCAAAGTTAAAGCACATGGGATTGGGGGTAATGTGTTGACGTGGATTGAGAACTGGTTGGCACACAGGAAACAAAGAGTAGGAGTAAATGGGTACTTTTCAGAATGGCAGGCAGTGACCAGCGGGGTACCGCAGGGTTCGGTGCTGGGACCCCAGCTGTTTACATTATATATTAATGATTTGGACGAAGGGATTAAATGTAATATCTCCAAATTTGCGGATGACACTAAATTGGGAGGCAGTGTGAACAATGAGGAGGATGCTAGGAGGCTACAGAGTGACTTGGACAGGTTGGGTGAATGGGCAAATGTATGGCAGATGAAGTACAATGTGGATAAATGTGAGGTTATCCACTTTGGTGGTAAAAATAGAGAGGCGGACTATTACCTGAATGGTGGCAGATTAGGGAAAGGGGACGCGCAACGAGACCTGGGCGTCATGGTACATCAGTCACTGAAGGTGGGAATGCAAGTGCAGCAGGCAGTCAAGAAAGCAAACGGAATGATGGCCTTCATAGCAAGGGGATTTGAGTACAGGAGTAGGGAGGTGATGCTACAGTTGTACAGGGCCTTGGTGAGGCCACACCTGGAGTATTGTGCGCAGTTTTGGTCTCCTAACTTAAGGAAGGACATTCTTGCTATTGAGGGAGTGCAGCGAAGGTTCACTAGATTGATTCCTGGGATGGCCGGACTGACATATCAAGAAAGGTTGGGTCAACTGAACTTGTATCCTCTGGAGTTCAGAAGAATGAGGGGGGATCTTATAGAGACATTTAAAATCCTGACTGGTTTAGACAAATTAGATGCGGGCAGAATGTTCCCAATGGTAGGGAAAACTAGAACCAGGGGTCACAGTCTAAGGATTAAGGGGAAGCCATTTAGGACTGAGCTGAGGAGGAACTTCTTCACCCAGAGAGTGGTGAATCTATGGAATTCTCTTCCACAGAAGCTTGTTGAGGCCAGTTCGCTAAATATATTCAAAAGGGAGTTAGATATAACACTCACAACTAAGGGGATCAAGGGGTATGGCGAGAAAGCAGGAATGGGGTACTGAGGTAGCATGTTCAGCCATGAACGCATTGAATGGCGGTGCAGGCTCGAAGGACCGAATGGTCTACTCCTGCACCTATTTTCTATGTTTCTATGTAAAAACAGCGGTATCATCAACAAAATGTGACAAGAAAAGTATTACAGGAATCGTGTGGTATATGCAGAGAGGATGAGGACGCTATTAACATAAATACACATTCAAATTCCTGAAGAGGATAGATAAAATGAACCTGATAATACGTTTGAGATTGCCACAAATTCTAGAACTAGGAAGCACAGATTCAAGCTGAGAGGAGGGTGCGCTGACTGCTTAGGTTTAACTACTCTCTGCAGAGGGTGGTGAATGCGTGAAACAGACTGCCAGGGGAGGTAGTGGAAGTAGAGAGTCTGGAAACAATTAAGGGAGACCTGGATCGATATCAGAGGATGACTGAGAAGTATCAGCTTCTGGGACCAGCCAGCTGCAGCGAGTCAGTTTAAGATTACAACAGTCTTGTATTCTATGGACAAATATGAGACCTGGGCCATCTACAAATTGATTCAAAACTTCAACCCAAGGACTCAATATCTTACAAAGACCAATCAATGCTAGTTACTTTGACAAAAAGTTAAGAGTGGCCCCAGCACTATAATGTGTCCACTATCTAATCTAACTTGAACAGAATTAAAATTGACTTCCAATATACTGCGCAAAGCTCCATGATTAAAGCTGTATTGCAGTTTAGTTTTGATGTAATCAGCTACTGCAGTGCAGTATTACTTATCTAAATTACTGCTTCTCTGAATCAGTTATCCAAATAGAACATTTACATAATACGTGGAATTGATTTTACTCATTTACCAAAGACCCAAATGATTAGCCTGAATTTGCACAATGCCTTTTTTCTACCTGGGCTGCTTGTACTGAGCCTTGTAATATGTTCATTGTCTCTACAATGCAAATATTTGGACTGTCCAATGTGTGTCTCTCTTGCACTTTGGGTCAGTGAGGTACATTCGTCTGAGCTGGGACACACCATCTGATGGTGCTGTCTGCTCGACATAAGGAAATGTATGTGCAAGAGAACTAGAATTACCGACAATTTTAGGAACATAGGACCAGGAGTAGGGCCCTCATTCCTGTTCTGTCATTCAAATAGATCATGGTTGATCTGTACCTCGACTCCGTTTGCCTGCCTTTCTTCCATATCCCTTGATACCCTTACGTAACAAAAATCCATCGCTCTCAAGTCTTGAAAGTTTCAAGTGTCCCAGCAGACACTGTCTTTTCGGAGAAAGAGTTCGAGATTGCCACTACTTTTTGTCTGAAAGAGTGTTTCCTGATTTCACCCCTAAATGGCCTCGCTCTAATTTTAGGCTTATGCCCCCCCCCCCCCCCGTTTCTGGAATTCCTCCCCAAAGGAAATAGCTTCTCTATCTACCCTATCGAATCGCCTTATCATTCTAAACTCTTCGATTAGATCACCCCTCAACTATCTAAGCTCAAGGGAATAAAAACCAAGTTTATGAAATCTGGCTTCATAATTTAACCCTTTAAAACCCGGTGTTATTGTGGTGAATCCGGGCTGTATCCCTCCAAGGATGACACATCCTACCTGAGGTGCGGTGCCCAAAACTGAACGCCGTGCTCCAGATGGGGTCAGTACAACTGAAACGTCACTTCCTCACTTTTGCATTCCAGCCCCCTGGCCAGCATTCAACAGCTTTTTTGATTAATTTTTGTGCCTGTGCACTAGCTTTAGTGATGTGTACAAAGACACCTAAATCCCTTTGCTCCTCCGCAGCTCCTAGTCTCTCCCCATTAAGAAAATGGTTCAGTTTTGTGTTTCCAAGATTCAAAGTGGATGACCTCACACTTCCCCACATTGAACTCCATCTGCCATAGTTTGGCCGGCAAACTTAGTCTAACAATAACAGCTTGCATTTATATAGCACCTTTAATGTAGTAAAATGTCCCATGGTGGCTCACAGGAACGTTATCAAACAAAATCTGATTCCAAGAAGCCACAGAAGGAGATATTAGGTCAGGTGACCAAAACTTGGTCAAAGAGGTAGGTTTTAGGGAGCATCTTAAAGGAGGAGAGAGGCGCAGAGGTTTAGGGAGGGAATTCCCGAGCTTAGCGTCTAGGCAGCTGAAGGCTGTTCCACTTTCTAAATTTGTGCTAAATCAGTCTTAAACATTTAAAATGGGGGGGGGGGGGGGGGGGGGTACAAAGTCCATCGAGCTCTAAGGTTGAGCGGCACAGAGCAAGTCTTCCACTTCTGCACGCCTGGCATAGAACTGCGCCCCTAGGAGTGCTTAGTGAGAAACTGGTGTACAACCCATGATTTTTCAACCATTAAGGTGCAAAGTTTCCTAATATGTGGTCCTAGCAGTGTGCAGAATTGCAACATCTACCCTCACATTCCCATTTGGAAGAGCCCAGGTCAAATCTCAGCCATCATGACAGCTCATGCTCAACAACCTTCTATGGATGAGTTTCTTCAGTTACTGTGAAAGCACACTCAGTCGATGGATGGGTTTTACCAGTCTCAGCCTGGCCCCAACGGAAGAAAGTGGTTGGTGTTATCCCTAGCACAAAGAAAGGTGGCTGTGGTTGTTCGAGACCAATCATCTCAGCCCGAGGATATCACTGCAGGAGTTCCTCAGGGCAACACCCGAGACCCAACTAACCTCAGCTGCTTCATCAACAACCTTCACTCCATCATTCGATCAGAAGTGCGGTTGTTCACTGATGATTGCACAGCGTTCAGCTCCATTTGCAATTCCGCAGCTAATGAAGCTATCCATTCCCACCTGTACAATATCCAGGCTTGGGTTGATGTGTGGCACGAATGTTATCTGCCAAGCAATGACTATCGCCAACAAGAGAGAGCCTAACAACCCTTAACATTCAATGGCATTACTGTTACTGAGTCACCCAGCATTAACACCCCAAGGGACACCAGTGACCAGAAACTCAACTGGACCAACCACATAAATGCTGTGGTACTAGAGCAGTTAACAGGCTGGATATTCTGCAGCGAGTGGCTCACCACCTGACTCTCGAAAGCCTCTCCACCACCTGCAAGGCAGAAGTCAGGAGTGTGATGGAATACTTTCCACTTGCCTTTTTGGGTGCAGCTGCAACAACACTCAAGAAGCTCGACACCATAGAGGACAACACAGTCCACTTTATCGGCACCTCATCCACTAGCCAAAACATCCAACCCTTCCACCACCGCTGTACCATGGCACTCTCTATACGATGCACTGCAGCAACTTGCCAGGCCTTCTTTGGGAGCACCTTCCAAACTCACAACCTCCACCTAGAAGGACAAGAGGGCAACAGATACACGGGAAGACCATCACCTCCAAGTCACACACCATCCTGATTTGGAAATATATCGCAGTTCCTTCATCGTCGTTGCATCAATATCCTGAAACTCCGCACCTAACAGCATTGTGGGAACACTTTCACCACACGGACTCCAGCGGTTCAAGAAGGCAGCTCACCACCACCTCCTCAAGGGCAATTAGGGATGGGCAATAAATGCCGGCCTTGATGTTTGAACCATAGCAAGGTGAGATAGCCTGGAAGTTCTGATAACCGGCAATGCCAAGTCGATATGATGTTGAGCCGGAGAAGGAAGAATCAAGTTCTTCCTTGTTGGTTAAATATCTCACAGCCATGATAAGAGTGTGGAGAGATCTTCACCGATATTTTGCAAATGCTTTCCTGAAGTACAGGACGAAGCAAAGTGTGCACATTCCTTACTTAACAGGGAATGTGTGATTTGAGTCCACACTCCTTCAATTGTTCACATTGTGAGATGGAGCGGAGACTGCAGCTGCAACCTACAGAATAGGATTGGCTATTCAAACCACTATTTTAAAGGCGTTGACTGCTTCCAATTTGATTTTGACCTTCAGAGATTAATGTCAATGACCACTGTGTAAGAAGATTTAATTCCAGTCGTCCGACAAGAGCTTACCATTAGACACTGCGAATGTCATTAGCCGCAGGATTCATATGCAGCCCTGTGCCTGAATTCGCTTTCCCCCACACTTGGAAATCAGAGCATTCAAGCTGTATAACCCTGAAACAATCAAGTGGTAGCAAGACATCTCCTGGAGTGGTTTGGAACTCAGCCTCTGCGACAGATGGATGGGAGGTTATGCAAGAGTTATAATTAGAAGAAATGTGACCGAACCAGGGTAAGAAAAAGATTTCTCTTCCTGTTGATGATGGTGAGGAGCAATCTTCTATCTATTCCTCCCACCCCACTCCCCACCAATTCTCTTCCTCCAGTGCAGTACTGAGGGAGTTCAAAGCTGTCGGAGGTGCCGTCTTTCAGATGAGATGTTAAACCGAGTCTGCTCTATCAGGTGGAAGTAAAAGATCCCATGGCATTATTTCGAAGAAATGTAGGAGAGCTCTCCCCGGTGTCCTGGCTAATATTTATCCCTCAATCAACATCACAATAAAAACAGATTATCTGGTCATTATCACATTGCTGTTTGTGGAAGCTTGCAAATTGGCTGCTGTGTTTCCTACATTACAACAGTGACTGCACTTCAAAAGTACTTCATTGGCTGTAAAGAGTTTTGGGACATCCTGAGGCTGTGAAAGGCGCTATAGAAATTTCAAGTTCTTTCATCATTGTTATTCCCTGAAAAAAAATGAGCCATCTTCTTACCATTCTGAATACTGACACAAAGCAAGAAGCATCAAAGTTGAAATAAAAACACACAGAACTATTAAGAAAACTACAGGGGGAGATTTCCTATGTGTGCTGTATGAGTAAATTACAAAGCCGTTTCCTATATTCTCCTTACGTGTACCATCAAGTACACTATTTTCCACCGTAACACAAAATGGAAAAAAAGGTTGGTGAACGACAAACTGTTTTGTGGTAAACAGCGAACAATTAAAACTACTGTTGACAGCGAGGCATAAAGAAATAAGCATCCAGTTTAATTCAGAACAGAACATATGCCTTGCAGACAACAGAAAGGGAGAGCATCACCTACTAAACTGGCCGCAGAAGGGAGTGAATTTCTTAAAGCGATGGTGATTTTCCCGAGGGATGACGGCAAACTCTATGCCATATGTGGAGGGTGAATGAGTATGGAAGAACCTTTCCCCCGGCCCCCCACCCATGGAGGGAATCACAAATAATCTTATAGCTTCTGCAAATTAAACAGAATGCTTTAAAAAGTTCCCGAACTCTTAACTGGTTTCTCGGCACAAGCACAAAATAGTTTGCAACTTCTTCCTCACCTCCGTTTCGAGTACAATCTTGTGCTATCCAGTTTTTGCAACAGATACTTACATTATTTAAAAAACGTGCAGGAACGTAGCTTTAAGTTGTGCATTAAATCTCAGCACAAGTATGTGCATCCCAACTGGTCTTTGCAGCCAGAATTACTGCGTGTATTACATTTTCTCTAGGGTACAATTCAGAACCACATTAGACTTACCCATTGTGAGTTACAAGGCACTGCCTCAGGCCCAGTTTGCGAAAGATGTCCACAACAATCTCCATAGGCGTATGATCTGTAACTGTGAAAGGACTCATATCAAGAATGCTTCGCAGCTTCAGTGGGCGCGGGCTGTCTGCTGGAAGCGTCGGAGCGTGCTGAGTAAAGTGAACCCTTGAACTGCTGACGATGCCTTCTTGTTTTCTTCTAGCGTTTTCTAAAAAGAGTGAGAGAAAAAAAAGAGAAAGAAAATCACAAAATTGACCGATAACTGTCGCAGTCAAACGATGTCTCTCCTCTTTGTGGTGTCTCGCTGGTCTCCATTTCCACGGTTTACCCCCCCCGTCAGGAACTCAGGATTTGGGGCTTTTGATTATTTCAGCAAGCATTAGGATTGCAGTCTACTGAAACATGATTACAGTATCTGGAGTGGCCATTTTCAATCAGTGTGGAGCAACAGTCAAGAACTTACTGGCTGCACTGAAAGCAATGAGCAGCAGGGGACACTGGGAGCTGACTGCTCACGGATGAATACTCGATTTTCACTGTCCTTTGTGAACGAGAATGCCCACTGAAATTATTTTCTCCCCCTTTCACTTTATATTGACCTTCCCTGTGCCATGCACTATCCCCAGCTGGAAGAGTACAGCAGCCCTGTGGCTAAAAATCATGCTAAAGACATTCTGAAATAGGTCAACGGGAGAATATGTGAGAAAGCCCCTTCTAATCTTCTCCTTCTCCATGCAGCAAAGCAACCAGCCTTCGCGCAAACCTCTGCAATCAGGGGGTACTTGCGGCTTAAAGAGGCATCCCACCGCTCAACAGTGCAGTGAGTAGATGCTCCACGTTGTCGGAGGCGCGTTTATTTTTTTTTCCCCAAAGAAGTTTACGAAATTTCAGTGATGAGAGTTTCAGCCACTCATGAGAAGTTTCCTCGGGTTCGACTTTTCGCCCTTTTTCTTTATGATAATTTTGTTTCCTCATGTATTTTTTTAACCCCTCCACCTGCCCCCACCATTTCTCGCCGCCGTGGATCAACCTACTGACCTCATTTGACTTTGCGTGCCAGGGAACTAACCCCTTCGGTTTTGCTTTTATCTTCAGCTTCCCTTTAAATAATGATCAGGAAGCATTGATTAAAGTCTGCCTGCTTTGTCTGTTTCAAATGTAACTTCTTTCATACTTCACACACAATTCGCCTAGTTAGTCATTGTTTGGGGATGGGCTTTTTAAAAATTAATTCTCGCAATATGGGCATTGCTGGCAAAGCCTTCATTTATTGCCCATCCCTAGTCGTGCTTTAGAAGGTGAAAGTGAGTCAGCTGTGGCTCAGTGGGTAGGCGGCACTCTCGCCTCTGAGTCAGAAGGTTGTGGGTTCAAGACCCACCCCAGAGACTTCAGCACAAAAATCTAGGCTGACACTCCAGCGCAGTACTGAGGGAGTGCTGCACTGTCGGAGCTTTGACCACGCTCGATCAGCTCCAATGGACGAGCCACATCGTCCGCATGCCCGATACGAGACTCCCAAAACAAGAGTTCTACTCGAGCTCCGACACGGCAAGAGAGCCCCAGGTGGGCAGAGGAAACGCTTCAAGGACACCCTCAAAGCCTCCTTAAAAAAGTGCAACATCCCCACCGACACCTGGGAATCCCTGGCCCAAGACCGCACAAAGTGGAGGAGAAGCATCCGGGAAGGCGCCGAACACCTCGAGTCTCTTCGCCGGGAGCAAGCGAAAGCCAAGCGTAAACAGCGCACGTCAACCCAAGCACCCCACCCACCCGCCCCTTCAACCACCGTCTGCCCCACCTGTGACAGAGACTGTAGGTCCCGCATTGGACTCATCAGTCACCTGAGAACTTATTTTTAGCGTGGAAGCAAGCCATCCTCGGTTCCGAGGGACTGCCTAAGAAGAAGAACTGTCGAAGGTGCCGTCTTTCGGATGAGACATTAAACCGAGGCCCCGTCTGCCCGCTCAGGTGGATGTAAAAGATCCCATGGCACTATTTCAAAGAGCAGGGGAGTTACCCCGGTGTTCTGGCCAATATTTATCCCTCAATCAACATAACAAAAAAAAAAAGATTTTCTGGTCATTATCACATTGCAGTTTGTGGGAGCTTTCTGTGCGCAAATTTGCTGCCGCATTTCCTAAATTACCAGTGACTACACTTCAAAAAGTACTTCACTGGCTGTAAAGCGCTTTGGGATGTCTGGTGGTCGTGAAAGGCGCTGTATAAATGCAAGTCTTTGTTTCTTTCTTTCTTGAACTGCTACAGTCAAGGTACAGTGCTGCTCGGTAAGGAGTTCCAGGATTTTGACTCAGGGACGATGAAGGAACGGTGATACAAGTCCAAATCAGGATGGTGTGTGACTTGGAGGAGAACTTGGAGGTGATGGTGTGCCCTTGCTGCTCCTGCCCTTGTCCTTCTAGGTGGTGGAGGTCGCAGGTTTGGAAGGAGCTGACTGGAAGCCTTGGCGACTTGCTGCAGTACATCCTGTGGATAGTACATATTGCAGCCACGGCATGCCAATGGTGGAGGGAGTGGATGTTTAAGGTGGTGGATAGGCTGCCAATCAAGCGGTCTGCTTTGTCCTGGATGTTGAGCTTCTTGAGTGTTGTTGCAGTTGCACTCATCCAGGCAAATGGAGAATATTCCATTGCACTCCTGACTAATACCTTGTAGGTGGTGGAGAGGCTTTGGGGAGTCAGGAAGTGAGCCGTTCACCGCAGAAAACCCAGCCTCTGACCTACTCTAATACTCACGGCATCGATGTGGCTGGTCCAGTTTAGTTTCTGCATGTATAATCATGGCTTGAGTGTGCTCAGATGGCTCAGTGGGTAAGTGCACCACATCAGGCAGTATAGACCAAAAAGGATCCATCAGTGATCCCTACTTTATACTGAGTTAGCTGATCTCAAGCAGTGATGGAAAGGGGCGGCGGTGAAGGGTTGATGGGTGGGTTGTTTTGGCGGGGGGGGGGGGGGGGGGGGGGGTGAAGAAACCAGAATGAGAAAGAAGAGCTGAGGTTCCCTGCTCCTGATTACTATTGCGTGACTGCAGCTGGAATATGTGCTTGTGGATGTCCGGTTAAGACAGCACAGCGGTGATGCGCCCATGGCCGAATGGCCAGCCGACACTCACTGCCTAGGTTCGCATATCATTTGGGTGAGGTACTGCCAGTGGAACTGTGTCCCAGAGTTAGTCACCACCTTCAGAAAAGGAGGAGAGAAAGTGGAAAGGGAGGGGGAGGGGGAGGGGGGCGCGGGTGGAGGAAGAACTGAACAAGGAAAACTGAATGAATTGTGCCTATAATGCCTTCCTTCACAGACTGCACACTGTGGTTGCAGCATTTACGAAGCAGAAGAACAGTTTCCTTGAGAAGTGAGCACACAATTCTTAACTAAAAGTTCAAGTTCACCATATCTAAAACAGCAAATTCTGGACATGCATGTATTGCAACACAATGGTGAAGATGCACAGGACTCATACCTAATGCAATAGTTATATCTCTTCGTAGTGCAAATCCAACTAGTCTTTGAGATTCTTTTGATACAATGACAGGAAACCCATTGTACGTCGTTTCATTAATCGTCACTTCTAAGTCTTCGACCGTCATGTCATCCTGGGTCAGGACGGAAAGAGGAGTCTCATTTCTCCGAGGCCGCATCACATCCGCAGCCAGCGTTGTATGAGTGAACTCTTCTTTAGCGTCCAGGAATGGATATCCATTCAGGCGGATGTGAGATTCATAAATGCCCTCCCTGCCAAATGCATCTCCCACCCACTTGCTGGTCATTACAGCTGCCATGAGAGGGACAATGTACTCCAGCCCACCAGTCAGCTCAAACACGATTACCACTAGGGAAACAGTCATCCGCGTCACACCACCTATAAAACAAAGAAAAAAGTTACTTAAAACAAAAAGTACAATAATTCTCCATCCGTCCCATATTTTACCACATTTTGCATTCATTAAGCCACCACATCTTCCTCCCTTATTTTTTTGGTGAGGGGCAGGAGGAGAATTTTGCACCGTGAGAAGCCATTTTGTTCAGGTGATCTCCAAATACAAGGCCCCTCCTCAACTTCATCTTTCTCTGTCATTGGCAGCATTTGAGAGTTGTATCTATCCACAGTTCTATCTTCCTGTTTATTGGTGATTTTGTTCTCAGAAACCCACTAGTTTCATCAGATTCTAGAAACTGTCCTGCAGTAATTTTTTTTTTATAAAAAGAAAAAGCTTACTCACTTATGAACTTTTTTTTGACTTGCCATAAATGCCATTATATCCCAACCAATGCTTGTCCCATTTTGCACTGGCTCACTGAGATCAGCATCAGTTCAATGCCAGTCGCCTTGTATTTGGGTTTCACTGTACGTTTCAAAAACATTGTTTTTTGATATTGGAGTGATACCCGCCCTCCTGTATGCCTCAGAGACATGGACCATGTACAGCAGGCACCTCAAAGCACTGGAGAGGTACCACCAACGCTGCCTCCGCAAGATCCTGCAAATCCATTGGCAGGATAGGCGCACCAACGTCAGTGTTCTCGCTCAGGCCAACATCCCCACCATCGAAGCTTTGACCACGCTCGATCAGCTCCGATGGACGGGTCACATTGTCCGCATGCCCGATACGAGACTCCCAAAACAAGCGCTCTACTCGGAGCTCTGACATGTCAAGAGAGCCCCAGGTGGGCAGAGGAAACGCTTCAAGGACACCCTCAAAGCCTCCTTGAAAAAGTGTAACATCCCCACCGACACCTGGGAATCCCTGGCCCAAGACCGCACAAAGTGGAGGAGAAGCATCCGGGAAGGCGCTGAACACCTCAAGTCTCTTCGCCGGGAGCAAGCGGAAGCCAAGCCCAAGGAGCGCACGTCAACCCAAGCACCCCACCCACCCGCCCCTTCAACCACCATCTGCCCCACCTGTGACGGAGACTGTAGGTCCCGCAGTGGACTCAGTCACCGGAGAACTAATTTTTTAACGTGGAAGCAAGTCATCCTCGGTTCCGAGGGACTGCCCAAGAAGAGGAGGATTTTTTCTAGTAACCACTGTACAGGATATCTGTTCACCCCATCTTTCACCATCACATGACCTAAGAAGTATGGAGCTTTTTCCAAACTCAACAAGGTAACATGGAGCAACAGTTTAACCCTGGCTTCAAGGATGCCAAACTCAATTTCTCCAGGCAGAGGGATATCTTGGATTCTGCTGTGAAGCGCACCACAGATCTGGGTCTGACAAGAAATTGCGCGCAAACAGGAAATGCTTCCGGAATCGGCCTGCAAAAATTGCACTATATGCGCAGAATTCAACACTTGTTTATCTGTCCAAGTACTTCCTGCTTTGCAGAACTTCCTCCAGCAAAGTACAAAGCCGGCTGGACCTTCAGGTTTGAAATTGATCTTTTAAAATTGGCAAAATCTGGAGAAAAAAAAATCAAAATTCTGACAAAGCTCTCCACCCTGAATTCTGGGGAAGGGTTTCCATCCAAAACGTTCACCTGTTTTTTTCTCTTTACAGATGCTGACGGACCTGCTGTGCATTTCCTGCTTTTACTTCTCCGGGTTTAGAAATTGGTCTGATGCCATGTATCCGATTCCAATCCAGGGACCAGAATACTAATAATTTGACATTCTGCTCTGTGGTATTTTTAATGCACTAGTTTACAGGTTTGTGTAAAATTCCTATGCAAATTATTTTAACAGTTATTCGCGCCAATCAAATAGCGCGCAGCAGAATTTCAACGCCCAAATCTCCCATTTTTAATACCATCACTGGAGTCAAGTGAAAGAGCTGCTTCCAGCTCTGAGCTGGTTCTGATCCAGCTCTGTAATTACAGAGACCCAAATAAAGAAAGGAGGAAGACCGTACGTTTATACAGCATCTTATAATGTCCTCAGGACGTCCCAGAGCGCTTCACAGCCAATGAATTGCTTTTTGAAATGTAGTCTCTATTGCTCCATAGGCAAACATGGCAGCCAGTTTGCACACAAAGTCCCACAAACAGTAAATAAATGAATGACCAGATAATCTGATTTTGGTGGCAGCAGCGGAGAAAAAAGAACTTGCATTTCTATAGCGCCTTTCACGACCGTCAGGATGTTACAAAGCACTTTACAGCCAACAAAGCACTTCTGAAGTGTATAATGTAGGAAACGCGGCAGCCAATTTGCGCACAGCAAGGTCCCACAAACAGCAAATGTGATAATGACTGAGGGACAAATATCGTCCAGGACACCAGGAAGAACTCCTCTGCTCGCCTTCGAATAGCTCCATGGGATCTTTTATGTTCACCCGAGAAAGCAGATGGGGCCTTGGTTTAACGACTCATCCGAAAGACGGCACCTCCGACCGTGCAGTACATCATTGGCTGTTAAGCGCTTTGGACGGCCTGAGGTCATGAAAGGTGCTATATAAATGCAAGCCTTTCCTTTCTTTTCCTCAGTATTACATTGGAGTGTCAGTTTAAATTTTGCGCTCAAGTCTCTGGAGTGGGACTTGAACCCACAACCTCCTCACTCACATGCGAGAGTGCTACCAACTGATCCTTGGCTGGCAGGAAATGTTTGCCAACATCTATGACTCTATGACACCAGGAGAACTTGTCTTCTCATTTACAATCACCTTAACAAGGCGGGTTGGGCTTTAGTTTAATGTTGCAGGCAGCTCCAGACAATGCAGCACTCCCTCAATAGGGGTCAACATACTAACACACATTTTTCCTATCTGCAATGGCGGTAGATTAAGAACTCTCTCCAAACGTATTGACAGTCCTCAAGTTATTTGTACCCATCACTTGCTTTTAGCAAGGTTGGGGCATCAGCCTGAACTTTACGAGTTAGAAACATAGAATCTAGGAGCAGGAGTAGGCCATTCGGCCCGTCGAGCCTGCTCCACCATTCAATACGATCATGGCTGATCATCCAAATCCAGTACCCTGTCCCTGCTTTAATCCCCACAGTACACACATCCCACCCTACCCCCGTAACCCCACGTATTTAATTCCCCCTAACACTAAGGGTCAATTTTTTTATCATAGCCAAATCAACCTAACCCGCACATTTTTGGACTGTGGGAGGAAACCGGAGCACCCGGAGGAAACCCACGCAGACACGGGGAGAATGTGCAAACTCCACACAGACAGTCACCCTAGGCCGGATTCGAATCCGGGTCCCTGGCGCTGTGAGGCACCAGTGCTAACCACTATGCCACCGTGTTGCCCCTGTGTTAATGAAGGTAACCTACTAAGTATGGATCGCAGAACATTTTGAACCTCCATAGTTTGGTGGTGGTGGGTCTGGTCCAGTTTGTTTGGCAAATAGGCTTTTCATGGCAGTTTTCATACCTCAATCATTTTGGTCAACAGTGTATCAGAGTTTTACTTTTCTTAGCAAATTTCAGTGCTTGTGTTTTACCCGCTATCTAATGTTTCCTCCACTGACTGGAGATATTCACTTAATGGACGTACACACAGCTTTAGATTTCTGTACAGACAAATTTACATTAATCTAGGCACCTATTTCATATAGCTCTGGGCTATTATTAATGCAGAAAGCTGCTAGAAGCCCACCTCCCTTTTTCAGACCTTCTGCTGTTGGTGCTAGTTTTTATTTGAGTGTTGTAGTGCTATGCTCAGGTTTTCAGGCAAAGAAACATAGACGGCAGTTCAGAATAAGTCCTTGTACATGACAGAGTGGGGGAAGATCATATAAACAAGATGGCTGCATATAATGCCATATTCTGAATGAGACAGTGTCCTCACCCCCTCCCGGGATGATGGAATTTTCCATGTATATAGGGATGTTGAGCTCGGTCAAAGAACGAGAAAGATTGTGCTCATGTTATGTCACCTAACATTCGGCCATACTTAACAATTCTCTTGTCTGTGCTCTCCTCTTCTAGCTAGGTGTACTTCAGAAGAGGGAAACCAAAAAGTTGCTTGGATAGTGTATACTCTGAAATGTCAGTACCTGCCGTGGCAATGCAAAGTAACTGCTTCGACCAGTATGCTCATGAACACCTCTGCATTGGTTGTGAACAATGTGCTGCAAACGTGCATGACACTATAAAAGAATTTTGATGTAATGTTTTCCTGACTGACCTGTTTGAACACTATTCACACCTTTGATTGCCGTGATTGTCTCTCTGCCGAGGTGTGATAAAGGGCAGTTAGAAAGATTAACTGTAATCGTCTGGCAGTGTTCTCTGACTATATATGCTGTGCCGATATACATCTCTTCACTTCACCTGACGAAGGAGCAGCGCTCCGAAAGCTTGTGATTTCAAATAAAACTGTTGGACTATAACCTGGTGTTGTGCGACTTCTCACTATAAAAGAAAGTCTGCAAATTCATGAGTAGCTTCCTAACACTCGGCTTTCTGCTGAAGTAGAGCATTTTTCTATTCTTCTCCCAAAGGGTTTATAATAAAGCACAAAAGTATGTCCCGCCTAAATGAGAAACACAGACAAATCTGTGTAACATCCCAATGTATGCAAATGTATGCATTACTCATTGAGGCAAAGTTGAAACTGCCTGACACAGGCTATTCTCAAACCAGAATTTATTCTGATCCTTTCTCACAGCCTCTGAATGTTCTGCCACATCATCTTTAAAAAAAACTACAGGAATTAATTTCACGTATAACGTAACTGCAGAAAATGATTCAAATGTTTCACACAGCTTGGTTGCCACTTCACTAGCTTATGAAATTAATTACTGTTAAAAGCTGAATCATAACCATGTATGATGTAGCTTTCAGATGCACCAATTGGCCTTGCTAAGCTAAATACTAAGGAAACAAACTTGCATTTATACAGAATAGCAAAATACTGCAGATGCTGGAAATCTGAAACAACAACAGAAAATGCTGGAAGCACTCAGCAGGTCAGGCAGCATCCGTGGAGAGAGAAACAGAGTCAACGTTTCAGGTCGACCCCTGAAACGTTAACTCTGTTTTTCTCTCTCCACGGATGCTGCCTGGCCTGCTGAGTGTTTCCAGCATTTTCTGTTGTTTTTGCATTTATATAGCATCTTTAATGCAGAAAAATGTCCCGCGACCTTCAAAGAGGAAGAATGGAATGGATGCCAAGAATTTGGAGCGGGGAGGGGAGGGAAAGAGTGGTGACAGAAGACTTGGTCAAGAGATGGGTTTTCAGGAGACTTTTAGGCAGGGATTCCAGGGAGTCGGACCAAGATGGCTTAAAGCTCTGCCACGAATGGTGCAGTGGAGGGTGGATGGGGGGGTGCACAAAAGGCCAGAAGAGGTTACCAAGGTACAGTTGGGAGAGGTTGTCGATGGATTTGTAGATGAAGAATGAGGATTTTAAATTCAACATGCTTGCAGGCAGAGGCTCAGTATAGGTCAGCAAGGATGGGGATGGTGGGTGAACAGGACTTAGTGCAGGACTGGATGTGAACAGCTGAGTTTTGGAAAAGTAGTATTTTATATGTCAGCCTTGGAAGCCTGTCACTGCACTTCGGCTAATGGTGCAACCACTTTTTTTGTAGATTCGGTAGCATATTAAGGGACAACTGTAAGGTAGAGATATCTCGCGTTTGACCCTGCTTGTTGCTGGGAATACAATACAGTAAGAGCTCATTAGCTGATGGCATTAGAAAGCTTGACTTTGCCCCAGATGGTTGTGATAATCTAAATGTTATAAATCAATGCTTTGAAATTAAGTGCTGCAAAATAAATTGGAAAGCAAGAAGAGAAAATATCTCTAGACACACGTTATTGGTTAAGCTGAAGTTCCAATTAACTGCCTTGCAATTAAGTAGAGCAGACTATGGCAAATAAAAATCTGGTTCCAAAAATGCTGTTGCAATACAGGCATCAAAGAATATTATTCTGTCGGCCAGAATCTAGGGCCGCTTCAGAGACTAATTCCCTGTTGATCTTGCCCTAGTGAATCAGGAGGGGATTGGGTGAGTGGAGGGCAGGGGTTAGGCTCTGCTGGATCCAACCGGGACCGTGGAGTTGCTGCTTCAGGGGTGCCTCGTGGCTTCCCCAGTGAATGAAACAAAAAGTTGGCTCCAGAATTGATTCCTCTTTTGCAAGATTTTTTTTTGACACATTCTGGATCAATTCCCCAGATATCTAAGCGTTCAAGTGGTAGGCAGGGAACAGAAGATAACTCTTTTGGCAGATGGTGCTCTCTTACTGTCTTGCCCTCTGCCACTCCTTCCTTAATGTGGAGTGCATTCAGCAGCATAGTCTCTTTTCTGGTTATAAAATCAACTAAGTTGGAGGCAAGGCACTTGGGCGTTTTGTTGGGCTAATTCAGGAAACCGTTATGTAGAGGTGCAGACTTACAGCAGCCAATTATCCTCTCCCCATTCTTATTTGTGAAGGATGGGAATATTGGAACCCTTTTGAGCAGTGTCATTGTCTACAAATGAATATTCTGCCGAGGTTGCTTTACTTATTCCAAGTGCTTGCATTGCATATACCAAGGGCTGCTTTTAAAGAGCCAAATCAGAGAATTTACAGCTTATATGGAATGTCAGGCATCCCTGCATGCGGCTAAAGCTGTTGAAATGTTTGGTGGCTGAAGCTGGAACTGCCCATCCTCAACAACAACAACAATGTGTATTTATATAGCACCTTTAACGTAGTAAAACGTCCCAAGGCGCGTCATAGGAGTATTATAAGACAAAAAATTTGACAATGAGCCACATAAGGAGGAATTAGGGCAGATGACCAAAAGTTTGATCAGAGGTAGGTTTTAAGGAGCGTCTTAAAGGAGGAAAGAGAGGTAGAGAGGCAGAGAGGTTTAGGGAGGGAACTCCAGAGCATAGAGCCTGGGCAACAGAAGGCACGGCCACCGATGGTTGAGCGATTATAATCAGGGGTGCTCAAGAGGCCAGAATTAGAGGAGCGCAGGTATCTTGGGGGGGGGGGTTGTGGGGCTGAAGGAGATTACAGAGATAAGGAGGGGTGAGGCCATGGAGGGATTTCAAAACAAGGATGAGAATTTTGAAATCGAGGCGTTGCTTAACTGGGAGCCAATGTAGGTCAGCGAGCACAGGGGTGATGGGACTTGGTGCGGGTTAGGACACGGGCAGCCGAGATTTGGATGACCTCAAGTTTACGTAGGGTAGAACGTGGGAGGCCAGCCAGGAGTGCGTTAAATAGTCAAATCTTATTTTTGGACTGCACAGCTCTGCCCTTTTCTAGACATCAGATGTGCTCCACAGATGAAGATGGAACAGAAGATTTCATCGCCCATACTCAACACTCATTTGACCTACAATGAGGGATCTAAAACTCCTACAGAAGGCAGAGTACATCCTGTTATTGGTGCAGTCTTGTACAGCATTTGCCATCATTTTCATATTCCACAAGGGCTGTCCACCTGTTCTCCATGAAGGGAATATCCAGAGATCACCTCCTCATTTCTAATGAATGAATTCTAGACAGTGCCTTTCCCATTTGGTGAATCTATCTAACCCTTTCCATTTCTGAAGCAATAATTTATAGTTAAAGCTAGTGACTTTTTCGGTATCTCTTCCATCTCTAAAAAAAAAATGGTTCCTGAAGTTTGAGTGACAAGCTTGCTGTCCCTTTCTAGTCAGCTCATTTGTAGGGGTTGGTCTGATTTTGACCCCTACATTATATTCAGCAGCTTACTCTATGGAAACAGGTGAACTTGTCTTGAATGTGAGAGATGTGGTTATCCAACCTAAATCTTTCCAGTGAGGATGAGGAGTGAAGCTGCCACCAGGCTGACACTCTGTAAGAGAGCCAATTAAAAATGTCATGCTGAACTGATTGCACATCAGCATGAATCCAGTGCTGAGATCCCGAGATCTCAGAATCACATTGAAGGGGTCAGCATCAACTTGCACAGTCTTTGGACCTGTCCTAAAGTTTGATTTTATTAGGCTATGATTTTGGAGGAGGTCAAGTCCGCAACTGTTGTCACTCTTAAGCCCAAGCCATTCCTTTGTGTTTTTGGTGCTCTGTTGAAGTTTCCTTGGAGCCCACTATGAACTATCTTAGTAGTCTACTCTTCTTTGCAGAATCCTGCTGTTTCCACCAGGCTGATTTACCTTCCCAATAGGTTTGGACTAGAAGATGGCTTTCTGTGGTTTAAATGTGTTTAGATGAGTACAAATGGTTCTGTGAGACTATGGTCCCAGCACAATTAGCTCTCCCCAACCCTGCTAACTTCTGATTTAAATCTTACTCATTATTGTGTACATGATGTTCTTGCAACTGTAATGCTCCCTAAACTCCCCCATTCTCATTTCTCGCTTGGCTGGCATCATACTCCATAATTTATAGGTTCTTTGTGTTTGCTCTAATAGGCTTGTATATAAGCCATACATGCAATAGTTATAGGGAAAGACTGAACCCATCATCTTTAGCCCCCCCCGCCTCAAAATATTCAATACCTTGGTGCCCTGTTTGACCCGATAATTTCCCCATCTATTTCCACTCTGGTAACATCACCTGCCTCTACCCCTGCCTCCATCCCTTTGCTGCTCAAACTCCCAGACATGCCTTTGTCACACCCAAGCTCAATTACTCTGATGCTGACTTGGCCAGCCTCCCATCCGTACATTTCAGCTCATCCAAAATTCTGCTGCTCATAGTCTATCCTGTAGCAAACCTCGGCCACCCATTACCTCTGTCCTCACTAACCTAGGTTGGCTTCCAGTCCTGCAACACCTCAAATTTAAAATTCTCATCCTTGTACTTAAATTCCTACATGGCCTTACCTCTCCCATTATTGCCTTCTTGGCTCAGCATCCACTTTTTTCCCCTTAAGGTTCTGTGAAACAACTTGGGATGTTTTTCGAAGTGAAAGACCCTTTATAAACGCAAGTTGTTGCTGATATAGTATCTCATACCGAGAGGCATGCATAGCCTCTGTCACCCTTCTGCGGTTATTCCTTCTCTGTATTTGTCTCTGTCTGGATTGAGAGGATACCGTATGGAACTGTGCTCTGCTTTCAGTCTTTATATGAATAGCGAAACAGAGATTTACTTATTTCAATTTAGTATACTGTATTCGCTACTCGCGATGCGGTCTCCTCTACTTTGGGGAGAACAAACGCAGATTGGGCGACTGCTTTGCGGAACACCTCCATTCAATCCGCAAGCGTGGCTCCGAGCTTCTGGTCACCTGTCATTTGCATTCTCCGGAACAATCCCACTCTGACCTCTCTTTTCTCGGCCTCCTACACTGTTCCAATGAAGCTCAACGTATGCTCGAGGAACAGCACCTCATCTTTCTATTAGGTACTTCACTGCCTTCTGGACGCAACAATTTCAGATCATAACCTCTGCCCCCATTTTTTCGGACGGCAGTTGTTGCTGATGATTCTGCTATTCCCATTTACGCCTCCTCTAGACCCATCTTTTGTTTCTTTACTTGTCCCTTTACCATCTCCTTTCGCCTCACACCATCATGCCTTTTGTAATTTAACCTCTCCTGCCTTCCACCCTATCATAGACCTTCCCTTTTGTTCTTTCCTCTCCGCCCCACTTTCCCTGCCTCTCTACGTGCTTAAAATCTCTTACATTTCTAACGTTTTCCAGTTCTGAAGAAAGGTCACCGGCCTGAAACGTTAACTCTCTTTCTCTCTCCACAGATGCTGCCTGACCTGCGGAGTATTTCCCGCATTTTCTATTTTTATTTCAGAATTCCAGCTTCCGCAGTATTTTGCTTATTTTTATATGAATAGTACCTGGTTTACACTTTTAAGGATTCACATCTCAGGAAAACTCATGTGTCAGTTGTGGCTCAGTGGGTCGCACTCTCGCCTCTGAGTCAGTAGGTTGTGGGTTCAAGTCCCCACTCCAGAGACTTCAGCACAAAAATCTAGGCTGACACTCCAGTGCAGTGCTGAGGGAGTGCTGCACTGTCGGAGGTGCCGTCTTTCGGATGAGACGTTAAACCGAGGCCCCGTCACCTCTCTCAGATGGAAGTAAAAGATTCCACAAAACCAATTTGAAGAGGAGCAGGGGAGTTATCCCCGGTGTCCTGGCCAATATTTATCCCTCAATCAACATCACTAAAAAAAAAACAGATTATCTAGTCATTATCACATTGCTGTTTGTGGGAGCTTGCGGTGCGGAAACTAACTGCCGCATTTCCTACATTACAACAGTGATTACACTTCAAAAGTACTTCATTGGCTGTAAAGCGTCCGGTGGTCATGATAGGCGCTATATAAATGGAAGTTTTTTTAAAAATTTATTAGCTAGACTGTATATTTTTACAGTATGCAAATCTTAAGACAAATTACAGACTTACCCAAACAAGCTGCAGCACCGACCATTGCATACAGGCCTGGAGTAACACAGTCTGCTCCAACGTTACACCACTGGCTAAATATGAACCAGTCATGGTGATGGTAGGCCAGCTGCTCTACCGCAATCCCCACAATCCTACCAGCAATGGCACCGATTGCCATGCTTGGTATGAAGAGGCCTGAAGGTACCTGCAAAAAAGAAGAAAAAGAAAACACAGTATGAAGAGAAATCAAACCAACAGATGTATCTTTTTATGAAGACTTTAGTGGCATACTAATGCTGCTTATGTCAACATTGAACTGTTCCATTTTATTGCATGCACACAGGGTCCATTGCAGTCCATAAGCTCCTGTGGGTTTTAAAGATTTTTCATTTACCATTTTCAATTGTTTCCGACCTTCCCTGTGGAGAAATGCCCAGTCTCTGTTCAGCAACAGCACAATGCATTGGAAGACCAGCATGTTGAATAGCCACGCTGCTCCTCCAAGTTTGTTGTTACTGCTCACTTTTTCTAGTTCACATTCCCAGACGAGTACAATGGACCAGGACAGTGTAAATTACACTTTCACTTAGGACGGCCAGTGCGGAGTCCATGCCTTTATCACCCCAGTCTCTATCCAGATTCTCAATACTTTTTGACAATTGTTTCGCATCACACTGTAATAACTCGATTTATCATTCATAACAACAATTTACCATAAGTGGCTTAACTTTTATATTGGTTGGTTAATTTAGCTCCTGTAAAGATGCAATTCCTTGCTGTGATTTAGTTCCGTGGGTGCCAGTCACCTGACTAATCTAGGTGACTGACTAATCTAGTTGAATTTTTTGAGGTCACTAATAAGGTAGATGAGGGAGTGTCTATGGATGTTATCTATGTGGACTTCCAGGAAGCACAGGAGGTAATTGGCAAAAATGAGTGGGCACAGAACTGAAGGCAGCCATTTAACTTGGGAGGTAGGAGACAGAATGGGGATAAAGGGTAGCTACTCTAATTGGCAGCATGTGGCAAATGGTGTTCCCCAGGGATCTGTTCTCGGGCCTCAATTTTTCACCATATTTATTAATAACTTGAATGAAGGAATAGAGAGTTGTTTATCAAAGTTTGCAAATGACACTAAGTTAGGAGAGACAGTAAGTAGTGCAGTTGGGAGCAATAAGTTGCAAATGGACATAGACAGATTAAGTGAGTGGGCAAAACTATGGCAAATGGAGTTCAATGTGGTCAAATGTGAGGTCATCCATTTTGATCCCAAGAAAGATAAATTGGAGTATTTTCCAAAACATGAGAAACTAGGGACTGCAAAGAGATTTGGGAGTCCAAGTAGACAAATCATTCAAAAGGCAATAGACAGGTACAAAAAGCACTCACATGTTGGCCTTTATCTCAAGAGGGCTGGAATACAATGGGGAGGAAGTAATGCTTCAATTGTATCGTGCCTTGGTCAGACCCCATCTGAAGCACTGCGTTAAGTTTTGGGCACCGCATCTCAGGAAAGTTAAAAGGATTGGACAAGGTAGATACAGAGAAACTATTTCCTCTGGTGGGGGAATCAAGAACAAGGAGGCACATATTTAAAATTAGTGCTAGGCCATTCAGGAGCAAAAATCAGGAAGCACTTTTTCCACACAAAAGGTGTTAGAAATTTGGAACTCCCTCCCCAAAAAGGTTGTGGATGCTGGGGGACAATTGGAACTTTCAAGACTGAGATGGATAGATTTTAGCTAGGTAAGGGTACCAAGGGATCTGGGGCAACAGTGGGAAAATGGAGTTGAGATGCAGATCACCCATGATCCAATTGAATGGCGGAGCAGATCAGAGGGGCTGAATGGCCCACTGCTGTTCCTAATATTCAGGTTCCGCACCCAGGTGGCAATTCTTCATGTGTGAGCCTAGACACTGAGCAACTGGCAGGCTATTCAATTGTGGGGGCCCCCTTCACAAGCAAGCCCCAATTCTGTCATCAAGCAATGTTGAGATATTTTACATCTCCAGCAGGGATCACAGGATAATCAGGAATGGGAATGCCAGCCAATGTGCCCCTCTCAAGACCCAGGAGTACGGAGGCCAACTGCAGCACTCCCACCGCCAACCCGGCTCACATCGCTTAACTCAACACAGACCGAGGATCAGACCTGGGACCTTTCTTATCTGCCTGGCTCAGGTACATACTGAATGAACACGTAGAGGCTTTAGGGAGGGGGGCATGCCCTTTTTAACTTTCAGGTCCATCACCATAATGAACTTCTGATCTGGCCACTTGTGTGGTTTGAATTTAGAACAAAAATGCTTGAAATGGCTAAGTGTATAGATGTTGTGTGATTATTTAATCCAGTCACAAAATTAAAAACACCAACCTGCTGTTTTAATGCACAATTAAGAGCATAAATTGCCAAATTAACAGACTCCTGTGAACAGCTGAACATTCGACTTAGCCGGAGGATAAAACATCTGTTACGAATGGGTTACCTTAATTCCAAACGTGAAGATGGTCATAATAATTTTGAATATAAGCGCCAATGCCAGTTTTCCTATGGCATCATAAACTCCTTGACCGGCTGGTCGGTCCGGAATGTCATCCAACAGCTTGCTGACATTCGCGTCGGTCTGGTAATCACAGAGCGGCGAAGATTCCAGAGGCCCGCAGTCGGTGAAAAGTTCCTTAATCAACTCACTGGTGTTCTTCCTCGTGTACTGATTGGGAAAGGCGACCACCGCGGTGATGACGGTCACCGTAATGACTTCCAGGACCGGGAATTTCCCAAACTTGGTGGTTTTCCGACGCCGGCACCACGCAATGTTAGCACGGATGAAGAAGGCTCCCCACAACCCTCCGAATACGCCCAGGAGGATGAAAGGGATCAGTTCAAACAAGTACCAGGGAGTGTGATACTCCACGTAAAACAGGACCAGGCGACTGTTCCCAAAAGGATTAATGGAACGCAAGATGAAGGCTGCCACTAAAGCAGCAAAAAATGATCTCCAGAGAGTTTTCAAGGGGAAATAGTAGCTAACCTGGAAGAAAAAGGTGTTTAAATGGTGAGAAAAAGAACAGAATATCCATCTTTCAAAAGCTTTTCAATAAAGAATTTAGAAAAAACTGGACAAGTCAAGTCACAAGAACCATTTTAGAAGGATTGTTAATAATGGGGAAATTTGTGCTTCTTTCGAGTGCATAAAATACATTTCAGTATAAAGGGGTTTATTTGCCTATGAATTAATTTGTTAGGTTAAAATGCTGAGTGTAAATGCTGGGTGCTGTGTTTTTGAAGGTGTTTAATGAGATAGGACTCTAAACTAATCTCAGCCATTCATACGAACATATGAAAATGACGGGCAGGAAAAGACCAGCTGGTCCATCAAGCCTGCCCCATGATGGCTAGAGCATCATGACTAGGCACTTCCTACCCTCCCGCAGTCATGTAATCTCCTGGGAGAAGCAAAAAGATCAAGAAAAAAGCCAGGGCCAATAAGAAAAAAAACCACACTCTGGAAAATTCCTCTCTGACCCCCACCCAAGGCGATCGAAACAAATTCAGTATCAGGAACAGGCAACATAGAAACATAGAAGATAGGAGCAGGAGTAGGCCATTCGGCCCCTTGAGCCTGCTCCGCCATTCAATGAGATCATGGCTGATCATCCAAATTCAGTACCCTGTCCCTGCTTTCTCCCCATATCCCTTGATCCCTTTAGCCTTAAGAAATATATCTAACTCCTTCTTGAATATATTTACTGACTTGGCCTCAACTGCCTTCTGTGGTAGAGAATTCCACAGGTTCACCACTCTCTGGGTGAAGAAATTCCTCCTCATCTCAGTCCTAAATGGCTTACCCCTTATCCTTAGACTGTGACCTCTGGTTCTGGACTCCCCCGCCATCGGGAACATCCTTCCTGCATCTAGTCTGTCTAGTCCTGTTAGAATTTTATAAGTTTCAATCAGATCCCCTCTCATTCTTCTAAACTCTAGCGAATATAAGCCCAATCGACCCAATCTCTCTTCATACGTCATTCCTGCCATCCCAGGTATCAGTCTGGTGAATCTTCGCTGCACTCCCTCCATGGCAAGAACATCCTTCCTCAGATAAGGCGACCAAAACTGCACACAATACTCAAGGTGTGGTCTCACCAAGGCCTTGTACAACTGCAGCAAGACATCCTTGCTCCTGTACTCGAATCCTCTCGCTATGAAGGCCAACATACCATTTGCCTTCTTAACTGCCTGCTGTACCTGCATGCTTACCTTCAGCGACTGGTGCACAAGGACTCCCAGATCTCGTTGCACTTCCCCTTTTCCCAATCTATTGCCGTTCAGGTAATAATCTGTCTTCCTGTTTTTGCCACCAAAGTGGATAACCTTGCATTTATCCACATTATACTGCATCTGCCATGCATCTGCCCAATTACCCAACCTGTCCAAATCATACTGGAGTTTCTCTGCATCCTCCTCACAGCACACGCGTCCACCCAGCTTTGTGTCGTCTGCAAACTTGGAGATATTACATCTAGTTCCCTCGTCTAGATCATTAATATATATTGTGAATAGCTGGGGTCCTAGCACCGATCCCTGCGGTACCCCACTAGTCACTGCCTGCCACTCGGAAAAAGACCCGTTTATTCCAACTCTTTGCTTCCTGTCTGCCAACCAGTTCTCTATCCAAATCAGTACCTTACTTTTCATCACTGTGTAACATCAGACCAAATGTGATTTTGTTGTGGCTGCATATTAAAACTGGCTAAACCTTACATGAAAGGTTACTTGGACTGTCCCAAAACAGCTTTGTAATTTTGCTTGGTAGTACCTTTTAAAGTTGCCTCTGTTCCCTCTTCAAAGAAATCAAGTAAGGGATATGCTTCAAGATTCCATTTTGTTACTAAGGGGCATGAGTAACCTGCACAATTACCATTCGACAAGCAGTTCTAGAGACTTTTTTGTATTCCAGGAGACTGTTTCAGGTAAGATAAGATCTTTGATGAACCACAAGTTACAAATCATAGTTGTCTTGCATTCTTTTTCAGTCTAATTCACTGAATTTTATAACACTGCCCGATTTTGTAAATAGATGGAATTAGCTGTTTTAGCCTGTTGAATCTCAAGTCAGTTTGTAGAATTTTGGTTTGATCCAGAGGGAGTGTGCGAGTGCAGCACAAGATTACGCTTAATCCAGTCGCAACTGGCTTAACTGTTAAATCCTGGGGCTGTGTACTGTGCAGGGACACATAGCGAAAAGACAAGAGACGTGGTCAAAAGGAAAATATCACCAGGCCATCGTATGAGGAAAATGGCACAAAGGAACTCAAAACCGTAACATGGATACTAACCACACTTGCATGAACCGTCCCTCAATACTGAACTTTTCACTTGCAAACACAGATTTCAGTTTTACTATACAATGATTATTCCCCAGGAAACTATATTCTCTCATTCCCTTAAGTTTTCTAGTCATTTGTCCTGTTTCAATACTTCTTTTCATGTGTTCATGCTGGTCTGCACACAAGAAAAGTTCAGATCAAGACTGTTACTATAATATATATCATTTGCTGTCAGTTTCATTTGTTTTGATTCTGTATCTCTCTCTCTCCTTCTGTCTCCTCTTTATCTTTCCTGACTGCTTCTCCTTTAACACTCAAGTGAAGTCCCTGCTGTTCCCCTTGGCCAAGACGATATAGGCTGCAATAAAGTTGAGGGTTCTCTGGACCGTCCCTTTGTACCCATGTGCAGGTATAGGTGCAAATTGTGCAAGCACATATTGGAAAATTGCGGGTGTGATTGTTCAATATGTACTGGCTGCACGCAAAGCCTCGCCAGCAGCCAAATAAAGCTTCCTGGAGAATGGAGTTTCACTTCACTTGGCTCAGAAACAGGTCAAGACCTGACTTCACATTGACACCACAACCTCCTCGCAACAACACAAGGTGAAACTGCTTCGCACCCATACCACCTACCACTGGAGTGTATACATTTACTACTGTAAATGTACCCTAAGATCCTTGAAACTGAAAAATAGTGTAAATGTTCATTACCTCTTCCAAGCTAAAAAGGACACCACCAATTGGAGCACCGAAAGCCACAGATACTCCTGCTGCTGATGCTGCAGACAACACCTACAAAAAGCAATGACAGAGTCTGTTAGCTTATGTTAACTTGGATAAACCTGGTAAACACTGAAAGCTTTCAGAAATAAGCAGCACTGCCGGGCTAGGTCCTAAAATCCACCAAAGCTGCACTGTAGTCTGTCTCACAAGGCAAAAAAGAAAGCGTCAATTTATTTGGCATTTATTTGTTCCGTTTTGTTGTCAAATTTTATTAAATTTATGATGCCAAAAGCTTTTGTGACAGACAAAGTTAAATGAATTAAGGATATTAATATAAAGTTATTGGAGGGAAAACTGAAAACCCATTTTAAATGACTCTTATTCCGTTTGACATGAATTAAGCAGAGATCAGCACTTCTGCAGATAATTTAATTTACAAAAAATGCATCTCCGTGCAAACAGATGCAGTAGCAATTTTGCACACAGCAAGATCCAACATTCGACAATTAGATGAATGACTGATTAATTCCTTTCATGGCGGTGTTTGGTTGAAGGACAAATGTTGGCCAAGGGAGAAATCTTGGCGAAGACATTGGAAGAACTAGCTGCTGTTCTTCCAATAGTGCCAATGATATCTTTAATATTCACTAAAACCTCCATCACTCTCAGATGAAGCGCTGGCAATGCTCAAGTACTGGAACGGGGCTGGAATCCAGAGTGTTCTGACTCAGAGACAAAATTGCTACCAACTGAGCAAAGCTGGGACATGCTCCAAGTTCCACTTACCCATTATCTCCACCCCCAGTCTCCTTCCGTGCTGACCTTCCCAGGCTCCAGGCCCACCATTGCAGTCATGGGCTTTAAAACCCATCTTGACCTGGCCCCACCCTATCTCTACAAACTCCTCCAGTCCCATATCCCTGAACATTCCATTCCTCTGATTCCAGGCCTCTGTGCATCCCATCAATCTCTTTGACCCACTACTGGTGACTGAGCCTTCAGCCAACCTCAGGCCTATTTTTTTTTAGAACTCTCTCCCAATATCTCTTCATTCTCTACTTCAATCTCCATCTTGTATAAGTTTCTCAAAACGATCTCTTTAACCTTACCTTTAATCACCCCTCCTAATCCCTTCCTGGCTTGGTGTGCATTTCCATTGCACCTATTTGTAAAGTATCTTGGTGCATTTTACTGTAAAAATATCCCATGTAAATACAAGTTGTTTTTGCCCAAATGGTCCTTAGCCAAAGAATTTGTTTTGTTGCTAAAACTAGATGGCACTAGAAAGAGGATGCAGCACCACAACTGCTTTCAATTTTCAGATTCTCGCTGCTTGCATCTCTGAAGGATGAAGGATCAAGTCTTTTGCTTCGGAGTTATTTAGCCTTTCAACTTATTTTTTTTTAAACCCAGAATAAATCCCATTTCTTGGCCTCGACCACAAAGAATATATATTCAAATGAAAAGATAACATCCTGGTTATTTTCTTATCAGCTCCTAAAGATATCCAACAGGCCACCAAAGGATATTTTTTCTCCTTTCTTTATTCTGCTACTTTACCCCTCCCCCTTCAGTCATCTCCGAAAGGCATGGACTCCCTGCTGGGATACAGCTTTTAACAGTGCAGTGCCCAAGTGACTATTCTCATGAGTAAGCTTACACAGAGCATCAGCGTCCCATTTGACTGTGAAGGACACCAGAGCTCGGCTCTATCCTGTACTGAATCATTGTCTACTCACGTACGTTATAGAAATCGTTGAACAGCAATCAGGAGCACGAACCCTGAATGATTTCCCTCCTTTCTAACCCAGGCACTGTGGCAAATTGCAGCACCTCTACCACTGCCCCGGCAGAGATCAGCTAACCTAGCACAGCCTGGGGAAGCGAACCTGGAACCTTGGTAGCCTGTACGGCTCAATTACTCAATATCTTAACCAATTCAGTCATCAGGGGAGCCTTGCTTACAGTTTGAGGCAGCAAAGAAAATAATTATCCCATCTGTAACTTTATCACAGGGAATGGTAGCATAGTGGTTATGTTTACTGGACTATTAATCCAGAAGCCTGGACTAATAATCCGGAGACATGAGTTCAAATCCCACCACAGTGGCTGGGGAATTTAAATTCACCTAATTAAATAAAATTGGAATAAAAAGCTAGTATCAGTAATGGTGACCATGAAACTACCGGATTGTCGTAAAAACCCATCTGGTTCACTAATGTCCTTTAGGGAAGGAAATCTGCCGTCCTTACCCGGTCTGGCCTACATGTTACTCCAGACCCACGGCAATGTGGTTGACTCTTAACTGCCCTCTGAAATGGCCACTGGCAAGCCACTCAGTTGTACCAAACCGCGACAAAGAAGTATCACCACACGCACTGCAGCGGGTCAAGAAGACGGCTCACCACCACCTTCTCAAGGGCAAGTAGGGATGGGCAATAAATGCTGGCTTTGCCAGCGACTCCAACATCACGTGAACAAATTAAAACATTTTTTTTTTACTTCGGTCTCTACTTTATTATTCCGTTTAAATACAAGTGCAATGAACGCTGAAAATGTCTCAGGCTTTCAGAACTGGAGAAGTTACTGAAACAGGTAATTCACCATTTACAGGCATTGCTAGTTCATTTGATTATTATACCGTTTATCAGCAACTTATGCAGCAATTCTTCTCTAGCCGATTGTAAACGAATACTTAAATTCTAACCAGTGCTGCTACAGGCTAAAATAATTAAATATTCTGCCAATCCAAAGTAACAATGGAAGCATATCATGAGTCTACATTCAATCCAGTAAACCGATTTATAGCAGTTGGAAAATGCAACTTTTACTCAGGGCAGAATATCGATAAAAATACATCTTTGGAAACAAAGTACACTAGCAGGAACTGCTGCGTAATCGACGCAAGAAAAAAAAAATTGTGCTTTTTAAGAAAAAATTGCAGCAAGAAATAATGCAGGAATGCTACCTCTCGTTTCTTTGCTTCATTTTTGTTGTATTTTGGGAACAGGTAGGAGAAGATATTGCCACAGCAACAGGCAACATGTACGAGAGGACCTTCCTTCCCCAGGCTCAGCCCTGAGGCGACAGCTAAAACCAGAGTGATTGTTTTAATGAGCAAGGTCCATTTGCCCAGGTAACCTCGGATGATGAAGCCACTCAGAATGGTTTTAATCTGTAAAAGAAAAACACAAAAAGGTATTTAACACAAGAATGTAGATATCACGGAAGACACTTTGCTGTCAAAAAATATAAGCAACTTCAGTGGCTCAGTGCTCGACTGCCACAACTGGAATCCAGGTTTGAAACCCTACTGCGACAGTCAGTCAGTCATCGGTGAGAGGCTTCCTGCTGGATCAAGCGAGAGTAGGACAAGGGAACAAAGGCTCAAGCTAATGATGCAAACTTAGCATTTGTACAGGAAGTGCTGTTTCACACAAAGAGTGATCAATGGACTCCTGGATAAAGTCGTGGAGGCATCATTTAACAATTGGATGCTGCAGTGAGGGGACGGTAAGGTGTTTTTTGATAGATGAACTAAGATAGGCAAAATGACCCAAGGACTTTTAGTTTGGTGAAATTCTACAATTGTAAATTTATGAAGTTAGTATTTGATTACAGTACTATAACCAATCTCCTAACGCCACACCCCCTTCTAGTGGACAAAGGTAATAAAATTTGAACAGTTTTGAATCCCATGTCATGTTTTATAAAAAATAATTTTGGTCAAAATTCTCACTCGTCAAGGCGACAGAAGATGTAATCAAGTTTGACATGCTGCGAAAAGGAACATGTTTTCCAATGTCACCATTGAGCATTCTGAAGTCATGTACAGAATGACTAGATACAGAATAAAACTCCCTTTATTCTAGCCAGCAAAGTGTTTTGACCCCAAACAAAAGAGCAGCCCTTACTGAAGAATTTTTCTACTTGCGACTACTAATTCAGGGCTGCACTGTTGCAAATAGAGCCCAGTTTTGTGCTGGGGGGGGATCCAAGCCCTCGGTGACCTGCGATAAGACTGTCTACAAAAGCAAAATACTGCAGATGCTGGAAATCTGAAATAAAAACAGAAAATGCTGGAAATACTCAGCAGGTCAGGCAGCATCTGTGGAGCGAGAAACAGAGTTAACGTTTCAGGTCGATGACCCTTCGTCAGAACTGGAAAAAGTTAGAGATGTAGCCGCAAACAAGATAGACCTTGAGGAGCTCATCTTCCTGCGAGGGAGTATCAAATGGTGAAAGTCACAGATACAGGCTGAATATATGAATTACATGAAATAAATGATCGCTGCACAATCATCTACCCGTTTTCACCTCTTTCTCACTTGTTCAGGAACTGGACTGCTGCCCGTTAAGCCCGCTAACTGGCCTGTAATGGGAGACATCGGGCTGGATTTTGATACTGGGGTCGTGATGGAGTCGGGAATCCCACTTTTTGGGTTGTAGTCCCGCCTCCATCGACTTGTGGCCAACCCACTGTATTTTCCCTTGATTGACCTTGTTGAGCCCGCCCAGTGGGCTCAGCAGGCCAATTAAGGGCCACCCGGCAACAGGTAACGTCACAGATTGACATTTCATCTGTCAAGAGCTTTTGATAGATGAAATATCAGCGTTTGACAGCTCCTTGAAGCTGTCAAACACTGACAATCTGTCCTCTAAGTTAATTCCTTCCTCCCAGGCTGAGTTAGAAATCATTCCAGCACAGAAAACAGAGGCTGAAACTTTTGACAGCACCACGGCCTTTCTGCGCCGGTGAGATTTCTGACTCCCGAGAACTGAAGGGCTGACACCTGCAGGAGGAAGTTAAGATAAGTAAAACATTTTTCCACACTTTACACTTACCTTACACACTTACCTCTGCACACATGCACCCATCACTCACCTGCCCACCGGACATATCGACCCTTCCAACCCCTGCAGACCCACGGTCCGCCTCGCTAACTTGGCGTGGTTGGCACCTGTCGGGAAGCCCACATTTCAGCCTTCAAAATAGGGATTAGGCAAAAAACTGCCTGTTAACTACCTGTTAACAGGCAGTTAATTGTCACTAATCCCCTTCCCGCC
Source organism: Squalus acanthias (assembly GCA_030390025.1). Classification (NCBI taxonomy): domain Eukaryota; kingdom Metazoa; phylum Chordata; class Chondrichthyes; order Squaliformes; family Squalidae; genus Squalus; species Squalus acanthias. Next base: position 254,686,021 of record CM059425.1, read on the forward strand.
TCGGGGAGTCGGGTCCCAGCACAGGTCGGCTACACGCCGCCAGCGAAACTGGCATGGAGGCGGGTTGGGGACGGGATGGGGTCTGGACCGCCAAATCTGCAACTTTAACCCCCCACACGCCTCCAAACCCGACTCCACGGGTCAATGAAAATCCAGCCCATCATTCCTGACATAGAATCAGAGAATGGTTACAGCACAGTTGGAGGCCATTCGGCCCGTCGAGCCCGTGCCGGCTCTCTGCAAGAGTACTTCAGCTAGTCCCACTCCCCCGCCCTTTCTCCGTAGCCCTGCAAATTTTTTTCCTTCAGGCATTTGGCTTCTTTCCTCCCCGTTTGTTCAGTCTCAGCAAGAGGCACTTTTATCTTACAGCTCCCAGTTCTGACAAAGGGTCTGCACCCGAATCTTTAGAATCATAGAATCTTACATCATGTCCGTGCCAGCAAAGCATTAGCTGGTCCTTTTTCCTTTTCAGGTGCTAACAAGACCTGCAGTGTATTTCCAGCAATTTTTTTGTGTTTTTATTCCAACAATAAAACTCTGGTCTTGTGTTGATACGGTGACAATAGCGCGTCAAAATAAATAACATATTGCTGAGAAGAATTTAAAAAAAACGTTCTTGGATCTCACCTCTGGAATTCCGGAGCCACAGGCATATGGAGCAAACACCTTCACCAAGGAAACCGCCAGGAAGCCAAATCCCAAGGCCCAAAAGATGTACATAATGTAATTCATTATATAAGAGCCTGGCCCCTGCAAAACATTGCAAGTTAAAAACTCTACTGAAATGCAGACAACAAGATTTGAGGAGGACTTTTATTCATCCATCATTTGTCCCTTATCCAAACAATTACAATCTCAAGGCTTAACAAAAGACAACATTTTTAAATATCTTTTATCCCCCCTTGCTTCCTTGAGATAATTATATACTTAAACAAAAAAACTCTTCCTGCTCCTGTGAAGCTCAATTTATACTTTGTGTTTTTTTTAATATCCTATTCAACATTCCTTTGCCCAACCTCCGAGAGCATCATTTTACTTGCAATCTTAAGGCTCAAGTGAAACTGCCAAGGGTCACAGATCTGAAACGTTAACTCTGTTTCTCTCTCCACAGATGCTGCCTGGCCTGCTGAGTGTTTCCAGCATTTTCTGTTGTTATTTCAGATTTCCAGCATCCGCAGTATTTTGCTATTGTATTAGTGCCAAATTGGGGCAGTTTAGACCTGTGGGGTCATAGCCAATAGGATCTAGGTTCATCTTGAAAAGCACACTTCATGTAGCACCTTTACAGTCAGGAGTAAAAGGAGACTTTCATCTCTTGTTTGGGCTGGTTCTTAATCCGGATCACAGGGGTGATGCTCAATGGCACGAGAGTTTGCATTTAGAAGAAACAGACAGCATGTCAGATTGCAAAGCATTCTCTTGCTGACTCTGGACTAGGCTTCACACTTCTGAAATTTGTAAGCTATCTTAACTGTGCGTCACATTTGACAAAGAACTTGAAACAAAAGCTCTCCTCATAGGACAACCCCCTCATCACAGGAATCAATTTAGTGAACCTTCGTTGCACCGCCTCTAAGGCAAGTATATCCTTCCTCAGGGAATAAGGAGAAGATTACATAGCCAAACTGACTGCGCAAGGACATAATTTTCTTAAGAAGACTATATTCCGAAGAGGTTTCTTCCACAGATGAAGGGAAATCTTAACTGAACGTGGAGGCTGAAAGAAGGAGAAGAATTAGATTTATAAAATACAAGAACTACACAGTGAGCCCATTGAGCAAATCCATGATGAAGCTGTACAATTCGGAAAGTCACAGATTCAATGCCTAGTCTATGCTAAATGAGATGTTCTCAGCCAGAGCAGCAATGAGGGGGGCTACATTTGGTCTCAACGCTCTTGGGCTGGAGAGTGCAAGAGAAAAATACGGTTGCTACTTGCATGTGCTATGCATCGATCTCCACTAGAAACTGTCGATGTATGAATATCGGCGAGGACAGAATGAGTTTGGTTGTGATGGATCTCCCCAAATGGATGACACTCACTGTCTAGGCCATTGGGGTTAGGTAAATGATTGCAATCCTCATGCAGAAAAATACACCAGCACAACAACTCCTTCTGGAGAGAAAATGGTGATTTACAAATTATTCTCCCCCTCTTGCCCCCAAAACGTTCCTACGTGCCGGTAAATCGTTCAATTTTTTAGTATCTGCAATAGTTCACTGAGAATCTACTTACATCCGCTTGTCCAATTATTAATTCAGCCCACGTTTTCCACAGAGGACATTTGTTTCTTTCTTCGAACGTTGTTTTGTTGGATGCCCAGCAGCACTGTTCATGATTAAACCACAACGCGTTCAGACATATGCCTTCCTTTAAATCAGTCATCCAGTCCGCAGCAATATCTATTAAACCAGCCAAGGCACCTGAAAATCATTAGATGATATCATATCTTTAGATGTTGGTTCTCTTCAATTTAGAAATGAGTGATTTACCCTCCATGTCTTCATAATTAACACAAGAATGTGAGTATCCCATGACTCGTCAAAACTCAAAACTTTTTTGCTACAACATAGAAACTGGAGTAGGCCGCTCAGCCCCTCGAGCCTATGCCACCATTCAATTTGATCATGGCTGATCTGTACATCAACGTCAGGCATGTTTACTTCACTGGAGTTCAGCCAAGTGAAAAGACAGGGCTCTCTCTCAGTCAGCTGCCCTGCTGAATGTGAAGAGTTGCAGCACGGACCAGCAAAAACGTGGGTTCTGAAATCTGCCCTCGGCTTATGGCTGTGAGTGTTGCCAAAATAAAGGTCCCGTGCATTTGCACGCTGGGTCTCTTATTATGCGTCAGAGCCTGTCACTCAGAGAAGACCAGCAATCCGGCCTGAATGTATAAAAGGAGGAGAGCTTCATATGGAACTAGAAAGCCCATAAAATCTCCTTTTAGTTGTCATGACTATTTTGCAAATTCTTTCCAAATTGAGGAATGAACTCAAAAGGTCCAAAAGATGCAAATGCAAGATAAAAAATATCCCTGGGCCTTTAAACAAATGGTATTCAAAGCAGACTACTTTGAGTACCAGTGCTACAAATAGGTGAAAATCTACAATGGGCAAGTGGCAAAAACATATTGCATAAAGTAGTTCCTTAAATAAAGAAACTTAATATTGGTAGATATTTCCTTCCAATTTATATATCAGACGGTATTGGAGAAAGGAAAGCCAGAAGAGTGTACTTGCGCACAATATACTCACTCCACTTTTCTCAATTTAACAACGATTTGCATTTATATAGCTCCTTTAATGTAGAAGAATGTCTCGAGGTGCTGCATGTAGGTGTAGGGAAAAACAGACGCCGAGCCAAAGGAGGAGAGATTAGAAGCTGTGACTAAAAGTTTGTTCAAAGAGGTGAGATTTAAGGAGAGTTTTAAAGGAAGAGAGGGAGGTGGAGAGGGGTTTATTGCAACATTTTATGGGTGCAGTGCTTCAGCCAATCCATGGCACCTTAACCTGTTTGGGGGGGTAGGAGGAATCATTCTCATGATGATTTTTCTGATATCTGACTTCAATAACTAGTCCAACATTAAAATGAATGCTCCAGATTGTATGAGCTGTCTCTGCATTACCAGAATCCCAGAATGGAGGAGAGGCCCAAATTGGCAGATCTCCACGAGAACAGAAATACACTGCAGGCAGGATGTACCATTACATTTTTTGTTTTGTTTTCTTCTCCTTAGAGCTATTGTGGATCCTAAGAACTCACTGAATACAGTGACAGAAAACAGTAATGAAGAAAATGTATAATGTGCAATCATCAATGTAGTAACTCTGGTGCTGGGTGATACAAGTATAACAAGGAAAATAATGGATCTGTACAGACAGCAAAGAAGTTATGGTGCGGGAGCGGGAAAAGAAGCCATTGCAGGTGATTCTCTGGCTACGACCAGATAGATAAGCTGGATGATGGAGGAGAGGAGTTGGAGGAGGATGGTGTAGTCAACCGTGTCAAAGGCTGCAGACAGGTCAAGAAGGACGAGGAGGGATAGTTTACCACGGTCACAGTCACATAGGATGTCATTTGTGACTTTGGTAAGACCCATTTCGGTACTGTGGCGAGGCGGAAACCTGATTGGAGAGATTCAAACATGGAGTTCTGGGAAAGGTGGGCACGGATTTGGGAGATGACAGCACGCTCAGGGACGTTGGAGAGGAAAGGGAGGCTGGAGATGGGGCGGTAGTTTGCAAGGACGGATGGGGTCAAGGGTTGTTTTTTTTTTGAGGAGATGGGTGATGACGGCAGATTTGAAGGAGAAGGGGACAGTACCCAAGGAGAGAGAACCGTTCACAATATCAGCTAACGTGGGGGGCCAGGAAGGGAAGTGGGGTGGTCAGCAGTTTAGTGGCAGTAGGGTCGAGGGAGCAGAAGGTGGGTCTCATAGACAAGAGGAGCTCAGAGAGGGCACGAGGGAAGATAGGAGAGTAACCAGAGAAAGATGCAAGTTCAGGGCTAGGGCAGGGGGGAACCTTAGAGAGGGTAGGCCCACAAGAGGAAGGGAGGAAAGCCGCCGAGGCAGCTGAATGGATGATCTCAATCTTAGATGTGTTCTTACTTAAGGTAGGCATTTTGTGCAGCATATCAGCTATTGGTGAACTTTCTATTTTAATGAATGTGACGCATCATGATCCAAAGTTATGACACACATCACGCAGAGTAAAGTATTCACAAGTACAGAGTGGAACGACAGCCTTTTTGGATCCATGCGAGAAGACTGCAGCTACTTATAGAAGCTGTAAACTACGAACAGGGACTGCATTGTTAAATTTCAACCACCTTGCTGGTTCCTTTAGAAGTCTTAAAGAATACTGGAAACAGAATTGCGACTAAAACTAAATATAGCACCACTATTGCAACGCTTTTCAGGTGCACTAGCTAAATCATACATCAAAAATACCCACTTAAAGTTCATTAACCAGGCTTGCACAAGTACTTTTGAATCAGAACACTGATACGACTGCTTAATTTGCTTCTATCCAAAAATAAAACAAACACATGCCATTCCTGTTATTGACTCTAATTAGTCATTGCATTACTCAGTCGGTAGCATAGTGGTTATGTTACTGGACCAGTAATCCAGAGGCCTGGAGAGTTGAGATCAAATCCCACCACGGCAGCTGGGGAATTTAAATTCAGTTAATTAAATAAATCTGGAATAAAAAGTTAGCATCAGTAAGGGTGACCATGAAACTATCGGATTGTCGTAAAAACCCATCTGGGAAGGAAATCTGCCGTCCTTACCTGGTCTGGCCTATATGTAACTCCAGACCCACAGCAATGTGGTTGATTCTTAACTGCCCTCTGAAATGGCATAACAAGCCACTCAGTTGGAAAAACCGGCATCGACCTCGGCACCGGTTAAGGACACGACAACGGCACACCCATCCCAGTCGACCCTGCAAAGTCCTCCTCACCAACATCTGGGGACTTGTGCCAAAGTTGGGAGAGCTGTCTCACAGACGAGTCAAGCAACAGCCTGACACAGTCATACTCACAGAATCATACCTTTCAGCTAGTGTCCCAAACTCCTCCATCACCACCAGGGGTGGCGGCACAGTGGTATACAGTCGGGAAGGAGTGGCCCTGGAAGTCCTCAACATTGATTCCGGGCCCCATGAAGTCTCATGGCTTCAGGCCAAGCATGGGCAAGGAAACCTCCCATAAAATTACCACCTAACGCCCTCCATGTACTCCTCCATGCTGAACACCTCTTGGAAGAAGCACTGAGAATAGCAAGGGCACAGGGTGACTTCAATGTCCAGCACAAGAGTGGCCCGGTAGCACCATGACTGACCAAGCTGGCCGAGTCCTGAAGGACATAGCTGCCAGTCTGGGCCTGCGACAGGTGGTGAGAGAACCAACATGAGGGAAAAGCCTACTTGCCCTCGTCCTCACCAATCTACCTGTCGCATCTGTCCATGGCAGCATTGGTAGCAGTGACCACCACGCAGTCATTGTGGAGACAAAGTCCCGTCTTCACACTGAGGACACCCTCCATTGTGTTGTGTGGCACTACCAACGTGCTAAATGTGATAGATTCAGAACAGATCTAGCAGCTCAAAACTGGGCATCCATGAGGCGCTGTGGGCCATCAGGAGCAACGGAATTGTATTCCACCACAATCTGTAACCTCATGGCCTGGCATATCCCTCACTCTACCAAGCCAGGGGACCAACCCTGGTTCAATAAGGAGTGTAGAAAAGCATGCCAGGAGCAGCACCAAGCGTACCTAAAAAAGCAGTGCCAACCTGGGGAAGCTGCAACACAGGACTACATGCTTGTTAAAAAGCAGAAGCAGCATGCTATAGACAGGGCTAAGCGATCCCACAATCAACGGATTACATCAAAGCTCTGCAGTCTTACCACATCCAGTCGTGAATGGTGGTGGACCATTAAACAACGAACGGAAGGAGGAGGCTCCATGAATATCCCCATCCACAATGATGGTGGAGCCCAGCACGAGTGCAAAAGACAAAGCTGAAGCATTTGCAACCATCTTCAGCCAGAAGTGCCGAGTGGATGATCCATATCGGCCTCCTCCGGAGGTCCCCACCATCACAGAAGCCAGTCTTCAGCCAATTCGATTCACTCCATGTGATATCAAGAAACGGCTGAGCGCACTGGATACAGCAAAGGCTGTGGGCCCAGACAACATCCCGGCTGCCGTGCTGAAGACTTGTGCTCCAGAACTAGCCGCGTCTCCAGCCAAGCTGTTCCAGTACAGCTGTAACACTGGCATCTATCCGACAATGTGGAAAACTGCCCAGGTTATGTCCTGTCCACAAAAAGCAGGACAAATCGGCCAATTACCGCCCCATCAGTCGACTCTCAATCATCAGCAAAGTGACGGATGGTGTTGTCGACAGTGCTATCAAGCAGCACTTACTCACGAATAACCTGCTCACTGATGCCCAGTTTGGGTTCCGCCAGGACCACTCGGCTCCAGACCTCATTACAGTCTTCATCCAAACATGGACAAAAGAGCTGAATTCCAGAGTGAGATGAGAGTGACTGCCCTTGACATCAAGGCAGCATTTGACCGAGTGTGGCACCAAGGAGCTCTAATAAAACTGAAGTCAATGGGAATCGGGGGGAAAACTCTCCACTGGCTGGAGTCATACCTAGCATAAAGGAAGATGGTTGTGGTGGTTGGAGGTGAAACATCACAGCCCCAGGACATCACTGGAGGAGTTCCTCGGGCAGTGCCCTAGGCCCAACCATCTTCAGCTGCTTCATCAATGACCTTCCCTCCATCATAAGGTCAGAAGTGGGAATGTTTGCCGATGACTGCAGAGTGTTCAGTGCCATTCGCAACTCCTCAGATAATGAAGCAGTCCATGCCCGCATGCAGCAAGACCTGGACAACATTCAGGCTTGGGCTGATAAGTGGCAGGTAACATTCGCGCCACACAAGTGCCAGGCAATGACTATCTCCAACAAGCAAGCATCTAAGTACCACCCATTAACATTCAACGGCATTACCATCACCAAATCCTCCACCATCAATATCCTGGGGGTCACCATTGACCAAAAACTTAACTGGACCAGCCACATAACTACTGTGGTCAGCAGGTCACAGGCTGGGTATTCCGCAACCTCTACCACCTAGAAGGACAAGGGCAGCAGGCGCATGGGAACACCACCACCTCCAAGATCCCCTCCAAGTCACACACCATCCTGACTTGGAAGTAAATCGCCGTTCCTTCATCAACGCTGGGTCAAAATCCTGGAACTCCCTTTCTAACAGCACTGTGGGAGTACCTTCACCACACAGACTGCAGCGGGTCAAGGCGGCTCACCACCACCTTCTCAAGGGCAACTAGGGATGAGCAATAAATGCTGGCCTTGTCAGCGACGCCCACATCCCATGAACGAATAATAAAAAGGTTACGGCACTTCAAGTGCATATCCAAATACTTTTTAAATTTGATGGTTTCTGCCTCTGCCACCCTTTCAGGCAGTGAGTTCCAGACCCCACCCCCCTCTGGGTGAAAAAAGTTCTCAACTCCCCTCTAACCCTTCTACCAATTACCTTAAATCTATGCCCCCTGGTTATTGACCTCTCTGCTAAGCAAAATAGGTCCTTCCTATCCACTCTATCTAGGCTGCTATAATTTTATACACCTCAATTAAATCGCCCCTCAGCCTCCTCTGTTCCAAAGAAAACAACCCCAACCGATCCAATCTTTCCTCATAGCTAAAATTCTCCAGTCCTGGCTACATCCTCGTAAATCTTTTCTGTACCCTCTCTAGTGCAATCACATCTGTCCTGTAATGTGGTGACCAGAACTGTATGCCGTACTCTAGCTGTGACCTAACTAGTGCTTTAGAAAGTTCAAGCATAATCTCTCTACTCTTATATTCTATGCCTCAGCTAATAAAGGAAAATATCCCGTATGCCTCTTAAACACCTTATCTACCTGTCCTGATACCTTCAGGGATCGGTGGACATGCACTCCAAGGTCCCTCTGTTTGTCTACGCTTCTCAGCATCCTATCATTTATTGTGCATTCCCTTGCCTTGTTAGCACTCCCCAAATGCATTACCTCACACTTCTCCAGATTGAATTTCATTTGCCATTTTTCTGCCCACCTGACAAGTCTACTGATATCTTCTTGTATTCTACAGCTTTCTTCCTCACTAGGAACATAGGAACAGCAGTAGGCCATTCAGCCCCTCGAGCCTGCTCCGCCATTCAATGAGATCATGGCTGATCTGCGATCTAACTCCATATACCCACCTTTGGCCCATATCCCTTAATACCTTTGGCTAACAGAAAGCTATCAATCTCCGATTTAAAATTAATTGATCTAGCATCAATTGCCGTTTGCGGAAGAGAGTTCCAAACTTCTACCACCCTTTGTGTCATAGAGTCATAACGGCATAGAAGGAGGCCATTCGGCCCATCGAGTCCATGCCGGTTCTCTGTAGAGCAATCCAGTCAGTCCCATTCCCCCGCTCTATCCCCGTAGCCCTGCAAGTTTATTTCCCTCAAGTGCCTATCCAGTCTCCCCTTGAAAACATTGAGTGTCTCCGCTTCCACCACTTCCGTCGGCAGCGAATTCCAAGTCATCACCACTCGCTGTGAAAAAAAGTTTTCCCTCACATCCCCCCTGTATCTCTTGCCCAAAATCTTAAATCTGTGTCCCCTTGTCCTTGTACCATCAACTACTGGGAACAGCCTTTCCCCGTCTAGCCTATCCAAACCCGTCATAATCTTGTACTCCTCTATCAAATCACCCCTCAACCTCCTTTGCTCTAATGAAAACAAATCCAGCTTCTCCAACCTGTCCTTGTAACTAAGATCCCCCATCCCCAGAACCATTCTGGTAAATGTCCTCTGCACCTTCTCATGGGCCTTCACATGCTTCCTAAAGTGTGGTGACCAGAACTGGACGCAATACTCCAGTTGTGGCCTAACCAGCGCTTTATAAATGTTCAGCAAAACTTCTCTACTTTTGTACTCAATACCTCTATTTATGAAGCCTAAGATCCCATATGCTTTGTTAACCACTCTCTCAATATGTCCTGCCACCTTCAGGGACCTATGCACATTAACTCCCAGGTCCCTCTGTCCCTGCACACTCTTTAAAACTGTGCCATTAAGTGTATATTGCCTCTCCCTGTTCCTTCTGCCAAAATGCATCACCTCACACTTCTCTGTATTAAATTCCATCTGCCACTTGTCTGCCCATTCTGTTAGCCTTTCTATGTCCTGTTGCAGTCGATTGATATCATCACTGCTTGCCACACCCCCAAGTTTGGTGTCATCAGCAAATTTATAAATTCTGCACTGTATCCAATATCCAGGTCATTTACATATATCAAAAAAAGCAGTGGCCCCAGCACTGTCCCTTGGGGAACACCACTGTCTACCATCCTCCAGTCTGAAAAACAGCCTTTTTTTTATTATTCGTTTATGGGATCAGGGCGTCGCTGGCAAGGCCAGCATTTATTGCCCATCCCTAGTTGCCCTTGAGAAGGTGGTGGTGAGCCGCCTTCTTGAACCGCTGCAGTCTGTGTGGTGATGGTACTCCCCAGTGCTGTTAGGGAGGGAGTTCCAGGATTTTGACCCAGCGACGATGAAGGAACGGCGATATACTTCTAAGTCAGGATGGTGTGAGACTTGGAGGGGAACTTGGAGGTGGTAGTGTTCCCATGCTCCTGCTGCCCTTGTCCTTCTAGGTGGAAGAGGTCGCGGGTTTGGGAGGTGCTGCCAAAGAAGCCTTGGCGAGTTGCTGCAGTGCATTTTGTAGATGGTACACACTGCAGACACGGTACGCCGGTGGTGGAGGGAGTGTATGTTTAAGGTGGTGGATGGGGTGCCAATCAAGCGGGCTGCTTTGTCCTGGATGGTGTCGAGCTTCTTGAGTGTTGTTGGAGCTGCACTCATCCAGGCAAGTGGAGAGTATTCCGTCACACTCCTTACTTGTGCCTTGTAGATGGTGGAAAGGCTTTGGGGAGTCAGGAGGTGAGACACTCGCCGCAGAATACCCAGCCTCTGACCTGCTCTTGTTGCCACAGTATTTATGTGACTGGTCCAGTTAAGTTTCTGGTTAATGGTGACCCCCAGGATGTTGATAGTGGGGGATTCGACGATTCAACTCGCTGTTTTCTGTCCTTAAGCCAATTCCTTATCCAAGCTGCCACTGACCCACCTATTCCATGAGCCTCAATTGTGTTAACCAGCCTTCTATGTGGTACTTTGTCAAATGCCTTCCTAAAATCCATGTAGATAACATCCATTGCATTCCCTTCATCAATCCTCTCTGTTACTTCATCAAAAAATTCAATAAGATTAGTCAAACACGATCTGCCTTTGACAAACCCGTGTTGGCTTTTCTTAATTAGCTTAAACTTCTCCAAATGCCCGTTAATTTTTTCCATGATTATTATTTCTAAAATTTTACCCACCACTGATGTTAAACTGACTAGGACTGACTGCAGTTACTAGGATTGTCCTTACACCCGTTCTTGAACAATGGTGTCACATTTGCCACTTTCCAATCCTCAGGCACCTCCACCGCATCTAGGGAAGATTGGAAAATTATGGCAAGCCCTTCTGCTATCTCCTCCCCCAATTCCCTTAACAACCTGGGATGCAAGCCATCTGGAGCAGGCGACGTGTCCACTCTAAGCATACCCAGCCTTTCTAGTATATCCTGTCTATCAAGTGGAAGTAGAAATGTTTCCTAATTTCACTCCTGATAGGTCTGACTATGCCCCCTAGTCCTAGAATCCGCAACCAGCGGAAATACTTTCTCTCTATCTACCCTATCTGTTCCCCTTAATAGCCTGAAAACTTCGATCAGATCACCCCTCAACCTTCTAAATTCCAGGGAATACAACCCTAATTTGTGTAATCTCTCCTCGTAACTTAACCCTTGAAGTCCAGGTATCATTCTGTGAATAGTTGAGGCCCCAACACAGATCTCTGCGGGACACCACTCGTCACCTCCTGCCAATTTGAGTACCTACCCATTATCCCTACTGCCCGTCTCCTGCCTCTCAGCCAATTTCCTAACCAGGTCATTAATTTGCCCTCAATTCCGTGGGGTTCTACCTCAGTTAACAGTCTCTTATGTGGGACTTTATCAAATGCCTTCTGGAAGTCCATATAAATAACATCCATAGACATTCCCCTGTCCACTACTTTAGTGACCTGTTCAAAAACTTCAATCAGGCTTTTCAGGCATAAACTACCTTTCACAAATCCCTGCTGGCTCTATCAACCACATGGCCAATTTTTGTATCATTTGCAAACTTCTTAATCATGCCCCCTAAATTGAAGTCTAAATCATTGATATGTACCACAAAAAGCAAGGGACCGAGTACAGAGACCTGCAGAACTCCAATGGAAACAGCCTTCCAGTCACAAAAACATCAATTACCCTTTACTTCCTGCCACTGAGAGAATTTTGGATCCAACGTGCCACTTTCTGTTGAATCCCATGGGCTTTTACTTTTCTGACCAGTTTGTCATGTGGGACCTTGTTAAAATCCATGTAGACTACATCAATCGCACTACCCTCATCGACCCTCCTCAAAAAATTCAATCAAGTTAGTCAAACACGACTTTCCCTTAACAAATCCATGCTGACTGTCCTTGATTAATCCATGTCTTTCTAAATGACGATTTATACTGTCCCTCAAAGTTTTTTCCAATAATTTGACCACCACGAGGTTGGGCTGACTGGTCTGTAATTACTCGGTCCATCCCTTTCTCCCTTTTTAAACAACAGACAGCTCAACTCAATATAAGCAAGGGCAGAGACATCTTGTTTGGTTCCCACAAAACCCCACACCTTAGTATCTGACTCCATCCATCTCCCTGAGGGCTCACTTGGTGTCCTGAACTGAGCTTCAAATCCCACATTCTATCGATCACCAAGACAACCTATTTCTAACTCTACCGAAACCCTTATCTACCCTTATATATGTCATCTCCAGACTTTCCTCCCATTTTATCCTAGCTGGCCTCCTAAGTTCCATCCTTCACAAATTGCAACTAGTCCAAAACACTGCTGCCCCCTTATTATCCTGCACCAAGTCTATTCCTCTATCACCCCTGCCCTCGCCAACTTCCATTAGCTCCCAGCCTACAACGTATTGATTTCAAAATTCTTCTTCTCATAAGAACATAAGAAATAGGAGCAGGAGTTGGCCATTTGGCCCTTCGAGCCTGCTCCGCCATCAATAAGATCATGGCTGATCTTCTACCTCATCTCCACTTTCCTGCACTATCCCCATATCCCTTGATTCCCTTAATATCCAACAATCTATCGATCTCTGTCTTGAATATACTCAACGACTGAACCTCCACAGCCCTCTGGGGTAGAGAATTCCAAAGATGCACCACCCTCTGAGTGAAGAAATTTCTCCTCATCTCAGTCCTAAATGGCCAACCCCTTATTCTGAGACTGTGACCCCTGGTTCTAGATTCCCCAGCCAGGGGAAACATCCTCCCTGCATCTACCCTGTCAAACGCTGTAAGAATTTTGTATATTTCAATGAGATCACCTCTCATTCTTCTAAACTCTAGAGAATATAGGCCTAGTCTACTAAATCTGTCCTCATAGGACAATCCCCCCATCCCAGGAACCAGTCTGGCTAACCTTCGTTGCACTCCCTCTATGGCAAGTTCCTTAGGTAAGGAGACCAAAACTGTACACAATACTCCAGGGGTGGTCTCACCAGGGCCCTATATAATTGCAGTAAGACGTCTTTACTCGTATACTCAAATCCTCTTGTAATAAAGGCCAATATATCATTTGCTTTCCTAATTGCTTGCTGTACCTGCATGTTAACTTTCAGTGATTCGTGTACAAGGACACCCAGGTCCCTCTGAACACCAACATTTCCCAATCTCTCTCCATTTAAAAATTACTCTGCTTTTCTATTTTTCCTACCAAAGTGGATAACTTCACATTTCTCCACATTATATTCCATTTGCCATGTTCTTGCCCATTCACTTAGCCTGTCTATATCCCCTTGAAGCCTCCTTGCATCCTCCTCACAACTTACATTCCCACCCAGCTTTGTATCATCAGCAAACTTGGATGTATTGCATTTGGTCCCCTCATCCAAATCATTAATATAGATTGTGAATAGCTGAGGCCCAAGCACTGATCCTTGCAGTACCCCACTAGTTACAGCTTGCCATCTTATCTACAATCCACCACTCCACCCCCATGGCCTCACTCTCTCCAACCTCTTTCAGCCTTATATTCTAGCATGCACTCTCCACTCTGCTGGCCTCATCTGCAGCCCCCTCTCTCTGCTCCATCATTCCTCATCTGCAGCCCCCTCCCTCTGCTCCATCATTTCTCATCTACATGCTGCCCTCTTGGCAACATCATCCGAAAACACCGTCAGTTTCCACATGTACGCTGACAACACCCAGCTCTACCACACCACCACTTCTCTCGACCCCTCCACGGTCTCTAAATTGTTAGACTGCTTGCCCGACATCCAGTTCTGGATGAGCAGAAATGTTCTCCAATTAAATATTGGGAAGACCGAAGCCATTGTTTTCGGTCACCGCCACAAACTCCATTCCCTATGCACTGACTCCTTCCCTCGCCCTAACATCTGTCTGAGGCTGAACCACTGTTCGCAACCTTGGTGTCATATTTGACCCTGAAATTAGCTTCCGACCACATATCCGCAGCATAACTAAGACTGCCTACTTCCACCTCCATAACATCGCTCATCCGCTGCTGAAACCCTCATCCACGCTTTTGCTACCTCTAGACTTGACTATTGTAACGCTCTCCTGGCTGGCCTCCCACATTCCACCTTACGTAAACTTGAGGTCATCCAAAACTCGGCTGCCCGTGTCCTAACTCGCACGAAGTCCCGTTCACCCATCACCCCTGTGCTCGCTGACCTACATTGGCTCCCGGCTAAACAACGCTTCGATTTCAAAATTCTCATCCTTGTTTTCAAATCCCTCCATGGCCTCGCCCCTCCCTATCTCTGCAATCTCCTTCAGCCCCACCACCCCCCGAGATATCTGTGCTCCTCTAATTCTGCCCTCTTGAGCATCTCTGATTTTTATCGCTCAACCATTGGTGGCCGTGCCTTCTGTTGCCCAGACCCTAAGCTCTGGAATTTCCTGCCTAAACCTCTTTGCCTTTCTACCTCTCTTTCCTCCTTTAAGATGGTCCTTAAAACCTACCTCTTTGACCAAGCTTTTGGTCACCTGCCCTAATTTCTCAATTGGCTCGGTGTCAAATTTTTTTTGTCTCATAATACTCCTGTGAAGCCCCTTGGGACGTTTTACCACGTTAAAGGAGTTATATAAATACAAGTTGTTGCTGTTGTTTAGCCATCCCAACCTACAACTCTTGAGTCTATTCAAAACCTATCTCATTGACCTTTGAAGTGTCAGCTTGGCTCAGAGGCATCAGTGCCAACTGAGCCAGCAGGTTATGGGCTCAAGCCTCACTCCAAAACCTGAGCAGATAATATAGTGCAGGGCAGTACTGAGGAAATGCTACTTTGTCAAAGGTGCCAACTTTCAAGTGAATTGTTAAACCAGTGCAGCTTCTGCCCGTTCAGGTGAATGCAAAAGATCTTCTGACAACATTTGAAGAGACGCGGGGGAGTTCTCCTGGCATCATGGTCAACATTCATCTGTCAGCCCAAAAAAAAAACAAAGTAAAACAATTGCTGTTTGTGGAACCGTGCTTTGCCCATATTGGCTGCCATGTTTGCCTCAAAAAAAACACTTCAAAAGTAATTCTTTGGCTGTGGGCGTCCTGAGGACGTGAATGGCGCAGTGTAAATGCAAATTCTCTCTTTCTTTACTGTTGAATTTCCACGGGGGTTGCCCTGATGATCAGCCAAAACGTCGGCAGAAGATCCCTGGAAACCCCGGAGAAGCGGCATATACACCATCCACGCTGTTCTTCCAGGTTTTCCACGGATCTTCCGCCAGTGGCAGTGACAATCCGGAGAACCCCAGTGGAATTTCAACCCCTGCGTCATCAGTCATTATTCCTAACCCTTCTCCCACCTCTGCTCAATGTTCAGTGGTTACCACCTCTGTGGAACATGTTAGGACGTTTTATTACATCAAGAGTGTAAGTTGTTGGTGGCACTCCCCTTTCAATCCTCCTTTCCGTAGTTTGCATAATCAACTTTCTAACTGTATAAAACCACATTGAGACCACAGTTAAAAGTATAAATCCTGTTGGCAGTGATACCAATACTCACTCCACCACCGGCGCACATGGCTGCAGTGTGTACCATCCACAAGATGCACTGCCAAGTCTTCTGCGACAGTACCTCCCAAACCCACGACTTCTACCGCCTAGAAGGACAAGAGCAGCAAGCGCATGGGAACACCACCACCTCCAAGTCACACACCATCCTGACTGGGAAATATATCGTCGTTCCTTCATCGTCGTTGGGTCAAACTCCTGGAACTCCCTCCCTAACAGCACTGCGGGAGTACCTTCACCACACGGACTGCAGCGGTTCAAGAAGGCGGCTCACCACCACCTTCTCAAGGGCAATTAGGGATGGGCAATAAATGCTGGCCTTGCCAGTGACGTCCACATCCCATGAACGAATAAAACAAAAGTATGAATACTACTGGCGATAAAAGGCGTACCACTTCTCATACCCCCTCGTGTAAATATTTAAATGACAAAGTCAGCATCCTTATCGGTCTTTGTAGCTTATGAAAGTTCAGTAAAAGACAATTCACAATCCAGCTACTTCTGAGCTTCAGTATTTCAATATCACGGTCAACTTATTATTCCTAATTAGTTCTATTTTTCTTTCTTTTTTTTTAAATCACAATATGAAGGCTTCATCAAGCATTAGACCACTGAACTTCAACTGAAATACATTTCACTTTGAGAAGATCTTTATCAGATGCCTTCGTGATCTGTGATGCTCTTGAGATTTCCTTACCTGATGCCAGACCAGTCAGCGTTACAACCAGCCATCCTGACCAAGCATCATACAGGCTTTTTATAAACTCCCACACAGAATCTTTCTTCTTGCTGGTAATCTGCAATGAATAAATACTGAATTATATTATACATTGTTTGCCTCACAGTACTCGAGCTTCCTGCATAGTATAGAGATCACAAGTGACAAACATGGTTTCACAAAGTATTTTACTGCAATCCGACCGCTTTGAACATTTTTCCATTCACACTGCAAATGAAGATACAACTTGAAAATAGGCCTCAATTTAAACATGTGATTAAATAACATTGTAAGGAAATCAGTAAGGTTGCATTGATAACAACAGGCAGCAATTGCTCTTCTTCATTCCCTTCCTGAGCAATGTGCTGGAGTACTACTTATCTTGCTACAAATTATGATTGTCTACCTGGTAGGACTTTCATCAATCTTTTGACTAGCAATAGCCTTCACACACTGTAGGAGCTTACTGGGAATGGTTAAGTGTGCGAGAGTGCGCAAGAGTGTGCGTGAGAGTGTGTGCGTGTGCAAAACAAGATATGGGTGACAATGTGCCTTCAAAATGGTTTTACATCTGCAGCATAACTTCAATGTGCTTACATTCCCGTCCTCTCTCCCCCTTCCCAACTCAATTAGCACAAAGGCCGCGATTTTGCTCACCTCGGTGGGTCCCGACCCCGTTGCTGGCTCCATCTCGCAGTTTGAAATGAATTTCCCTTGATTGGGCTTGTTATGCCCGCCTAGTGCGTTTCCCAGCCAATTAGAGGAAGCGGATCTGGTGACGTCATTTGATGATGCGTCAGCAGCCAGTTTCCTTAAAGGGACCATGGCCAACTTTATTTGGACATGTGTGCTGTCAGTGTTCTACAACACTGAGGTGCTGCAAACACTGACAATCACTGCACAGAGGTGCAGGGCGTGTCCCCAGGCTCTCCCATGACTTCCTCCATATACTTATGGAGGGAGTCACAGCACGCAGGGAGGTCCTCTTCCCTTTGCATGGGTGGAGGAGACCTCCCCAGGAGACCAACACAGCCTGGTTGCACATTGCAGAGGAGGGCACAAGCAAGGATGTGGTCAGGAGGACCTGGGTGCAGTGTCGCAAACGTTTCAATGATCTCAGTAGATCAGGAAATGTTAGTACAAAGCCATACTCAACCTCCTACTGCTGTGCCTCTCATCACATCCCCATCACTCTGCCTTCCCTACCCTATTCCTGCACATCCTTACTCACACCAACTTACCTTGGACTTCCACCCATTCCTCTCTATCTATATTATTACATCCCCAACTCACTAGCCAACCCTTGCACTCACCCTCATCCTAATGCAATCATACCAACTAACAACACACAAGGGTAGGCACTTGGGAAATGTTCATGTAAAGTTTCTGTTAATGTGTCAAACACTGAAACCTTTATTTTCAACAATTGGCGTTCTTGGACAGATTTGTGTGCACCTTTGGAAGTGGCTTAGTGAGCTGCAGTGAATGGTGAGACTTAACGGTACTCCACCCAATGGTGACGAGTGTGAAAGGAATGGCTTGGGCATTGTAGGGATGCTTTATGGTGTTGGTGTGGGGTGGTGCCAACCTGGCGTATCATATGGCAGCCAGGGTCTACAGCGTCAAAGTGAAGTAAATCTGGCCATGGTGAGGCCATCCCTGGCCTCCCGGGCAGCAATGTGGTCGGGTGCTGATGCCCTCTGTCCTGTGCAGCATTAGTTGATAGGGAGAAGGTTGGTGTTGTTGGTGCTGCTGGTGTGGGGATTCTGAGGACCAAGGTGAGAGAGTATAAAGGGCACCCATGTTGATGGAATAGATGGCAGGTGAAGTAGAGATTACAGAAGTGATCTGTCAATGGTGAAAGAGGTAACGAGGTCAGACTGGATGGAGACTTGTGTAAAGACTTGCAGCATGGTGAATCTGTTGTGGAAATGCAGTGAGGAAGAGCTTGTGGCTGAGGGAAGATATCTCTGTAAGGTGGGAGCTTTTACTTTACATTTGAAGCTGTCAACTCAACAGCTGATTCAATGGCCACCGAACTCCCGCCTCAGCTTTACAGACGTGATCCCCGAGCAGCGAGGACCCCGTGGGCGAGCACGTAAAATCAAACGGTGAGCTCAAATGTATTCTTAACGATCTCTAAACAAGGTCATAATGACCTGAATTGGGTCCCCCGCCGCTGCGTGTCGGGTCTGCTCATCGCTGACAAACCTGACATCGGGGAAAGGCACGTGGTTGCGGGTTCACAGCGGGGTCCCGACCCGCTAGGGGAAAAAAAACACTTTCCCACCCGACCGGCCACCAACCACACCCCCACCCCACCCCCGGAAAATCTCAGCCAAGTTTCTCTCATGTGCTGATAATGTGGGCAACCTGTTAATACATTGGCCTTACAAGGTTGGTTACAGTATAGGTTCAGTACAATTATGGTGACCTGTTCATTTGGCATATGTGTGTGTGTGTGCGAGAGAAAAGCGAGACACACCGGGAAACGAGAAAGGGGATGGGAACGTGAAGCAAGGCACTTCAAGTCTCGGCCAATGAGCTGCTCTTGTCCAGGTTGAGTTTCCCACAGATGCAAAATCAGCATGTCAGCAACCAGCAGCGCAGGCACCCCTCGAAGGCCAATGCAAAAGCAGCTTACAATTTTCATCTTTCAAAAGTTTGAAGAGAAATTTTTGTTTTCCACCTCGAAGATATACTTCTGCGATAGGAAAAGAAAACTCCAATTTCTGCAAGTGTATACGGACAAGGAACCAACCTCACCGAGTGCTCATGAAAATTATAGATAGCCCCTTAACTTGGTTCATGGTTAAAAAAAAAAAATCTAGTTATCCGATTGAACTACAAGCAAGTAAAGTAAAAGCCTGGACAACTCCCAACAGACCTCCTTACGGGCACTCAGCCAGCAGCAGCCTCAGAGCAGGTTGCCTGACATCGCAGCCTGGGATAGTGCACAGTGTGAGAATAGTATTGGGAGGAGAAAACTTAGCAAATCTGCTATTGCTTTAGCTGCTTTTATTGTCTAAAAGGAATCTGATTCCGCTGCTATTAGTTCCAAAAAATCTAGTCATGGAATTCAAGCTACTTAGATGTTAGATACGATAGCAAAATACTGCGGATGCTGGAAATCCGAAATAACAACAGAAAACGCTGGAAAAACTCAGCAGGCCAGGCAGCATCCGTGGAGAGAGAAACAGAGTTAACGTTTCAGGTCGAAGGCCTTTCGTCAGGTCTTTGACCTGAAACGTCAACTCTGTTTCTCTCTCCACGGATGCTGCCTGGTCTGCTGAGTTTTTCCAGCGTTTTCTGCTGTTATTTTAGATGTTAGATACACTGGCTTTAAAAAAAAACACACAAAAATCAGCAATACGCATCTTTATACATTATTAAAAAAAACACACAGGGAGATTGGGTGGTACAGTGTGTTAGCACACCAGCCTTTATCTCTCGGAGATTGGGTGGTACAGTGTGTTAGCACACCAGCCTTTATCTCTCGGAGATTGGGTGGTGCAGTGTGTTAGCACACCAGCCTTTATCTCTCGGAGATTGGGTGGTGCAGTGTGTTAGCACACCGGCCTTTATCTCTCGGAGATTGGGTGGTACAGTGTGTTAGCACACCGGCCTTTATCTCTCGGAGATTGGGTGGTGCAGTGGGTTAGCACACCGCCCTTTATCTCGGAGATTGGGTGGTGCAGTGTGTTAGCACACCGCCCTTTATCTCGCGGAGATTGGGTGGTACAGTGGGTTAGCACACCGCCCTTTATCGCTCGGAGATTGGGTGGTGCAGTGGGTTAGCACACTGCCCTTTATCTCTCGGAGATTGGGTGGTGCAGTGGGTTAGCACACCGCCCTTTATCTCAGAGATTGGGTGGTACAGTGGGTTAGCACACCGCCCTTTATCTCTCGGAGATTGGGTGGTACAGTGTGTTAGCACACTGGCCTTTATCTCTCGGAGATTGGGTGGTGCAGTGTGTTAGCACACTGCCCTTTAAATCTCGGAGATTGGGTGGTACAGTGTGTTAGCACACAGTCCTTTATCTCGCGGAGATTGGGTGGTACAGTGTGTTAGCACACTGGCCTTTATCTCTCGGAGATTGGGTGGTGCAGTGTGTTAGCACACTGCCCTTTATCTCTCGGAGATTGGGTGGTACAGTGTGTTAGCACACCGTCCTTTATCTCGCGGAGATTGGGTGGTACAGTGTGTTAGCACACTGGCCTTTATCTCTCGGAGATTGGGTGGTGCAGTGTGTTAGCACACCGCCCTTTATCTCTCGGAGATTGGGTGGTGCAGTGTGTTAGCACACTGCCCTTTATCTCTCAGAGATTGGGTGGTGCAGTGTGTTAGCACACCGCCCTTTATCTCTCGGAGATTGGGTATTACAGTGTGTTAGCACACCGCCCTTTATCTCTCGGAGATTGGGTATTACAGTGTGTTAGCAGACCGCCCTTTATCTCTCGGAGATTGGGTGGTACAGTGGGTTAGCACACCGCCCTTTATCTCTCGGAGATTGGGTGGTGCAGTGTGTTAGCACACTGCCCTTTATCTCTCGGAGATTGGGTGGTACAGTGTGTTAGCACACCGCCCTTTATCTCTCGGAGATTGGGTGGTGCAGTGGGTTAGCACACCGCCCTTTATCTCTCGGAGATTGGGTGGTGCAGTGTGTTAGCACACTGCCCTTTATCTCTCGGAGATTGGGTGGTGCAGTGTGTTAGCACACTGCCCTTTATCTCGGAGATTGGGTGGTACAGTGTGTTAGCACACCGCCCCTTATCTCTCGGAGATTGGGTGGTGCAGTGTGTTAGCACACCGTCCTTTATCTCGCGGAGATTGGGTGGTACAGTGTGTTAGCACACTGGCCTTTATCTCTCGGAGATTGGGTGGTGCAGTGTGTTAGCACACTGCCCTTTATCTCGGAGATTGGGTGGTACAGTGGGTTAGCACACCGCCCTTTATCTCTCGGAGATTGGGTATTACAGTGTGTTAGCACACCGCCCTTTATCTCTCGGAGATTGGGTGGTACAGTGGGTTAGCACACCGCCCTTTATCTCTCGGAGATTGGGTGCTACAGTGGGTTAGCACACCGTCCTTTATCTCTCGGAGATTGGGTGGTGCAGTGTGTTAGCACACTGCCCTTTATCTCTCGGAGATTGGGTGGTACAGTGGGTTAGCACACCGCCCTTTATCTCTCGGAGATTGGGTGCTACAGTGGGTTAGCACACCGCCCTTTATCTCTCGGAGATTGGGTGGTACAGTGTGTTAGCACACCGCCCTTTATCTCTCGGAGATTGGGTGGTACAGTGTGTTAGCACACTGCCCTTTAATCTCTGGAACCTGGATCTGGAGCCTCCTTACTGATTAAGGAGAGGAGATTCATCCAATTATAAGCATCCCATTTCGGCAGTCTCTTGCAGGGTGCAAGAGGACAAGAGGTGACAACACTAAACTGTCCCTAATTAGCACTGATCGTCAATCTCTCCCAAAGAGCTCACAAACAGGAGTCATATGAGGAGTCATATTGCTGGTAAAAGAAGGGATAAATGCAATTGAAAGGAAGGATATTAACTCAGTTAATACAGAATCTATATGGGTGGAGCTAAGAAATAGCGAGGGGCGAAAAACATTAATAGGAGTGGTATATAGGCCTCCAAATAGTAAAATAGAGGTTGGGGAGGGCATCACGAGGGAAATTAGAGAAGCGTGCAATAAGAGCACAGCTGTCATCATAGGTGACTTTAACTTACATATAGATTGGAATAGCCTAATCAGTAAAAATAATGAGGAGGAGGAATTCCTTGAGTGTTTAAGGGATGGTTATCTGGATCAATATGTCGAGGAACCAACTCGGGAACAGGCTATATTGGACTGGGTACTGTGCAATGAGAAGGGACTAATTAGTAATCTTGTTGTACGGGGACCCTTGGGTCAGAGCGATCATAACATGATCGATTTCTCACTCGAAATGGAGAGCGAAGAAATTGACTCAGATACTAAGGTCCTGAATTTAAACAAGGGGAATTATGATGCCATTAGACGGGAACTGAGTAGGTCTGATTGGACAACGTTCCTGGGAGGACTGGAGGTAGATAAACAATGGCAAGCATTTAAAGATAGAATGACAAAATTGCAAAAATTGTTTATACCAATCTGGCATAAAAGGAAATCTAAAAAGGTGACTCAACCGTGGATAACAGGGGAAATTAGAGACAGCATAAAATCCAAAGATAGGGCGTATAAAATAGCCAAAAAAAGCGCCAGAGCGGAAGATTGGGAACAGTTTAAGATAGAGCAAAGGAGGACAAAGGGCTTAATCAAGAGGGGCAAAATAGCTTACGAAAGCAAGCTGGCGGAAAATATAAAAACTAACTCCAAAAGCTTTTATAAGTATATCAAGAGGAAAAGACTGGTGAAAACCAAAGTTGGCCCATTGCAGTCAGATACGGGGGAATATATAACGGGAAATAAAGAAATGGCAGACCAACTAAATGCATACTTTGGGTCAGTCTTTACGAAGGAAGACACAAAAAACCTCCCTGGGATATCGTGAAAAATAGGGACATTTGCAAAGGAGGAACTGACGCGAGTCAATATCTCTAAGGATATGGTGTTAAGGAAGCTAAAGGGATTGAAGGCGGACAAATCCCCAGGGCCTGATAACATGCATCCTAGGGTGCTGAAGGAGGTGGCCCTAGAGATAGCGGATGCACTAAGTATGATTTTTCAGAATTCATTAGACTCGGGAACAGTGCCCATGGATTGGAGGGTAGCTAACGTTACCCCACTATTCAAAAAGGGGAGTAGGGAAAAAGCAGGTAATTACAGACCTGTAAGCCTTACATCAGTTGTGGGCAAAATGCTGGAGTCCATCATTAAGGATGAAATAGCGGAGCACTTAGCAAATGGGGACAGGATAGGACAGAGTCAACATGGATTTACAAAGGGTAAATCGTGCTTGACTAATCTATTGGAATTTTTTGAGGGAGTAACTGGTAAAATAGATGGGGGAGAGCCAGTAGATGTGGTGTACCTGGACTTCCAAAAGGCCTTCGATAAGGTCCCACATAAAAGATTAGCAGGGAAAATTGAAGCTCATGGGATAAAGGGGAAAGTATTGACGTGGATAGAGAACTGGCTGTCAGATAGAAAACAGAGAGTTGGAATAAACGGCTCATTTTCTGAATGGCAGGCAGTAACAAGTGGGGTACCACAGGGATCTGTCCTGGGTCCCCAGCTGTTCACAATTTACATTAATGACCTGGATCAGGGAGTCGGATGCAGCATTTCCAAATTTGCAGACGACACTAAACTAGGAGGGGGGGTGGGCTCAGAGGAGGAGACCAGGAAGCTCCAGAGCGATTTGGACAGACTGGGTGATTGGGCGGATAAATGGCAGATGCACTATAATGTGGACAAGTGCGAAGTTATCCACCTTGGGTGCAGGAACGGGAGGGCAAATTATTATTTAAATGGCAATAAATTGGGAGAGGGGGAAGTACAGAGAGACCTGGGTGTTCTTGTACACCAGTCACTGAAGGCGAGCATGCAGGTGCAACAGGCGATCAAGAAGGCAAACGGTATGCTGGCCTTCATAGCAAAAGGGTTGGAATACAGGAACAGGGATACCTTGCTGCAGCTGTACAGGGCACTGGTGAGACCACACCTCGAGTACTGTGTACAGTTTTGGTCGCCTCATCTGAGGAAAGATGTTCTTGCCATGGAGGGGGTGCAGCGGCGATTCACCAGGCTGATACCAGGAATGGCGGGATTGACCTATGAGGAGAGACTATGTAGTTTAGGGATGTACACACTGGAGTTTAGAAGATTGAGAGGGGACCTCATAGAAGTGTATAAAATTCTGACAGGTCTAGACAGACTAGATGCAGAAGGGATGTTTCCCTTGGCGGGTGAGAACAGAACTAGAGGACATAATTTAAGGATAAGGGCTAAACCATTTAGGACAGAAATGAGGGGGAATTTCTTCACTCAGAGGGTGGTGAACCTGTGGAACTCATTGCCACAGAGGGCAGTGTACGCCAGCTCATTAAATATATTTAAGAGGGAATTAGATATATTTCTACAGGCAAAAGGGGTTAAGGGTTACGGAGAGAAGGCGGGGACGGGATACTGAATTGGAGGATCAGCCATGATCTCATTAAATGGCGGAGCAGGCGCGAAGGGCCGGATGGCCTACTCCTGCTCCTATCTTCTATGTATCTATGTATGAATGAAAATGGCACACTGATGGGGGTGCATTGGGGTAGAGTAAGAGCTTTACTTAGCAGCTGACTGTACTACAGGTAGTGCTGACACAGGCTGCCTGAAACAGGAAAGTGTTCCATTTTGCAGTTCTAACATCCCTTGCCTTGACAAGCACAAAAGAAATATGCCATCTAGATTCTCCTTTTTAGGCAAGCAAATTGCTCCCAAACCTCTGCCAATGCTGCTAAAGCTGGGAAAGGTTGGCATTCTCAAGTTTTCAGTCAATGTGCCTTGGCTCCACTCAGACCTCTCCCAAACAACCCTGCTGTGAACTCAATTTTTGGCATGAACCTGCATTCCAGCACTCCATGGCAGTGTGCTGGGAAACACAGAGAGAATACTGACAGCTTGACATTGTACATTTTCTTCTCTGTATACCATCATTGAACAGATACAGAAGCTAAACTTTGATGGAAGTGCAATTGCCATGATGTCCCACATGCTAAGACAAAATTTAGCTGAACTGTGTGGGTATGTGATGTGTTAGGACAAATTGGAGACACATTTCAAACTATGCAATGTGGACTGTTTCAGTTGATACCGTGTGACAACTAAGTGAAGATTTCATCTGACAGTACCCTAGCAAATGAAGCAATTTAAATGTTGCTGTAAATCTCATTTTGCTTCCTCTGCCATTACCACTTGCAGGAAGACATCTTTAATGTATTAACATGCTCTGCATCCCAGCACACCAGTTTGTCATTTTATATTTGATACTTGGAAGGATTATTTAAGATGTCTGCTTTTTTTGTAAAACCTACTTTTAATTAAAATTCAGTCAGCTTTGCTAAAAAAAATGTGTTTCGTGCTCAGGCTGCTTGATAACATGGTAATGCCTTGCAGTCACTTTCTCTGTCTTGTAAGACATTTGACTTCATGATTCTCTGGATGGGTTCGCAGGTTTATCCAGTGAAGTGCTGAGGCACACAGGCCAGTGAAGGTCCCAGGCTTGGTTCCTGGTCTTTGCTGAGTTGGCGGATTTCAACTGAACTGGGTGCACGAATGGCCTTAGCATCTCTGTGGGGAAAGTCAAAACAAAAAATCCATCCACCATTCCCGCTCCTAGCTCTCATCCAACAACCACCTACTGGTAGTGCGCAAGTGTGAAAGACGGGAGCAGGAATGTCCACGGGATTAAGCAGCTTGCTGACATCAGGGCTCACACATGAATAATGGAACTTGGACAAAGTATCTGAGAGTGAGAAGTTCCTTGTCTACGCAGCAAGGACTCAACACCGCAAGACAAAGAGAGGGTGAATAATTTTTAATATAAGCAAATCATGCAGAGAAGTGTGAAGTGATACATTTTGGTAGGAAGAATGAGAAGAGGCAATATAAACTAATTTTAAAGGGGGTGCAAGAACAGAGAGACGTAGATGCGTATGTACACAAATCTTTGAAGGTGGCAGGACAAGTTGAGAAGGCCATTAAAAAAGTATATGGAATCATTGGCTTTATTAATAGAGGCAGAGGGTACAAAAGCAAGGAAGTTATGCTCAACCTTTCTAAATCACTGGTTAGGTCTCAACTGGTGTAGTGTGTTCAATTCTGGTACCACACTTTAGGAAGGATGTCAAGGCCTTAGAGAGGATGCAGAAGAGATTGACTAGAATGGTACCAGGGCTGAGGGACTTCAGTTACGTGGATAGACTGGAGAAGCTGCGGTTGTTCTCCTTAGAGCAGAGGAGGTTAAGAGGAGATTTGATAGAGGTGTTCAAAATCATGAAGGGTTTTGATAAAGTAAATAAGGAGAAACTGTTTCCAGTGGCAGAAGGGTCGGTAACCAGAGGACACAGATTAATGGTGATTGGTAAAAGAACTAGATACGACAGAAGGAAAAAAAAACTTACGCAGCGAGTTGCTATTACTGGAATGCGCTGCCTGAAAGGGCGGTGGAAGCAGATCTAATAGTAACTATCAAAAGGGAATTGGACAAATACTTGAAGGGGGAAAAATTACAGGGATATGGGGAAAGAGCAGGGGTGTGCGACAAATTGGATAGCTCTTTCAAAGAGCTAGCACATGCGTGATGGGCTGAATGGCCTCCTTCTGCGCTGTAACATTCTCTGATTCTATGGGGGTAATTTTAACCCCCAAACCCGGGTGGGTTGGGGGTCAGGTGAGATGTAAAAAATTTTTAAATCTCAAACCCAAACCCAACCCACCCACTTCCAGGCTTTACGGAGGTGGGGCAGGGGAACGGGCAGCCAACCCGCTCCCAGAAGATGGGTTGGCCATTTAAATATTATAATGAGCCTGGGCACATCACATTTAATCTCTCTTACAGGTTTAACCCTGGCCAGACGGGTTTTCCAGGCCTCGGGAAACTTAGCAGCTCAAGGAAGGCGAGGATCGCTTCGGGGAAAAGGTAAGTACCTTTACAGCACTGCTTATGGGCCAGGAGGAGCAGCAGCACTTCCTCCAAGCCCACTAAGCTACCTTCTTCCAAGCCATCGGACACTCCACCCACCCCGGGATCAACTCCACACCTCCCCCCACACACCAACAGGTTCCTTTCCTGTTCCCTCCTCCGGAGTGCTCACCGCCCGACAGCAAGTCAAGCCTGTCAATCAGGCTGACTTCCGGGAGGGGAACCTGTGGAAAAGAAAAGACGCACACTGTGGAGTCAAAACTCCACAGCACGCTGCCCCCAGCCCCCCCCGCCCGGCTTCCGCAACCCGCCCCAGTTAATATCGGGGCCTACGGTTCTAAATATTTGATTTAATTAGCCATGGTTGAAATCTTTGAAACCATAAACTGACTTCCTCTTTTGGAACAGAGTGTGCTTCATTTGGTCATCTGTCGCAGAGAGTGAAAACTGGTAATGGAGTGGTCCCATCCCATACTCTCCTAAAATAGCTCCTGGAAAGTAGACTGGCATTGCCACCACCGACAGAAAAGTCTCAGGACTAGCCGCGATTAGGAAAAGACAGAAATTTAAAATTATTAAAATGAAAATATATCGAAATCCTCCGCTTTCCTGAATTCAAGGATCCTGTGCAGACCAATTTACCCCATTATTCAACATGGGATTACTAATTGCACCCACCTTTCTGTGCCTTTCCCGGTCTTTGCACTTCTCTCGCACCCAGTCAATGGTGTGGAAATCATCGTACGTTCCAACACCTGGTATAGGCTCATCCAAAAGGTCCAATAAATGTGTAGTGCTGTTGATACCACCTCCATTTGTCATTGTATAATTGGCTCCTTCAAGATTAAAACAAAGAAAAAGCCACATTAAACGTGTTCTGAACACTGAACAATTTGTGTAATTTTAAGAGAGTATTTTTTTTTAAACTGACATTGTTCCTGGAACAATCACACAGACATTATGTCAATGATTTTTAGATTTGTTTCCATTTTTTAAATTTCATACAGAGCAGTCTTCCTGTTACTCTGCCAGTGCCATCCTTTTAACCCAAGTGCAACAATCATAATATGCCAGTACGTGCTGCCCCCCCCTCCAGCCTGCTCCCATTTTACAGGCAGTGCATCATACAGTGACGGAGGGAATAGGTTTATTACATCTCTTTCTCCAGATCATCTGACAGGAGGCAGGATGAGCTGCATCAAAGACATGTAGGAGCAATTGCAATGGCAACAAAAAAAATCATTTTAATAGCACTTTACAGTGGCCGTGCCTTCAGCTGCCAAGGCCCTAAGCTCTGGAATTTGTGGCAGGGACCGAAGACAATGGCTTCGGTCTTTCCAATATTTAGTTGGAGGAAATTTCAGCTCATCCAGTACTGGATGTCAGACAAGCAGTGTGACAATTTAGAGACAGTGGAGGAGTCGAGAGAGGTGGTGGTGAGGTAGAGCTGGGTGTCACCAGCATGTCACCGAGGGACAGCATGTACATGAGAAATGGGAGGGTGCCAAGGATAGATCCTTGGGAAGCAGCAGAGGTAGTGGTGCAGGAGCGGGAAGAGAAGCCATTGCAGGTGATTCTCTGGCTACAACTGGATAGATAAGAATGGAACCAGGCGAGTGCAGTCCCACCCAGCTGGATGACGGTGGAGAAGGATGGTGTGGTCAACCGTGTCAAAGGCTGCATACAGGTCAAGAAGGACGAGGAGGGAAAGTTTACCATGGTCACCGTTACATAGGATGTCATTTGTGACTTTGATGAGAGCCGTTTCGGTACTGTGGCAGGGGCGGAAACCTGATTGGAAGGATTCAAACATGGGAGTCCCGGGAAAGATAAGCACGTATTTGGAAGGCAACAATACGTTCAAGGACTTTGGAGAGGAAAGGGAGGTTGGAGATGAGGCGGTAATTTGCAAGGACGGAGTGGGTCAAGGGTTGTTTTTGTTTTTTAAGAGGGGTGATGACGGCAGATTTGAAGGAGAGGGGGACAGTACCCGAGGAGAAAGAACCGTCAACA
The DNA here is from genome assembly GCA_030390025.1 of Squalus acanthias. Classification (NCBI taxonomy): domain Eukaryota; kingdom Metazoa; phylum Chordata; class Chondrichthyes; order Squaliformes; family Squalidae; genus Squalus; species Squalus acanthias. The sequence continues at coordinate 254,715,166 of CM059425.1, forward strand.
ATATCAGCTAACATGGGGGCCAGGAAGGGAAGTTGGGTGGTCATCAGTTTAGTGGGAATAGGGTTGAGGGAGCAGGAGGTGGGTCTCATGGACAAGATGAGCTCAGAGAGGGCAAGAGGGGAGATTGGAAAGAAACTATAACAGAGAAGCTTAAGGGGAGACCTAATAGAGGTATTCAAAATCATGAGTGGTTTTGATAAAGCAAGTAGGGAGAAACTATTTCCTATGTAAAGTGGGCTGGTAACCAGAGGCCATAGATTTTAAATAATTGGCAAAAGAACGAGAGGGGAAAGGAGGAGAAATGTCTTCACACAGAGGGTTAAGATCTGGAATGCACTAGCTGAAAGGGTAGTGGAATCAAATCCCATAGGCACTTTTAAAAGGCAATTGGACATGTACTGACGAGAACTAATTTACAGGGTTATGGGGAAAAAAACTGGGGTATGGTCCCATACCATGGCTTTTTCTTCATAACTCTGCAAATTGGAGAGCTCTTTTATTACCAACAATCAATGCAAATTAATACCATCTTTTAAGGTGGTCCCTGTTCCGCTGGTGGCAGCAATGCTGCCTCATGCCAGCTGAAAAATCCACTCATTCCACCACGGCACACCGTGGCCGCAGTGTGCACTAGCTACAGATTGCACTACAGCAATTCGCCATGACTTCTTTGGCAGCACCGCCCAACCCCATGACCTCTAGCATCTAAAAGGACAGGGGAACCAGTTGCATGGGAACACCAACACCTCCAAGTCACACACCGTCCTGACTTGGACATAACATCATTGTTCCTTTATCATCGCTGGGTCAAAATCCTAGAACTCCCTACCCAATAGCATTGTGAAAGTCACCACATGGACTGCAGTGGTTTAAAAAGGCCCACCACCACATTCTCAAGGGCAACTCGGGATGGGCAATAAATGCTGGCCTTGCCAGCAATGATCATATCCTGAGAATGAATAAAAGAATATATTGCAGCACTTCTGCTGAAGCCAGTCTACTGTCAATGATTCATTCCCGACATGGCACGTCAGGTTCAATTCTGGTTACAGAGGGAACAGAAGATAGACTGCATTGTACAATGACCTTAGGCAAAGATAACCCAACAGCAACATCCTTTAACAAATTTATAGGTTAATCTAAGAGAGTAAAAATCCTGTTGCATTTCATTCGTCGGATGGCTCCGGCTGAATGCAAATTATAGATTAATATTATTATACATTCCTGGGAGCGGCAGCACAAGGGCAGCTTACCACCACCTTCTCAGGGCAACTCGGAATAGAATAAACTTCACCTTGCAGAATCATGTCCCAAGATTTTTTTTAAATCTCAAACACAATATGCTTGTAAACAGTGCATGAAAACATAACCTGGGTTCAATAGAAAGTGTATAGAATTGCCCACTAATAAGGCAGTATATGTTGCAATGCAACTGCATTCAACCACACTGAAGTTGCCGAATGTTGGTTGGCCTGTCCGAGTTGCTCAGGGTCGATTTTGAATTCAGGGTCGATTTTGAATTCAGGGTCAGCGCAACAGCTGCTTTCATTCCAAAACACAGAATGGCTGCTGCTGAATTAAGAAGGAGCAGAATGCACAAATGCAGGCACTTTGTAATGTCTGATCTTACAAACTACTGGGTGCTTTAGTAATACAGCATTTATCTTACATCGCCAGTGCCGGCAGCCCTGAATTTGGCAGCAATGTGGTGAAGGCAACGTTGCTGACTGGAGGAGTGTCTTTCCTCGTCAGCAGCAAGCTGAGCAGCTCAGGGTTGCTATTCAACCATTGCAAATTAAGTCCAATCAATTAGAGATTTTCAGACAGATAAATCAAATGTGCACGTAGATAAGGTTCAGGTCTGACGTGCAGCACTAGAACTTTGTGGCCACCGTACCGAGGGAAAGTTGTGGCTGCCATAAATAAAATCCCAGTGCCGTGGAATCTGACGTACAACGTGAATACGTTGTTTAAACAGCTCCAGGATCCTCGGGCAAGATTGCAGAACTGGTTCTTGAAACTGATCTGCAATATAAATGCACAATAATACTCACAAACATGATTTTGCAAGCCTTCGCAGGAGTATTCCTTTCGGATTTGCAACAAGGTTCTGATAATTCCGTGAGATGTGTGAAATGTGTGCAAGGGATTCCACTCTTGCAAATGAAGTACAAAAGAGTTATGAAAATTCGGACAGAAAATGACATCGGGAAGAATAAAAGGTTTAGTCCTTTGAGGGGCATCCACTGTAAGGTTTTCCTGTTGCTGATTTCCACACATGCTCTTGCTGCATTTATAGTGCCAAATTGCTTCCAAAATCAATTCTATCTTTTCAGCCATCTTCTACACCTCAGAATGTTTTGTGGGCAGCTATGTTATACTCTGTGCTGACAATCAGATGTACAGCAGGCACTGAGCTGTGTAATTTAATAGCCAGTCTCATTATTCAGAAAACACTACCGGTTCTAGATTATAAAAGAGCCTAGGGTAGTGATGGATTAACTCAATGGTGCTAGTCTTCAATAATGCAGGCAACAATGCACAGATCAATAAATAATATTCTCCACACCTGTTCTCCTTACTTCCAGAGCACTTTAGCAAAACATAGAAAAGCTACACTCGACACCAACACACGGTGACAACAAATTTATATACTACCTGTACCATGCAAATAAAAAGCATCCAAAGTCAAACACCATTATGTAGTATATTGCATGTTAATCTGTTCAAATAGCAGATTTTCATGGCTAACAAGTTAGTGTTTCCCCGGCTCCCTCCCTCTGCTAAAATTAGTAACTAAAGTTGAAGCTCAGATATACTTCCATGGTTTTCAGCAATCTCTGCTGCCTCGTCTAGGGGGCCATTTTGCATGTTATGAGCTTTGAGGTCAGAAGATTATTCAAATATAGTCAGCACAATTACTGAGCCCAATTCTCTCTTTACCTGATGCCTCGCTGTGTGTGTTTTCTAGCACAGGCCACACATCACGAGGGAGAACTCCGACTGATTCTCCCACCTCCCTGGCCAAGGTCACTAAGGTCAATTCCACAGCTCTGGCTGATATCAGCTAACAGATCACACACATGTACTGGAATCCACCTTCTTGCTTTGCACAGTTCAGTTCCACACTGTGCAGAGCATGGTAAATGAAACCAATCAGGGAGTAGAAAAGGCTGGGGTCAATGTGCAACACTATGGTGCGTAAGACAGTCACAGGACACATAATTATAGAACAAAAGTCATTTGCTGATTTTCTTTTCCAAACATAATCCACAAATGAATTCCAGAAAAACTAGTGTAGATTTATCTTTTTTTTTCAAAAAAGATAGTAATGAGGCAGAAAATGAAGGAGAACAGCAAAGGTTGGTCACCGCATACATATAAACTATTTCTAGCTGTGTACTGAATACACATACATACACACACAGTTAGCAATCTGCAGAAAACAGAAGACTCTTGTACCTTGCACAAAAGTACACAAACTATTCTTGTAGAATCAATGTAAAAAGAAACCAGACATCGTTACAAAGGGAGGATTTATTTAAATTCAAACAATTCCTTTCATACAATTGTTCTATAGGTACTTCACAAAAAAAATTTAAAAAGTTAATACAGCAGATGATATACATTATGTATAATGGGATGGGTTTCAAATAGTAACAGTAGAAGTCAAACACAAGCAGAACTATCCAACTGCCTCAAACGCTGTAAAAATGTTCAATTTTAATTTAGTTACGGGTGCAATTGGCTGACTACGGTCAACTTTTGTCACTGAATGGTTAGGGTGACGTTGGCAGTTCTGTCTGTTCCAGATTCTAGGGAGGCTACAAAATACTCACAAAAGCAGGATCTAAAAAAGAACAGTTCGAATTTAGGACCTACACTTTCAAACTGAGGTCTGTAGAGGGATCGCAGGGTAGCCTGAGGTAATCAGATTTCGGGCCAGCTATCATCATATTTCTTTATACTTGTTGATTTGCTTTTATGATAGCAGGGTCTTTTATGATAGCACCACTTTCTTTGGGGTGGTTGACTGTGTTTAGGAGGTTCAGACAAACAGTCCCAGGAGTGTTTCAGTATTTGCAATTCTGGGCACAACACTTTCGGAAGGACAAGAAGGTTTTGGAGAGTACAGAAGAGATTTACTGGAATGGTTCCAGGGATGAGAGATTACAGTTACGTGGATAGACTGGAGAAGCTGGGGTTGTTCTCCTTGGAGCAGAGAAGGTTAAGAGGAGATTTGATAGAGGTGTTTAAAATCTTGAAGGGTTTAGATAGAGTAACTAAAGAGAAACTGTTTCCAGTGGCTGAAGGGTCGAAAATGAGAGGGCACAGATTTAAGGGAAATGAACCAGAGGTGACACGAGGAAAAACACTTTTATGCAACGAGTGGTTAGGATTTGGAATGCAAGGCCTGATAGGGTGGTTGTAACAGATTCAAGAGTAGCTTTCAAAAGGGAATTGGATAAATACTTGAAGGAGAAAAAATTGCAAAGATATGGGGAAAGAGCCAGGAAATGGGACTAACTGGATATCTCCAGCACAGACTCAATGGCCTCCTTCTTTGGATTTCCAGAAGGCATTCGATAAGGTGCCACATAAAAGGTTACTGTATAAGATAAGAGCTCACGGGATTGGGGGTAATATGTTAGCATGGATAGAGAATTGGCTAACTAACAGAAAGCAGAGAGTCGGGATAAATGGGTCATTTTCCAGTTGGCAAACGGTAACTAGTGGGGTGCCACAGGGATCGGTGCTGGGGCCTCAACTATTTACAATCTACATTAATGACTTGGATGAAGGGACCGAGTGTAATGTAGCCAAATTTGCGGATGATACAAAGATGGCTGGGAAAGCAAGTTGTGCAGAGGACTCAAAGAATCTGCAAAGGGATATAGACAGGCTAAGTGAGTGGGAAAACATTTGGCAGATGGAGTATAATGTGGGAAAGTGCAAGGTTATCCACTTTGGCAGGAAAAATAAAAAAGCAAACTATTATTTAAATGGTGAGAGATTACAAAATGCTACAGTTCAGAGGGACCTGGGGGTCCTTGTGCATGAAACACAAAAAGTTAGCATGCAGGTACAGCAAGTAATCAAAAAGGCAAATGGAATGTTGGCCTTTATTTCAAGGGGGTTGGAGTATAAAAGTAGGGAAGTCCTGCTACAACTGTACAGGGTATTGGTGAGACCACACCTTGAGTACTGCGTACAGTTTTGGTCTCCTTATTTAAGGAAGGATATACTTGCATTGGAGGCAGTTCAGATACAATTCACTAGGTTAATTCCAGAGATGAGGGGGTTGACGTATGAGGAAAGGTTGAGCAGGCTGGGCCTATACTCATTGGAATTTAGAAGAATGAGAGGTGAACTTATTGAAACATATAAAATACTGAGGAGGCTCGACAAGGTAGATGGAGAGGATATTTCCCCTCGTGGGGAAAATCGAGAACTCGGGGGAAATCTAGAGCTCGGGGGCACAGTTTCAGAATAAAAGGTCACCCTTTTAGAACTGGGATGAGGAGGAATTTCTTCTCTTAGAGGGTCGTAAATTTGTGGAATTCTCTGCCCCAGAGAGCCATGGAGGCTGAGTCATTTAAGGTGGAGATAGACAAATTTTTGCAAGATAAGGGAGTGAAGGGTTATGAGGAGCGGGCTGGGAAGTGGCTTTGAGCCCAAGATCAGCCATGTTCTTATTGAATGGTGGAGCAGGCTCGAGGGGCCAAGTGGCCAATTCCTGCTCCTATTTCTTATGTTCTTATGTTCTGTGCTGTACTATTCTATGATTCTATCTACACAGGACTCCAATACAAACCATCAGTGACTTGATCTTTTTGGAAAAACAGTTAGACAATTTATTTAGCTCCCACACTTCCTATTTTTTTTTTTTAAATGCACTTTCAATATTATGCATCAGCTAAAAGGTTTCATTTTTGATTGAATTCTCTAAAAGAAACGAAAAAAAATAAGAGCACAGACTGGTTGGATCTATTTCTGGTGGAACGAAGATCAAGATCGATTTGAATGAAGGCGGCTCTGGTTTATTTGATTTGATCTTTCAAAACACTAACCAACAAAACTGTAAGACAATTATGCACGTTTAATAGACTGCTAAATAAATCATCTGTGCTCTTTATTTGATCAAAAGTGGACAATGAGATGAAAGATAGATCTGGAGCTGCATACTTCACTTTGCAATTGTGTAAGGTGTAGAATGTGTGTGTGGACTCTTTCTGAACCAGACTACTCGCAACCTCAGCGTCCTATTTGACCCTGAGCTGATCTTCTGATCACATATCCTCTCCATCACAAAGACCGCCTCAACCCATTTGCTTCTCAAACCCTCATCCCCGTCTTTGTTACCTCAGACATGCCGACTCCAATGCTCGCCTGGCCGGCCTCCATTTTCCACCCTCCATAAAGGTCAGCTGATCCAAAACTGACGCTTGTAGCTTAACCCAGACCAGGTTCCAATCACCCATCACACCTGCGTGTGCCGACCAACATTGGTTCCTGGTTCACCCAACGTCTCAAACTTAAAAATCTCATCCTCGTGTTTAAATCCCTTCATGGCCTCACCCTTCCTTTTCTATGTAAACTCCTCCAGTCACAAAAACCTCCAGGAACTCTGCGTTCCTCTGATTCTGGTCGCTTGTTCATCCCCACTCCCTTCATCCCACCACTGACGGCCATGCCTTCAGTCAACAAGGCTCTACGCTCTGGAATTCCCATCCTAAACCTCTCCACCTCTCTCTAGTCCTTCTAGACATTACAACCCACCTCTTTGACTAAGCTTTTCATCACCTCTCCTAATAGCTCCTCCTTTGGCTCGACATCCTTTTTTGTCTGGTTACGCCTCAGTGAAGCGTGTTGGGGCATTTTTCTGCGTTGAGTGTGCTGTATGAAGGCAAACTGTTGTTGCTGCTGCTGCTGCACTGGCCTGTACACACTATAGTCTCATCTGCAGTAGGGCATTATTAGAAGCACCCAAGCAAATGAGCCTAAAGCAGTTAGAATACGTGCTGCAAAGCACATCGTGAGCATGAATGACCCTGGAATTTTCCAATGAAAGCACAGAAAGGAGACATTCACCAAGGACTAAGAATTTAAAGAACATTTCATATGAAATGTGAATTTCGATCATTTTCAAAATACAATTCCTTCATGTGACTATTTCAGTCAGAAACAAAAGCTGCCACAAGATAAAATAAACTGTTATATATAATTGTATTCTCGACGGTCTTAAACCCTGGTCGGTGACAAAAATGCTTACACATTTACAAAATATACATGATATTCTACTTTTGCAGCAATTTAAACATACATTGAATGTGATCAATATTTTATTTAAAGGCACTTTTTTTTTTAAGGCCAGC